>JAGDYQ010000282.1:0-618254 GCA_021962125.1 Bulinus truncatus | reverse complement strand
TATAAATCATCACATAGTTCTAATTGTCCTAACATTACACAAATTATAAATCATCATATTGTTCTAATTGTCCTAACATTACACAAACTATAAATCATCATATTGTTCTAATTGTCCTAACATTATACAAACTATAAATCATCATATAGTTCTAATTGTCCTAACATTACACAAACTATAAATCATCATATTGTTCTAATTGTCCTAACATTACACAAACTATAAATCATTATATTGTTCTAATTGTCCTAACATTATACAAACTATAAATCATCATATTGTTCTAATTGTCCTAACATTATACAAACTATAAATCATCATATTGTTCTAATTGTCCTAACATTATACAAACTATAAATCATCATATTGTTCTAATTGTCCTAACATTATACAAACTATAAATCATCATATTGTTTCAGTTTTGTCTAACTGATCTCAACATCCGACATATTATTCCCTTTAAAGTAAACTGATGCAACATGCAATACCAACAAAAGATATTGCACAGATAAATAGACCACGGTTAAAAACAAACCAATGACATTTTGCTGTATTCGTGACGTCACTAGAAACATAGAAACACTATATCTATACATGATAGAGTGATGGAACTATATAAAATAGACAGGCGGATAGATAGATAGATAGACAGATAGATAGATAGGTAGATAGATAGATAGATAGATAGATAGATAGATAGATAGATAGATAGATAGATAGATAGATAGATAGATAGATAGATAGATAGATAGATAGATAGATAGATAGATAGATAGATAGATAGATAGATAGATAGATAGATAGATAGATAGATAGATAGAAACCAAAATCGTTTCAGCAAATTATTCATTGATCACTTCGATAGTAAGAATACTTTAACTGTGGCTGAAAGTGGTCACTCATGTATTTTATTTCTGACCATTCATCTGGTGACCACTTGACCACTAGAGACCAAGTATTCATGAGGCATACTTCTAAAACATATACGGGATGAATTAGTCCTAATAAATCACCAGAACCCGTCCCCACACAACTGGACACCAATCTTTATTATTTCTTTACACTGGGTCTGGCACAAAGTACTGAACTATTTGCTGACTCGGACAGCCGGCCACTGCTGTGATTGATAATTATGTGGACGTTGTCCGTGCAATTTAGGAAATGAATATTCTTTATAGTGACCAGCATTCAGATATGACTGGACGTGTCGAACAAGTCAGATTGCTTTGTTGAAACAAGAAATGTACTGGAGAGGGGGTAGGTGGTTGAAAATATTAAAGATTTTCAGGACTTAAGAGAATGAAAGAAAAGACTTTCCATCTTCTAAAGTCAATTTCATTATCAGTTCATGAACCAATTCGTCAGATATACTATGTGAAGTGTACTCATGGTATTCACTGGTCAATGATATATCAACTGTGAGAACCATCTCATACAGACATATGTAAAGTTACGGTTTATTTAGTAAAGTTACGGTGCAAGTAAGAAATTATTAACTCGATAAGTGTTACAGCTTAGAGCGGGGATGGCAAATAAGTAGCACATGTGCCAAACTTGGCACGCCAGAAAATTTTTCTGTAACGCCGAAAGAATTAAAAATCAACACAAATCAATTAAAATGTATAGGCACAAACAAGTTTCATTTCAATTTGATTTATTTTTTTTCACGCTGAAAAATGTCATTTATATTTAACTTTTTTTTACTTTGATACAGTACTATTGATCATTTCGGCCTAGGGTATGTCACTATCATACAGTACTATTGGTCATTTCGGCCTAGGGTATGTCACTATCATACAGTACTATTGGTCAATCCATCCTAGAGTATGTCACTATCATACAGTACTATTGGTCAATCCATCCTAGAGTATGTCACTATCATACAGTGCTATTGGTCATTCTGGCCTAGGGTATGTCACTATCATACAGTACTACTGGTCAATCAAACCTAGAGTATGTCACTATCATACAGTACTATTGGTCAATCCAACCTAGGGTATGTCACTATCATACAGTGCTATTGGTCATTCTGGCCTAGAGTATGTCACTATCATACAGTACTACTGGTCAATCAAACCTAGAGTATGTCACTATCATACAGTACTATTGGTCAATCCATCCTAGAGTATGTCACTATCATACAGTGCTATTGGTCATTCTGGCCTAGGGTATGTCACTATCATACAGTACTACTGGTCAATCAAACCTAGAGTATGTCACTATCATACAGTACTATTGGTCAATCCATCCTAGAGTATGTCACTATCATACAGTGCTATTGGTCATTCTGGCCTAGGGTATGTCACTATCATACAGTACTATTGGTCAATCCAACCTAGGGTATGTCACTATCATACAGTACTATTGGTCAATCCAACCTAGGGTATGTCACTATCATACAGTACTATTGGTCATTCTGGCCTAGGAGATGTCATTATCAGGTCTGAACTGTTAACATTACAAACCAATCAGAATATGACTGCTCAGGAAGTGTTTGATCTGAAATCGAAAACAGATCAAAATTTTAAATATTACGACTAAATAAAAACAATGTCAGATATCAAATCAGACGACAATAGTTTCTTTTAAAAAATTGTGAATGTTTATTACCAGTTTGTCATTAAGTAGGTCCAGTTTGTCATTAAGTGGATACCAGTTTGTCGTTAAGTAGATACCAGTTTGTCATTAAGTAGATACCAGTTTGTCGTTAAGTTGATACCAGTTTGTCATTAAGTAGATTCCAGTTTGTCATTAAGTAGATACCAGTTTTTCATTAAGTAGATACCAGTTTGTCATTAAGTAGATACCAGTTTGTCGTTAAGTAGATACCAGTTTGTCATTAAGTAGATACCAGTTTGTCGTTAAGTAGATACCAGTTTGTCATTAAGTAGATACCAGTTTGTCGTTAAGTAGATACCAGTTTGTCATTAAGTAGATGCCAGTTTGTCGTTAAGTAGATACCAGTTTGTCATTAAGTAGATACCAGTTTGTCGTTAAGTAGATACCAGTTTGTCATTAAGTAGATACCAGTTTGTCATTAAGTAGATACCAGTTTGTCATTAAGTAGATACCAGTTTGTCATTAAGTAGATACCAGTTTGTCTAAATAATGCAACTCTTGCTGAGTGGGAATGATGCAACATTTTCGAAGTAGAATTAATGTCAAAGGTTTTGAATAAATTTCTCTTGGCATAGATTAACTAGATGCCTAATAAACTGCCCCCCCCCTTACCGGGGATGTGAATACACTTACACACAGTTCAATAAATAGAAACATGTGTGCAGCAGTTGTTTTTATTATGAATATATACATACAGAAGGCCCTCGACTTTCGCACATTCTACTTTCGCACAATTCGCTATTTCGAAATTTAAATATTTTTTTTTAAATGTGTTTTTAGAACCGCCCATAAAAGCGATAGTGAAGAACTTTCAGTAATTTCCGAATGTTTCCGTATACCCGGTCTACGTAATTTCCGGTCTATACCCGGTCTACGTAATTTCCGGTCTATACCCGGTCTTTCTCCGCCCTTGTTGTTCCCGAACCAATCGTTTTTATAATGTCATGATCGCCATTTTGAAAGTAATTTAGTTGATTATCTACTGTTTATGTTATTAATATTTTTGTAAATACGTTCTACATTTGTAAATGTTGGTAGTTTTAGTGAAACGTGTAAGATAGAAAAAAACTTGACTATTATATTATATTAAACTCGCTACTTTTCTATCTTAATATTTCTTTAAAATGTATTCATCAAATTTATAAACAGGGTAAGAAACGGAAAAACTACATGTACATTTTTTATTTCCCTCTACTTTCAAACATTCAACATTCGCACACACTTTCAGGAACCAATCATGTGCGAAAGTCGAGGGCCACCTGTATATAGACCTTTAAAACTAGGGAAGTGGGTCTGATAAACTTTCAGAAATCACCTTTTAAATGAACTTGTAGAAACAATTTTAATGGAATGATTTTAGAGAGTATAAGAGCAACAATCAAATGGGACAGACAATGGTCTGTTGGTCTGTCTGTCTGTTGGTATGTCTGTCTGTTGGTCTGTTCAGTCTACATCCTGGTTTTAAGTTGTTTAGTCACGATTCATCCTAGTCCCCCCTACACCTACAGCTCCCATCTGCTAGAGGTGTGTGTGTGTGTGTGTGTAGGGAGGGGGGTGCCGATTGATCTGACCAGGTGAAAGAGAACAAGACTCAGTTGTGACCTCCATCCTGCACAAAGGGGGACAACAGAAATGACCCATTCAGTGTCTCGGTTCTTGTCAGATTTATATAGTGTTTTACGACTTGGGGTCTTCCTTTCTTGCCACTAAAGTTATTGTGATCCGCACAGTTCCCCTCTATTAGAGTCCCGTGTTTACAACAAGTCCACTAGCCGCAGATTAAAAACTGGACAATGAGTTCACGGACGTCAGGATTCGGTGGTAGTTTATGAGTTAAAACCTTTATTCTGGGCAGCGATGAGTTAAACATGGAACTGGGGTAGCCATCCATCGCCATGGATATTTTGTGATGTTGAGGACAGACAACGCGGCTACGTCTCCTAATGTCTTGAGATGTTTTATGGCCACTTCTTTGAAGTTTTATTGTGGGATAAATCAACGCTCTCAACACAAACTGCAAAACGTTGATTTATTTATTCTATGTTTGCATCATGATTACAAGAAATAAATGTTGCTCATACTTGATGATAAATGGTGTACACTGGTGGTTCTCACACTTGACGATCCCCACATAGAGAGACACGGGTGTTCTCAATACATGGACACAGATCTTCAGATTTATTTGTCGGATGTTAAAATGTAAAAGAAAAATAATAGATGATAAATAAAAGAAAAATAATTCTGAAATAAATATTTTAAAATTATTCAAAATGGTCTGAGTGTCCGAGTGTCTGAGTGTCCGAGTGTCTGAGTGTCTGAGTAATGTTTATAGAGAAAAATGAATGTGTACACTTTTTTCTTTAAACACACGTCTTTCCCATAAATTTGTAATTTTATATCATTACACACACAACTTCCTAATATATGTGTAATTTTATATCATTACACATACAACTTCCCAATATATTTGTAATTTTATATCATTGCACACACAACTTCCCAATATATTTTCCTATTTTATATCATTACACACACAACTTCCCAATACATTTGTAATTTTATATCATTACACACACAACTTCCCATTATATTTGTAATTTTATATCATTACACACACAACTTCCCAAAATATTTTCCTATTTTATATCATTACACACACAACTTCCCAATACATTTGTAATTTTATATCATTACACACACAACTTCCCTAAAAGTGTGCTTATTTTTACATGCGTTTACATTTATTGAAATTTGGCCAAGAATTTTAGATATCTTTAATGAAAAATTATCACAGTAGGGTAAAAGAAATGGATTTGAAAATACATATAGTCTAGTTTCAAAGTTCAACTATCTATTTTAAATGCATGAGTGTTTATTTACGTTTTATGAAATGATTGAATGTGTTTCTCTTATGAAACGAAACTTGAATTAGAGAAAAACTGAATCAATAAGTGCATTTCTAAAGATAAAATGTTTTTAAATAAAAACAAAAACGTTATTCATCACATATTCATGATTTCATCCCATAATTTCATCAATGATGTATTGGTCAGTGTCTATTTACGTCATGACCTTTACTACGGAAGCTACTATACAAAGGGGACATTACCGTTTATCCAATGGGCAGTGTATATTTTGAAATATTTATGTGGTGTGCAATAAATTCACCAGTTTCACGCTGGTCAGAAATGGTCTGCGGCCCGGCAGAAAGTCGTAAATCGGCCGCGACCGTCCATTGTGGGGGGCTGAGGTGACCATCATGAAAAACTAATTTGTAATCTTCTCTCCTTGCAGCACTGTTTGTGTTGCTGCTGTCATCAGGGATGGAATCATGGGAGTTTATGACCAGACCTGATGGGAAAATGTTGTTTGGTAGAGTCCAGCTCTAAACACGGCAGATTTTGTACGGACCATCCTCTCCGTTAAGTTCCATCTGCACTCAACTTTCACCAAAGAAAACACAAAGAAAGCAATAAAGCAAAAAAATGATTTTTTTTTCTGTCACGGCTGTGTACAAATGTTTCAGGATATTGCTGGATGTGTTTGTTTACATCTTCAACGTTTGTGTTTATATTAATATCAACTATTTGTCGGTAATCTGTACATTGACCCGGCTATCTGTAGTAACATGCATTAAATATTTCAATGTTCTGCTACATATTAATGAAGGCCGCTGTATTGCATTCTTAAAATTCTTAATTGTTGAATATATTTTATTTTGCAATGTTCTGCACCTACTATTGAACATATTAATGAAGGCCACAGGATTGCATTCTAAGATTTCTTAATTGTTGAATATATTTTATTTTGCAATGTGTAAATAGAAAGGACCCATCCCCCAATAAAAACAAATTTTGTATAGACTAAAAGTCTAGTCTTCTGGGACATGTAGGCATAAACTTTGTATAGACTACAAGTCTAGTAATCTTTTGGGAGATATAACTCATAACAAACATAGGATTACTACATGGATATCACAAGAAAAATGCAGAATATCTACAAACTAACATAGGATTACTACATGCTGTTTCCTCCAAGTTCTTCATCCATTACTACGCGAAGGACTCGGTCATGAACATGATGTTGACAGCCAATGAATTATGGTTCTTCCAGTTTCTTTTCAGTAAAACGTCTTTGTAACTGATTGACCATCCCATTCCTACTTCCTGTGTTTACATTCGTAGTATCCGCTACAATCATCGTTATACTCTTCCATAAATTATATTCATCAAGAATAGCTGTTGTACCTTTAACAACAGTATTTGCTTTTCCGTCTGGTAGATCTAGTGTTTGTAACTTAACTTCTCTTTGTTTATTCTTCAACACTAACACTTGATATTCTTGGTGACGTTAACCATCAAAGTGCAGTGACCAGCTTTCTAAATGTAATGTTTTCTTCATTTCTTATTCAAGTTTAACAGTATGTTGGTCTGAATATAACAGACTGTCTGAATGTCGATCTCATCTTGAGATAACTGTTGACAAATGGTTGCTGCTTTTCTGGTTGATAACTTTGAAGATGTTACTAATTTGGTTACAGTTTTGGTTTTGCTGTAGTTCTTGCTGGTACTTGTGGACTTTCTTCTAAATCATCAGACTCTTGATATTCTGTTGCCGTTATGTTGTTGAAGTAGGCTTCAAGTACATTTTTCTTCTTTTGGATGGATGGATAGTTCTTGAACTAGCAGCCTTCACAGTTGTATAACCAACCTGTCCTTTGCTGTCAATTTGAAGATGATGCAATCATTTGTCCTCACTGCACAGCCATTGACCATCTTTTTTTGTGATTTCAAAAACTTCATTCAATGCAATTTGTTAACTTTTGTCATCACTGTATTATATACCATTTTAAAAACTTCATTAAATGCAATTTGTTAACTTTTGTCATCACTGTATTATATACCATTTTAAAAACTTCATTCAATGCAATTAGTTAACTTTTGTCATCACTGTATTATATACCATTTCAAAAACTTCATTCAATGCAATTAGTTAACTTTTGTCATCACTGTATTATATACCATTTTAAAAACTTCATTCAATGCAATTAGTTAACTTTTGTCATCACTGTATTATATACCATTTCAAAAACTTCATTCAATGCAATTAGTTAACTTTTGTCATCACTGTATTATATACCATTTTAAAAATTTCGTGTTTTGGGTGAACTTTTTTGAAAATTTATCAGAATAAACCCATTTTCATTACTTTTGAGCAAATGCTCATCGATTTATGACACAGGAAATTAATTATTTTACAAAAAGTTAAAAACCCTAATACACATATTCAAAATAAGGAAATATTCTAAAGTATAAAATATTAAACCATGTAAGTATGAACACTTGTTAGAACTACTTTCTAAGAAACAGTTTGGTAGTTGGTAAAAAGAGAAATAATATTTATGGGCTGAAGACTTACTTTGTATAACAAATAAACTCTTATAACCGATTTTTACACATTGACGAGTTAACATATACTGTGTGATTGTAACATATACTGTGTGATTGTAAAATATACTGTGTGATTGTAACATATACTGTGTGATTGTAACATATACTGTGTGATTGTAATATATTGTGTGTGATTGTAACATATACTGTGTGATTGTAATATATTGTGTGTGATTGTAACATATACTGTGTGATTGTAACATATACTGTGTGATTGTAACATATACTGTGTGATTGTAACATATACTGTGTGATTGTAACATATACTGTGTGATTGTTTTTATAACATAATAATATCAATAATTGGTGACTGTCATCTGATGACGTCATTTCCTAAACATTTAGAATTAGAGGAAGTGAAAAAGTATTTAGTCTACTTCACCGGACGACTTTTAATTATTGTTTAATTTGTAATAAGACCCTCTCCATCCTGGATTACAATGGCGGGCAAACATGAGGGACCATCTGGTGAGTGGTAACAACTTGTTATGAAAACAGAAATTGGAAGAACAGAATTAAAAACAGAAGTTCCTTTAAGTCATATTATTACACAACCGTCTGTATGAAATGTGAATGTTTAAATTGACAAAAAAAAAAAATAACCCAAATGCTGTACCTTGTATCATGCCAGCTTATTATTGGAGTTTGTTTAAAAACAATTAATTGATGAATCTAACGGTCACATTAAACGGCAAGTCTCTATATTACAAACTGAATACAGCACGTCACATCAATGAGAGAAACAATCCAGTTTTCGTGTCAGAAAAATTACTATAAAGAGCCAAATGTTTGTAAATTACTATAAAGAGCCACTTGTTTGTAAATCACTATAAAGAGGCACATCTTTGTAAATTACTATTAAGAGCCACATGTTTGTAAATTACTATAAAGAGGCACATCTTTGTAAATTACTATAAAGAGCCACATGTTTGTAAATTACTATAAAGAGGCACTTCTTTGTAAATTACTATAAAGAGCCACATGTTTGTAAATTACTATAAAGAGGCACATCTTTGTAAATTACTATAAAGAGCCACATGTTTGTAAATTACTATAAAGAGGCACATCTTTGAAAATTACTATAAAGAGCCACATGTTTGTAAATTACTATAAAGAGCCACATGTTTGTAAATTACTATAAAGAGCCACATGTTTGTAAATTACTATAAAGAGGCACATCTTTGTAAATTACTATAAAGAGCCACATGTTTGTAAATTACTATAAAGAGCCACATGTTTGTAAATTACTATAAAGAGGCACATCTTTGAAAATTACTATAAAGAGCCACATGTTTGTAAATTACTATAAGCGCCACATGTTTGTAAATTACTATAAAGAGCCACATGTTTGTAAATTACTATAAAGAGGCACATCTTTGTAAATTACTATAAAGAGCCACATGTTTGTAAATTACTATAAAGAGACACATCTTTGTAAATTACTGTAAAGAGCCACATGTTTGTAAATTACTATAAAGAGACACATCTTTGTAAATTACTATAAAGAGCCAGATGTTTGTAAATTACTATAAAGAGCCAGATGTTTGTAAATTACTATAAAGAGCCAGATGTTTGTAAATTACTATAAAGAGGCATATCTTTGTAAATTACTATAAAGAGCCACATGTTTGTAAATTACTATAAAGAGGCACATCTTTGTAAATTACTATAAAGAGCCACATGTTTGTAAATTACTATAAAGAGGCACTTCTTTGTAAATTACTATAAAGAGACACATGTTTGTAAATTACTATAAAGAGCCACATGTTTGTAAATTACTATAAAGAGGCACATCTTTGAAAATTACTATAAAGAGCCACATGTTTGTAAATTACTATAAGCGCCACATGTTTGTAAATTACTATAAAGAGCCACATGTTTGTAAATTACTATAAAAAGGCACATCTTTGTAAATTACTGTAAAGAGCCACATGTTTGTAAATTACTATAAAGAGACACATCTTTGTAAATTACTATAAAGAGCCAGATGTTTGTAAATTACTATAAAGAGCCAGATGTTTGTAAATTACTATAAAGAGCCAGATGTTTGTAAATTACTATAAAGAGGCATATCTTTGTAAATTACTATAAAGAGCCACATGTTTGTAAATTACTATAAAAAGCCACATGTTTGTAAATTACTATAAAGAGGCACATCTTTGTAAATTACTATAAAGAGCCACATGTTTGTAAATTACTATAAAGAGGCACATCTTTGTAAATTACTATAAAGAGCCACATCTTTGTAAATTACTATAAAGAGCCACATGTTTGTAAATTACTATAAAGAGGCACATCTTTGTAAATTACTATAAAGAGCCACATCTTTGTAAATTACTATAAAGAGCCACATCTTTGTAAATTACTATAAAGAGGCACATCTTTGTAAATTACTATAAAGAGCCACATGTTTGTAAATTACTATAAAGAGGCACATGTTTGTAAATTACTATAAAGAGCCACATGTTTGTAAATTACTATAAAGAGGCACATCTTTGTAAATTACTATAAAGAGCCACATCTTTGTAAATTACTATAAAGAGTCACATGTTTGTAAATTACTATAAAGAGGCACATCTTTGTAAATTACTATAAAGAGCCACATGTTTGTAAATTACTATAAAGAGGCACATCTTTGTAAATTACTATAAAGAGCCACATGTTTGTAAATTACTATAAAGAGACACATCTTTGTAAATTACTATAAAGAGCCACATGTTTGTAAATTACTATAAGAGCCACATGTTTGTAAATTACTATAAAGAGCCACATCCTAGAAAACTGACATCATATTCAATTCTCATCCCACGATAACTTCACAAACAACTATCCAACATGTTATCAATATTGAAACACACAACATAAGACATTTAGAAGACAAAAAAAATGATTGTCAAGCAGTAAACGACAATTTGATTTGTTTACTTTCAGCTGATAAATAGAATCACTTTTTTACAGTTCTAGTGGGCCGCGAGTGGAACAAGCAACAGTTCTAGTGTGCCCCGAGTGGAAGAAGTAACAGTTCTAGTGGGCCGCTAGTGGAAGAAGTAACAGTTCTAGTGGGCCGCGAGTGGAACAAGCAACAGTTCTAGAGGGCCGCGAGTGGAACAAGCAACAGTTCTAGAGGGCTTCGAGTGGAACTAGCAACAGTTCTAGTGGGCCGCGAGTGGAAGAAGTAACAGTTCTAGTGGGCCGCGAGTGGAACAAGTAACAGTTCTAGTGGGCCGCGAGTGGAACAAGCAACAGTTCTAGAGGGCCGCGAGTGGAACAAGCAACAGTTCTAGAGGGCCGCGAGTGGAACAAGCAACAGTTCTAGTGTGCCCCGAGTGGAACAAGCAACAGTTCTAGTGTGCCACGAGTGGAACAAGCAACAGTTCTAGTGTGCAGCGAGTGGAACAAGCAACAGTTCTAGTGTGCCGCGAGTGGAACAAGTAACAGTTCTAGTGTGCCGCGAGTGGAACAAGCAACAGTTCTAGTGTGCAGCGAGTGGAACAAGCAACAGTTCTAGTGTGCCGCGAGTGGAACAAGTAACAGTTCTAGTGTGCCGCGAGTGGAACAAGCAACAGTTCTAGTGTGCAGCGAGTGGAACAAGCAACAGTTCTAGTGTGCCGCGAGTGGAACAAGCAACAGTTCTAGTGTGCCGCGAGTGGAACAAGTAACAGTTCTAGTGGGCCCCGAGTGGAACAAGCAACAGTTCTAGTGGGCCGCGAGTGGAACAAGCAACAGTTCTAGTGTGCAGCGAGTGGAACAAGCAACAGTTCTAGTGTGCCGCGAGTGGAACAAGTAACAGTTCTAGTGTGCCGCGAGTGGAACAAGCAACGGTTCTAGTGTGCCGCGAGTGGAACAAGCAACAGTTCTAGTGTGCCGCGAGTGGAAGAAGTAACAGTTCTAGTGGGCCGCGAGTGGAAGAAGTAACAGTTCTAGTGGGCCGCGAGTGGAACAAGCAACAGTTCTAGTGGGCCGCGAGTGGAACAAGCAACAGTTCTAGTGTGCCGCGAGTGGAACAAGTTTGCGGAGCACTGGTCTGTTCTATAGGAATCGAGAATTCAAGAACAAAATTATCAACTTCAGTTTGGGTTTATAAGGACAAAGTTATCAACTTCAGTTTGGGTTTATAAGGACAAAGTTATCAACTTCAGTTTGGGTTTATAAGGACAAAGTTATCAACTTCAGTTTGGGTTTATAAGGACAAAGTTATCAACTTCAGTTTGGGTTTATAAGGACAAAGTTAGCAACTTCAGTTTGCGTTTATAAGGACAAAGTTATCAACTTCAGTTTGGGTTTATAAGGACAAAGTTATCAACTTCAGTTTGGGTTTATAAGGACAAAGTTATCAACTTCAGTTTGGGTTTATAAGGACAAAGTTAGCATCTTCAGTTTGGGTTTATAAAGACAAAGTTAGCAACTTCAGTTTGGGTTTTTAAGGACAAAGTTAGCAACTTCAGTTTGGGTTTATAAGGACAAAGTTAGCAACTTCAGTTTGGGTTTATTAGGACAAAGTTAGCAACTTCAGTTTGGGTTTATAAGGACAAAGTTAGCAACTTCAGTTTGAGTTTATAAGGACAAGCATCACACCACATTTGTTATGTAATATTTTATGTATATTTAATTATGGATCTATGGCAAATGAAATGAACCAAACATTCAGTGTTATTCTCAATGTAACATTAATATTCTGTTGTAGCACATTTATTCTAATGTATTGTATTAGACTCATAGAATGGATTAACATATCACAAGTTTTCATCCCTTGAGGCCACTACTACAATAAAGTTCCAGTAAATGTTTATTAAAATAAAGAAAAGTACCGATTAGGCCTTAAGGTAAGTGTTAAAATGTTATCTATGTATGCAAATATAACGTGACCCCAACAAATAGGAAACAGAAACATTGGAAATATTGGATTGAGGAAACATTGGAAATATTGGATTGAGGAAACATTGGACATATTGGATTGAGGAAACATTGGAAATATTGGATTGGGGAAACATTGGAAATATTGGATTGGGGAAACATTGGAAATATTGGATTGGGGAAACATTGGAGATATTGGATTGGGGAAACATTGGAAATATTGGATTGCGGAAACATTGGAAATATTGGATTGGGGAAACATTGTAAATATTGGATTGAGGAAACATTGGAAATATTGGATTAGGGAAACTGGTTTCAATAAAAAAAAATTGTGTTGAGCTGAAATTGAATCTGTATAACTTTGAATCTGCTCTGAATTTAGTGACTTAATTTAAAATGTAAAATATAAATCCTATTTAAATGTCTTTATTGTACGAAATGTTTTAATGTCATCTGTCTTATCACGTGTGTAGGAGATAACATGATAAGTAAATAATAGTAATACTTTTCTCTTCTGAATAAACAGAAACCTTGGTCTACTATCTCTTGACAATTGTTTATGACAATAGTTTTGTGGAGCAGGAGAGACATTTAGTTTTTACTTGGACAATTTAATGTACTAGTCTATAAACTTTTTTATCAATTCTGCTTCAACATAACTACGAACCATCCATTCATTCAGTTTATATCTCAATGTTAGTGGACTAATACTTACTTTGGTACCACATTATTTTATTATTATGTCAACAAAAAACCCACAAAATTTAGATAAGATGATTTTTATGTTGTGCTAAGATATAATTGTTTATAAAATATTTGGAGATTTTTTTTCTCCTTGACATCTGTAGACAAAAGAACAGTTCAAACATGTACGCATACACATACACATAAACATACACATACACAAACACATACACATTAACAATGAAATAAAACAAACAAAAAGAAAATTACCAAAATCATGAAAATATTTATTTATCTGTCAAAAATAAAAAAAAAAATGTTTGTATTGATTGAAATAAAAAAAATTACAAAATAAAATATTTAGCACATGTGCATAGAATAGACTGAAATATAAACAAAATTACATGCTTACAGACACACACAAATATACACGATTACATGCTTACAGACACACAAATATACACAATTACATGCTTACAGACACACAAATATACACGATTACATGCTTACAGACACACAAATATACACGATTACATGCTTACAGACACACACAAATATACACAATTACATGCTTACACACACACACAAATATACATAATAAAATGTACACTTACAGCCAAACACTCATAGCTTACAAAATATGAAACATTCATATTTAAGATAATACACATCGAATGTTCAATAATCAACAAAATAATGGTCAGTTTATATGTGTTGTTGTAATACATGTCATGTGTTGTTGTAATACATGTCATGTGTTGGCTTTAATGGATCTAGAATGCTATTTTTAAATAGATTGGTTGAAGTGTCAAAAAGAGAAAGGCTATGGTAATATTGAGGATGTAGATAGAGATGCCAGGGTGGTAAGAGGGGTAGAGAGAGAGAGAGAGGAGAGAGAGAGAGAGAGAGAGAGAGAGAGGTCATGGTAATAACATGGTGTAGGGAGATTAGAGAGATATAACTTTTCAACAGAGAGTAAACCACATTTTATATAGTTATATTTATCGTATATTTGTTATTTCTCACTGATACAGTCTTGATATAATTATGTAAGTTATTTTGGTTTGCAAAGCAAATTGGTATATCTATGAGGATTATTTCAATGAAACATTAACAAAACAATAAGTATGTATATACAAATTTGCTGCAGCCATTTGCAAAATGACAAATTTAAAATGTCAGAGTAAGTCAGACATAGATAAATAGTGTATAACTTGTGGAATGTTGTTCTAAGTAGAAAATAAAGAAAAAAAAACATTAATACAGTAATATCAAATGTGGAGTCAAATATTATGTTTATATTGAACACAGTTCAAAGGTCGGGCCAGCACATTGTGTTATGCACTATCAATAACATATGTACATATATACAATTGTAAAAATAAATACTGACTACAGTAATACTAACATACTGCAAGCTATCAAGTAGCTGACTACAGTAATACTAACATACTGCAAGCTATCAACTAGCTGACTACAGTAATACTAACATACTGCAAGCTATCAAGTAGCTGACTACAGTAATACTAACATACTGCAAGCTATCAAGTAGCTGATTCAATTCATCAATGCAAAGGCCAAATTAAATAGTCAATGATGCTGACTCAAGCAACAAAATGTTTTTTTTAGCATTGGTGCATGGTCAGCTGACTCCAGTACATAACTTATCCTGAACCTGACTCCAGTAATCACTTAACCTTAACCTGACGCCAGTACACAACTTATCCTGAACCTACTTGTGTAAATTCAATAGTCATACCCTGACTCCATAAACATCTAAACTTTAAACTAGATTGTAAACTATTGATTATCCTTTGGGTTCTAGTACTGTTGTGCATTGTCCAAGTACAGCATTAGCACAGATCTAGAATGTGATCTAGTCTGCACCACTGTACACCACTATGGCAGAACAGATCTATATTGTACCAGTGCAAGGTCTTGAATTTTGGCACTGAAATGTGAAGGTTACATTTAGACAGTACATCCCCGTTGGTCATGTAATTGTGTAAGTTCTGCATAGATAAACACTGCCAAAGTAAAAGCAAAGTTATCTAAGCTTCATGTCTGTAAATAAAATTCTTAGATATTCGAACACTAAACAATAATATCTGAACCAACAAAAGTTTCTATCTTTAGGTCATCTGGGCTTATGACGTAGCTGCCGGAAGTGGTGGTCGTTGCATCATCATCAATGGATGTCACAGATAATTGTCTAGGGGGGATGAACGACATGGCCGTCTGCCCCTGACTGATATTTTTGTTAGGCAATCTTGTGAAACTGGGGAACACGCCGCCATCACGGGGCGACCTAAGGAATTGCGGGGCGCCATCATAATGATTTGTCATCTTCTGTTTTGGTGGTAAATCTGGTGGAGAAAAAGATGTTGGTGATTGGCTGAATCTCACGTGATGGTTTGGTGGTCTCTCTGGGGCTACAGTTTTTCTCCCTTGAGCTAAATAATCCTGACCTTGAACTCGTGAGTTGAAGCGGGGTGAAAGTTCATCTGCAAGAAAAAAAAATGTAACTTTATTAAATAAAGTGTATGACACAATATAAAGTATAAGTAAATTAAAATGTCTTTATTCGCTGTGAGATGGGTTGCTATGGCTACAAACTGTGTGTCTACTAAAGTAATATTTCCAGTCTGTTGTAGAAAACCATGCACAGTGTTAAGTCAAATGCTGTATTGTTAAGTCAAATGCTGTACTATTATGTCAAATGCTGTATTGCTAAGTCAAATGATGTATTGTTAAGTCAAATGCTGTATTGTTAAGTCAAATGCTGTATTGTTAAGTCAAATGCTGTACTGTTAAGTCAAATGCTGTATTGTTAAGTCAAATGCTGCAATTAAGTACATAAAGTTGACATATTATGGTCTCACCTATCATAATTTGATCGAAGTTGACGTCATCCACACTGTTGCCTCGTCCACTGTCACTCGTTGTGGTGTCTGCTGACGTGTCGCTCGTGACGTCATCGGCCTGGAATTGACAGATATAGTTATATTATTATGTTAAATAAAAAAAATATACTCTTTTATTTAATTTCTAACTAAATAAAAAAAAATAATGTAAACAAGAATGGATGACACAAATGGCTGGACAAGACTGATGACACAAATGGCTGGACAAGACAGAAGAAACAAAAGAAAGATTCAGTTTACACAGTCTATGTTGAGTCTGTTTTATTTACCCAGTCTATGTTGAGAGTCTGTTTTATTTACCCAGTCTATGTTGAGAGTCTGTTTTATTTACCCAGTCTATGTTGAGAGTCTGTTTTATTTACCCAGTCTTTGTTTAAAGTCTATTATTTATGTTAGTTCGTTTATTGGACAGTTGTAATTAACAACTACACCAGTAGAGTGTTTCACTAGTAGATATATAAGACCTATGGTTTCACTAGTAGATATATAAGACCTATGGTTCCACTAAGAGATATATAAGACCTATGGTTTCACTAATAGATATATAAGGCCTATGGTTTCACTAATAGATATATAAGACCTATGGTTTCACTAATAGATATATAATACCTATGGTTTCACTAATAGATATATAAGGCCTATGGTTTCACTAATAGATATATAAGACCTATGGTTTCACTAATAGATATAAAAGACCTATGGTTTCACTAATAGATATATAAGACCTATGGTTTCACTAATAGATATATAAGACCTATGGTTTCACTAATAGATATATAAGGCCTATGGTTTCACTAGTAGATATATAAGGCCTATGGTTTCACTAATAGATATATAAGACCTATGGTTTCACTAATAGATATATAAGACCTATGGTTTCACTAATAGATATATAAGACCTATGGTTTCATTAATCAAAAGTAAAATATTTGACCATTAAAAAACTTATAAATTTTTATGAAGACGTAAATCAAGTCAATAAACAGGACTGTGTTTAGTGTTTAATGTGTTTAACGTTTCATATATAATGTGTTTAACGTTTCATATATACTGTGTTGAGTGTTTCATATATACTGTGTTGAGTGTTTCATATATACTGTGTTTAGTGTTTCAAACAAAATAAACAATGTCTAAATTAATTTTAAATTCCATTCGCACGAAGTCAACATATATTTGAAATATTGTATGTCAGTATGTCACGCCAGTTCACTTCACACTGAATCATCGTGCTAGTAGCCTCTGAATCAGCGTGCTAGTAGCCTCTGAATCAGCGTGCTAGTAGCCTCTACATTAGTTTTACACTAATAATGAAATATTTGCCAGTATGATGCAAGCCTCTAAACAAACATTAGCTATTATATGACTATAATAATTATCTTGGCTGCTGCATGTTCAGATAACTAGAGACTAATGAGTTTTAACAAATTGCCAACTATTAGCCTGAGTCATGAAGTGGCGTGGGTCTAGAAACAGGCTACAGGTGGAACAGGTGGGTCTAGAAACAGGCTACAGGTAGAACAGGAAATAATAAAACGGTTCACAAAAAGAAGTAATTTACATTGAAGATCAAGGGAGATTATAAATGTATGAGATTAAAGAAATATAAATGTGTAAAGTATTTAGTTTTTAATGTTAAACTTGTGCATTATTTGCCATATTAGTAACCCCAGCTTTTAGTTTTGAGCTGTTTAGTTTAGATGACTTTACAATTGTGTGGGTAGTGGTGCTGGTATTTGAATTTTGCTAACGTAATAAAGACATAAAATGTTGTCCCATTGTCCGCCGATACCCACTGATTTATTCTCAAACCGTGCAAGTTCGCAAATTAAATTATAATTCTTATGAAATTATTTTAGAGGTATTTAAATACTTAAAAATACAACCGAACCACTACATATATATCACGTTAATATCTTTATACACTACATATATATCACGTTAATATCTTTATACACTACATATATATCACGTTAATATCTTTATACACTACATATATATCACGTTAATATCTTTATACACTACATATATATCACGTTAATATCTTTATACACTACATATATATCACGTTAATATCTTTATACACTACATATATATCACGTTAATATCTTTATACACTACATATATATCACGTTAATATCTTTATATTAATTCCTAAGGAGTCTAGTCAATATAATTCTACAGAACACGGTTAATGACTGAATACTGAACCCTTCTGTCTCTATGTGTACTGATCACTACAACGTCCAGTCAGTGAGAGACAACAATGTGTACTGATCACTACAATGTCCAGTCAGTGAGAGACAACAATGTGTACTGATCCCTACAATGTCCAGTCAGTGAGAGACAACAATGTGTACTGATCCCTACAATGTCCAGTCAGTGAGAGACAACAATGTGTACTGATCCCTACAATGTCCAGTCAGTGAGAGACAACAATGTGTACTGATCCCTACGATGTCCAGTCAATGTCCAGTCAGTGAGAGACAACAATGTGTACCTACATGCACACACGTGCTGACTGGCGAATATTTCACACCACTGACCTGACGGCTCATCGATGACCTCTGCTGGTGATACAAGTCGCCATCACATGACCGGCCATGGGGGGCTCCGAATGTCGAAAACAGGGGCAGGGGCGTCCTTTCTGACCCCTCCAGGTTGAAACTCACAGCTTTACCTTTGGATGAGATGTGGCACTGCTCGGTGGTGGTGGTGGTCCTAGGGCCTGGTCCACCCACCTGGAACTTGTCCCCACTCGGCGGGGAGGATAAATTGTTCAGTGGGTAAATGTCTGGACCCGGGACCACCACTGGCTCCGCGGTGGGCACCTTCTCCTCCACACTGACACTGGTCACTGTATGGAGACTGTCGAACGTCCCTTTAGGGCTGGGCTTGCTGCTGCGACTGGCCCTGTCTTTCTGGAAGACCACACATATGGCCACGATGATCAAGGTGGAGAATATGACGGTCACTGCGGCCACCACGGCCACAATGATGATGTAATCCTCCTGTTTCTGGGGGCCGACGGAGATCATTTCTTTAGTGACGTTATCGAACTGTACATCGATCTTCAATAGAGTTGAGCTGAACTTTGGCGGGACGCCGCGATCTGAAACACGGACGGCAACTTCGTAAACTTTCAAGTTTTTCAAACGAGATGCTTGAGAAATTTTCAGCTCTCCCGAAGACTCGCCCATTTCAAAGCAGGTGTCCTCATTGCCGGACATGATTGTGTATCTCAGACTTCCGTTGTCTCCTGCGTCATCGTCATAGGCGATAATTCTACTGAGTATCATGCCGGACTCGGGGTAGGCTGAGATCAAGATGGTGTGATTCTGGGACTTGGGGAACAGCACTGTAGGTGTGTTGTCGTTAATGTCAAGGACGTCTATCACGACACTGGCTGTGGCCGACAGAGACGGGACTCCTTTGTCTCTGACCATCACAGAAAATGAGAAGTTGACTCTCTCTTCTCTGTCTAATCGGGAAGAGCAAAGAATGGAGCCGTTGGGTAACACAGTGAATGAGCCATCGGCGCCATCCAGTGAGCCAGTAAAGAAATACTCCAGCTGACTGTTCACACCGTCGTCTGGGTCACGTGCCGTGACGTTCCCGATTATTCTGGTTCCTTCAACTTCCTCTAAAGTCTGGATTTTAAATATATATTGGTCAAACACTGGCGGGTTATCATTCACGTCTTCCAACAGTATGACGACTTCTGCCGTGCTCGTCAGAGGCGGAGTTCCTTTATCTGTGGCCAAAACGTTAAATTTCATCACGGGGTAAGTTTCCCTATCAAGATCTCCTATGGCTGTCAGCGCCCCTGTTTTGCTGTCGATTGAGAAATATTTGGTATAGTCGGGCTCAACAGAGTAAACAATCACAGCATTGAGTCCGATGTCTTTATCGCTGGCGTTTATCTGAAGCAGGAACTCTCCGTTCTTCTTTCCTTCCTTGATGGTCCTTGTGTATTTCTTCTGAGTGAACTCTGGGGCGTTGTCATTGGCGTCTTCAATTTTAACTGTGAAGTAAGCTGGAATACTGTACGGTGGATCACCTCGGTCGTTACATAGTACAGTCAGGTTATACGAGTCTCTGGTCTCTCTATCCACCGGACCTTGCAGAACGACCTTGTAACCTTTGTTGACCACTGGCTCCATTTTAAATACTTCGTTGGTGATATCACAAGAAACATCTTCAATTTTGTCATCCTCCACAATGACAAATGCCACGAAATACCCACGACCGGCAGGCTCCAGGATCGATACGATATTCTGATCCGAGTTGCCGCTGATGGTTGTTATGGAGACCCGAGGTGCGACGTTTCCGGTATTGACAACATTCACTCGGACCACGGTCTGAGACTTAAGGCTTGGGCTGCCATGGTCTTGGGCCTCTACTATGAACTCGGTGGACCCAGACTTCAAGGGCCCCACAACAGATATATTTCCGTTGGACGAATTTATACGAAACCAGCTTTCAACGAAAGGTTTCTGAATGCTGCTGAAGTCATAACTGACCAACGCGTTATCACCTTCATCACTATCTGTGGCCGAGACTTGCAGGATGACTGCGCCCACTGGAACCTTCCCTTCAAGTGTCACACTGTAAGAGTTGTTCAGGAACACAGGTGGGTTGTCATTGACATCTGTCACATCCACTGTCACTGACAAGACAGCCGACAAGGGCGGTGCGCCACCATCGTACGCCGTGATGGTGAACTGGTATTTGGAGACTGTCTCTCTGTCCAGAGACTTCTTCAGTTTAATTTCAATCTCCGAGCTGCCGTCCAGAGATCTGGTGGCGCTGATTTGAAATACGTCCTGCAGCGAGTCCAGTACGTAGTTTTTAACTTTATACATGGGGTTAAAGTCTCTGTCGTTAGCGCCGCTAATCTTCAACTCCATGGAGCTACCTTCAGTGACCTTCAGAACTTGACTCTCTCGGTCAAAGTATGGGGCGTTGTCATTGATGTCACGAATTTTGATATTGACGGTAATGACTTTGTTGTCTGACCCATTGACAACCAGAATGTTGATAGTCAAGGTACAGTTCTCTTTAACTAGACAAAAACTTTCCCTGTCAATCCGTTTAGCCACATAGATGACTCCGGTGTATTTTGAAATGTTAAAAAGATTTCCAGGAAATCGCGATGCATCAAGAATAGCGTACTGGACGTTCTGTTTGTCCACTGAATCGGGAAAACCCCAAGATTTATTAGCAATACTTCCTATCATGGCAGCCAATGGTAGCTCTTCGTCAATTTCAAACTCGGCGTCGGGGCTCTGAGCCATTGATACCATAATTAGACACAAGCTGCACAAGTAGACAAATAACTGAGCCATGGTGGCAATGTGCAAGGCGGAGGGGTTGGTTTCTATAGCAACAATGTCATTAGGTTGTTGAAATGTTCACTAATTATATCCCAGTTAAAGAGATGACCAACACTTGGGACCTCTTTATTTACTGAAGTTTCACAAGGTTGACATTAAGTACATTAAGTACAAACTATTGTGTCCGTGATTTTTTAATGACAATTTGCCTGAGAAATTCAAAACTATTTATGTGAGTTAGTCAGTAGTTTCTCTAGTTGAAACATCAAATATTTCTTGTAAACAATCCAGTCTTCTTTCAAATGAACCTGTAGAAAATAAATAAATAAGTTAGACATCAATGCTGAATAAAGATAAAAAAATTAACAAACATAATATAAATGTTTAAAATGTGTTTATAATATAGATGTTTAAAATGTGTTTATAATATAGATATTTAAAATGTGTTTATAATATAGATCTTTGAAATGTGTTTATAATATAGATGTTTAAAATGTGTTTATAATAAAAATGTTTAAAATGTGTTTATAATTCAAAAGTAAATGATAATTAATAAAACTTGATCATAAAATAATGAAATTGATTCATTAAAAAAATAATACGAAAATAGACGGCTAAACTTTGAAGACTGACATCAGCTAGCCTAGTAAACAATGACTTCTCCCTGTCTGACCTGCATATCTGTCAGGATTATGACGTAGTATGCTATGGAACACAAGTCACGTGTACAAACAATGGGGCGTGTTGGTGTTTCTGAGTGCTGTACCTCTGCGTCAACTAAACATTCGCTTGTAATGAGCTAATCCTACTACCTCTACCAGTATGTCAGTTTGTGCAGTTTAAAAAAAAACAACATGAAATTCCTCGAATCATTAGAGTTACAACATGTAGGCTACTGCTAGAGGCTGGGAAACTGAAATAATAATTATGGATCTCAGGGTGTTGATTTGATCAATGACTACACAGACTTAATCCAATTTCTTATCTGTCTATCTATCTATCTATCTATCTATCTATCTATCTATCTATCTATCTATCTATCTATCTATCTATCTATCTATCTATCTATCATTTATATATCGGTTTGTTTATACATGTAACTAGCTATCTACTATCTATCTACCATGTATCTATACATTCGTTTATTTATCTATCTGACCCAATACAATTTAAATTTTTCAAATAATGTAAAGATCGCATCGTTTATAAATTTAAAAACCCAAATAAAATTACGAGATGTCTCCCGTTAGTATGAATATAAGAATCAAGTGAGTGTGTGTACAAGTTGGAACAAACCAATGAATGAGGCCCAAATATAAGAATCAAGTAAGTGTGTGTACAAGTTGGAACAAACCAATGAATGAGGCCCAAATATAAGAATCAAGTAAGTGTGTGTACAAGTTGGAACAAACCAATGAATGAGGCCCAAATATAAGAATCAAGTGAGTGTGTGTACAAGTTGGAACAAACCAATGAATGAGGCCCAAATATAAGAATCAAGTGAGTGTGTGTACAAGTTGGAACAAACCAATAAATGAGGCCCAAATATAAGAATCAAGTGAGTGTGTGTACAAGTTGGAACAAACCAATGAATGAGGCCCAAATATGTGTGTGGGAGTTTGTTTCTATTAGGAGTATCTCAGTCGGAATAATGTTGCTGTGGACCTAATGTTCGTTGACAAACAAGGCCTAATATTGTGAACAAAATCAGAAAATATATCACAACTGTAATAAATGAAGGCCGATTTTGTTCAGAGCTTCTGGTACTAGCTTATTGGTAAATCCAGCCCCGGCCTATCACAACTTGTAATATTTACAACATCAGAAAGAATGGGGTCAATTCAATTGTGGACATGACGTCACATTCAATTACTCAACAATTCTTGTTCGACATGCCGTACAAATGTCTCCCTGATTTAAACAAGTCGAGAAGTTCTCTCAACACTTGGCATGTGACAGACGTGAGAAAATTAAAGACGGTAGCAGCCAGGCCTTTTTTTTTTACACCACATGGCTTGAAAATAACGGGGCCCAAATATTACTGGAAGAACATTAGTTAACGGTGACAGGGGGAGTGAAGCAGGCTGCAACAACTGTCCAAGTCGACAGAAGTTATCGTCCACACATTCAAACAAAAGAGTTGCTGCCCATAGACCAGGTTCCCACCGCATTGTTCATCTGCTGTCAATGTCCTTCACCAATTAGTCGCTGTTGCCATGACAACATGACGCTTTCCATGAATACAACATTTATTTTAAACATTTCTATTTGATGAAGGGGAAGAAATTAATGATAAAATTAAATTAGACACAAGTTTCCCAATCATGCATTTCTGAAATTATTGTACCCAAAAAACTCTAAGAGGAAAAAAAACTGAATGAACAAGATCTGTGTGGGTGACCTCCCTTCTCCTATTTATAATCTGTCCATGTTCCATGATCTATTCCCATGGCGGACAAAAGGCAGAGATCTTGTGTTCCTGGACATGAAAAAGTCGAGAATATGATAATGTCATTTTAGATTCTCTTTTTATTAAACAGATGGTGGTGGGAAGATGTCCCGCTGTTTGAATGAAGTGAATTGTAAAGTGAATTGGTGAGGTGGAACAAAGTCACGGGGACAATACATACTGTACAGAGTATAAGAAAGTATAGTCCCATACATCAATACATACTGTACAGAGTATAAGAAAGTATAGTCCCATACATCAATACATACTGTACAGAGTATAAGAAAGTATAGTCCCATACATCAATACATACTGTACACAGAGTATAAGAAAGTATAGTCCCATACATCAATACATACTGTACAGAGTATAAGAAAGTATAGTCCCATACATCAATACATACTATACAGAGTATAAGAAAGTATAGTCCCATACATTAATACATACTGTACACAGAGTATAAGAAAGTATAGTCCCATACATCAATACATACAAATACATTGGAACACAGAAACTTGACGAATGCTGTGTAGAGAAATGCCAAATAATTCTTCTGGGTCTAAAAATAACATGTTATCTATCTTAGAAAAAACTTCACAAAAACATACAAAAGTTCTATCGATGTGATAACAGCCGTACAAGTCTGACAATCATGTATGTATAACAGCCGTGCAAGTCTGACAATCATGTATGTATAACAGCCGTGCAAGTCTGACAATCATGTATGTATAACAGTCGTGCAAGTCTGACAATCATGTATGTATAACAGCCGTGCAAGTCTGACAATCATGTATGTATAACAGCCGTGCAAGTCTGACAATCATGTATGTATAACAGCCGTGCAAGTCTGACAATCATGTATGTATAACAGCCGTGCAAGTCTGACAATCATGTATGTATAACAGCCGTGCAAGTCTGACAATCATGTATGTATAACAGCCGTGCAAGTCTAAAAATCATGTATGTATAACAGCCGTTCAAGTCTGACAATCATGTATGTATAACAGCCGTGCAAGTCTGACAATCATGTATGTATAACAGCCGTGCAAGTCTGACAATCATGTATGTATAACAGCCGTGCAAGTCTGACAATCATGTATGTATAACAGCCGTGCAAGTCTGACAATCATGTATGTATAACAGCCGTGCAAGTCTGACAATCATGTATGTATAACAGCCGTGCAAGTCTGACAATCATGTATGTATAACAGCCGTGCAAGTCTGACAATCATGTATGTATAACAGCCGTGCAAGTCTGACAATCATGTATGTATAACAGCCGTGCAAGTCTGACAATCATGTATGTATAACAGCCGTGCAAGTCTGACAATCATGTATGTATAACAGCCGTGCAAGTCTGACAATCATGTATGTATAACAGCCGTGCAAGTCTGACAATCATGTATGTATAACAGCCGTGCAAGTCTGACAATCATGTATGTATAACAGCCGTGCAAGTCTGACAATCATGTATGTATAACAGCCGTGCAAGTCTGACAATCATGTATGTATAACAGCCGTGCAAGTCTGACAATCATGTATGTATAACAGCCGTGCAAGTCTGACAATCATGTATGTATAACAGCCGTTCAAGTCTGACAATCATGTATGTATGTGTTTATGTTAGAATACAATACTTTCATATTTTGTTAATAAAATAAAAATCTTCAATACATCGAAGCGAAATGCATCCAGTGCCATTAACAGCCAGAGAGCATGAAGCACGAGAATAGATACAAATAAATGACGTCAGCCCTTACAGTGACAGACCAACAAATGACGTCAGCCCTTACAGTGACAGACCAACAAATGACGTAGGCCCTTACAGTGACAGACCAACAAATGACGTCAGCCCTTACAGTGACAGACCAACAAATGACGTCAGCCCTTACAGTGACAGACCAACAAATGACGTCAGCCCTTACAGATATATTCTTGTTCTATTATTACGTCAAGCCAAGCTATTCTCTTTAACCAAACTCCATCATAGAATGATGGTAGCAGTGTTCCTATCACGTGACATAGACGGCGATGGAGTCAGGTTATGTCACGTTGTTAACCGTGTGTGGTATGAGATAATTGCAGTTTATGTTGGTCCAATTATTCACCACACACTTGGTGCATTCATCTTCTGTCTCTGTGTGTTTACGAGAACAACCAGAGTTAACACTTTCTTTATCACATTCAGTGCATACTAGTCTAGCGGTCAATAGAAACATTCAGTGCATACTAGACTAGTGGTCAATAGAAACATTCAGTGCATACTAGTCTAGCGGTCAATAGAAACATTCAGTGCATACTAGACTAGTGGTCAATAGAAACATTCACTGCATACTAGACTAGTGGTCAATAGAAACATTCAGTGCATACTAGTCTAGCGGTCAATAGAAACATTCAGTGCATACTAGACTAGTGGTCAATAGAAACATTCAGTGCATACTAGTCTAGCGGTCAATAGAAACATTCAGTGCATACTAGACTAGCGGTCAATAGAAACATTCAGTCCATACTAGACTAGTGGTCAATAGAAACATTCAGTGCATACTAGTCTAGCGGTCAATAGAAACATTCAGTGCATACTAGACTAGCGGTCAATAGAAACATTCAGTGCATACTAGACTAGTGGTCAATAGAAACATTCAGTGCATACTAGACTAGCGGTCAATAGAAACATTCAGTGCATACTAGACTAGTGGTCAATAGAAACATTCAGTGCATACTAGTCTAGTGGTCAATAGAAACATTCAGTGCATACTAGTCTAGCGGTCAATAGAAACATTCAGTGCATACTAGACTAGTGGTCAATAGAAACATTCAGTGCATACTAGACTAGTGGTCAATAGAAACATTCAGTGCATACTAGTCTAGCGGTCAATAGAAACATTCAGTGCATACTAGACTAGTGGTCAATAGAAACATTCAGTGCATACTAGACTAGTGGTCAATAGAAACATTCAGTGCATACTAGACTAGTGGTCAATAGAAACATTCAGTGCATACTAGTCTAGCGGTCAATAGAAACATTCAGTGCATACTAGACTAGTGGTCAATAGAAACATTCAGTGCATACTAGACTAGTGGTCAATAGAAACATTCAGTGCATACTAGACTAGTGGTCAATAGAAACATTCAGTGCATACTAGTCTAGCGGTCAATAGAAACATTCAGTGCATACTAGTCTAGCGGTCAATAGAAACATTCAGTGCATACTAGTCTAGCGGTCAATAGAAACATTCAGTGCATACTAGTCTAATGGTCAATAGAAACATTCAGTGCATACTAGTCTAGCGGTCAATAGAAACATTCAGTGCATACTAGTCTAGCGGTCAATAGAAACATTCAGTGCATACTAGTCTAGCGGTCAATAGAAACATTCAGTGCATACTAGTCTAGCGGTCAATAGAAACATTCAGTGCATACTAGTCTAGCGGTCAATAGAAACATTCAGTGCATACTAGTCTAGCGGTCAATAGAAACATTCAGTGCATACTAGTCTAGCGGTCAATAGAAACATTCAGTGCATACTAGTCTAGCGGTCAATAGAAACATTTAGTGCATACTAGTCTAGGGGTCAATAGAAACATTCAGTGCATACTAGTCTAGCGGTCAATAGAAACATTCAGTGCATACTAGTCTAGCGGTCAATAGAAACATTCAGTGCATACTAGTCTAGCGGTCAATAGAAACATTCAGTGCATACTAGTCTAGCGGTCAATAGAAACATTCAGTGCATACTAGACTAGCGGTCAATAGAAACATTTAGTGCATACTAGACTAGTGGTCAATAGAAACATTCAGTGCATACTAGTCTAGCGGTCAATAGAAACATTCAGTCCATACTAGTCTAGCGGTCAATAGAAACATTCAGTGCATACTAGTCTAGCGGTCAATAGAAACATTCAGTGCATACATTAATCAACGTGTTCAAAAAGTGATGGTACGTGAATAGTCTGTTTCAACGTCATGTTAGTATTACTGCTACTTTGTCAGGTATTTATAGTGAGGAAAAAATATATCATGTTATTATGTGGCTTTTTTTGTAAGGCATGACAAATTACATTTTATAGTTATTTTTCAACCATTGTGTGATATCTTGTTAAACAAATACCTGTCTAATAACCTGTCCAACAACCTGTCTAACAGTATGTCTAACAACCTGTCTAACAGTATGTCTAACAACCTGTCTAACAGTATGTCTAACAACCTGTCTAATAGTATGTCTAACAACCTGTCTAACAGTATGTCTAACAACCTGTCTAATAGTATGTCTAACAACCTGTCTAACAGTATGTCTAACAACCTGTCTAACAGTATGTCTAACAACCTGTCTAACAGTATGTCTAATAACCTGTCCAACAACATGTCTAACAACCTGTCTAACAGTATGTCTAACAACCTGTCTAACAGTATGTCTAACAACCTGTCTAACAGTATGTCTAACAACCTGTCTAACAGTATGTCTAATAACCTGTCTAACAGTATGTCTAACAACCTGTCTAACAGTATGTCTAACAACCTGTCCAACAACATGTCTAACAACCTGTCTAACAACCTGTCTTTCAAAATATTTCTCTGTGTGTAATATTTCTCAACCTAGATAGTTATCTTGTTTCCATAGATAGATTTATTTTGTATACATAGAACTATGTTAGTTTATTTATACCTATCTGTTGTATATACATACATGTTTGTGTGTGTGTGTGTGTGATGAGTGAAATGAAATACAAATCAAATATGTTTATGATGGACTGTAATATCTATTTCCTACTCAATCAGAAACTATGAGGCATGCTAAACTCTGATGGTGCACCAGACATCTGCAATTATTATTATAGAAGTAAATAATAGAACTTCACCTAAAAAATGACCCAAAAAAAATTGGAATCTTCGATGTAACAGTCAGACTACAGGTCACACGTCTGAACAGACTCTCCACGGGATTGAACTACACCCGACGATACTTCCACTGACCAATGTCAGGTATTTAAAAGACTGATTTACAGGTGAGCTGGCTGCCCGCGGTGTGCCGTGGGACAATCAGTCACCTGTGAATGTGCTAATACTTGTCTTATACTGCCGGGCTTTACTAGGTGCTATTTCCTCTCAGGGATCAAAGGATGGTCATTTGGACTGACCATTTGACCGGGATGGGAAACGAACGTAAAACGATAGCGATGGAGAACACCCAACGATCGCTAGTCAAGCCAGAAGTTGTAAAACTAAAACTGTTAGCTGCCATTACTACCGCGTCGTGGGATTAATTCAGCAGATCAGGTACAAAAGAAAAAAGTAAATTGATAACTGTGTAAAATAAAACCAGGTCGTTAGCCAATCCAGCTGTTGGTTGCTGAAATATGTCAATGTGACAACTTCCGCTTAGTTCACCAGAGCTGGTTAAAGAAAACAACAATATGATTTTGAAATAAACTGGCCAGCTAGTTGTAGAGTGAATGGTCAAGCTCGATATATGACGATACAATTTGAATAATAATGATAATAATTAGGCCTGTAAGTTTAGATTGATTTAAAACTACAATCATTGTCAATTCACAATTGAAAATAAGCATATGGTAGAAAGCCAAGTATGTGATTGAAAGTGTGTGATTGAAAGTAAAGTGTGTGATTGAAAGTAAAGTGTGTGATTGAAAGTGTGTGATTGAAAGTGTGTGATTGAAAGTGTGTGATTGAAAGTAAAGTGTGTGATTGAAAGTAAAGTGTGTGATTGAAAGTAAAGTGTGTGATTGAAAGTAAAGTGTGTGATTGAAAGTAAAGTGTGTGATTGAAAGTAAAGTGTGTGATTGAAAGTAAAGTGTGTGATTGAAAGTAAAGTGTGTGATTGAAAGTAAAGTGTGTGATTGAAAGTAAAGTATGTGATTGAAAGTCAAGTGTATGATTGAAAGCCAAGTGTGATATTGAAAGTCAAGTGTATGATTGAAAGCCAAGTGTGATATTGAAAGACAGGTGTATGATTGAAAATCAAGTGTAAGATTGAAAGTCAAGTGCATGAATGAAATTCAAGACTCTAAAACTATTCTAAAATAGAACAATGACAGTTATAGAATTTTAAAAAATGAAATAGACAATCCCACTTTTTTTCTTGACCTAGATATCTGATTAAGGCGGTGCCAACTTGGATTTACTGACCACTGGACCCAGCAAACCGTTAAGTTGATTTATTTATACAGCTCGGGTGACCATTTCTCGGACCCTAGCGGTCATTAGCTGTAAATGAGTTCTAGAAGTCAGGAAGGGTGAGTTGCACAGGAAATTGTGTTTTCTGATTTCATTTTTGTAGTTCACACTTTCTAGAAGTAATGGAGGCTGAGGGGCGTTATTTAGAATGACACTTAATGACCACAGCGTGTCTCGTTGTCTCTATGTTTATATACATAATATAGGCCAATGAATGTCTGTACATCTACATTATATCGGCCAGTAAATATCTGTACATCTACATTATATTATATAGGCCAGTAAATGTCTGTACATCTACATTATATCGGCCAGTAAATGTCTGTACATCTACATTACATTATATCGGCCAGTAAATGTCTGTACATCTGTATTACATTATATCAGCCAGTAAATGTCTGTACATATACATTACATTATATCGGCCAGTAAATGTCTGTACATCTACATTATATCGGCCAGTAAATGTCTGTACATCTACATTACATTATATCGGCCAGTAAATGTCTGTACATCTACATTACATTATATCGGCCAGTAAATGTCTGTACATCTACATTACATTATATCGGCCAGTAAATGTCTGTACATCTACATTATATCGGCCAGTGAATGTCTGTACATCTACATTATATCGGCCAGTAAATGTCTGTACATCTACATTACATTATATCGGCCAGTAAATGTCTGTACATCTACATTATATTGGCCAGTGAATGTCTGTACATCTACATTACATTATATCGGCCAGTAAATGTCTGTACATCTACATTATATCGGCCAGTGAATGTCTGTACATCTACATTACATTATATCGGCCAGTAAATGTCTGTACATCTACATTACATTATATCGGCCAATGAATGACTGTATATCTACATTACATTATATCGGCCAGTAAATGTCTGTACATCTACATTACATTATATCGGCCAGTAAATGTCTGAATATCTACATTACATCTGTAATAAAAATTTTCTTTCATTCATGTTCATCTCTGCTCCACTGTGTTGTATTTGTTATTGTTAGTGTAACAGATGATGTATGGAGGACATGTTTGAAAATTTGATAAACAAAACAATAGATGATGTTTGAATTATGGATCATTCGTCTTTTTTATATATATATATATATAAAATGAAGTATTTATAATTCAGAAATTTGACAATAAACTGAAGTATTTATAATTCAGCAATTTGATAACTTATCATGATATACTATCTGTATATCTGATTTTGTATATAGTAATATGTTACTGATTTTCATGTACGATTCCAAAATATCATCTGTTTACTTGACACATTATATCCACGTGATTTGAACATCATGACTAATACAATAAACACAGAGGAAATAGACCAAGTACATTTTAAAATAATACAAAGAGTTGATCAAACGAAACAAAATTTCTTCTTACGATTTATAATAATTTAAAAAAAAAAACATAAACTTTTTTAAAATATCAAAATATGTTTTATCCATTGTTTACACCTAGCTTCACCTGTGTGAGTGTTCATTTCACAATAAATCAACCAACCGTGTTATCCCCACAATAAAACTTCACTAATAGTGAATCATTCGGTGTTGTAATTGAACAATAAATCAACATCTCACTAAGTACAAACAAAACCTCTCTATCCCCAAGTGTCGCTTTGAAAAGTCTCAAGTGTAACCTTACCTTTACAAATAAAACATCAAAGTTAAATTACCGGTCAAAGTCTTCACACCTGAATCTGGCCTAGAAACACTGTATTGTGGTGAGTAGATTAGTTGAACTAATCAAACACTCCACAGTACGGACACTACCCCACGATTAAGATAAAAGGAATTAACTAAACAAATCGGAGATGGAGGACAACTGAAGCATGTCGCCAACAGAAGAAAAGATACGTGGATCACTGTGCCTTGGGGCAGCACGGGTCTCTCTCCAAAAAGAAATAAAAAAAAAGGACATCGCACATGTAGAGATCAAAGAAAGTTTCAAAGATACGGTTTGTTTGATTGTGTGGTGGGAGGGGATCTGGAGTTAATCGTATCCAGTCAATTAAGTGTAAATCTTTAGAGGTAAACGTGCATGGGAAAAGGGGGAGGGGTGGTTAATAGAGACGTTTTAATTATTTATTTATTTACATTATGTTGATTTATCTATAGAGACAATACCTCCAGTTTAATTATTTATTTATTTACATTATGTTGATTTATCTATAGAGACAATACCTCCCGTTCATTGATGTTTGTTTGCTCGTGTATTTAATATACAGTTCAAATTGGGGGAGTGGATGAGTCAAACTACCGAGGAAACAATGTTACATTGATTAAATAGATTCAATTCATCACTGACCACTAATACTAAAGCTACCAACTAATTCTGTAATCAAACAACTTCTGTTGGAGGGAACCAAACGTTAATTTTTGCATAATTGACTTTTAAATTCAATTTCCCATCAGCGAGTTTGGCGGGAAGAAATATTTCAGTGGGGAGTCACCCAGGTCTTAATTAATAGTCCAGGGACGACTGGAGATTGGAGTTAAATGAGGGGGGAGTAACATTACAGTACATCATGTCACGTGACATAGGAGGGAGGGGCACGATATAAATAAACATCTGTCTGAAATGAAGAAATATGCCATGTGATATCTGTCTGAAATGAAGAAATATGCCATGTGATATCTGTTTGAAATGAAGAAATATGCCATGTGATATCTGTCTGAAATGGAGAAATATGCCATGTGATATCTGTTTGAAATGAAGAAATATGCCATGTGATATCTGTCTGAAATGGAGAAATATGCCATGTGATATCTGTCTGAAATGAAGAAATATGTCATGATGCGATACATGAGAAATTTGTCATGTGATACATGAGGAATATGCCATGTCTTGTTTCTGTGACTCAACAACAACAATGAAAGTATTGCTAGACAGAGAACCATATATTATTTGGAAACCAATCTAACTTTGATATTTGTTCTTATCAATCAAAATATTTTACCAGTTTGTTTTGTTTCAGTTTATTTTGAATTGTTTCATTGGAATTAGTCGTGCATGAAAAATGTACACAAATAGAGAATGAAAATCAAGCACTCGATATTTTATAAAAATAAATAAATCAAAGCCATAATAAATAATCCATAGTCAAAATAATAAAAATAAATATAAAAACCATAATTGGACATTTCTGCTATATAGAAATATTTCAGTACAAATCAAGTTGTTACAGTTGTCCAGCCTTGAAACATTGTTTACATTACGTGTTTATGGTCTCGATTATTGATAATCAATTACATTAGATGTAATCATTGGTATAAATATTGTGTACAATAAAAATCACGACAGAATTATGGATACATTGTTGAGATGGAGAATCTCTCCAAGTTGTCTGTACAGAGGCGGCCTTGACATTACTTTCAAACTCACGGGGCCTAGGACGACTATCAAATGCCGGGCCTAGAACGGGCCCCTGTCAGGCGCGGGGCCAGTGGCAGTCACTCTAATAACCAACACAAAGCCCCCCCCCTATGGTCAGTAGCGTCACAAACAAACTTGTAGCCCTCAAGTAAAATGTGTGAGGGCCACAAACCAGAGCAATAATTCTGGTGTGGATTGCCCCGCCCCACCCCGCGCCCGTATAACGACGCCACTGAATGTGGTTAAGTGTCACACAAAGTTTTCACATCGCTAAAAGTGTAATTAGTTAAAGAAGTTACAATGTAATTCTGTACCCATCTTTTAAAATGTTATGCTCATGAATGTGTACATTTTGTTATGGTTATGTTTATACAGTTCACAATATCGTTAGATGGACAATTTCTAATAATAACTGCTTAAACAATAATAGTATTATATAGAAATGCTAATATTAGCTAGTGCACTCACTACACCAATAGGACCACTCACAACACCAATAGGACCACTCACTACACCAATAGGACCACTCACCTTTGATATTATTCTTCCATTCCTGGAATAAAGTAAACACAATGTGGTAATCCTGAATGATAAATAAAACACAAGTCCGATAATTCAGATGATGTGGTCATGAACCATATTCTCCATACAGCTTATATCCCGTCACTCACTGTCCACCAACTAGACAGACTCAGAAACTTGTGGAGCCAACTCCAACACGACTCCACTACAACAACTGACCCAACGAAATGTTTTTCCCAGTAGTCGAGCCTGGGACAACGGAATGGTGACACCTTGTCATAGCTCGCTACCCCCTGATGTTGGCTGACGCACACCCCCCACTCGCCGGGGACTCGCGACAAGGTACAACAATCAGCGAGGCGGGCAGAACTTGCCGTGGAGTCTCCTGGCTGGTGAGAACTGACGAGAGCTATTGGTTGAGGGAATCACATACAGTTTATTCATTCTAAAATCTAATTGACACAGAGGGTTACACCTAAATAAAAAATGTGCCATTTAATCGGACTGGATATGATTTTGTCAATTTATTTATTTTTCTTTATTTTGGGTTAAAACCGAATTTTTTTTTGTTACAATTTATTAATTATTTACAGTCTCTCGTGTAGTCAAGTCAATGTTCATTATATTTACTAAAGACATCGAACTAGATAACAAACTACTTATCGATGAACTTACACCGGGGCCGGGGGGGGGGTGGCATTAAACGGCCCGGGTGCTAGTAAAGAAAATTAATTTAAAATATATGTAAAAAAAAAAAAAAATAAGATTTTGGCACGAGCGAAAAAAAAATTAATTTCAATCTGATTTAATTTATTCACTCCTTATACAAACCTGTTTATTATCCATTGTTTAGAAAACAACAAGTAATCGCGTGTATGAAACAAACAAGCACACACACACACACACACACACACACTGTTCACTAGACACAAATTGAATGTGTGCATATTATATTGACCGTTACATCAGAATATATCAGGTCTAGAAATAATATATTGACCGTTATATCAGAATATATCAGGTCTAGAAATAATATATTGACCGTTATATCAGAATATATCATGTCTAGAAATAATATATTGACCGTTACATCAGAATATATCATGTCTAGAAATAATATCCGTATTTAAATACAGAGAATGAAATCTGACAAACTCGAGCATTGTGTGGACAAAATGGCTAGTTAGTGACACACGGCTCCAGCTGGACGCTAATTATATGTCATTGTCAAATGTCTTCTGTTTCCACCAGCCAAGTTAACGTGTCATAATGTGACATCACATGTCAAAGTGTTCCTACTGAGAGTCTGGCGAGGGTACGACTAGAGAATGTCATTGGTGAATAGAACACAACGTAAAATAAGAATTAATTGGTTTATCTTGGGACAAAATATAATCCACATGTTGTCTTATGATATCAGTCTATATATTTGTGTAAACAACAAAAATAAAAAGCTATTAAATGTAACTACAATGTTTTAAAACAAAATGTTCAACCTATTCAACAATATTTAAAGTATGTATTATATATATTTATTTCGATAAACTGCAGTGCCGGCTTTAGGTATAGGCGATATAGGCAGCCGCCTAGAGCGGCATTATTTTAAGGAGCGGCAAATTCCAGCAAAATAAAATAATATCAAAAATTAAAAAAATTAAAAATAAAATAAATGAATTTGATTCAGATATAATGGAGGATCATGCTAAATGACCAGATCGTTGTTTTCTTATTCAGCATGATCCAAAGCAAATCAAATTTGAGTCTTGTTTCCAAAAGATGAAAGTGGGAGACAATTTTCTAATTACCACTATACGCGCAAACTGGCTAACGGAGAAACTTTAAAAAGGAAATAGTTGATTTATTCTACGTCAGTAGAAAAGGTATATTGTTTTTGCTGCAGAATATATAACAGGAGTAAATCTGCCTAGCTACACATGGCAGTTGTGACTGGAAAAATTTGTCAAGTATATTGCAGCATCATGAAAAATCTCCAGATCATTTAACCAGTTATCTTGAGTGAAAAGAACTAAAAATGAGGTTAACAAATAATAAAACTATTGATGACGTGAATCAGCGCCTTATAAATTGTGAAGCGAAACACTGGAATGATGTAATAGAAAGAATAATATCTTTGGTCAGAGTACATGGAGTTCAAAATTTACCCCTGAGAGGGCAGTCTGATCGGTTATATACATCTCATAATGGAAACTTTTGAAATTTGTTGAAGTTATTGCTGACTGACCCGGTAATGAAAGAACATATAAGACGTATAAAATCAGATGAAATTCATGACCATTATTTGGGAAAAAAATATTCAGAATGAGATCATTCAACTGTTGAGTAAGAAGGTAAAACAGAAAGTGATAAATGATCTAAAAATGCAAAATATTACGCTATAGTTCTCGATTGCACACCAGACGCCAGTCACAAAGAACAGATGACAATGATTGTTAGATTTGTTACAGCAAATGAATCGACAAGGGACAAACCTTCAGAAGTTTCAATCAATGAACACTTCATTGGATTCGCAGAACTTGAAAAATCTACAGGTGCAAGTATGTAGGAAATTTTACTTAAACTATCTATGTGGAATGGGCTTGGTTGCCTAGAGTTATATTATACTATCTGTGTGGAATGGACTTGGTTGCCTATAGTTATATTAGACTATCTGTGTGGAATGGGCTTGGTTGCCTAGAGTTATATTAGACTATCTGTGTGGAATGGGCTTGATTGCCCTTTTTCCGAATGTGTACGTGGCATTGCGAATTTCGCTTACATTCCCGATAACAGTGGCGAGTGCAGAGAGAAGCTTTTCGAAGCTCAAACTCATAAAAACATATCTTCGTTCTACCATGTCTCAGGATCGTTTGGTTGGTTTAGCTACAATATCAATAGAGAAAACGATTGCAGAAGATTTGGATCTGACAGAAATAATTGAAGAGTTTGCCTCTGCAAAAGCTAGAAAAGTATATTTTTCTTGAATTCTCTTCAATCTTTTTAACGCTTAATAAACATGAAATTTCATTTTTTTTTTAATTTTTCATAACTTTTTTAACTTAGCCAAAAAAAAAAACTTCCTAAAATACACTACGTAAACTTAAAACTCTTTAACTTTTATAAAGTTGCCAAATTTTAAAAATGTATTATGATAAATAGCATTTATAGAGTTTTCTTAGAAAAATGAAACTCAAAAGGGCGGCATTTTCGTCCTTGCCTATATCACAAAAATGTCTAAGGCCGGCACTGATAAACTGATAAGAAAATGGAGTAAAGTAACAAAGGAATTCTGATTATGGGAGGTGGGAATCAGATGGAACCGCAGCCCCGTGGGTGTCATTGATCCCCACCCCACCCTCCCAGCCAGCCCGAGTAGTTGGCAGATATAAACAACAATTTGATTTGTGAAATTAGAACTTCGTTGAGCTATAAAGTCACGTGAGTCGTTGAGCTATAAAGTCACGTGAGTCGTTATAGTGATATGTTTAGATCAGTGGCTCTCAGTGTGTGATACAGTCACCAAAATAGCATTGCTCATACATACCATCAGTGTGTGATACAGTCACCAAAATAGCATTGCTCGTAATTACTCGTAAATACCATCAGTGTGTGATACAGTCACCAAAATAGCATTGCTCATAAATACCATCAGCATATGTTAAACATAGAGATTGTTTCACTGTGGATGTCTAAGAAAATCCTACTCACCATGACACACATTCCTTCACACCTCACAGACCTACCTACTCACCATGACACACATTCCTTCACACCTCACAGACCTACCTACTCACCATGACACACATTCCTTCACACCTCACTTGATGTTGCAGTGGTTAGCTTTGTCTGACCCCCATCATCCTACATGAGATCGTGAACAGGTAAGGCAGGTGACTTCAAAGTTTGACATTGTTTTATAAAAAGCTGCACCTACCTGTACTGAAGTGGGACAGACTTGGACCTACTTCATTTCAAACTCCTTGGACCTACTTCATTTCAAACTCCTTGGACCTACTTCATTTCAAACTCCTTTTTCTTTTAAAACAGTCACTGGCATACATTGAAGTGACAGAATTCAATATGAAACTTCTTCACTTTTAACTAATTTAATGTCCAAATTAATTACTATGAATGAATTGACGGAGTATGATGAAAGGTCTATACACATGATGGAAGGTCTATACACATAAACACATTTTATTGTCTGCTGTTATATTTTCACCATTTGATTCATCTTATATGAATAGATGTTGCAAGAAATGTTACTGAGCGGGTAAAGTACAAGGTATAAATAGATATACAACTGTACTTATATTGATATGTATAAATGTTACCGAACAAGTAATGTACCACCTGTACACACACACACACACACACACACACACACAGACATACATATATATATATATATATATATATATATATATATATATATATATATATGGGCAGACTAATGTTTTATACGTTCGTTAATCTTCCCCAACTACGTCATGACAAAATTAATGACAACATATCTGTCACTGACAGACTCACTATCTGTCATGAAGTCAGTGACTCAGTCAGTCGGTGTGTACAGAAACACAAAGACGGCCACACACATGTACAGACAACACGCGGTAAGAAATGTCACTGTGTGTACTACATTCAGTAGAGAATGAAACCATCCAACAGTCTGTGTACGAGTACACTCCGACACCCCATCACCTACTCACGCCCTTCACTTATTTTATCCAAAAGAGAAGACAATGACGTATTGAGTTGACTGGTGTTTACTTCAAATTATTTCTTTCATTCAATTTCTCCCGTTTTCTAGGTCATTGGGTTTTTTTTTTCAACACGAATATTCAGTCACCACTGCATAACACACACTGTAAGCTTTAATAATACACCATAACACACCATAATACACCATAACACACACTGTCAACTTTAATAATACACCATAACACACCATAATACACCATAATACACCATAACACACACTGTCAGCTTTAATAATACACCATAACACACACTGTCAGCTTTAATAATACACCATAACACACACTGTCAGCTTTAATAATACACCATAACACACCATAATACACCATAACACACACTCTCAGCTTTAATAATGCACCATAACACACACTGTCAGCTTTAATAATACACCATAACACACACTGTCAGCTTTAATAATACACCATAACGCACCATAATACACCATTAAACACCATCGTAATGCACCATCATAATACACCTATCAGTAACCAGACATTACGAACCCCCCCCCTCCCCGTCGACCACCCACTCCACTCACCATCTACAGGTGTGACAAGGTGCAGAGTTACACGGAACATTCCAGTCCACAATAGACAACACCCTTTAGCACATCATCGGTCCACTCCTGCTCAAATGGGGGCGGGGGGAGGAGGGGGCGTGACGACAGGAACATAGCGCCCTCTGACAGGTGTCTATTGATCTCTGGGCATTGATGGATTGGGGCGGGGGGGCAGGTCTTTGTGTCGCAGAAACACTGACAATATCATACACTCCCTTTCTCTCTCTCTCTCTCTCTCTCTCTCTCTCTCTCTCTCTCTCTCTCTATCACTCATTCACTCTCCCAATATCCGTATGTTTCTCCTTCCCCAGTAATCTATTCTCGTCTAATCCCATCCCCCATCAGGTCTGTGTTGATACAAACTATGTTATTGCATGGTTCCCTGATTAATCTCATTGCTTGATATTTGTTCTGGTGCGAGCCGTGAGCTGGAGTAGAGATTGACACAGATCTGTTGAACTCACAAGAACCAACACGTCAAGTGCTTAGACATATTGAATATTTCATCATAGGCAATTTACAGTCTGAATGTTTAGTAGCAGATCTGCTCAACTTCAGAATGAAAATCACGAAAGTCAAGAGTACATATATTCAAGGTATATATGCTACGTGTTATCTGGTCTACTTACAATGAATTGATACAATTAGATTGAACCCCATAAATACGACCAAATAACATTGTCTGAAAAATGAACGTATGCAATTGTGTCAGTTTAATGAATAAGTACCCCTTAACAGAGATGGGGGATTAAGATTATGTTATTGTGTTTTTGTTGTTATTTTATTTCAACAACTAGACTGTTGTTAATTCTGATGTATAGAAAGTTAAACTAGAGGTTTATATTGTCTAATATTGACTTTGCATATTAAGAGGCACAAGATTTTTTCTTTATTTTTTTCAGTATTTAGACCAGTGGTCCCCAACCTTTTTCTCGCCACGGACCGGTCATCTCGCCACGGACCGGTCATCTCGCCACGGACCGGTCAGCGTTTGACAATTGCACCGCGGCCCACTGGAAGAAGGGACCGGGGGGGGGTAGAATTTTTCTCGTCCATGGAAAGTCGCACAATCTTGAGAGAAAAAAATAAAAAGGAAATATTTTAATGCTTCTTGGGCGGCCCAGTACCATTCAATCCACGGACCGGTACCGGTGCGCGGACCGGGGGTTGGGGGACCACTGATTTAGACCACTGAACTTTACAAGATACTAATAGAATAAATTAAGTACATAGACCACTGAGCTATACACGATACAAATATAATCAAGCCACAATGTCAAATGTATTCACTACTCACAACAATACTCACACAGGTGACAGGAGTATTCTGACAACGTACTCATCTCAAACGACGCCTAGTTTATTACAGCATATTCGTATGCAAACGGGAAACTTTGAAACTCTACACAAAATATATATACATCTCAACACGGTCACAATAGAAAACAGTTCAACCTTTTACACACGCGGTCAGTCTGGTTAGGATTGTCTAAAATATTAATGTATGCACAATAAATTCATCGTTTCCTAGCAACAGACTCAAAAGCTTCTACATACTTTATTTTGTCTGATACTTGCGGACGTTCTTCTTAAGTTCTTAAAAGATTTAAGATGATTGTCTTTACTTAGTGGATTCAACTGGATTGCCAACAATCATGATTGCAGTTGGAAGTTCGCTGGACCTGCTCATACGTCATCAAAGGACTCTTCAACCAAACCAGCATCCGGTTGACCGGAAATAGAGTTGGTTCATTTTGGCCACACAAGTCCTTGAGCCTTACCACCACCATCACCCAGTGATACCGTCATAGAATAAAACTCCAGTGGTCAATCAGTGGTCATCTCTTGTCTGATTATAAAATGTTAGACTCCTAAAAATAATTTTATTCATCCGTCTACACTATGATTAAATATAATAAAGACATATAAATTGTACATACACAGACTTGAAACTTTACAACTGGACATACAAAGACTGGAAACTGGATAGACAGAAAGAATTTAATACAGAAAACTAGAAATTATACAGACAGAATGGCAGGATAGATAGATAGATAGATAGATAGATAGATAGACAGAAAGACAGACAGACAGACAGACAGACATATAGATAGATAGATAGATAGATAGATAGATAGATAGATAGATAGATAGATAGATAGATAGATAGATAGATAGATAGATAGATAGATAGATAGATAGATAGATAGATAGATAGATAGATAGATAGATAGACAGACAGAAAGACAGACAGACAGACAGATAGATAGATAGATAGATAGATAGATAGATAGATAGATAGATAGATAGATAGATAGATAGATAGATAGATAGATAGATAGATAGATAGATAGATAGATAGATAGATAGATAGATAGATAGATAGATAGATAGATAGATAGATAGATAGATAGATAGATAGATAGATAGATAGATAGAAAGACAGATATTGTGTTAGAGAGAATCATTCAAGAAGAAAGTATAAAGAAAACAAAACCCAAAATGAAGTCAGCCAGTAATGTATTTTTAAAAAATCACTTGCGCTGTAAATTGCGTTGAGACATTATGACGGAGGCGCACGTAACGGCCAGTGTTAATTGAAAATGCACATCACTGACCAAGTATGTCCTGTTGATTGAGCCGGGACATAGCTCGCCTCCAGGACAGATCATGAACATGTATTACATTTGGATGTTTTAGTTGATGGCTGGAGAAATAATGAATTCATTTGAAATGAATTCTGAAGAACTGGCTGCATACAAAGTGTGTTTAATGAGAACAGTCTCTGTACAATCATGTGAATTTATTCTCAGAATTCAAACGTTCAAAAACGTCAAAAGCTAAGCCTGACTATAAAAAAATGTAAAAAAAAGCTATGTGTAATGGCCAGTTCTATGGCTATGTATGATGGCCCGTTCTATAGCTATGTATGATGACCAGTTCTATAGCTTTATATAATTGCCAGTTCTATAGCTATGTATAATGGCCAGTTCTATAGCTATATATAATGGCACGTTCTATAGCTATGTATGATGACCAGTTCTATAGCTATGTTTAATGGCCAGTTCTATAGTTATGTATAATGGATTCTATAGCTATATATAATGGCCAGTTCTATAGCTATGTTTAATGGCCAGTTCTTTAGCTATTTATAATGGCACGTTCTATAGCTATGTATGATGACCAGTTCTATAGCTATGTATAATGGCCCGTTCTATAGCTATGCATAATGGGTTCTATAGCTATATATAATGGCCAGCTCTATAGCTATGTTTAATGGCCAGTTCTATAGCTATGTATAATCGCCAGTTCTATAGCTATGTATAATGGCCAGTTCTATAGCTATGTATAATGGCCAGCTCTATAGCTATGTATAATGGCTAGTTCTATAGCTATGTATAATGGCCAGTTCTATAGCTATGTATAATGGCCAGTTCTATAGCTATGTTTAATGGCCAGTTCTATAGCTATGTATAATGGCCAGCTCTATAGCTATGTTTAATGGCCAGTTCTATAGTTATGTATAATGGCCAGCTCTATAGCTATGTATGATGGGAACAAATGCTAGTCACGCTGCTTTGTAAACATATGTTATTCTCAGAATGGCCCACCTATTATAGAGCACACTGCTATGTAAACATATGTTACTCTCAGAAGTGCTGATTGTCAATTATTGGCAATTATGTTAAAGTGCACACTGTCTATTACATTTAAGTGCACATTGTCTATTATGTTTAACAGTGCACATTGCCTATTGCGTCTCATATGACTACTACACCATTGATTGTAAACGAAGACACCATTTTGTCATTGAGGGTCCTCCATTCTAAGTACTCCACAGTGATCTAAATCCCTATCAAGACACATTGTTCCTTAACACCCTTGTCTTCCTTTTGTCCTCCTAGCACAATGTTTTACTTCCTTCAAAGAGAATCGTATTTCACTCGATCCTGCATTCAAGGGCAGATAACAACCAACATCGATCACCATTACGAGTTATTTACCTACCCCTTGGTGTTTTTAATTGCAGAAACTTTTATTTCCTAGTTCAATGAATTCGATGAGTTGATGGATACAACGACAGAGAAAAATGTACACATGGATTCAATGAGTTGATGGATACAACGACAGAGAAAAATGTACACATGGATTCAATGAGTTGATGGATACAACGACAGAGAAAATGTACACATGGATTCAATGAGTTGATGGATACAACGACAGAGAAAAATGTACACATGGATTCAATGAGTTGATGGATACAACGACAGAGAAAAATGTACACATGGATTCAATGAATTGATGGATACAACGACAGAGAAAAATGTACACATGGATTCAATGAATTGATGGATACAACGACAGAGAAAAATGTACACATGGATTCAATGAATTGATGGATACAACGACAGAGAAAAATGTACACATGGATTCAATGAATTGATGGATACAACGACAGAGAAAAATGCACACATGGATTCAATGAATCAGGTCTGTGGACTTACTAGTGGAGTGGAGCATGTGTTACAGCAGGATGGCTGGGGAGGGATTGGGATGACGATAGTCATTGGATAAGTTTACACGAAGTGACATTTTAACAAAATCATTCAAACTCTATAACGCATTGAATCACAAAAGCATTCTAATAGTGTATCCCTGATCAAACGGAATAAAAAGAATTGAATTCATAATTTACGACTGAAGGAATTCTCATAGCTGTTTATAGTATCCTTGAAATTTAAAGTTTCCTGATCAAACGGAATAAAAAGAATTGAATTCATAATTTACGACTGAAGGGATTCTCATAGCTGTTTATAGTATCCTTGACATTTAAAGTTTCTTATACAAATAAATTCGCTTAAAATAAAGTTTGTATGTAGGAACAGCAAATTTAAATCATAAGTTGTTGAGAGGCAAAATAAATTAAACTATTTCTACACAACATTCAATGATGTCATACAGTAGAGATGTCTACACAACATTCAATGATGTCATACAGTAGAGATGTCTACACAAAATTCAGTGCTGTCATACAGCCGAATGTCTACACAATATTCAGTGCTGTCATACAGCCGAGATGTCTACACAACATTCAGTGCTGTCATACAGCCGAGAGACCACACAATGTTTGGTGCTGTTTCACTTCAAAGTGATTATCAAAAAGATAAATCAACAAACAACATGGAAGTGTGAAAGATATCAGAAATAAAAAAAACGTCACTTGAAACTAAGTTATTGATAAAACGTGGGTCTGGTTTTATCAACACTGATATCTTTTGAGTTCAGTTTAGCAGCAGATTGTTCAGATAAAGATAACTATTGAATGTAGCACATTTTTAGAAACTAGCTAGAGACCGATTTGAATAGAACCAATGGTTTGTACACAATGGACTTCCGAACTGTTTCCGGCATTGTCTTGTGAGGTCAACGTGTATTTCTGATAAACAATCATTAGTATTGACTCAACGACCGACGGCTGAACGTTCGGTCGGCTTGACCCGATTGGAAGTTTATTTGAAGCGAGTGATTGGCTAATCTTGAGTTAACAAGGGAGGGAAGTTCTAATGTTTGCAGACGATTCACGCACAATGAAACAGTGACGTAACACATAGGGTGGGAATTGGGAGAGAGAGAGGGGGGTGGGGGGCAGTTGATGTAAACAACTTGACAGGTTTGGTCAGTTTATTTGTTGGATGTCTGCTTGACCAATAACCGATGATTGTTTATTCTCCCCTTCAGAAACTCATGACTTGATACAACCCCGTGAGAGAAATGTAGGCCCGTGTGTGTACACATTTTATAGGTAAACCTGGACACCAGACCACCCTTTCCTCCCCCTCCCTCCCTCTGTCTCTCCATCAAACTCAATGTCTCGGTTCCCTCTGCCAATTTTCCCATATTCATTTGGTTCTACTGTGTTCCATATATTGTCTCGTTGCTGTGTTGGTTCTACTGTGTTCCATATATTGTCTCGTTGCTGTGTTGGTTCTACTGTGTTCCATATATTGTCTCGTTGCTGTGTTGGTTCTACTATGTTCCATATACTGTCTCGTTGCTGTGTTGGTTCTATTATGTTCCATATACTGTCTCGTTGCTGTGTTGGTTCTACTATGTTCCATATACTGTCTCGTTGCTGTGTTGGTTCTACTATGTTCCATATACTGTCTCGTTGCTGTGTTGGTTCTACTATGTTCCATATATTGTCTAGTTGCTGTGTTTCCTACATCCCCCAAGTTCACTATTATATTAACTTTTTAATATTTTGAGTGACGGCCGATTTCTCATGCTATTTTATTATTGGTCTTTATTCTGGTATATTTCGAATAACTTATTCGTTTTGGCCACGTACATTTCAGAGTGATTTATTTTCAATAGGCTTAAAGGTGCCTCTTTATATCTCAACAGTAGCCGTGTCTATTGTTAGCCAAAGGCAAATAAGTCTGATATAGTGTATGTATCTGACCACTGTCAAATGAAAGTCGCCCAATACCAGCTAGAAGTCTGATATAGTTGATGTATCTGACCACTGTCGAATGAAAGCCGCCAAATACCAGCTAGAAGTCTGATATAGTTGATGTATCTGACCACTGTCAAATGAAAGCCGCAAAATACCAGCTAGTTGTCATACTGGGGAATGTAATGGTGCATCTAAATTCACCTGATTCACTCAGGTGGAAGTTAAAATAGGGCGTAACCGATGGCAAATGACGGGGAGATAACTCCGCCGTGTAGAAACTTATCATTCCGCCCCTGAGCATTGAGGAGACAGCAGAATTCAAGATTGATGCATTGATGGTCACGTGAGAGACACGTGACCTGTGATAGCCGGGTAATGAGGGCCACAATTTAGAACTCAATGGACGAGACAGAACAGGCCAACCAAGATATGAAGAGATTTTTTTCTTCTTCTTTAACAACAAGAAAGCATGGATGAATGATTATAAAATAACTTGCGTGTTGGGAATGTGAGCCTGGGGAGGGGGAGAGATGAAGGTCAGCCACGGTTGCCTAGGCGACAATGATGTAATTTAATGTTAGCCGTTTCTTAGAGAGCTGCAGAACCTTGAGGAAGTGGAAGCTGCCAACCGGAACTAATTGTAGCAGCAGAGAAAAATATTTTTAATGGGTTTTTTTTTTTGCCTAGATGTTTTAGAAGAATTTTAAAATATCAGTTTATTTTAAATTGAAAGAAATCGATTATTTAGCCGAAATTTTGTTTTTTTATCAATCGGAAAAATAAACTTTAACCTGGAACATTATGAGATATTTTCTTATCCAATACAATTCATTGTTTGAAAAAGTATTTTAAAGAGATGTTTACCAGCCAATGGCTGCCTCAAGCTAATCTTGCCCCTCTCCTTCAACCTGTAATCCAAGCTAATCTCATAATAACATTATCTTCATGTGATGTGTTGTTGCTAATCTCATAATAACATTATCTTCATGTGATGTGTTGTTGCTAATCTCATAATAACATTATCTTCATGTGATGTGTTGTTGCTAATCTCATAATAACATTATCTTCATGTGATGTGTTGTTGCCAATCTCATAATAGCATTATCTTCATGTGATGTGTTGTTGCTAATCTCATAATAACATTATCTTCATGTGATGTGTTGTTACTAATCTCATAATAACATTATCTTCATGTGAAGTATTGTTCATTTGAATAACACCATAAATCAATTCATTGCATCATCATACACTAACAACCAACATAAAATGTGTTTACCATTCTATCTGATTGTCTTTCAATACTTTCTTCTTTCCTTCCGTCGGATATAACACACAATCATGTGACTGATATAATTTACACCCACCAGGACATAACACACAATCATGTGACTGATATAGTCTACACCCACCAGGACATAACACACAACCATGTGACTGATATAGTCTACACCCACCAGGACATAACACACTACCATGTGACTGATATAGTCTACACCCACCAGGACATAACACACAACCATGTGACTGATATAGTCTACACCCACCAGGACATAACACACAACCATGTGACTCATATAGTCTGCACCTATCACACCCATCAACGTCTATTACCCACCCAGCAGCTAAAAACATAAAGTTATGTGGGGAAACCGGGGGTGGGAGAATAATTTACGCTGCGTCGAGGCAAGTAAAACTGCAATCAAAGCTGTGAGCACGAGTTGTCCGCTCTTGTCATTGACCAGCGTCTCCCCCACCCCACCCCCAGGCTGTGGTAGGAGGAGAAGGAAACACAGTTTTTGGGAGGTTGTGCCATGTAGAGGAGGAAGCCACTGGAGGGGAGGAGGGAGTTAGGGAGGCGATAATGACGCAATTGTATCCACACCCACCTCAAAGTGTGCACATGGAGAGATGCACTTAACAGAGTTGTAGCCTCAGTTATTTAGAGTATGAGGGAGGGTTCATTTAAAATCTTCATCATCTTATGAATTTTGTTTGAATGTTTAGGGGAGGAATGGGGAGGGAAATGTTACCCAGGGGGGTCACGATGATTAATATCCAGAACTGGGGAAATGTTTGACCCTTGAAGATTATGACCAGAGGTGGTTAATGGTAGGGGGGTGGAGGGGGAGGGGTGATTAAACTCTATATCCTGTTAGTCTGTGAAATAGTTTGGGTGATTTTTTGTGGTACATGGTGGATTAGATATGAATATAGGATCACTTGTGGAACTATACGATTACTTATAAATATATACGTTTAACGATATCTTTACATGTATCACTAAAACGATCCATTGTTTTTACTATCATAGCATAAATACAAGAGTAGACTTTACATGTTGGAGGCAGAAAGAAAATCTTTGAATAATTTTAAAACCTCACGGACATTGGTGTTTCTATTGAATGTAATCTGCAACTACCAACTACACTGTCTGAGACACACAATCAACTACCAACTACACTGTCTGAGACACACAATCAACTACCAACTACACTGTCTGAGACACACAATCAACTACCAACTACACTGTCTGAGACACACAATCAACTACCAACTACACTGTCTGAGACACACAATCAACTACCAACTACACTGTCTGAGACACACAATCAACTACCAACTACACTGTCTGAGACACACAATCAACTACCAACTACACTGTCTGAGACACACAATCAACTACCAACTACACAGTCTCAGACACACAATCAACTACCAACTACACTGTCTCAGGCACACAATCAGCTGCCAACTACACAGTCTCAGACACACAATCAACTACCAACTACACAGTCTCAGACACACAATCAGCTGCCAACTACACAGTCTCAGACACACAATCAACTACCAACTACACAGTCTCAGACACACAATCAACTACCAACTACACAGTCTCAGACACACAATCAACTACCAACTACACAGTCTCAGACACACAATCAACTACCAACTACACAGTCTCAGACACACAATCAACTACCAACTACACAGTCTCAGACACACAATCAACTACCAACTACACAGTCTCAGACACACAATCAACTACCAACTACACAGTCTCAGACACACAATCAACTACCAAATACACAGTCTCAGACACACGATCAACTATCACCTACACAGTCTCAGACACACAATCAACTACCAACTACACAGTCTCAGACACACAATCAACTACCACCTACACAGTCTCAGACACACGATCAACTACCACCTACACAGTCTCAGACACACAATCAACTACCACCTACACAGTCTCAGACACACAATCAACTACCAACTACACAGTCTCAGACACACAATCAACTACCAACTACACAGTCTCAGACACACAATCAACTACCAACTACACAGTCTCAGACACACAATCAACTACCACCTACACAGTCTCAGACACACAATCAACTACCAACTACACAGTCTCAGACACACAATCAACTACCACCTACACAGTCTCAGACACACAATCAACTACCAACTACACAGTCTCAGACACACAATCAACTACCAACTACACAGTCTCAGACTCACAATCAACTACCACCTACACAGTCTCAGACACACAATCAACTACCAACTACACAGTCTCAGACACACAATCAACTACCACCTACACAGTCTCAGATACACAATCAGCTGCCAACTACACAGTCTCAGACACACAATCAACTACAAACTACACAGTCTCAGACACACAATCAACTACCAACTACACAGTCTCAGACACACAATCAACTACCAACTACACAGTCTCAGACACACAATCAACTACCAACTACACAGTCTCAGACACACAATCAACTTCCAACTACACAGTCTCAGACACACAATCAACTACCAACTACACAGTCTCAGACACACGATCAACTATCACCTACACAGTCTCAGACACACGATCAACTACCAACTACACAGTCTCAGACACACAATCAACTACCACCTACACAGTCTCAGACACACGATCAACTACCACCTACACAGTCTCAGACACACAATCAACTACCACCTACACAGTCTCAGACACACAATCCACTACCAACTGCACAGTCTCAGACACACAATCAACTACCAACTACACAGTCTCAGACACACAATCAACTACCAACTACACAGTCTCAGACACACAATCAACTTCCAACTACACAGCCTCAGACACACAATCAACTACCAACTACACAGTCTCAGACACACGATCAACTATCACCTACACAGTCTCAGACACACGATCAACTACCAACTACACAGTCTCAGACACACAATCAACTACCACCTACACAGTCTCAGACACACGATCAACTACCACCTACACAGTCTCAGACACACAATCAACTACCACCTACACAGTCTCAGACACACAATCCACTACCAACTGCACAGTCTCAGACACACAATCAACTACCAACTACACAGTCTCAGACACACAATCAACTACCAACTATACAGTCTCAGACACACAATCAACTACCACCTACACAGTCTCAGACACACAACCAACTACCAACTACACAGTCTCAGACACACAATCAACTACCAACTACACAGTCTCAGACACACAATCAACTACCAACTACACAGTCTCAGACACACAATCAACTACCAACTACACAGTCTCAGACACACAATCAACTTCCAACTACACAGTCTCAGACACACAATCAACTACCAACTACACAGTCTCAGACACACAATCAACTACCAACTACACAGTCTCAGACACACAATCAGCTGCCAACTACACAGTCTCAGACACACAATCAACTGCCAACTACACAGTCTCAGACACACAATCAACTACAAACTACACAGTCTCAGACACACAATCAACTACCAACTACACAGTCTCAGACACACAATCAACTACCAACTACACAGTCTCAGACACACAATCAACTACCACCTACACAGTCTCAGACACACAATCAACTACCAACTACACAGTCTCAGACACACAAACTCAACTACCAACTACACAGTCTCAGACACACAATCAACTACCAACTACACAGTCTCAGACACACGATCAACTACCACCTACACAGTCTCAGACACACAATCAACTACCAACTACACAGTCTCAGACACACAATCAACTACCACCTACACAGTCTCAGACACACAATCAACTACCACCTACACAGTCTCAGACACACAATCAACTACCAACTACACAGTCTCAGACACACAATCAACTACCAACTACACAGTCTCAGACACACGATCAACTACCACCTACACAGTCTCAGACACACAATCAACTACCAACTACACAGTCTCAGACACACAATCAACTACCACCTACACAGTCTCAGACACACAATCAACTACCACCTACACAGTCTCAGACACACAATCAACTACCAACTACACAGTCTCAGACACACAATCAACTACCAACTACACAGTCTCAGACACACAATCAACTACCACCTACACAGTCTCAGACACACAATCAACTACCACCTACACAGTCTCAGACACACAATCAACTACCAACTACACAGTCTCAGACACACAATCAACTACCAACTACACAGTCTCAGACACACAATCAACTACCAACTACACAGTCTCAGACACACAATCAACTCAGACCAAATCAACTACTACACAGTCTCAGACACACAATCAACTACCACCTACACAGTCTCAGACACACAATCAACTACCAACTACACAGTCTCAGACACACAATCAACTACCAACTACACAGTCTCAGACACACAATCAACTACCAACTACACAGTCTCAGACACACAATCAACTACCAACTACACAGTCTCAGACACACAATCAACTACCACCTACACAGTCTCAGACACACAATCAACTACCAACTACACAGTCTCAGACACACAATCAACTACCAACTACACAGTCTCAGACACACAATCAACTTCCAACTACACAGTCTCAGACACACAATCAACTACCAACTACACAGTCTCAGACACACAATCAACTACCACCTACACAGTCTCAGACACACAATCAACTACCAACTACACAGTCTCAGACACACAATCAACTACCACCTACACAGTCTCAGACACACAATCAACTACCAACTACACAGTCTCAGACACACAATCAACTACCACCTACACAGTCTCAGACTCACAATCAACTACCACCTACACAGTCTCAGACACACAATCAACTACCAACTACACAGTCTCAGACACACAATCAACTACCACCTACACAGTCTCAGACACACAATCAGCTGCCAACTACACAGTCTCAGACACACAATCAACTACAAACTACACAGTCTCAGACACACAATCAACTACCAACTACACAGTCTCAGACACACAATCAACTACCAACTACACAGTCTCAGACACACAATCAACTACCAACTACACAGTCTCAGACACACAATCAACTACCAACTACACAGTCTCAGACACACAATCAACTACCAACTACACAGTCTCAGACACACGATCAACTACCACCTACACAGTCTCAGACACACGATCAACTACCAACTACACAGTCTCAGACACACAATCAACTACCACCTACACAGTCTCAGACACACGATCAACTACCACCTACACAGTCTCAGACACACAATCAACTACCACCTACACAGTCTCAGACACACAATCCACTACCAACTGCACAGTCTCAGACACACAATCAACTACCAACTACACAGTCTCAGACACACAATCAACTACCAACTACACAGTCTCAGACACACAATCAACTTCCAACTACACAGCCTCAGACACACAATCAACTACCAACTACACAGTCTCAGACATACGATCAACTATCACCTACACAGTCTCAGACACACGATCAACTACCAACTACACAGTCTCAGACACACAATCAACTACCACCTACACAGTCTCAGACACACGATCAACTACCACCTACACAGTCTCAGACACACAATCAACTACCACCTACACAGTCTCAGACACACAATCCACTACCAACTGCACAGTCTCAGACACACAATCAACTACCAACTACACAGTCTCAGACACACAATCAACTACCAACTACACAGTCTCAGACACACAATCAACTACCAACTATACAGTCTCAGACACACAATCAACTACCACCTACACAGTCTCAGACACACAACCAACTACCAACTACACAGTCTCAGACACACAATCAACTATCACCTACACAGTCTCAGACACACAATCAACTACCAACTACACAGTCTCAGACACACAATCAACTACCAACTACACAGTCTCAGACACACAATCAACTTCCAACTACACAGTCTCAGACACACAATCAACTACCGACTACACAGTCTCAGACACACGATCAACTACCACCTACACAGTCTCAGACACACGATCAACTACCACCTACACAGTCTCAGACACACAATCAACTACCACCTACACAGTCTCAGACACACAATCAACTACCAACTACACAGTCTCAGACACACAATCAACTACCAACTACACAGTCTCAGACACACAATCAACTACCAACTACACAGTCTCAGACACACAATCAACTACCAACTACACAGTCTCAGACACACAATCAACTTCCAACTACACAGTCTCAGACACACAATCAACTACCAACTACACAGTCTCAGACACACAATCAACTACCAACTACACAGTCTCAGACACACAATCAGCTGCCAACTACACAGTCTCAGACACACAATCAGCTGCCAACTACACAGTCTCAGACACACAATCAACTACAAACTACACAGTCTCAGACACACAATCAACTACCAACTACACAGTCTCAGACACACAATCAACTACCAACTACACAGTCTCAGACACACAATCAACTACCAACTACACAGTCTCAGACACACAATCAACTACCAACTACACAGTCTCAGACACACAATCAACTACCAACTACACAGTCTCAGACACACAATCAACTACCAACTACACAGTCTCAGACACACGATCAACTATCACCTACACAGTCTCAGACACACAATCAACTACCAACTATACAGTCTCAGACACACAATCAACTACCACCTACACAGTCTCAGACACACGATCAACTACCACCTACACAGTCTCAGACACACAATCAACTACCACCTACACAGTCTCAGACACACGATCAACTACCACCTACACAGTCTCAGACACACGATTAACTACCACCTACACAGTCTCAGACACACAATCAACTATCACCTACACAGTCTCAGACACACAATCAACTACCAACTACACAGTCTCAGACACACAATCAACTACCAACTACACAGTCTCAGACACACAATCAACTACCAACTACACAGTCTCAGACACACAATCAACTACCAACTACACAGTCTCAGACACACAATCAACTACCACCTACACAGTCTCAGACACACAATCAACTACCACCTACACAGTCTCAGACACACAATCAACTACCAACTACACAGTCTCAGACACACAATCAACTACCAACTACACAGTCTCAGACACACAATCAACTACCAACTACACAGTCTCAGACACACAATCAACTTCCAACTACACAGTCTCAGACACACAATCAACTACCAACTACACAGTCTCAGACACACAATCAACTACCAACTACACAGTCTCAGACACACAATCAACTACCAACTACACAGTCTCAGACACACAATCAACTACCAACTACACAGTCTCAGACACACAATCAACTACCAACTACACAGTCTCAGACACACAATCAACTACCACCTACACAGTCTCAGACACACAATCAACTACCAACTACACAGTCTCAGACACACAATCAACTACCAACTACACAGTCTCAGACACACAATCAACTTCCAACTACACAGTCTCAGACACACTATCAACTACCAACTACACAGTCTCAGACACACAATCAACTACCAACTACACAGTCTCAGACACACAATCAACTACCAACTACACAGTCTCAGACACACAATCAACTACCAACTACACAGTCTCAGACACACAATCAACTACCAACTACACAGTCTCAGACACAGAAAATAAAACACAATCAAATAAATACACATTTGATCACACATGGTTGGAAAATAAAACATAACTTTAGTTGCTGTTAAATTTAGTTTTGAAAGTTGGAATTGGTGAATGATTACGTTATCAAATGTACGATGATTTTGTGCAGTGCGTGCGTGTGTGTGTGTATGATAGAATGTCATAATGTTCCTCATAACCGTCACAGTGTGACAAGATTATTTCATGAACTCTTCGTTCTTCGGTGTGACTCTGGTAGCGAGATGAAACCCCATCAGGTCTGGACATTTCATTAAAAAGATGACATACAACTGTGTCAGTGAAATTGTCAACAAGAAAGAAACCTGCAGATTTTATTCAGACATGAGATGATCACATTAACTTGTTACTATTACACACAGAGGAAACAGAAGACTGGAATCTATGTTTAGAATAGTAGTTATATGATTCTTATGGATTACTTAGTTTAATGTGGTAGATATTACTATTCTGTTATGTAGCAATGCCATTTTAGTTTACTATAGACAAATGTATAATTTAGAAATTGTGACAGAACGAATTCTATATTTCTTTGAGTAGGATGCCATTTTTATTATTAAATGTTATTGATTCAATGTTATTGATAAAATGTTATTTGATAAAATGAGAAATCATTCAAAATAAGTTAATGTCACTTCAATTAATAAATTTAAATTACTGGAACTGTTGATTTATCTAAAACAGCAATGTTGTTTCACATTAGATCTTTCGATTTTTACAAATAGATCATTTTTGTAAGTTACTGGCGTGTTGTTGTTTTTCCTTGTGAAAGTAAGAGTGTGTGTTTGAGAGTGTGAGAGAGAGAGAGAAAGAGCGAGAGAGATAGAGTGTGTGTGTGTGTGTGTGTGAGAGAGAGAGAGAGAGAGAGAGAGAGAGAGCGAGAGAGAGAGAGAGAGAGAGAGAGAAAGAGAGAGTAAATACCCTAAGACGCAATTCTTAATTCAAGTTCCCACTATAAAGTGTCGAGACAGAACGAAGACCTTTAATGGAAAACAATTCTTTGGGTCAGTGCAAGTTTCCCGAGGTCATTTCGCGTGAGTTGTTGTCTGCTGGGAATTGAGAGTGACATGCGCTAATGCAGATGTGGGGGACCGTGGCCTGGTGTAATGGATGGGAAGAAATACGTTCGTGCAGGAGGAAGAGGGTCAAGATCACACTGGGTGTTATCTGCAGGGCCCACATGTTACTGCTGGGGGGTGGGGGCAGGGTGGACGGTGCTGAAATGTATTTCTGTTTTAATGTCTTTTTCACACTTCGCTTGAAATTTTAGCCCAGTTGATGTTGGACTGACCCCTTGAGATGAAAATATTTGATGTTGAACTGAACCCTTGGGATGCAAATACTTGATGTTGAGTAACTTGTTCAATTATGAACTCACCACTGATATAAAGCTTTGTCTAGTCTATTGCTGTAATAAGATAAGAAATAGGACAATGAGTAAAGATAGTCATATTCCAATATTCCAACCAGTTAACTTAATGACAATACACAAGATGTATAAATGAGATGATATATTGTGTTAACTTTATAAACCAATTTCTAGAAGACAATAGACAGAATGTATACTTGGGAAGTCCTAAACCAGTTAAATAAAAGACAATTGACAGAATGTATACATGGGATGTAATTTCAGACATTAAAAACTGGAGGTAGTTGTCACTACATTACACAAACTGGGGATGGTTGTCACTACATTAAACTAATTGGTGGTGGTTGTCACTACATAACACAAACTGGTGGTGGTTGTCACTACATTACACAAATTGGTGGTGGTTGTCACTACATTACACAAACTGGTGGTGGTTGTCACTACATTACACAAACTGGTGGTGGTTGTCACTACATTACACAAACTGGGGATGGTTGTCACTACATTACACAAATTGGTGGTGGTTGTCACTACATTACACAAACTGGTGGTGGTTGTCACTACATTACACAAACTGGGGATGGTTGTCACTACATTACACAAACTGGGGATGGTTGTCACTACATTACACAAACTGGGAATGGTTGTCACTACATTACACAAATTGGTAGTGGTTGTCACTACATTACACAAATTGGTGGTGGTTGTCACTACATTACACAAACTGGGGATGGTTGTCACTACATTACACAAATTGGTGGTGGTTGTCACTACATTACACAAATTGGTGGTGGTTGTCACTACATTACACAAATTGGTGGTGGTTGTCACTACATTACACAAACTGGTGGTGGTTGTCACTACATTACACAAACTGGGGATGGTTGTCACTACATTACACAAACTGGGGATGGTTGTCACTACATTACACAAACTGGGGATGGTTGTCACTACATTACACAAACTGGGGATGGTTGTCACTACATTACACAAATTGGTAGTGGTTGTCACTACATTACACAAATTGGTGGTGGTTGTCACTACATTACACAAACTGGGGATGGTTGTCACTACATTACACAAATTGGTGGTGGTTGTCACTACATTACACAAATTGGTGGTGGTTGTCACTACATTACACAAATTGGTGGTGGTTGTCACTACATTACACAAACTGGTGGTGGTTGTCACTACATTACACAAATTGGTGGTGGTTGTCACTACATTACACAAACTGGTGGTGGTTGTCACTACATTACACAAACTGGGGATGGTTGTCACTACATTACACAAACCGGGGATGGTTGTCACTACATTACACAAACTGGGGATGGTTGTCACTACATTACACAAATTGGTGGTGGTTGTCACTACATTACACAAAATGGTGGTGGTTGTCACTACATTACACAAACTGGGGATGGTTGTCACTACATTACACAAATTGGTAGTGGTTGTCACTACATTACACAAAATGGTGGTGGTTGTCACTACATTACACAAACTGGGGGTGGTTGTCATTATATTAAACAAACTGGGGATAGTTGTCTCTAAATTGATTTCTAAAAGCTTTTGTCTAGTTTCATTTGATTCGTTCCTTCTTCCCGTACAACAAAAATGAAGAGAGAAATAAAAACAAGCAATTAAGCCTGTTCCATTCTGGACACAGGACATGTTAGCGCATTTTCATGTTATGTATCAGTACGTTTGTTAGCTTTCAGTAAATATTTGTAAATTTTGGAAATGTTTATAAATTCAATTGTGTAATGCATATATCTTTAAAAAAAATATTATAAAGACGTTTCTTTATATTTGAAAAAAAAAATTATTTTCTCTTAAATCTAACTACAAGTGGTTTGTGGTTACTGAAATAGGACTCATAATTGAAAACATTCGAAATTGTAGTCATTTAATCGTCCGAAAACTCCGTCAATTGTTGCATAGCTCTGATACTTTCAATTAAACTCAGAACACAAGCTTACTATTTCATTTGATGAGTTTCTTAATAAATCTTGGTGAAACTACGTGCTGCAGTATTTTGCACCAAATGAATGGGTTATTGAACGTACAAGGTGTAGAATGGGGCTACATATGTAATATATAAGCCCCTTCGGAGCCCTGAAGCCCGGCCCTCAGAGGTCCTATCGCGAAATGAACTTTTGATGTACACATGACAGGCCAAGACCTACAAAATGATATATACATCATGGGTCTAGGACTTTTGGTTGCTGAGATATATGGCGCTCCTTTGTTAATATAGCTTATATAGTAAAAAACAGTACTTTATAAGCCCCCTTTTACGGCCCTCAGAGGTTAGATCGCGAAATGAATTTTTGCTGCACACATGGCAGGCCAAGACCTACAAAATGATATATACATCATGGGTCTAGGACTTATGGTTGTTGAGATCTAGGGTGATGACGGACAGACAGACAGACAGACAGACAAAACGGGGACACAAAAAAACAAAAATTGAAATCAAATCCAAAAACCAACGATGGATACATTTAACTTTAAATACAGTCCAGCGAGATTTGAACGAATCAAATACACTAGAGTTTCAAGTGCAATAAATATAGATACATAGATCTGATCATTGTAAGCAATTATATAACGTTACAAACGATTGTTTTTACATAAACATGGGCGATGCACGGGTGAGTGCCCTCCCCCCCCCCCCATTCACATGCCAGGGGTCCCAATCCTGAATGGTTCGTCCCTCCGAGTAATCTGCTAAAATAATTGACCAATGGACATGTGTGTTTGATGGACATGTGTGTTTGATGGACATGAGTGTTTGATGGACATGTGTGTTTGATGGACATGAGTGTTTTATGGACATGTGTGTTTGATGGACATGAGTGTTTGATGGACATGTGTGTTTGATGGACATGAGTGTTTGATGGACATGTGTGTTTGATGGACATGACTGTTTGATGGATATGTGTGTTTGATGGACATGAGTGTTTGATGGACATGTGTGTTTGATGGACATGAGTGTTTGATCAGTGGGTTCCTACTAAGGGAGATGAGTCAGTGACCCAAAACAATAAATGATGGATGTCATAACACCAACACAGCAATAAATGATGGATGTCATAACACCAACACAGCAATAAATGATGGATGTCATAACACCAACACAGCAATAAATAATGGATGTCATAACACCAACACAGCAATAAATGATGGATGTCATAACACCAACACAGCAATAAATGATGGATGTCATAACACCAGCACAGCAATAAATGATGGATGTCATAACACCAACACAGCAATAAATGATGGATGTCATAACACGAACACAGCAATAAATGATGGATGTCATAACACAAACTCAGCAATAAATGATGGATGTCATAACACCAACACAGCAATAAATGATGGATGTCATAACACCAACACAGCAATAAATGATGTGACGTTTCTTTCTAATAAAAAAGTTTCATTCGCCAAAATGAAAGAAACAAAATAAATGAACTTAGATTGGTATAAGACATATGGAAAATAAATGATCAGGACAAAATGGCTGGGATTGTTTACTCGCTATACCCTGCAAAATATTTGCATAGAGATAGACTATTGTTCAGCTTTGATACATATTTTCAAAATAATTTTTTTTTAAGTTATGAAAAAAAAATAAAAATCTAATTAGTTGTTGTTTCTTTTCCTTACAACATTCTTAAGAATAAATTAATTAATAATAAATACTTTATGAATATTTGGGACTTTTACGTTTCATAATTAAAACCACAGAAACTAACTAAAACTGTAGATTTTTTAAAAAGAAATATCGAATTGAGCGCCAAGATTATTATTTTAAACTGGAATACTGTTGTATTAATTCTTTACTTTCGATTTAACGCAGAACCTACACCGCTATTATTTATATAGATAATTACAGAGTTGGTTTCTTCTTTCAGTGGTGAATGGGACAGAGTTTGTCCCCTATTCATCCAATACTTGATTCACATGAGAAGAATACGGTCATTTTGTGGATATATATATATATATATATATATATATATGTGTGTGTGTGTGTGTGTGTGAATGTGAGTGTGTTTGAGTGTATGTGAGTGTGTGTGTGTCTGTGTGTATGTGAGTGTGTGTGATTGTGTGTGTCTGTGTGTGTATGTGAGTGTGTTTGATTGTATGTGTCTGTGTGTGTATATAAGTGTGTGTGTGTGTCTATGTGTGTGAGAGAGTGTCTGTGTGTATATGTGAGTGTGTGTGTGTGTGTTTATTTGTTTGTGTGTGTGTGTACTCTATACGAACTGACGCCGTAAATCAATGTATCAAACATATTTTTTATATAACTTGGACAGTCCGCTACAAGTATCACTAGTTCTAACCGTGGATGTGATTTCAGTCATTTCTCTACTGACCCTGGTCATCTGATATATTCATGGACAATATTTGAGCTCGTCCAACACCTCCCCCTCCCCCATCATTTTCCAGTTGAATGGGCTGACCATAGTACTGGTGTTTCTGCGCAGCGACCAGATAAAAGACTAAAGCGCTGGGTCCGGTGTTGAAACAGAAAGTACAATAGTAGAATGAATAGTCAACCATCCATGTCCCCTGTCCAGAGTTGTTACAGTGTTTCTCTCTAATGATCATCGCCCGCCCCCCCCCCACTATGTGGACACTGGTATCTCCATGATCCTTTAATCATCCACCACCCCACCTGTCCACTATATGATCTCCCCCCCCCGGTATAAAGAAGCTCATGTTTGTCCATCGTGTGGTCAGCCGCAGTCATAAGTGGGGGGGGGGGGGCTCAGGTGTGTGGGGAAATGTTGGAAGCCAGGGTCAAATTAATCAAAAAGAAATATGTCCACTGATAGTGTTTGCGTTGGTCATTTGGGCTCAAAATAGAGACATAGTCACATAGCAAGAGAGACATGGTGGGTGGCGGTGTAAGACATTGACTGTGAGCGGAATATATTTCACAGGCGTACAATAACATATGAATACTTTCATTAATCATACAATACATAACATATGAATACTTTCATTGATCATACAATACATAGCATATGAATACTTTCATTGATCATACAATACATAACATATGAATACTTTCATTAATCATACTATACATAACATATGAATACTTTCATTGATCATACAATACATAGCATATGAATACTTTCATTGATCATACAATACATAACATATAAATACTTTCATTGATCATACAATACATAACATATGAATAATTACATTGATCATACAATGATGTTTGGATTTATTACTACCTTGTATAATTAATAAAAGCAGAACTTTTTGAGAAATATAAATATAAGTCACCATAATAGGAAAATATTAAGAAACACAAATACAACAATAACAATCTAAATAAATAATAGCGATGTGGGTTTTGCGTTATTTCGAAAGTAAAGAATTAATACAACAGTATTCCAGTTTAAAATAAAATCATAAAAAAATCGAATCTGCCCGAAACCAAAGATAACCTAGCCTACCGATCAAGCCTAAGGGGATATAACTCTATGCAAAGGTTTTGCAGGGTACAACTAGTAACAACAATAATATTTGTTTCATGTTGAAACCAAAGACAATCAGACCGTGTCATTGTTGGAATCAGTGCATATTGATTTATTTTTTTTGGTTTACTTTTCCATTATGTATGAGTTAATTAACTACCTGGTCTGAACCGGTATGTGGATGTCTGTGAGACAAACTTTCTGTATCGATCTATTTTTAATGACAGTTTATGTTTCTGTTTTCAGTATGTCACGCAATACACCAGTGAAACAATCAACTAAACAATCAACTCATGAAACTAAACTAAACACACCTCCAGCTCAAACGGAACAAAAGGTCGTGGTTATAGCTGTTCGTGTCTCACGCTAGCTTGGTTGTTACACGTTTGGTGGCTACAGTTTTATATAGCCAATGACTTGAGTTATTTTCTTAATGGCTTCACAAAGACACGGTACAATGGCAGCACAAGTCAATTATGGCAAAGATTAGTTTGTGGCCGTAAGCCTGGTTTCAGAACAGAATTATGGGTAAAACCAGAAGTGACCTTATTAAACACGTGTTAGACAGAGATTCGTCTTATTTCTAAGTACATCATAGACACACCCCCCTCCATCTCATCAATACTTGACGCCACAAGCAACAACCAGTGAATAGCGTGCAATATACTGACCCAATCTAAAAATTAGTGTTTGGCGTCTAATGTAAAATATTTTAATAGATTACAAGTGTAGTTAGATCACAACTATCTATGGTGTAGTTAGATCACAACTATCTATGGTGTAGTTAGATCACAACTATCTATGGTGTAGTTAGATCACTACTATCTATGGTGTAGTTAGATCACAACTATCTATGGTGTAGTTAGATCACAACTATCTATGGTGTAGTTAGATCACAACTATCTATGGTGTAGTTGTTAAAAAATAAACTGGAGTTGTTAGTAAAAAGACTTTATTTTATTGAAGCCAGACATATCAGTTTTGTTAAAGATCTTTTTGACTCAGCTAACTGTATTATGTTTTTACTAGCTGTACCCTGAAAAGCCTTTGCAGGAAGATAGACTTGTAAAGCCATTGCCGAACCTAGGATTTGGGGGCCCTACATTTTGACATTCGATACCATGACATGAGATTATGTACTTAATATTTAATGTGAAAAATTCATTTTAGGGGCTCCCCTCAAGCTGGAGCCCGGTGGGACTTTCGATTTTGGACCCCCCTCCACCCTAGTTACGCCTCTGTGTTCAGATTTGATACATTTTTTCAAAATTATTATTTTTTTTTTTAGTTATGAAATAGTTAAAAACCTAATTAGTTGTTGTTTCTTTTCTTACAACATCCTAAAGGAAACATTATTTCAATAAAAAAATGTCAAAGAGATCTAATTATTTACTTTTCATTAAAACAACTAAAAGGATACATTCTAAAAAAAATGTCCACGAGAGGTATCGTACCTGGATAGTCAGCATAAAAAGAATAACCTAAATTGCTTAGCCATTCAGCCACCAGGCCACACAAACATGTTGTACCCTGCAAAGCCTTTGCATAGAGATCGACTACTCTAAAGCCAGTGCCAAACCTAGGGATTTGGGGGCCCGGGCCTTGGCCTCTTTTGGGCCCCTGCTCGATACCATGTCATGAGATTAGTGTAATACTTAATATTTAATGTAAAAAATATTTTTGGGGGTCTCCCCTCAAGCTGGGGCTTGGCGGAACTTTCGATTTTGGACCCCCCCCCCCTAGTTACGCCTCTGTGTTAATTTTTTTTTAAGTTATGAAAAATAAAAAATCTAATTAGTTGTTGTTTCTTTTTCTTACAACATCCTAAAAGATACATTATTTCATTTTAAAAAAAATGTCAAAGAGATCCAATTAGTAACTTTTCATTAAAACAACTAAAAGGATACATTCTGAAAAAAAAAACAATAAAAAAAAATGTCTCTGGGAGAAATCAAATCCAGAGAGTCTGCATAAAAGTATATATTGTCCAAACTGCATAACCATTCTGCCACCGCGCCACTCAAATTATGTTACAATTTTAACGTACTATCAGAAAAATATTGCTCGGTTAAGTTTTCATTGCCTTTTGACCTAGTTTTTAGGCCTATATTGTTATTTTGTAATTAATAAATAATTCATAGCCGTATTTATTAAAAAAAATATTATAAAAGCTGAGAACTTATAGAAATTTGCAGAATTTCTTTTTATAAATATTATATCGACTTTTAAAAAGAACTTTATTTACGAAATTAGATACAAAAATTTGGTCTCTAGTCTTATCGTCGCCGACGTCGGAGATTTTCGATTATTACTATTGTTTACGTTTGACGATGTAAAAATGCTTTGTTGTAATAAAAACTACAATGATTTGAATGATATTATATGCTAATTATTAATTTTTAATATTGGGGACTTTTACATTTCATAATTAAAAGCACAGAAACTATTGAAAACTGTAGATATTTCAAAAAAAAATTGAATCGAGACACAGGGGATGACGCCATTTTGAATTCTTGTTTTCCGCTTTCGATTTAACGCACACTGGAAATGAGTATTATTATATATGATTGATTTATTTTTATTGCGTTTTTTAAACAATACATTTCATTCTAAAACCGTTTATAGAATGTTAACTATAAAATACATAGGTCCATGGTGTATGTGATTGTAGCCTATTGTGTACTGACAAGAAGAATATACAGATATATATTTACTTCCTGGCTCTATTAGGAGCAGCCCTATGTCAAACCTAAAATGGAAGTAGGTTCAAAATTCATCACCCCGGCCCAGACTTCATGACTGCCCCCCTGTGTCCGTTTGACTAGATGTAAGAGAACGCAATATGAGACAACACTGTGACAGACAGACAGACACATGTGTTACATGCATAGAAGGCACATGCATACGTTACATGCATTGAAGATACCTACATGTGTTACATATGCATTGAAGCTACATACCTGTGTTAATACTTTTACATGATTTTCGTTAGCCTCAACATAGTTTTTAATCTAATAAATTGTATTTGCTAATAAAATTAATAACATAATAGTTTATAATATGAGTGAAAATATAACAATAGTGCTTTCAGTTTGTTTACAAATGTTCTTTCTATAATTTATTCTGATTATTTTACTTGCATTTTATCAGTCACTAACATACATAATTTAAACATTTTCTTTGTATTTATATTTCTTTCGGTTCTTTAGAATTTACGGAGATTTCTCCATGCTCTTTGAATAACAAATAGTAACATAGAAACCCAGTATTTGACTGGTTATAACACAGAACTATCTATTATTAGACTGGTTATAACACAAAACTATCTAGTATTAGACTGGTTATAACACAAAACTATCTAGTATTAGACTGGTTATAACACAAAACTATCTAGTATTAGACTGGTTATAACACAAAACTATCTAGTATTAGACTGGTTATAACACAAAACTATCTAGTATTAGACTGGTTATAACACAAAACTATCTAGTATTAGACTGGTTATAACACAAAACTATCTAGTATTAGACTGGTTATAACACAAAACTATCTAGTATTAGACTGGTTATAACACAAAACTATCTAGTATTAGACTGGTTATAACACAAAACTATCTAGTATTAGACTGGTTATAACACAAAACTATCTAGTATTAGACTGGTTATAACACAAAACTATCTAGTATTAGACTGGTTATAACACAAAACTATCTAGTATTAGACTGGTTATAACACAAAACTATCTAGTATTAGACTGGTTATAACACAAAACTATCTAGTATTAGACTGGTTATAACACAAAACTATCTAGTATTAGACTGGTTATAACACAAAACTATCTAGTATTAGACTGGTTATAACACAAAACTATCTAGTATTAGACTGGTTATAACACAAAACTATCTAGTATTAGACTAGTTATAAAACCAAGCTATCTAGTATAAGTGAAGTTGCTATCAATAAACTCAAAACCGGATGAGGGGTGGAGATTTGCGCGAGGAAAGGGGGGGGGGGGGGTCCGTGATAAAAAGTTTCTCAGAATCTGGTCAAAATCTGGTCCATCCAAATAATTATGGACTATTAGTATAAATAGCAGTCAGGACCGTGGCCACGTCTCCAGTTTTACGGACCGTCGCCTACAATAGAGGGGCTGGCAGTCACATGGCTATCAGAGGGACTGGCAGTCACATGGCTATCTAATGTTCCGGCGGGGCAAAGGTGCAGTGTCTCCCCCCACCCCTGCTATTGAGATCATGGTGGTACTGAATTATAATCATTGTGAGTGAGAAGTACTGGAATACAACAGGTATAGAGGCCATTTTGGTTAAGGTGACCGCTTGCCTGGTGTTGATGATAGGATGAGTTCATATTTAAACTGACCTTCCATTGTCTGGCGTTGGGCCGGATAGAGTCTGGACTGATGGAGTACCCCGCAGGTTTGATTTATGGGTTCCGTTACTGTCACTTGTGGTGAACATAGAACACCATAAAATCAGATTATAACACCTGGTCACGCTAAGATTTTATTAATAAGGGGATTAGTTCCCTTGTAGGACAGGGAATGTTATTAGAGATGCGGCAGTCAAGAAGTACAACTTTCACAGTTCTGTTATTTGACGGACAGGTGTGAACACACTCTATAACGTGACACCTTCAACCAGTTCTCTGTATTCTTAACAAAGGCTACCTATTGCACTTACTGCTAGTGACTATAATAGAATAATTTATTGAATTTCATTAAATTCACAGTGCAGTGTAACATTGTTTATTTTTAACCATTAGTAAACTGAGGCACAGTAAATAACCAATAGTTGGACATGGATGTTTCTATGCTGCTAATTGAAAAAAAAAATAAATATGCCTTGGCTATTAGAAATTTGTAACAGGAACTTATCCAAAGCACTATTTTAGTTTCAGGATATCTGATTGTCAAATAGCTCCCATATGCCCCAGTACTACATTCGAACCCCATTAGACTATTTTTTATTTTTGTGGCATTTTGGCTTGACAACGTTAAAAGATAAACAAATTATCAGACTAGTGAAACTAAACAAAATGTATTGCCACAATGGTTGATCCTATAACAAAACATTTTTTCTATAATGATTGATCCTATAACAAGTCAATATAGAATGTTATTTTGTTTCTACACTGTAATACAGATATAGTATCTACATAAATAATAGCGATGTGGGTTCTGCGTTATATCGAAAGTAAAGAATTAATACAACAGTATTCCAGTTTAAAATAAAATCATAAAAAAATCGGATATGTCCGAAACCAAAAATAACCTTGCCTACCGATCAAGCCTAAGGGGATATAACTCTATGCAAAGGTTTTGCAGGGTACAGCTAGTATTTGAATAATATCTCACATACTTTATCCTAATGTAAAATATTTTTAATAAACATCTTAAGGACATGTACACATTTTTTTTAGAAAACACATGAATGAAGTTGATTAATTAAATGAAAGTGAAGAATATACACAATGAAGCTACACACACAATGGAGTTACACACATAATGATACAACAGGTTGAGTAAAGACAGGCCGGTTTAACCACCAAGCAAAACTAGGCGGTCGAATAGTGCAGCTAATTTATGGGGGCGGCACTCAAAGATATTTTTTAAAGGCTGACCTTTATTCATGAATTGATTGATTGATTTGATTGATTTTTGTACTTAACTGGAGTGGCATCAACCTGGAATTAAATTGTGTACTTTTTTTTTATAAATTTTTTAAAACATTTTACAGATGCACAGATTATTGCAAAAATCATTTCTAATTTGAAGTTTATCACAGTTGTGTTAATGTTGCTCAGGTACACTGCCGCCCCATTCCCCATGTGGTGATACTGCCGCCCCATTCCCCATGTGGTGAAACTGCCGCCCCATTGCCCATGTGGTGAAACTGCCGCCCCATTCCCCGTTTGGTGATACTGCCGCCCCATTCCCCGTGTGGTGAAACTGCCGCCCCATTCCCCATGTGGTGAAACTGCCGCCCCATTACCCGTGTGGTGATACTGCCGCCCCATTCCCCATGTGGTGAAACTTCCGCCCCGTTCCCCGTGTGTCGAAACTGCCACCCCATTCTCCGTGTGGTGAAACTGCCGCCCCATTCCCCGTGTGGTGAAACTGTCGTCCCATTCCCCGTGTGGTGAAACTGCCGCCCCATTCCCCGTGTGGTGAAACTGTCGCCCCATTTCCCGTGTAGTGAAACTGTCGCCCTATTCCCCGTGTGGTGAAACTGTCGCCCCATTCCCCGTGTGGTGAAACTGTCGCCCCATTCCCCGTGTGGTGAAACTGTCGCCCCATTCCCCGTGTGGTAAAACTGCCGCCCCATTCCCCGTGTGATGAAACTGCCGCCCCTTGCTTGTGGCAACGTAAGTACCACCCAGACCGCCCCGTATTGTTTGAGTTCAAGTTGGACAACATAAACAATATAACTGTATTTCTTTTTTTTATTAAAACATTATCATAATAAAAAAATTTGATTGTTTAAAATAAAATACAAATAATTTCAAATAGTTTTCATCACATTTCACATAAATTATAGACCTGAATAAACCTACATAATGATATAATCGTAATTAACGGGTGGTCAAGCCCACCAGTGTCCATGATGGTATGGTGGTACATTGTGGACGTCATTATTTAGGGCCATGTCCACCATTGCCCATGATGGTATGGTGGTACATTGTGGACGTCATTATTTAGGGCCATGTCCACCACTGCCCATAATGGTATGGTGGTACATTGTGACGACTGAAATCGACGTTGCTGGACATATGATCTACACATCTATACATTTAGTCTAACTATCTGTCGTCGTATTGTTGTATATTTATTTTCATGTAGGACAATTCAATTAAAACTAGCTCCAACTTTATTTCTCTGCTCACTTCATGGGCTGCTAAATATATGGCGTGTTCTATAAATAGAGTTAAATCAACAACAGTTTTACCTGGCACAAATTTACCTTTGTTGACACACACCAGTTGAACTGATTCCCCCATTGGACGCTCTTCCATATTTATGAGTGTGTAATATTCAGGTAGAAACGTTCTTTTATTGACTCTCAATTTACACAATAGACACCACAGTGGAGACATCGAGATACACCGAGAGAGACGAGCGACGTGTAACGTGGATTAGAGTGAAACGTGAATACATTTACTAAATAGACAGGGAGACAGTTTTCAAGACAATTTGAGAATATTTTATATTACGTGCATATGTGTTAAGACAGTTTACATGACAGTTTGAGAAAATGTTATATTACGTGTTTCTGTGTTGAAACAGTTTACATGACAGTTTGAGAATATTTTATATTACATGTATCTGTGTTGAGGCAGTTTGAGAATATATTATATTACGTGTATCTGTGTTGAGACAGTTTGAGAATATTTTATTTTACGTGTATATGTGTTGAGACAGTTTGATAATCTATATAAATAATAGCGATGTGGTGTCTGCGTTAAATCGAAAGTAAAGAATTAATACAACATTATTCCAGTTTAAAATCGTCAAACGTAAACAATAGTAATACAAATCATGAAAAAATGGGATCTGTCCGAAACCAAAAATAACCTAGCCTACTGATCAAACCTAAGGGGATATAACTCAATGCAAAGGATTTGCAGGATACAGCTAGTCTTTTATATTACGTGTATCTGTGCTACTCTACGAAGGCTACTTGCTGGTCAAGGCTAAAAAGTTAGGGAGTTTTGAGGGGAGTAGAGAGGGGATATTCTTAAAACTTCTTAGTTTCAAACACAGTATTTTTTATTTTAGTTTGTTTTCAATACACTTAAAGGTTAGTGCATATTTGAATTATATGTATTCGATGTACACTGTGCACTACACAATGCACTCTACACTGTGAACTCTAAACTGTGCACTTTACACCGAGCACTTTACACTGTGCACCATACACTCTACACTGTGCACCATACACATAGGACACATTGGATATCTAAACCAATTGTAAGAACTACAAGTAACGATCATACTGAAGTTTTCATCTCGACACAATCCAGTTAGAACACGCCCACTGTGAAGTGTTGGAAAGTACGCTACTTTAAGTCATTTTGTTTCTAGTTATCATATCACATGTTTCAACTGTGTATATATATAGAAACCGACAGCCAGATAAAATGTTCAACTAGGACAGTAACTATATGTCCAGCTGTTTTAACTCCATCAATCAAAGTATAGCTTACAGTGTCTGTTTACAATGGACACTTCCAGCTTTTCAGCCTCAGGCTTGAGGCACATTGTCAGCACTTGACCACTGGTCCCTTCCGGCCAGAAGGAAACATTGTGTCACATGTGACCTCAAGCTAATGTCACTCACGGTGATGTACTATTCCTTAGGGTAGATTGAAATGGATGACCAAAGTGATGTCATCGGATAAATGTTATAAGTCGATTTATACATGTCAAGTGGCGAGAACCAGTTAGTCAAGTAAGCTGGTCAACTTAGCTGGCTGTTTGATGTACATCTTACTGGGCATCAGTAATGAAAGCTAAGAGTGGACATAAACTATGGTAGATAATATTAGACAAAGTTATTGTAGACAATACCGAATATCATTTTGTCCATTCTAACACCGAAAAAAAACATAGAAACTGGTCATATATATATATGCGTGTGTTACAGTTACACATTTGATGTATGTAACATCAACACATTTGATGTAAGTGTTATGTAATAGTTATCCAGGGCTGTACTAACGATCTAAAAACTAGACATCAATATGAAAGGTCACATGATCGCTGTTATCACTCTACTTCTGATTTAGCCTCGGTCATCTAAACATATATAAGACTCCGCCTAGAATGGCACTGAGCTACACATTTGATCTATGCTTATTGTTGTAAATAATTCACTTCATAATGTCTATAGCAACAGGTCAGTTCACTGACCAGTCAGTGACCATCATTTCCTAGAGCCCTGATTCACTAAAGTGCCAGGCATCAGACGGTGGACGGGGATCAGGCCGGAAACAATGAGTGCTGGAATCAACGTCCCCTCCCCTCCCCCACCCCTCACTTCATCCACCCCTTATCACTTGTCATCTGCTGGAGCCAATATTCTAGTCCCCTGGTCTTGTACTCACTGAAAGGAGAGCGTGACTTCACTGACCTGTCCGAACTTAAGAGATTCGTCATCCCAGATACAAGCAACATCACATCAAAAGCATGGTGAGGGAGGGAGGGAGGGGGTGGCAGGTCAGAACGGCAAGGGTGGGTGGTGGGGATCAGAGGAAGACTGCTTGAGATAGATTCGGATATGTTCTTTTGTGACAAGGCCCATAACTCAAATGAATAGGAATAGAATGTTGACTGGGTGGTAAGCGTTGACTTAAATGGAGTGATCTGCTCTTTAGGGGACGTAGATGAAGCGGTTATACAGGCAAGTGTAGTCAACGTGACGGTTTGCGAATACAACCTAACTATACTGTACTATTACGGAAGTATAGTTTCTGTGTATTTGTTGTATGTATGAGAGAAAGTCGCTCACGTCCAGCCATGGGAACCTGACTTAAGTTGGGGAAGTAAAGGCTGCTATGCGTTGCGTTAACCACACAATCCCTAAATATGCCGAGGATATAGAAAGATATAAATTCTACACTTCATCTGTCCCGATAGCCCGTAAGGGCTAAGGGAACTTTACAGACACAAATATCATCAAGTCATTTGATTTAAATGCAAAGTCGTCAATTAAACTAAATAAATTGTTGGGGACGATTTATAATACATGAAATAAACAAAACAAATATATAAATAAACAGACTTTGGCAAATATTATATTGGGGTTATGTGTATGTGATATCTTATCTATGTTTTATAATTACATATTTTAAATCAAAACATGACCAAAGAATGGTTATAATAATATAAAAAATAATAGTATTATGACCAACAAAACAATTGATAGAGTTTGATAAATGTAAATAAACTGTATATTAGCTTTAGAAATAAACCAACATTTACTACTGTTTATTTATATTTGGAGCGGTTACTAATTAATTCAATGTTTACATGAGACTCAACATAAATGACCATCGGTCATATTTACCATTACTAATTAGTCGATACTTGAAATTGTTTTAAATGTAAGTATCTCTATTTTATTTGTATCCTTGTATAAACTGAACAAATGAACAACTGTACAACTGAACAACTGTACAACAACTGTACAACAACTGTACAACTGAACAACTGTACATTATCAATTTATTGTTTAATTATTTCAGTTTCAGTGATGATCCAGTATGTGAATAGATCTTATGTTATCTTCTTATGTTTTCTTATGTTATTTTCTAATGTTATCTTCTTATGTTATCTTCTAATTAAAGAAATATTCATGAATTCAATGAGATCGTGTGCAGAATAAACATTTTATAATTTTTATATAACATTTGGTCATGTGACAGTGGTCACAATTCATTTCCACTATTCAATACACTGATCAACAATATCAACAAAGTCAACTTACTTGGTTCATTGTTGCCAGTTCTAGAAACAGAATTATGAACAAATCAACATTTTATTTTCAAATCACAAGAATTCTCAGAATGAACTGTTTGTTCCGATGATGCTCTTGATTAACCAATAACATGTCAGTTAAAACATTCACTAAACGTTCTATTTTTAGATGGTTTATTTCAGAGGACAAGTTTCCATATCAGGAAATAACCTCCCTTTACAAATGGCTCCACTAACCTCCCTTTACAAATGTCTCCACTATTGCAGGATGGGGCTCAGTTTCCGAAATCAATATTTACACATTTCATTCGCTTCCGAATTGTTGTTGTTGTTGTTTTGATTCTCGCTTCCATTTCTACAGGCGATGGGTTGACCCAAGAGGAAGGGAGAGAACTCGGCATTCACAAATGTCTCGCGCCGAACTAGACTTTTCATTGGATGGACGAGTGCACAGCGATTGAGATAAGTGGGCGGTGCCTTTCTTCCACCACATGCAACTAGTGAATGGATCATTGCGGAAATATCAACTGAGATCTCATTTGAAATGCTAACAAAGATGTAGTGTTGATTGAATGCGCTCCATTGGATTGGATTAAACCTTGGTATTTGTATACGTATGTCTATAGCACTGGTCTAGTTCTTTCTATGAACCTGGTCTAGTTCTGCCTACGACACAAATATATATATATACAGCTACATTTAAATTCATTTATAATTGCATGTATATTTAATGCCAACAGACATATCATCTAGAAATACTAACAGATGTACGAACAAATGCATATAAGCAAACTTAATACCATACATTGATTACACATAGTCTATAGCAGCATAATACCATACATTGATTACACATCGTCTATAGCAACATAATACCATACATTGATTACACATAGTCTATAGCAACATAATACCATACGTTGATTACACATAGTCTATAGCAACATAATACCACACACTGATTACACATAGTCTATAGCAGCCGTGGGCAAACAGCGGCCCGCGGGACCACATACGGCCCGCTTGACTGTTTTATCCGGCTTGCCACTCGTTTCAGGGTGAACTTGACCTTCAACTTATGTTCAAGGTCAACAATCTATCCATCTACTCTTCTTTGGGCCCGCCGTTCAAATTTACGAGCCCAATGTGGCCCGCCACTCAAAAATGTTTGCCCATCTCTGGTCTATAGAATTTAAAACCTCAATAAACCTTTTACCATGCTATCAAATTCACACATTGTTATTTTTACAAACACAAATACATGTATAAACATGGGGGTAATACTCAAACACATACATAAATATGCAGACTTGTAAACATAGAAATATATGGGCTACATGACCAGAGACTAATTCTCTTGCAATAACAAAATCAAGTGTGTGTGTGTGTGGGGGGGTGACTACCCACCCCATGACATCAACAGAAACCATTATTCAAGTTGAACACAATCAATGCAATTCTACAAATTATTTCTATTTCTACCCATTTGTTTAATTAAACATTATAATTTTAATGCATACATGTATGCACATATCGATAAACATCTAATAAATATTTAACTAGTTCATATCTCATGGGTATATATATATATATATATATATATATATATATATATATATATATATATATACTCAAATGATATTAGGGGCCGTCCATAAAGTACGTCACGCTCCAAAGGGGGGGGGGGGAAGGGGATGTAAGAAAGTGTGACAGGGAGGGGGGAGGGGATCAGGCCAAGTGTGACGTCACATTTTTTATATATTTTTTATATTTTTTTCTAATTTAAATTTTTTATTTTTTTAGTAAAACTTTATAGTTTTAAAAATAATTTTCAAAAATTTTGTAAAACAATTAATTTAGTTTTATGTCAAAATAGCATGAAATGCATATCTTTTCAATGTGTTTTTCACAAGTCCTCTTGTTAGTTAGGAGTTCATATTTCAACGTTTTACCTTTGAGATTCTTTCCTTCCCCAATCCCAATCAACGGTTATTAACCAAACAACTGATGCAGGGCCGCTTTATCAACTAGTCACAGTAGGCACTGTTTTTAGGGCCTACGGACTTTTCAAGGGCCTACGAAAGCCAGAACATAAATTGAAAACAAGTTCAGAATGCCAATAAAATTTAATGTTTGTATTAAAGTAACTATATATAAGCGTGTGAGATGAGCACGTCAAGCTGCAGATCTGTAAATTAGGCTTACTTTTCGGCTCTTTTTCTGAGCAAAGTCGCATATGACGTCCTCAAAAGTTTATTTAGATTTCTAATAGCAAAGAAGTGCGAGTGCATTCTTGAAAAACATTAAAAATGAAAATGGGGAGGACCTACGACTTTGAAAATACCTAGGGTCTACGATTACCTTAAAACAGCCCTGAACTTATGGACTCAGAGCTTCAGGAAGGGCAGATGCCGATGCTCATAAATTTCCTTCTTTGTTTGTGGAGCAAACTCTCAAATTTGATGACATTATATCAAGATCAACAGGAGTTTTAAAAGTACAACCATATGATCTTTATAGTCCATCTTTGCTGACCAGCTTACATGATCGAATTTGTAAAGTGTGTCACTTATACTTTGCCTCACAAACAATATTGAAGAAACATACAGGATAACACAGAGCTCGGGAGCAGGAGAATGTGCCAACATAAAATTTTCCAGAATCAACTCAGATAATCGCTGCTAAAAGGCAAAGAGAACTCATGGCAATTATTGGCAGAATGGAAAATACACATTCAGAGTATGTTGAGTGGCTAGATGAGGATGAATTTGATCTGTCTGCATTGATACTTCCAGGAAACGATGATGGGGAAAGATTTATGTCAGTCGTAACTATGGATGAAAACTTCACTTCACCATGGATGGATGATGTCTAGTGAATATTTTTTTTAATTAAACATAATTCACAGGCCCACTATAGACATAATTAATATAGCACAAGAGCTGCTGACATTATTTGTCAATCTAGTTCTTTTTTTTTTAGTTGTATTGTTTTGTTTCCATTTTTAATATTTAATCATTGGATGAGGTCAAGTTTCGCTAATTTGATTCTAATCATGTGTGAATAGCAGTGCTCGATTTAAGAAAAAACCAGTGCCGGGTATGAACAGAAATTTCTGCAGATTTGGTGATAAATGTCTATGATTTCATCCCCGGCTGGGATATATTAGCTAAAGCAGAGCCGGGGATGACAGGTCTCAGTGCCGGGGATATCCCCGGTATCCCCGGCGGTAAATCGAGCCCTGGTCAATAGAATGCATAATCGTTAGATTATCTCAAAGTTGACCTCACCCATCGTAAATAAATAGGTTACAGATAAATGATGTTTATTATATAATTGTCAAGTCTAATTTTTGCTATTTTTTTTTTCAAATTCAATTGAGTTACTGTTTACAAGAATAACTGTGACAACTGTTGACAATTAGTTATTCTACTATTAAACTCATTTAATAATCTGATAGTTCTTTTAATATTTATATTTTAAGGCAGTTTAATAGTGAAGTGCGTTTAAAGTTTTTGATTAAATTTTAATTGGTTGTTAATTTAAAAAAAAATTGTGAAAGTGTGACGTACTTTAGGGGGTGGGGGTCCCGAGATTTGTGACAGGGGGGATGGGGGTCAAAAATAGCGTGACGTACTTTATGGACGGCCCCTTATCTGCCTGTGTTTACATATATAAGTACAGCCAATCAAACAACGTATATTCTTCATATTTTTGAACATCTATTTGCCCCCTTCCCCGCTCCTAGTCCATGTAAGTAATTAACTTGTAGTGACACTGTGGTATTCCATTGAGTCTGTGGACATCACTGTAAACTATCAATGAAATATATGTATACTTTATTGACTTAAATAAAAGATATCCCTTGAACACACTTCTTGAAAAGATTCATTTCTTGAATGGCATCATTCAACACTCAAGTTGATACATTCACAGCTCAAGTTGATACATTCACAGCTCAAGTTGATACAATCACACAGAAGTCGAGTGGTGAAAAGGTTTCAATAACGAGGCTGTCCTCACATGGACAGTATTGGTCACGTTCAATCAGATAACGGAGAGTGAGCCCCCCCCCCCACCACTCTACCTGTGATTTTGTACAGCGGCTGTGTGACAACTCAGACGTACCTTCGTCAGGTATTCACAACTCACTTTATTACTTCGCCAGACTGTACGTGGCCAGTGGGATGGAACGGAACAAGTTGGATATTGGCAACCCTCCACTACCCTCCTTCAGTTCCTGCATTCAAAAAGAAAAAAAAACTATATTAAATAAGTGAACCAAATCCACTTAGTGCGTTAACAGTCAAACAGTTTTCATGTATAGCCATTATATTGTACGATTAATGAACAGTTGTTATGGGGGTGTTAAGATGTCATATTGGTAACCCCACATTATACTAATGACAATATTTCAGTAACTTAACACTAGGAATAACTGTCATACATTTATTGTGATATTTAGTTTTTAAGTCGTATTAAAAATTATTTAACTATGACAATATAAATGTCTAATGATCAAAAGACAATTGTGTATATATCATTCTTCAACCCTTCAGTTATACATGTCTAATATATTTGGATTCTTTTGTCTGTCACCCAACAATGTAGTATATATATATATATATATTGGACTGCTGTTCGATTAAAAAAAATTTATCGAAAATAATGCATGATTAAAATTTTTATCGCAAGTTAACGCACATTTTAATCGACACAATATAATACATGTACATTTATTGCTGCAATGTTAAACAAGTCAGTCGCATTAATGAAACAGTTGTAATTAATTTTATCAGATCTATTAAGCATCAGCATATAAGCTTATATCTATTGAATTAGTTATTCAGACCAGTTTATTGACATGTATCAATCACCAGTTTGTTGACATGTATCAATCACCAGTTTGTTGACATGTATCAATCACCAGTTTGTTGACATGTATCAATCACCAGTTTGTTGACATGTATCAATCGCCAATTTATTGACATGTATCAATCACCAGTTTGTTGACATGTATCAATCACCAGTTTGTTGACATGTATCAATCACCAGTTTATTGACATGTATTAATCACCAGTTTGTTGACATGTATCAATCGCCAGTTTGTTGACATGTATCAATCACCAGTTTGTTGACATGTATCAATCACCAGTTTGTTGACATGTATCAATCGCCAATTTATTGACATGTATCAATCACCAGTTTGTTGACATGTATCAATCACCAGTTTGTTGACATGTATCAATCACCAGTTTGTTGACATGTATTAATCACCAGTTTGTTGACATGTATCAATCGCCAGTTTGTTGACATGTATCAATCACCAGTTTGTTGACATGTATCAATCACCAGTTTGTTGACATGTATCAATCGCCAGTTTATTGACATGTATCAATCACCAGTTTGTTGACATGTATCAATCACCAGTTTGTTGACATGTATCAATCACCAGTTTGTTGACATGTATCAATCACCAGTTTGTTGACATGTATCAATCACCAGTTTGTTGACATGTATCAATCACCAGTTTGTTGACATGTATCAATCACCAATTTGTTGACATGTATTAATCACCAGTTTGTTGACATGTATCAATCACCAGTTTGTTGACATGTATCAATCACCAGTTTGTTGACATGTATCAATCACCAGTTTATTGGCATGTATCAATCACCAGTTTGTTGACATGTATTAATCACCAGTTTATTGACATGTATCAATCACCAGTTTGTTGACATGTATCAATCACCAGTTTATTGACATGTATCAATCACCAGTTTGTTGACATGTATCAATCGCCAGTTTGTTGACATGTATCAATCACCAGTTTGTTGACATGTATTAATCACCAGTTTGTTGACATGTATCAATCGCCAGTTTTTTGACATGTATCAATCACCAGTTTGTTGACATGTATCAATCACCAGTTTGTTGACATGTATCAATCACCAGTTTATTGACATGTATCAATCACCAGTTTATTGACATGTATCAATCACGTCATGTGATGCGAGTTTTTTTTTTAACCTACAACAATGCCAAACAAATGTTTTTCTCATACCGTAGGTACGTATTTCTCATGGCGTATTTCAACCTCTCTCCTCTTCATCCCTGTCATATTTTGCTACACTTTGCACCCACGTAAGTCCTCCACTTCCCATCCCAAAAAAAAAAAACACACGTCATTTCTACTTCTTATGTGCCTTCTACTTCATAAAACAATAAAGTATAGTCAGAAAGTACTTGCTCACTTATTACTAACGCTTTTTTTTTTAAATCTTGATTTTACCCCCCATCCTCAATCCGGTCAAATTTTTTAACAACTTCGCAGACTCCCCACAAAGATGACTTTATTTGTGGAGAGAGACACAAGTTCCATTGCATCAAACCCAAGCCACCTACCAATCGAACTAGTAGCATGCGTCTGCATTAATTGTATCATTAAGGTAATAAATTAGAATTAAGAAATGGCAATCCTATTGTTTCAGGGTCATATAGCTCTTATGATTTTATGTAGACGTGACAGTTTTTTTGAGTTCGTTTATTTTTTCTTGCTTTTTTTTAATCTTGTATGATATAGTTTTGTTTATAGAATTGGGTTATTTACTGATTTTTTTTCATGATTTTTTCTGCAACTCTGAAATAACACCATTAAGGGTACAATTACGTGCATTTAGGTGTTAGCCAGGGACTAGACGTGAGTGTTGCCGGTCATAACTCTTAGTGAAAAACGAACAAAGATCTTTATATTTGTATAAAGCATTCGACTAACAACATTTACAATTTATAACTGATGTTATATATTTTTAAACTTGTAGTCATTTTAGTATGAATGATTATGCTAAATGTACTCAATAAACACAGGACCAGATTATAGCTATAAAATGGTCCTGTGTTTATTCAATATATTTAGCTAATCATATATATACATATATATATATATATATATATATATATATATATATATATATATATATATATATATATATATATATCGTAAGAATCTTCATTTTAAAAATTACATTTCCACTGAGTATATTTATACTGAAATTCTCCTCGCTTCTTAGAAATTCTGGCCATTTATTAAATACAAATCGAAGGTTATACATAACCAAGGCCCTAGCAAGAATTTTGTTTTGGGGGGGGGGCTGTGCGGGGCTGTGCGTTTTGGGGGCGGGGCTGTGCGGAAAGTTTTATACAAGAAAAAATTGGAACACAATGATAAAGAAATATATTTTATAATAAACTTTGATTTTTAGAATTAATTTAGGGGGGGGTGCCCCCCTAGCCCCCCCCCCTCTGGCTACGGCCTTGTACAAAGCTGTCATTGTTAATGTTATTTTTAAAAAGCGTATAACATAGTAAATCTATGCCACAGTGAGAGGTTGAAAAGTTTTTCATTTAGAGCGTTTTAATGATGCGATTATTTTTAGTTTAAAGTAAATTGGGTGATTGTTGATCGAATCGGTGTAACTATAAAACAGACAATTTCACTCGGCATATAATGATGGTTAACATATAATGTAAAGAGTTTTGTGTTAATACTTGTATATGTGTTTCTAACTTGATATTTATAAAGAAATTATAAAATTATTCTTAAACTAAAAATTGAGTAGTGGGTGGAGCACAGCAAAGAAAACTTCAAATGTACCGCCCGTTTCACCCAAAATGTTGACAGCTATATTTTTACTTTCCTTAAACATTTTAGTTTAATTTAGCAGACATTTGGAACTGTAACAACAGTAATATATACATGACTAGTCTTCAAACAGTGGCGTCATTTGGGAGGGGGGGCACGCCCGCCCCCCCCCCCCCAAGATTCTTAAAATAAAAATAATTAAATTAAATAAATACAAATACTCTTTTTTATTCTATAATCAAAAATTAAGTTTTTTAAAATTTTATAATGTCTGCTGTTTTTTTTAAATCTATTGTTCTTTTTTATTTTTATAAACTTTAATCAAACAACTCGACACTATTGCATTTTTCATATATTATACCCTATATTATTATATATGCATGTAACCGTTTTAAAATTATATAATAAACACATAACATTTTGGTGAAATGACACTACTGTCTTCAAAGTGAAGTTTCTAACATATGAATGTACGACATGTGTCCGAGACAAAATTATGTACTTTTTATTCTACCTTTTTTTTTAAATTTATTGTCATCATTTTTCTGTTGTCTCAATTTTGTCTCGAAAAATATTTGAATATTAATAAAGTAATTATTGCGGCGAATTTCCTATTTATCTATGTTTTTTTTTCTGTTCTACTTATGTCGAGTTATAATATTTCGTCATTGTTCTAATTTTATTCTATTTCTTCTAATGATTTTACATTGTTTTATTTTAATAATGACCTCTGTTTCTTGAACAAAATAGTTTCTATGTGTCTTGTCTCTTCCATTTGTCATTTTGTCTTTTCGCACTTCTATTTGTCCATTTGTCCTGTCTTCTTTATGTCTTACTTCTTCTCTGTCAATATCACTTCTTTGTATACATTAAAACAACACACTATTTTAAATTACACACCAGTGTTTCCATAGCAACCAGCCAGGGCAACCAATGTGTGAAAGACCTATAGAATTCAGTGGTGCATCAGTTGGAACTCATTCGACGTTCAGTTATTTATAGCTTCTTTTTCTTTCGAAAACCCCCAGCCAAGCGTTTTACAGTTATGACCAATGCAAGTTTTACAACCCTGACCTATATTAGTATGGGAAATCTAAAGCTCTACTACAGAGAAACCGACTTCACATTCAAAGATTTTGTTCGTATTGTGTAAGATTATCTTCAAACTGAGGACAAAGTGAAGACATTGTCGGGCCCCCCACTGATTCTCCCCGTCCCCACAAACCACAGTGTCTGCGAACACTAATCCCCGGGGGACCTATAGTTAAAGTGACCAATTAAACTGGCCTGAAAATAATCCTTGTGTGGCCGTTGGGGTCATCAAACAATTAAAACTGACTTCCAGTCAATCACAAAAGTCGCGCGTAGTCAAAATGTATAACGAACTCCAACTGGGAAATTTTTGACTATATTTGACACGCACCCCCCCTCCCCCACTACAGAACACCACAACAACAAAAAACTCACTGGGTTGAAACATTTTCTTGCAGGTACTATCTACCAGAGGGTTTCTGTTGCTGTTTTATTCTAGAAGATTACATTTGATAAAACAACTAGGCTTATTACGGTTGATATATTTAAATCGATCTCAAGGGATACAAATTATTCCGTCACACTTTAACTATGCTATAGTTATTTATTAAATATCAATTAATCGATGGTTTGACATGGTTAATTTCTATAAAATTCGTCTGATATAATGTGGTTAGTTCTTTGACATTTGTCTCTTAAGATGATGTGGTTAGTTCTATGACATTAGTCTGATGAGAAGATGTGGCTAGTTCTTTGACATGTTTCTCTTAAGATGGTGTGGTTAGTTCTATGACATTTGTCTGATGATAAGATGTGGTTAGTTCTATGACATTTGTCTGATGAGATGATATGGTTTGTTATATGACATTTGTCTGACGAGATAATGTTTGTTCTATGACATTAGTCTGATGAGGTAAAGAGAACATTTCCTATTGACTCAGTGTCTGATCTGGATGTCATCTTCACCGCCCACCGAGAGGAAGAGCCAATGCTCCAATATTTGTAACTGTCTTTGAACGGATCAGTTTAAACAGTGTCAATATTGACAGCAGCCTCACCACAATAACAACACTGACCCATGATTACAGGGATAGGGGAGAGAAAAAATACTCACACACATACACACAAGTGCACAAACAGACTAGCAAACACACAAACACACACACAAGAGAACTTTTTTTTTCTAAATGAACAGATCGGACGGTTTATTTTTCAAAGCTTTAGTGTTTTGCAGCGAGTAAATATTTGTTTACAAAAAAGGTTCAATATTTCTGAAGGGAATGTCCGTCATCAACTCAAAATGTAAATAGATTTCTTTCTAGGTCTGAATTTGATGCAAGATATTTAAATGAAATCTTCTTTGAAAAAAAAACTTTTTAGTTTCTATGACATAATGAACTATTATTTGTTTACTTTTTAATGAATTTTAGTAAAAGCTTATTTTTTTTAAACAAAGATTTTTCCATATATTTTTTTAAATTAAATAACTTTTAGCTTTAAGGTGTAACTCGTACACGGCGCCACAAATGTAGCTCGTACAGGGCGCCACAAATGTAGCTCGTACTTGGCGCCACAAATGTAACTGGTACAGGGCGCCACAAATGTAACTGGTACAGGGCGCCACAAATGTAGCTCGTACTTGGCGCCACAAATGTAGCTCGTACAGGGCGCCACAAATGTAGCTCATACAGGGCGCCACAAATGTAGCTCGTACAGGGCGCCACAAATGTAGCTCGTACTTGGCGCCACAAATGTAGCTCATACAGGGCGCCACAAATGTAGTTCGTACAGGGCACCACAAAAAGAACTATACGGCTCTGTTGACTTGAAAAATATTAATTCCAATACGATCACAATTCACTCACTCAACCATTCACTCACTCAGCCATTCGCTCACCCAATCAATCACTCACCCAATCACTCAGTAAGATTGCATTCTTCAACCATCATTTGTCTTAACGTGAACAGATTGTCCTTACGTCAATCGGTCATCTCGAAAAATCCTCTTTTACCCAACAGACTAATCCGGACAATATGTTTATTTTAATGGTTGACCAGAAATAGCCGATTGTTTGTTAAGTCGGACGGGATGCGAGAAGTCCCGTGTTTTAAAACAAAGGTTTTGTGTTTGTGAAAGTTTGCTTGTATCCAGCACATGAAGAGATGAGGGCAAGTCGAATTGTTTGAGTTCCTCAACTCGGGGATGTTTACTTTCACATGAATTGTTCCCTCCTTCGTGTCCTGCTCATCACCACCCCCCTCCCCTCCACTTCCCGACACCACCAAATGGCAGGCTGGTCAAACCAGTGCTCATTGTAAGCTGTGCGCGTGTTCGGTCTCAATCACATGACAACAGAGTCTAAACATGACAACAGTCTACACATGACAACAGTCTACACATGACAACAGAGTCTAAACATGACAACAGTCTACACATGACAACAGTCTACACATGACAACAGTCTACACATGATAACAGTCTACACATGACAACAGTCTACACATGTTTCGTTAATTTGGACCGTAATATTGTACACATCATATGTCTCTGCAATTTCAGCCTTGGAAATTAAAGGGGTACTTTGGGTCCATCGTGACCGGTCCAGTTTAGGTAAGACAGTTGGTCAAGGCATGTCTCAGACCAAGTTCTAGAAATGGTCCATCGTGACCGGTTCAGCTTAGGTAAGACAATTGGTCAAGGCATGTCTCAGACCAAGTTCTAGAAATGGTACATCGTGACCGGTCCAGATTAGGTAAGGCAGTTAGTCAAGGCATGTCTCAGACTAGGTTCTAGAAATGGTCCATCGTGACCGGTCCAGTTTAGGTAAGACAGTTAGTCAAAGCATGTCTCAGACCAAGTTCTAGAAATGGTACATCGTGACCGGTCCAGATTAGGTAAGACAGTTAGTCAAGGCATGTCTCAGACCAAGTTCTAGAAATGGTACATCGTGACCGATCCAGATTAGGTAAGTCAAGGCATGTCTCAGACCAAGTTCTAGAAATGGTACATCGTGACCGATCCAGATTAGGTAAGACAGTTAGTCAAGGCATGTCTCAGACCAAGTTCTAGAAATGGTACATCGTGACCGGTCCAGATTAGGTAAGACAGTTGGTCAAGGCATGTCTCAGACTAGGTTCTAGAAATGGTACATCGTGACCGGTCCAGTTTAGGTAAGACAGTTGGTCAAGGCAAGTCTCAGACCAAGTTCTAGAAATGCTTCCAACCAATAAATAAATAACTTGGGGAAAGTCTAACTTAAAACACTGTAGTTAATGAAATGGTCCAAAATAAAAATGTTTGAAATCAATAAATGAACAGGTTTTGTTGTTGTTAGCTATCAATCAAACAAATATTCTAACGACCGATTAGCGTTTTGTGTAAGATTAAAGTAAATAAAGTACCAGTTTAATTTTAGTAGATCACATGAAGGAATATTAATTAAATATGTTTTATGCCGTATGAAAGAAATCAATGATGGCCCCGCACAAATAATGCGGTGTTTATATTTATTGAAGTCTGCTTACAAATTGAAATAAAACTCTTAAACATTTGTAAACAATAAAGAAAGAGTTGGTATGATCTGTCTATGATATGAGGAAAATAGTTGCACAAATTATTTTCTGCATAAAAGGGCGACATTTTAACCACTTTAGTATTTTTGGCAATGCAGTAGGGCGATATTTTTAGGGTGCCGTTAACGAAGTTACGCTACTGAATTAAAAATGACCCACTATATGACATTATATAAAAATTTAAAAACCACCTTGAAGATTTTGTTCCTTTTTGACAAATATTGCATCAATTTTTTTTTCCTCGTCGACTACCCGGCAGTCACCACCTATTCATCATTTCCATGGATCCCTCACAATAGTCAATTGACATGGGATGAAATGTTTTAGTGATGTCCCACTGAGTTACTTCCCTCATGATGGCTGTCACCAGCCATATTGTCTGTCAAACTATTATATCTTGATGGAGATGACAGAAACTTGAAGTAAATAACGACAGCTACTCTAGTCAAAGGTACTCGACCTTTGTGGGCAAATATATTTTAGTACTAAATCAAGGTAAAGTATTGAATAGATCATTGCTCACACATTAAGGATAAGCTGATATTCAAGATGAGCTGATTGAGTTTAGTTATAGCTACTGTTGGCTGTCAGTGTCACTTTCTGGTCTCCCCTCTCACCACCCACCCCACCCTCAAGTTTTTTCTAAACTAATATCAACATTTCAACGTTAAATGTGCCATATTAGAAATATGTTTTTATTATTATTCGTTATTGGTCCAGAAACTATCCGCCTGTAATCAATGTGACTCAATGCTATAAGTAATCAAAGTGACTCAATGCTCTAAGTAATTAAAGTAACTCAATGTTCTAAGTAATCAAAGTGACTCAATGCTCTTAGTAATCAAGGTGACTCATTGCTCTGAGTACAGTATAAAATATCATAGGTGCTAATCATTCATTCCCGAATGTTTTCGAAAGATCCCCTGTACTCCTTTGTCTTATCAAATCTCATGAACTGCATTGTCTTATCAAATCTCTGAATTAACAAGGTATCTTGCTGACCATGACACGAATACATAATCTTCGGAGACATGTGTGTATGTGAGTGTAGGAAGGCACCACGGAGGTCAAAGAGTTACTGAGTTGAAACCAATAACCATGAAGATTGACTAACAACAACAGTGGTTGCAAGTTACACATGCCTCAATGTTAGAAGTTCACAAATTACGCATATTCGCGAATATATTTATTTACTATTAAGGATTGAGTAATTTTTAATATTTTAAAACATGAATCTTCCCGTTAAAATATTCAAACTGTTTCCATTGTAACATTACTTATAACTTGGGCTCAGATTTATATGTCCAGAAATATGAATGTACTAAAACAGACCCACATATGACATATACATTACAAATATGCCCTTAAAATTGGCGAATAAAACAATAAAACAATTTATACTTTTTTGTCTATATAAATATGTGTGTGTATATATCTCTATACTTATAAGACGCATTTGCTGTCTGTCTGTCTGTCTGTCTGTCTGTTCCCTTATAACTCAAGATTCAGACAACCAAATAACGTGAAATTTGGTACACGTACACATAATTACATGGGGAAGGTTATAGAACATGTTTCGTTTCATCTCGATGGGTAGTTTAATTGTAATAAATTATTTTTATTTTAGTATTTTACCATATTAAAAGTAATCTCGACGGCGCCATAAATAAAACTCTTCTGTGACGTCATTTCCTGATGATACATTTTTAAAAGAGGGGTAACTTCCGGAAACTCCAATTGTAAACATGGTGAAATCAATAGTCATATCTATTTACCTATCGTTTTATGTATTCAGAAGATTAAAATTAAAGGTGCACTTTAATAAACCGAAATACGTTAATTAAAATGTTTCTGTGACATTATTAACATTATTAATACAATCTCAATGGGTAGTTTAATTGTAATTAATTATTTTAGTATTTTACTATATTAAAGTATTCACGGTATGGGATCGCCTTCATTATAAATAAAAATCCTCTGTGACGTCATTTCCCGATGATGAACTTGCGCGCGGGTGCTTTAAATGTTATTGCATTCAAATTGTATCAATGCACAGGGAATTCCCTGTATTCGCACACCAAGTGAATTGAACGGACGGAGAAGAAAGGGTTAGGGACGGAAAAAAAAATATTGTTGTTTTTTTTTTCATGCTGCAAGTACCCGGCTTTGCCCGGGATTAAAATAAGTTTTTCTGTTTATTTAAGAAGCGTAATTTGACGTTTAATTGTACAGAGAGAGGGAGGGGAGAGAGAGATAAAGAGAGAGGGGGGCAGGGAGGGAGAGGGAAGGAGGAGGCAGGGAGGGAGAGGGAAGGAGGGAGGAAGGGGAGGGGGAGAGAAGGAGGGAGGGAAAGTCAGGGAGGAAGAGAGGTGGTAGGGAGGGAGATAAAGGGGGAGGGAGGGAGAGGGAGGGTTGGAGAGAGAGGGAGGGAGAGAGAGAGAAAGGGAGGGAAGGAAAAAGAAAGGAAGGGAGGGAGAACGGGAGTAGGGTGGGAGGGAGAGAGATATAGAGAGGGGGGCAGGGAGGGAGAGAGAGGAAATGAGGGTGGAGGGAGAGAAAGAGGGGGAGAGGGAGACGGGAGAGGGAGGGAGGGAGAAAGGGGGTAGGGAGGGAGAGAAAGGGGAGGGAAGGAGAGAGGGAGAGAGAGGATGAGAGAAATGGGAGGGAGTGAGAGATAAAGAGAGAGAGGGGGCAGGGAGGGAGAGAGGGGGAGGAGGAAGGGAGAAAGGTGGAGAGAGGGGGGACGGGGGTGAGAGAAGGAGGGAGAGAGATAGGGAGAGAGAGGGAGTTGGGAGAGTTAGGGAGGGAAGGAGAGGGAGGGTTGGAGAGAGAAAGGGAGAGAGGGGGTAGGGAGGGAGAGAGAGGGAGGGAGGGAGAGAGAGGAAGGGGGAGAAGGGGGTAGAGAGAAAACAAAAGGTAAACAGAAAACCTTATTTTAAACCCGGGCAAAGCCGGGTACTTGCAACTAGTATTTCTATATATAACGCGTCAAAAAGAAATTGCGATGATTTTTTAACTCAAACAACTGTATGCATTAAATTGTACTCAATAGCTCTTATTTCAGAGTTGCGGAAAAAATCATGAAAAAAAATTTTAGTAAATAACCCAATTATATAAACAGAAATAGATCAGACATTTAAAAAAAAAACAAGAAAAAATACCCGAACACAGAAACTGTCACATTTACCTAAAACCATAGCAGCTATATGACCTTGAAACAATAGAATTGTCATTTCTTAATTTAGATTTATGACCCTCAATGAGACACTTAGTGAACATCTGCAGATGCGTGCTACTAGTTTGATTGACAGGTACCATGGCTTTGAAACAAAGGAATTTATGTCTCCTTGTTTTGGAACAGAAGGGATAAGGTGGTTGGGTAAGCCATAAGTAACGTCACCTTTGTAGGGAGAGAGACTGCGAAGTGTGTCAAAAAGGCGACCGAATTGGGAAAGGGGGTAAAATCAAGAAAAAAAAACGAGTTAATAATAAATGAGCGACTTCTTTCGGGCTATTTTATTGTTTTATAGGGGTGAAGTGTAGCAAAGTATGACAGGGATGTAGGGGAGAGGGGTAGACATACTTCATTTGTTGGGAACCGACGGTACGAGAAAAACATATGTTTGGCATTGTTGTTGATTAAAAGAAAAACTCGCATCACTTGACGTGATTGATACATGTCAGTAAACTGGTCTCAATAACTAATTCAATAAACATAGGCCTATATGCTAATTCTTAACAGATCTGTAACCATTACTTATAACACTATCATAAATTAAACTGACTTGTTTAACATTGCAGCAATAAATGTACATGTATTAATTATATTGTGTCGATTAAAATGTGCGTTTATTTGCGATAGAAATTTTAATTATGCGTTAATTTCGATCAATTTTTTTAATCGAACAGCAGCTCTAATCTATATATATATATTTATATACACACACACACACACACACACACACAAATACAGCTTGTCATTGTCAGATTTCACATTGCTAGATACTTGAAAAAAATCGGATAAATTTTGTATTTGATTAAGTATCGACCTTTTGTGCGATGAGTTAAAAGAACCAAAGATAGAAATACACGTAGTAATACATATAATAACTTTAACCCCTCTGTGTGTTTTATTGTTATAACACTTCACGCAGTCTGTCTCTTTTACTTCCATAACTTTAGTTGTGTGAGGGGGGTGGGACGGAGTGGAGGGGGATAGTTTAACTTGTGACTATTACTCTTCCCTCTCCACCGTTATAGTCTCCCTCTCTCTCTCTCTCTCTCTCTCTCTCTCTCTCTCTCCTCTCTCTCTCTCTCTCTCTCTCTCTCTCTCACTGCGTTTTTGTTATGACACTACTGGAGCCAACAAGAAGAGGGAGCGGTGTAAAAATAAAATCTCTAGTGAGACGCGCTCACTTGTCACGTGGTCTGTGACCTACTTGAATCAGAAAACTTTGGATTATAAGTCATAATTTAAAATATTTCTTGATCTCATTGACACGAAATATTCAAATCTGAAGTGAGATATAGTATGTAAATAGCGTATATAATAACAATTAAAAATAATGAAATATGATTCTTAAGGCATGTCTGATGAAATATGTCCTAACGTCTGAAAAGGATGAATTATTCATTCATATGACAAATAAATATCTCACTCAGATTAAGTATGATATTGTTTAAATTGATTAAGAATTAAATAAACCACAAAATTAAAAGATTGTTTAAATTGATTAAGAATTAAATAAACCACAAAATTAAAAGATTGTTTAAATTGATTAAGAATTAAATAAACCACAAAACTAAAAGATTGTTTAAATTGATTAAGAATTAAATAAACCACAAAATTAAAAGATTGTTTAAAAAAAATACGAGCCCTAATTAAATAAAAAAAGACAACAAATTTTGCAAAGCATAAAAAGATCGGTCACGCCAACCGGTTATCTTAAAAGGTTTTAAAAAAATGAAACCCATGCGGTACATAACTATAGCTCTATACTACCCTATACTACCCTCTACTACCCTATACTACCCTATACTACCCTTTACCAAAGGTGGCGAAACTTTTTGGGACCACGTGCCCCAAATTCAACAAAAAAAAAACAAGAAATTAAGCCTGTTCCATTCTGGACACAGGACGTGTTAGCGCATTTTCATGTTATGTATCAGTACGTTTGTTAGCTTTCAGTAAATATTTGTAAATTTTGGAAATGTTTATAAATTCAATTGTGTAATGCATATATCTGTAAAAAAAAATATTATAAAGACGTTTCTTCATATTTGAAAAAAAAATATTTTCTCTTAAATCTAACTACAAGTGGTTTGTGGTTACTGAAATAGGACTCATAATAGAAAACATTCGAAATTGTAGTCATTTAATCGTCTGAAAACTCCGTCAATTGTTGCATAGCTCTGATACTTTCAATTAAGTGAAGCTTACTATTTCATTTGATGAGTTTCTTAATAAAACTTGGTGAAACTACGTGCTGCAGTATTTCGCACCAAATGAATGGGTTATTGAACGTACAAGGTGTAGAATGGGGCAATATATATAATATATAAGCCCCTTAGGAGCCCTGAAGCCCGGCCCTCAGAGGTCCTATCGCGAAATGAACTTTTGATGTAGACATGGCAGGCCAAGACCTACAAAATGATATATACATCATGGGTCTAGGACTTTTGGTTGCTGAGATATAGGGCGCTCCATTATTAATATAGCTTATATAGTAAAAAACGGTACTTTATAAGGCCCCTTTTACGGCCCTGAGAGGTCAGATCGCGAAATGGAAAAAAGTCATTTCTTGGCAGGCCAAGACCTACAAAATGATATATACATCATGGGTCTAGGACTTATGGTTGTTGAGATCTAGGGTGATGACAGACAGACAGACAGACAAAACGGGGACAATAGAGCATTTTTTTTCGAAAATGCTCTAAAAACAACTCATCAATAGCAAAGTGCTAAGAATTAAAATTAAAGGAAGTGATATTTTAGTCGCGTGCCGACTGATGAGGCTCTGTGTGCCGTAGGTTGGCTACCAATGTCCTATACCAGGTAATGAACTATCTATACCAGGTAATGAACTATCTATACCAGCTAATGAACTATATATACCAGCTAATGAACTATATATACCAGCTAATGAACTATATATACCAGCTAATGAACTGTATATACCAGCTAATGAAATATCTATACCAGCTAATGAACTATATTACCAGCTAATGAACTATCTGTACCAGCTAATGAACAATCTGTACCAGCTAATGAACTATCAATATCAGTTAATGAACTATATTTACCAGCTACTGAACTATCTTTACCAGCTAATGAGCTATCTATACCAGCTAAGAAACTATCTATACCAGCTAAGAAACTATCTATACCAGCTAATGAACTATCAATACCAGCTAATGAAATATATATACAAGCTACTGAACTATCTATACCAGCTAATGAACTATCTATACAGCTAATGAATTATCTATAACAGCTAATGATATACAAATATTTCCTAGTAAAATGAATAATATCAATCGAAAAAAGTCACTGGTATCTGTAACATGAAAATGAAGCCGTATCAACCAAAACACAATGATGATATGGACACAGTACATTCAGCCATTAACCAAGACACAATGATGATATGGACACAGTACATTCAGCCATCAACAAAGACACAATGATGGTATGGACACAGTACATTCAGCCATCATCCAAGACACAATGATGGTATGGACACAGTACATTCAGCCATCATCCAAGACACAAGGATTATATGGACACAGTACATTCAGCCATCAACCAAGACACAATGATGATGTGGACACAGTACATTCAGCCATCATCCAAGACACAAGGATTATATGGACACAGTACATTCAGCCATCAACCAAGACACAATGATGATATGGACACAGTACATTCAGCCATCATCCAAGACACAATGATGGTAAGGACACAGTACATTCAGCCATCAACAAAGACACAATGATGATATGGACACAGTACATTCAGCCATCATCCAAGACACAATGATGGTATGGACACAGTACATTCAGCCATCAACAAAGACACAATGATGATATGGACACAATACATTCAGCCATCAACCAAGACACAATGATGATATGGACACAGTACATTCAGCCATCATCCAAGACACAATCATGGTATGTACACAGTACACAACCATCTGCACCATGTTGTGAAAACAAATCAAGGCTGTCCATAAACTCACTGCTGGGGTTAAGCGCTTCGATTCTGAAAGGGTCACTGAATGCCATCCAGGTCGCACCCAATTTATCATTTTTTAGGAAGGGACGGGCACTGGAAGGGGTGATCTTGAGTCAAGCCCAATTTATCACAGGCTACAATGAGATTGTCGATATTTGCCCATCTTTGTTTGCTTGTAAGAATTCCGGAAAATTTTCCACTGCGCGGCGTTGATTGCGGCACCATCCATGTTTGTGGTTTGGCCGTTGGTTGAACCGTAATTAGTCAGGAGTGATTTCCCTGTCAAAAAGTTTTTTTTTTCTTCTAGCACTGTTTAGTTCCAGACCTTCATCAGACGACACAGACTTGACTTAGTACTTCGTGGATACATATATTTCTCTATATCTGTCTATACATATTTGAAGATAGACTTACTGTGACGATATTAGTGATACCATCATATTGAAAAATCTTAAAATGTTGTGTTTTTTTTTAAAAAACAGACAACATTTAAAATTACAATAGTCAATGAATGATTTATTGCTTAAAGTGTACTGTACACTTAATGTTAGCCGGGGTGTGTACTGTACACTTAATGTTAGCCGGGGTGTGTACTGTACACTTAATGTTAGCCGGGGTGTGTACTGTACACTTAATGTTAGCCGGGGTGTGTACTGTACACTTAATATTAGCCGGGGTGTGTACTGTACACTTAATATTAGCCGGGGGGTGTACTGTACACTTAACATTAGCCAGGGTGTGTACTGTACACTTAACATTAGCCAGGGGGGTGTACTGTACACTTAATATTAGCCAGGGGGGTGTACTGTACACTTAATATTAGTCGGGGGGGGTGTACTGTACACTTAACATTAGCCAGGGGGGTGTACTGTACACTTAATATTAGCCGGGGGGTGTACTGTACACTTAATATTAGCCAGGGGGTGTACTGTACACTTAATATTAGCCGGGGGGGTGTACTGTACACTAGGGTGGGGCAAAAACTGACAAATTTTGGAGTTAAGGTCTCAGACAAACCAAAATCAGTGATCCATATAAAAGTAAAAGCGAAGACAAAAACAGTTTTATTTTCTGTATAACCGTTTTCTAGCAACTCTGTCTTTAAAAAAACGCAATTAAATGTGTTCTGAAAATATAACGCTGCTGAACAGAGTGAATTATTAACAATGTTTATGGTTCTTAAAATCAAACATAACATATTCAACAACAACAATCTCTAGTAAAATAAAAAAAAAAAAAGTTATTTACAATAGGGAGCGACCGATAATCGGATCGGTATCGGTATCGGACCGATATTGGCAATATCGGTTAATATCGGATCGGCCGATATTTGTAGGGAGCGACCGATAGTCGGACCGATATTGGCACTATGGGTTTTATATCTTATATGTGCCTTCCCTTCCTAAAATAATAATATAGCAAGAAAGTAATCGCTCCCTTATCGTTAACGCGGTTTGTTTATACCCTCCCCCCCCCCTCCGCCCAACCCAGTTTCATTTTAGACACAGCAGCACAAAGATGACGTCATTTACCAACAGGGTCGGCGAGTTGAAGGACAAATTTACTTTTAACCTTTTTGAAGATTTTGCTTTGCTATCTTACTATCAACTATTTGTTAAGTGTTTTAGTGAACAACAGAAAAGAAATTGTATTGTAAAATGACACTCTTTGATGTTACCGCATGGCAATTCAAAGCAAAATTTTGATCGGTCGGCTTTCATTTTTCATCTTCTGTTGTTCTTTTCTTTCTTTCTTGTGTCAACATTAAACATTCTTTCTTTCGTCTCATTTTGGTTATAGCAACAGTTGTATCAGGGACGAGGCAGGCGTGAGTGTTAGCCGGTTTAACTCTTAGAGAAAAATCTATTGATGTTTTTATTGCTATATACAAAGCACAAACGAAAATATGCCTTTCCATCATATTGACATCGCTAGTTTCAGAACGTTAATTAATTAATAGACTTGTTAGGCAATAAATGATGCCTAGCTGTCGACAAACATTGACAGAACAATCGGAACATAGATTTTAACATCGTAGGCAGCAGTTGAAAGATAAGTTGCCCATTGCTGAACGTCCATACGAAGTTTTATTGGTGTTACATTACATTGGTTAGAACCTGAGTTATTCTCTCAGGATAGCTGAATCCCAGGATAGGTCCCGAGAAAGTTTCTTCTCCCGGGATATTGTTGGGTAAATAAAAGGAGGCTGGGAAAGGTACCACCCCACACAATCCAATACAATAGCCGTGGCTACAGAATTATAATTATAAACGGGTTCATTATACGTTCAACAACAATACGCTTTAGTACCTTCACCGATACACTACAGTATATAATGCTAACTAGTGAATGAAAGTTTTCTCTTTTTACACTGACAGAGAAGGATGCAGGAGGTTTACTTGTCGAAGGGCTTAATAACCAAAACATCTTCGTTATATATTACAAGTGGGGCTTCAGTCGACATACGTGGGGGTGAGGGTATGTGCGAATTGCGACAGGGTGGGGGTGGTAGATCTACTTAATAAGTGGATGGAACTTAAACTTCAAATGGTTGAGTGAAATTCTGTTATTTATCGATTTGGTGAACTTTCCGCATTTGGTCAAATTAACGCATTTAAGTGCTGCGTTAAAAATTTTAATCGCAAATTTTTTTTTGGCGCGTTAATCGCAAATTAACGCAGTTTAATAAGTAGCCCTAATTAATACATTTTTACTTTTTTAGTTTGACATGAATTATTTACAACTTTATCTTACTTTTCTGTTTGTGAACAAGTAAAAAGTAAAAACAACAAATTGTTTGTTATAAGTTTAGTTTTAAACAATAAACATGCAGATTTCTGAGATTATGCAGGGCATGGCTCCATCCTGGTAGGTTGGATGAGATTTGATGCAAAACCATGATGGAGCATAAACATTCAGTATGAATTTTCCAATTCGTTGAAGGTCGGCAAAAGGACTTTGTTAGGAGGCATACAACCTGATTGTCCCAGGTTGGGCAGTCTCTAAGTATGAGATGTAGCTCTGACCAGCACTGCAACCATTTTGAATAAGCAGACACATTTTCAGTAAACACTGCTGATCTGTACTTAGAATTTTCATCACCTCGTCTTCAATCTCAACAACAGAACCTGAAACTGGAGAAAATTCGATGATTGATTTCTGCTGGGGATCAAATTCCAGCATGCTTGCTATCTGAAGTTCAAGTTGTCGGATTACAACATTGTGTTTACCAGTATTTATTGGTGTTCCATCACAAACAACTGCTTGTAAAGTTAGTTCCGACTTGCTGCTTGTTTCCACGGACATAATTTCTCTGAAAATGTCCTTGGACTTTCCTGATGCTGGAACAACATGTTCAACATAGCTGCGGGTAGGAAATGATACTAAGGCGTAGTACTCTTCTTTGACTTTGCGACGAGTAGACCCAGTATGCGTAAGAGTGACATCAATCTTGCCATCCTGAACAGACTTCTTCCTCCAAGCATCTCTTTGACGGCGCAGCTTGCTGGGGTGCAAAGCATTTTCAGGTTTCAACAGTCCAAGATCTTTCAAGATGGTATTTACAATAAAACGGTAGCACAATTGCTGACATTGGCCCTATTAACAGCTTTGCAAAGCTCTGGATACAGCCATCTATTTTGTGGAACAGTGCTGGAACGCGCTTCTTTGTCGCTATCTTCTTCTGTGTCTTCAACTTGCACATAACTGCTGTCATTATTTCGGTTATCATCTGAATCGTTTCCTGAACAAATTTCCATTTCCAAGTCTTCTGTAACAACGGTGCCTTCATCTATCATTTAGCTGTACAATTATACCAAACATAAATATGATAACTATTCTAGATGCATTTTGTTAATATTAGTTGGCACTTTAGGGGTTAATATTCATAAAATGTACTATAAGAACTGTATTTTTCAAAGTTGCGACCCCTAGACATGAAAATAACACATGAACATAAATTGTGAAATTGATCACTAGATGAGGTAGCATCTATTTATAATTGTCTGACAGAGACAACAGCAGTTTGCCCCACCCTACTGTACACTTAACATTAGCCAGGGGGTGTACTGTACACTTAATATTAGCCGGGGGGTGTACTGTACACTTAATGTTAGCCAGGGTGTGTACTGTACACTTAACATTAGCCGGGGTGTGTACTGTATGCTTAATATTAGCCAGGAGTGTGTACTGTACACTTAATATTAGCCGGGGGGGTGTACTGTACACTTAATGTTAGCCAGGGTGTGTACTGTACACTTAACATTAGCCGGGGTGTGTACTGTACACTTAATATTAGCCAGGGGTAGACTCAGAAATCAGTTGTATTTTTTTCCATTTCTCTAACGGTATGATTCTTTTTTATTATTATTAAAAACGGTTTTTTTTTTCTATTGTATAATAATAGGGAAATAATAGGGAATTTTCCCTGGCCAAAGAAAGTTTCCTTTTGAAAACTATAAGTAACTGATGATGGAACATTTCTCCAATAAAGTGGTTATGGGTTAGTATTTTTTTTTTAATTTTCTGATTCAACCTTCACTTACTAAAAAGATACTCATCTCTTGAATAATAGAACATTTAATTCGTAAATATAATAATAGCGTATCTGATCCACCACTTTAATAGTAGATTCGACAATGGATTAATTAATGAATGATTCACCACTTTAATAGTAGATTCAACAATGGATTAATTAATGAATGATTCACCACTTTAATAGTAGATTCAACAATGGATTAATTAATGAATGATTCACCATTTTAATAGTAGATTCAACAATGGATTAATTAATGAATGATCCAACACTTTAATGAATAATTAATAAATGAATGATTCACCATTTTAATGATAGTGTATTTAATTCGCCTCTTAAAACGTGGTAAAACATAACATTTACAATAGTTGTAACCCCCCCCTCTCTTTCTTTCTATCAATCTATCTATTAATCCATCTATCTAACTCTTTCTCTGGTCTCATTGGGTTTTGTCTCACGAGTATACAATAAACTATTTTCGAAAATGTCCATGTCTACATATTAGGAAATACTACTTTAGAAATGAAAAGTTGATCCGGAATACATTGACGACTCACCTATCAATCATCAGGTATTGACATTTCATTCAGCACCTAACTCGTTCACTCAATACTTGAAGTCAACAATATCAGCTGTGTGTTAATGTCTCAAAGAAAGGACTGAAAGACAGTTTAAATAATGTATTACACCTGATACTGAACTAAACAAATATATAGGATTTTATTCTTTGTGGTGTTCTAGTTCACGTTGACTTAATTTCCCGATTGCGGCTACAGGTTGAGGTACTTTTTTTATATCCTTCCCGTCTCGTGTTTCTCTGTCACCTTGAGTACACAACTTGAGAACCTATTCAAGACTCATCATTGGGGGTCCAATTTCAAAACTCTCACTCTTGCTGTGGAGTCCTGGCCTCAGACTTAACTTCCGTGCCCCGTGGCTCATTGTTGACAGGCACGCAGGCTAACAGCGACGTCATCATTCTCACTGTTGTCTGTTAAGTCCCTGAGTAGCTCATCGCAACACCCTGGCAAATACATGAGGACACACAGAGTAAACACTGGGTTGTGGCATACTAGTTGTATAGAATCATAGAACATTGGGTTATGGCATACTAGTTGTATAGATAGAACATTGGGTTTTGGCATACTAGTTGTATAGAACATTGGGTTGTGGCATACTAGTTGTATAGAACACTGGGTTGTGGGACACTAGTTGTATAGAACACTGGGTTGTGGCATACTAGTTGTATAGAACACTGGGTTGTGGGACACTAGTTGTATAGAACACTGGGTTGTGGCACACTAGTTGTATAGAACACTGGGTTGTGGCACACTAGTTATATAGAACACTGGGTTGAGGCACACTAGTTGTATAGAACATTGTGTTGTGGCACACTAGTTATATAGAACACTGGGTTGTGGCATACTAGTATTTTATAGAACATTGTGTTGTGGCATACTAGTTATGTCGAACACTGGGTTCTGCCATACTAGTTGTATAGAACATTGGTTTGTGGCATACAAGTTGTATATGACGAAGAAATGGACGGAAATCGTACCATTGAAATTGAACAAAGTTGCACCTGAAGCCTTTTAAGATTTCTATTGGAGATTAATCTAAATACATTTATATATCAACTATTATTTTTAAAAATGTTTCAACTTGTCACATTCAATAGTGCGTGGAAAGTTTTTCATCAATTTTGTTAATAATTAACGGTATCAGATCTTGGTTAAAAGTCACAGATGGATAAATTCTAATGCTGATTCAACGTGCAAATGTTGTTCTCAATAACACAAGCACAACAATCGCATTACATTATAAATACAGAAGTAAGGCTAATTTCTGGTTGATATGTTTAAATTAAAATATTGTGGAAGTTTATTTTAAATAATAAATCTCATTCTCTGTACAGGGTCACACTTGAGTTTAATACTTGAAATTAAATGTAATACTTAAATAGTTCATAATGTAATGTGTCTTTTTAAAGTCTAAGTCAATGTTGGTGTTATTTGCCAAATTCCACATGTCACAGAGTTGACCTTTCCAACTGTTTGTTTGACTGATAAGACAATATCAACTGGTCATCACTTCAGATAACACTGAATCCTAACTGCAGTTAAACTGGCTGTCCACTTTATTCAAGGGACATAATATTTAATCCCTGAGAAATTTTGTCTGACCTTACGAATCGGACCTATCATCTCTACACGTCTTGAGATAGTATACTTTTGATATAGGTCGGTGAGGTTTGAAATGTAACATCCACATGTCTTGAGATATCATACTTTTGACATAGGTCTGTGAGGTTTGAAATTTAACAACGACATGTGAATCAACATTGACTAGATTACGTGTAATTCAACATTAACTAGAATAAATTTGATTTAACATTCATCCGGCCGCTCTGTAGGCATGGCAGTCATGTATCAGCGCCGCTTACAGAGCTGGCTTGGCAGGCACACGACACTCCGTCATATTGGCAGTGGCTGCGCATAAAAAAAAATTGGCTTCAACATTCACTTTGATACATGTAATTCAACATTGACTATATAATATGTTATTGAAAAACCATATGTTTTCGGGGAGACACACATTACATGATAACGTGTGCACAATGTAAATCATTATGAGTGTAAACGTATAAGGGAAACCTTGTTAAAAATTATCGAGCGAGTTTTATATTTTCAGCTATTTGTAATATATCAAATATACATGTATATTTAAAATATTTTACCATTCGTTAGTTCGATGTTTAAAATGTTGATCCCACAATTCCAACGTCTCAAGTACATCAATGATCCCTGCTGGTCTGTTATTTCAGTTTATCAGTTTCGTCCTATCACTGACCTAAGTACACTATCGATACATGCAATCGACAAGTGGCCCACAGACTTGACAGAGTTATCTTCTGTTTCTTCCGGTTAAAAGGTGGCAGTAATCCCTGGTCACTCACTGACCACTACTGTAAACCCTGGACTAAGGTTTTGAGTCACTTAGGTTGGATCAACCTGCCAGACTCAAGTAGGTCACATGCTGACTATAGCTGGCCTAAAGAGATAGTAACAAAACGTTCATCAGCAAATGGAAACATTGTGTACTTTGAACTATCGTGAACTTTGAACTGTGGTTAGTGAAGAATACATCTGGTTCATGCAATGAGACTATGGTCTGCACAAAGCAAAGATTTTTTTATACATGTTTGTTATATTTATTCTGAATTCGTAATAAAACTGTAGAAACATGGCTGGATGGATGAATTGATAGATAGATAGATAGACAGACAGACAGACAGACAGACAGACAGATAGATAGATAGATAGATAGAGAGATAGATAGATAGATAGATAGATAGATAGATAGATAGATAGATAGATAGATAGATAGATAGATAGATAGATAGATAGATAGATAGATAGATAGATAGATAGATAGATAGATAGATAGTAGAATGAAAGCTATTCTCCTCCTTGTGTTTACATAGAGTCTGTCAATATTATCTAATCCAGATTTATTTTGTGTAACCACTTACCTTATTTTCTTCATTAAAAACAAGACAGGTTTTACGTCAGTCAAGTGTGTGATAGCCCGTCTAGTCTTTGTGATAGTTGGTCTAGTCTTTGTGATACTTTCTCTAGTCTTTGTGACAATTGGCCTAGTTTTGCTGATAGTTGTCTAATTTCTGTGATAGTTGGTCTTGTTTCACTAATAGTTGTCTTTGTGATAGTTGGTCTAGTTTCACTTATAATTGTCTTGTCTCTGTGATAGTTTGTCTAGTTTCAACTTATAATTGTCTTGTCTTTGTGATAGTTGGTCTAGTTTTACTTATAGTTGTCTAGTTTCTTTGAAAGTTGGTCTAGTTTTACTTATAGTTGTCTTGTCTTTGTGACTGTACAGAATTGGTAAGTAAAAGTTTTCCTGAAATAAAACTAATTTGGACGAGCGTTGTAGCTTGCTGGCTATTTGATTTTATGGCAGACCTCCAGAAGGTGTGGGCCACATCCAGTTTAGTCTCAAAACCTAAATATAGACTTGCATAGCCACTGTAAGTATCCATAAAAACCGTCCCACTAGTGGTTCATAGGATCTAAGAGATATCATCTCATCCTTACAGGGACTTCACGCACACACACACACACACACACGCACACAAACTCAATTTAATAAAAAGAAGGATATAATCTAAAAAGAGAAGAGATAGTCAATCTGTCTCTGATAGTCAATCTGTCTCTGATAGTCAAGCTGTCTCTGATAGTCAATCTGTCTCTGATAGTCAAGCTGTCTCTGATAGTCAATCTGTCTCTGATAGTCAAGCTGTCTCTGATAGTCAATCTGTCTCTGATAGTCAAGCTGTCTCTGATAGTCAATCTGTCTCTGATAATAAACGTAATAATAATGAACGTAATAAAACAAACAGTGTCATTGTTGAACGTAATAAAACAATGACTTTGTCTAATAATCTTAGAGTCATGCTACCCAATGACTTTGTCTAATAATCTTAGAGCCATGCTAACCAATGACTTCGTCTAATAATCTTAGAGTCGTGCTACCCAATGACTTTGTCTAATAATCTTAGAGTCATGCTACCCAATGACTTTGTCTAATAATCTTAGAGTCATGCTACCCAATGACTTTGTCTAATAATCTTAGAGTCGTGCTACCCAATGACTTTGTCTAATAATCTTAGAGTCATGCTACCCAATGACTTTGTCTAATAATCTTAGAGTCATGCTATGTGTGTGTGTATGTGTGTGTGTATGTGTGTGTATGTGTGTGTATGTGTATGTGTGTATGTGTATGTGTGTGTATGTGTGTGTGTATGTGTGTATGTGTGTGTATGTGTGTGTGTGTTTGTGTGTGTGTGTTTAAATTATCATGTTATTCCCTCTATTGTATTAAACCATTATCGTAATAATGTCCGACTGAACTTTCTACAGTCTATTTATAGCCGAGACTGCAATGATCATTGATGCACCATGGTTACAAAGTACCCCTCCCCAAGCCAATTCCACCCTCCCCCCCCCCCCCAAAGATGATTACAGTGAGGAGATAAATAACGGCGTCTCTGGGTCACGTGACCTTCACAAACCCATTTGTTCTCACAATCACTCCGTCACCAAGTTACATTTATTTGCAACACACTTTGTCAGAACAGATTAAACTGAGAGACTCCATCTTGTCCCAGTGTTCGGCCACAAGACGCCATTGTGTGTTTATGAACACTAATAGTTTATGACGCAGCCCGCATGGTGCCATCGATCAGTCCAGAGAATTCTATTCTCACGAGATCTCATTCTGACTCGAGACGTGGCCGAATTTCAAATAAGAATACTGGACATTGGTTTCCCCAGCGAACACAAATATTTTAGTTTATTTTTGTAGTCATCCAAATGTCTTTATTATTTGTAGCATTTTAAGATTTAGTACAATTTTAATGAAAGAATATTTTAAAAAGTTGTTTGTTTATGTATGTTTTAAAATACTTTATAGTGTTAAGCATTGAACCCCCCCCCCCTTTCCCACCTTCCCAATAGTTATTTATGAAATGTATAGAACTATTCAGTTGCTCCATTCATTTTTCTAGTAAGCACCATAAGGTTTACAGTTTGTGTACACTTCACTTAAAGAAAACAAACAGGGTCATTGTTGAACGTAATATTACAAACAGGGTCATTGTTGAACGTAATAAAACAAACAGGGTCATTGTTGAACGTAATAAAACAAACAGGGTCATTGTTGAACGTAATAAAACAAACAGGGTCATTGTTGAACGTAATAAAACAAACAGGGTCATTGTTGAACGTAATAAAACAAACAGGGTCATTGTTCAACGTAATAAAACAAACAAGGGTCATTGTTCAACGTAATAAAACAAACAGGGTCATTGTTCAACGTAATAAAACAAACAGGGTCAATGTTCAACGCCTAGTGCTGCTCACCTTATCTAAATCTTCTCCACTATCATATGGGCTCTAGATACCTGGTTTTATTAACATATGAACTCTTAATGTATTATCATATGGAATCTGTATATCGAACAAGCGTTGTAACTATCGCCTTATTTCTGCATTTTACTTCTTATATAACATAACAAAAAAAGTATTTATCCTCGTTGTCCACAACGATTTTAATTAACTCGAACATTTTAAAACAGTGTTTTGTCATATAGAATACACAAGTGTTTTGTCATATAGAATATACAAGTGTTTTGTCATATAGAATACACAAGTGTTTTGTCATATAGAATATACAAGGGTTTTGTCATATAGAATACACAAGTGTTTTGTCATATAGAATACACAAGTGTTTTGTCATATAGAATACACAAGTGTTTTGTCATATAGAATACACAAGTGTTTTGTCATATAGAATACACAAGTGTTTTGTCCTATTGAATACACAAGTGTTTTGTCATATAGAATACACAAGTGTTTAAAACCGATTTAACCTGAGAAGTGATTGATAATTGATGTACGATTTTTTAAAAACGACTTACACGACGTAGACTACATTAGAATCGTCATACAAAGCAAACTGAATTTAATAAATCAAGTAAAAAAATAACATTCAGTGAAGTTTATACTTGAATGATAAAATAACATTCAGTGAAGTTTATACTTGAATGAATAACATTCAGTGTAGTATATATATTTGAATGCTAAAATAGCATTCAGTGAAGTATAAACTTGAATGATAAAATATGGTCTGACATTTTCAGAAACTAATTTGAAAGAAGATTACATTCGTACAATAGAAATATGGAAAGGGGGGGGGGGGGACATTCGGGCTATTTAAGTACCATTTTTCTGAATTGATCGGTTTTACTAATTCTATTCACTTGAACTTTGACTTGTATTTAAGTTTTTTTATGACATCATTTGTTGTTATTATTTTAATTAATTAAGTTGACTAAGTGAAACACTGTAGTTGTTGATGGTTTATTTCATTGTTTTCAGACGATGCTCGTTGTCATGTGTTGCCAACTTTATTTCTCCAGCACACAGCCAAACACAACACTGTTGTCAAATGTTCTATCGGTATAGACGAGGGTCACACAAAAAACCTGAACGCCATCATGCGAAAATGATTCTTTACATTCTCAGTATAAAAAAAACAACAACATGGGAACTACTTGGAGCTTTCAACAGTGACCTCGCTTATTTTTTCTGAATCACAACAGTTTGTGTTGCTACTATTGTTGATGAAATTGTGTTGATGGTTGGCCGGCTTCTATCAGCACTATCTCCGTTTGCTTGAGATCAGTAGCCCTGCTGTGCCGTCATTAAACCGTGTTAATTTGTAAGGTGATAGCCAAGATAAATGAGAGGAATCTGGTCATGTGTAGAATAATTCGGGATAAACAGGCGTGGAGTGCTCTCTCTTGCTGAAGTATTTGAGGATGTTCAATGGACTAGGGGGAGAAAGAAACATCTTTCATATCACTTTGTTGATTCAAACTTCCAGACAGAAATTTGAAACTTTTTTATGAACGAATATTATTTGAAATTAAAAAAAACTAAAAATCTTTTTATAATGTCTGAATAAATTAAATTAAAACCTATTGGTGACTGGGGGTGGGGGGGGGGTTGATTTTAAATGTGAAACTCATCAATGTAATGTCACGTGACATTACCAATAGATATAAATGTAGTTTAACCTATATATAAACACAAAAGCACTCAATGTGTTTGGTCTAATGTATTTTCTAATCTGTTTCTACTTATAGAAACTCAAATATTAAATGAGCGGTTGAAAACTTTTTTTAAATTTCTGCCCAATGTCTCAACTTTACATTTTTCTTTATGACGAAATTAATTAAATGAAACAAGTGCCATTGACATTAAGTATTTGCGTGTTGTGTTCATTGTAAAATATTATATTGTTATAACAAAAATAAAAATTTTAACCTACGTAAGTATGTCATGAAAGTATAAATAAATTTTAAATAATAATCAAATGTTTAAATTATTTATGCAAACTAAAAAATGAAATACATTTGATTTTCAGAATATTTATGTGATTATGAAGCTGGTTTCGTTTTAGTTGAATTGAAATCATTTCTTCTGACCTCTGGACCACTGACCTAAATAAAGTGATCAACTTCAAGTCTAGTGCGATGTTTTATTTCTATACATGTTATTAAAGATCTATTATTAGAATAAGTATATTTAAATAAGATTTTTAAAAGTAAATTGTACCCTAAATGAAATGTACTGCATTTAAAATAAGCAGCTTAAAGAGTTAATGACTGATACCACACATCTGTCACTAAGAGCCCAGAATTCTAAATATATTATACAATGAGAAGCGTTTATCTGTTGAGCAATGGAAACTAAGGCACAATGAAACTCTTTAAACAATTTTTTTTCCTGCAAATGTAGGTCAGTTTGAGACTAAATATGTACACATCAATAACTGAATGTGGGAACTGATAATTAAATAATATGTACGATTTATGTGCTTCACTCAGAGGCGGCGTTAGCAATACGTAGGGCTTATGGCGAGTGTGTGATATTTGGGACAGTGGCAAACGTCTAGTTTTTGTTTCAGTTATTTAGCAAAGAATCACTCAGGTGCCCCAGTTGCAAGCCCCTAAGGCCGCCACTGCTTCTCTTTGTTTCTTCGGTTCATTAGTAATTTTATTAAAAAAACAAAGGTAGACAACTTTAATTTATATAAACAATAACTTTATTTCAAATTATCTCCCTGGAAATAATTCCGTCAAATCTCTTGATTCATCTAACAAGGTTGTCGTCAGATTAAATAATATATTTTTGTTTCAATTGTCTCCGCCTTCTTTGTTATCTTCTGTTTCAACAGTCTTTGTCTAAAAACAAAAATTCCAAGTAAATGACATAGTTTGATTTTTTTCTCCAGCCTAATCTATAAACTAATAATTCAATAGACTGTATTGACATTTGAAGACCTGTAATAACTCAAGAGATTGTACTGACATTTAAAGAAGTGTAATAACTCAATAGATTGTACTGACATTTGAAGAAACTGTCATAACTCAATAGATTGTACATTTGAAGAACTGTTATAACTCGATAGATTGTACTGACATTTGAAGAACTGTAATAACTCAATAGATTGTACTGACATTTGAAGAACTGTAATAACTCAATAGATTGTACTGACATTTGAAGACCTGTAATAACTCAATAGATTGTACTGACATTTGAAGAACTGTAATAACTCAATAGATTGTACATTTGAAGAACTGTAATAACTTAATGGATTGTACATTTGAAGAACTGTAATAACTCGATAGATTGTACTGACATTTGAATGACTGTAATAACTCAATAGATTGTGAATTCTGTACATGTCGCTAAGACCAATGTAAAATATGTAAGAAGTGAATTCTGTACATGTCGTTAAGACCAATGTAAAATATGTAAGAAGTGAATTCTGTACATGTCGTTAAGACCAATGTAAAATATGTAAGAAGTGAATTATGTACATGTCGTTAAGACCAATGTAAAACCAGAAGTGAATTCTGTACATGTCGTTAAGACCAATGTAAAACCAGAAGGTGAATTCTGTAAATGTCGTTATGACCAATGTAAAATATGTAAGAAGTGAATTCTGTACATGTCGTTAAGACCAATGTAAAATATGTAAGAAGTGAATTCTGTACATGTCGTTAAGACCAATGTAAAATATGTAAGAAGTGAATTCTGTACATGTCGTTAAGACCAATGTAAAATATGTAAGAAGTGAATTCTGTACAAGTCGTTAAGACCAATGTAAAATATGTAAGAAGTGAATTCTGTACAAGTCGTTAAGACCAATGTAAAATATGTAAGAAGTGAATTCTGTACAAGTCGTTAAGACCAATGTAAAATATGTAAGAAGTGAATTCTGTACAAGTCGTTAAGACCAATGTAAAATATGTAAGAAGTGAATTCTGTACAAGTCGTTAAGACCAATGTAAAATATGTAAGAAGTGAATTCTGTACATGTTAATTCTAATGTAAAATATGTAAAGCTAAAGTATCAACAAAGTCAGCACCATGGAAATAGGAGTCTCCACACACACAAACAATTTATAGGCAATGTTAACATTCACTTTGTTTTTCAATCGATTCAATTCATTATATAAACATACAATGTTTATATCTACAAGTTTAATGGGACTTTTTTTTAAGTTGTTTTTGTTAACCAAAACATAGATCAGTGTTCAGTGTAGGAACCACGGAGGACATGGTTGATGACTGGACGTGATGGGATTTGAGCCAGTAATCTATAGCATGTAGATTATACTCAACATCACAGCGCCACAAAGTCACACCAGATATATATATAACAATGTTCTACACTGATAGATATGATGCATCAATTGCATGTAACAATGTTCTACATTTATCGCTATAATCTACCACTCACCATGTCCCCAGTGTGAGGGTACAGAATATTCCACAGAATCTGCTGGCACCTATCTACTACTGGCCATAGAACATTCTCGTCTCTGTTTTGTCTCCCCTGGACTACCACTTGACACAAATAAAACAGAGTAGCCAACATCTCTTCTATATCTTCAGTGTTGACACTCAGTCCGGCCAGAGCTGTGCCCAGGTCATAATGACATGTCCACTATGATGAGTGAAGTTAAAAGAAACAATTTAAATTTTGATTGGATGAAATGATATACACTTTACTTATGCTAAACAAGGTTCCTGCTATATTTTATAATTATGATTTGTTTAATTTAATGTTATTAAATAAAATAAAAGTTGGCATATTAACATGAATAGAATTTATAGTACGTCATTATCTTAGGACATTTAGTTAAGTTTCAGAATTGGTTAATGAATTGACTTAGCATTGGATTAAATACACCGATGATTTTTTTTAATTATGGATAATGTTTGTATGGTTTCAAATAATCATTAGTGAGAGATCTATTTTGGTGATAAGCTGATTGATAGATACTTCACATATTCATCAAAGATAAATATCTACTTAAAATATCCATTTAACATACATCCATTCAATTATTTAACATACATCCATTCAATTATTTAACATACATCCATTCAATTATTTAACATACATCCATCCAATTATTTAACACAGATTTTTTTCGCATGGCTGATTTTAGTTAGAATAAATGTATTTAACGAATATGTCAGCTTGTAAATATTAGCACATCATACATCTGTTAAAAGACAAAAAGTATTCTAGGCATAATTGTAAAGAAATTTTTTTAAAGCCAGTCCATTGTATAGTGCCTAATTAATACCAACCTGTCGTAATACTTCCTGTACTTCATTTCTTTCATTGGATCTAACAAATTCAATGATCAGTCGTAAAAGTTGTGCAGTAGGCAGTAACATTGGAGAACTAAACATGGGAAGTTCAAGTCTGAAATAATATATATTTTAATCATAGGCTTCATTTTGAAATTTATTTATGTATTCTTGACTTAGAGAGAATCAAATATTTTGGCACATCTCTATTGGTTTATTTTATTATTTCACATGACATAGAACTTACCCAGAAGCGAGAACGCCGTCTAGAAATGATTTTATCAGATTATTTCCCCTTATTAATTCTAGAAGGAAATGCTGAAACAGTTGTCTCCCTTCCTGTCTGACCAATGGATCAACCGACTCCAGTATACGTGTCAAGGAATCACTGAGTGAATCAACAGAAGAGCCGATATACTTTCTGAAACATTTAAACAGAATTACTAAAAGTATTATCGACTTATCGTTTATTAATTATTATTTGCAACTATTATTTTGTGAGAAAAAAATACTAATTCAATATTTTTAATGCACAGTAAAAAAAGAAATAACTAAAATCTCAAATTATGATTAATTGAATTGATTGTCTTGATTAAATTTACAATAATTACACGCATTACAAAATCTGCACGAATTACATTGTGACTTGATTAGTGAAAGTATTGAGGATTTAAACTGACTTCATAGACCAGAAGCTAAACAGTATTTTTATGAAATAAATTATGTTGGTTGTACAAACTAAATTACAAATTACATTGTACAAACTAAGATATAAATAACATTGTACAAACTAAGGTATAAATTACATTGTACAAACTAAGATATAAATAACATTGTACAAACTAAGGTATAAACACACTACCTTTTCAAATTCATCAAAGACATTGTCGTAGAGTAAGTTGTGCAATTTAATCTTTATTGTCGAGAGAAAAATATAACTTGCCTGAATTGTTGACTGAACTGTTCTGAATTGTTGACTGAACTGTTCACTGTTGTGTTACAATAATAGTTACTGGAGGAACGGTCAAGTGATTGGACGAAATATATTGTGAATTCAGTTCAAAGGTAGCATTTTCAGTGACTGTGTGTGAATGTGTGTGTCTGTCGTTGTATAACTCGTACGTGTCTGTCAGTGTGTAGGTCATATGTGTCTGTCAGTGTGTATGTTGTGGCTGTCAGTGTGTAGGTCATACGTATTTGTCTGTGTGAAGGTCATATGTTCTGTCAGTGTGTAGGTCGTACGCATCTGTCAATGTGTAGGTCATAGGTATCTGTCAGAAAGTAGAATTCCCAATCGTGTTAGTTAATTAAAACCAAAAGTTACCCAATATATATCTATATATATATATATATATATATATATATATATATATATATATGTGTGTGTGTGTGTGTGTGTGTGAAAGAGAGAGAGAGAGAGAAAGAGAGAGAGAGAGAAAGAGAGCTTAATTCAACAGACGTGACAGGGGTGCAAGGTAGACACATGACACAGCAATCAGTGTCTTGATCTAAACAACACTGCTCTAAAGATTAACCCTGAGTTTTATTGATTTGAAACATCCAATTAGGAATTACAGTCTCTGAAATTGAAAGGTCATACCCGTCGCTCTAACCCGCCTGCAGGCCCTCGCCTCCCGAGTCACAGTGTGGTTTCAGGGCTGGCCGATCAACAGTGGAGATGATCTTCTCACTACGCCAACTGACAAAGAAGTGTCAGGAACAGCAGGTGCCACTCTACATCGCCTTGGTCACCTCACAAAGGCATTCAATCTGGTAAGTCGAAGCGGACTCTTCAGCTTGCTGCAAAAGAGTGGCTGCCCCCCACGCCTGCTCGCATACATAGCACGGTTTGTTACAACGGCGCAATCTCCGAGGCCTTCCCAGTCAGCAGCGGAGTAAAACAGGGCTGCGTACTTGCACCTACACTCTTCGGTACCTTATTTTCCATGCTCCTCCAATACGCCTTCAAGGATTGTCTACATCCATACAAGGTCCGATGGCAAGCTCTATAACATAGCCCGCCTCCGTGCAAAGACCAAATTCACAAAGGTACTAATTCACGAGCTGCTCTTTGCTGATGACGCAGCCTCGACATCATACACCGAAGGCGGACTTCAGCACCTTGTCACCTGCCTCTCCCACGCGTGCAAGGAGTTTGGACTGACCATCAGCCTGAAAAAGACAAATGTCATGGCACAGGGTACAGATACCCCCCCCCCCAAACATTGATATCGATGGGTACACCCGAGAGGTTGTCGAGAACTTCACCTATCTTGGGTCCACCATCTCCAGCTCGCTATTCATAGACTCTGAGATCAACTGCAGAATCGCTAAGGCAGCTAAATCAACGAGTGTGGATTAACCCCAGCCTCAATGAGAATACCAGATTGCGCGTCTACCTGACCTGCATACTCAGCACCCTCCTTTATGGATGCGAGACGTGGACCACTTACACGAGGCACGAAAGAAAACTCAAAAACTTCCACATGAGGTGCCTGCGGCGTATATTGCAGATCAAGTGGCAGGACAAGTCCCCCAACACTGGGGTGCTGGAGAGGGCCAACATGAGCAGCTTGTTCGCAGTTTTTAGCGAGAGACGCCACAGATGGCTCGGCCATGTCAAGAGAATGGACGCAAGCCGCATCCCGAAGGACCTACTATGGCGAGCTAGTTACAGGTCAGAGGAAAATAGGGCGCCCTAAAATGCGCTTCAAAGATACCTGTAAAAAGAACATGAAACAATTCTCCATAAACCCCAACTCTTGAGAGTGTCAAGCAGTCGACCGCCAGGCCTGAATGCTCGCAGTCCGGCAGGGTTCATCGTGCGCAGAGGCTGAGCGACACGACAATGCCACCCTGAAAAGATCAAGGCGGAAGCAGCAAAAACAACAGCTCCAACAACCATCTATTTTCAAATGTGCCAAGTGCGGCAGGGATTGCCACTCCCGAGTCGGACTGCACAGCCATTCTCGGCGATGCTTGTAGACTCACAAATTAGCTACACCATCGTCTCTCGACAGACGGATGCCGACGATACGTTAGAATCACAAGAATGCGAGAAATGATGACATCATCACCTTTGAAATGGCATGTAAAGATTGTTTTGACAGGTGTGAAATCTGTATAATCCATCAAGGGACAATGCAATTTGCAATGCTAATAAGACATCGCGTGTAAAAATGAAAAGTAACTCGTTTATCAATGTCATTCGTCAAAATTAAACGTGATTATATCCCTTGAATTACTATTGATTCATTTGTAACCAGATAATCGAGAACTAAATAAAAACTCTAAATTTTGTGTCATGCTTGTTCACAGCTTTATGTCATACTTGTTCTAAATTGTGTGTCAAGCTTAACAGCGATAACTTACTTTTCATCATGAAATATATTTTCAATATATATTTTCTGATTCTCCAAAAAAAAAAATTCAAGGTTAAATATATGTTGTAATAATAACTTGACTATAATATTTTGTAAACAATCTGTAAAAGATATTTGGTAAGGAAAGGTTATAATTTGGACAACCCTGAATTCAAACCCAATGAACTTTGAATAATATTCATGTCTTCCCAAGAAGTACTAGGGAATGAGTGCTCTCCCATTGTTCACCTCGGACAGTAACACAAAACATGCTAGCAACTTATCATTGTTATAAATTTTATTATAAACATTGTTGTTCTTGAAAAACCTAAGTAAAATACTGAGCGCAATATTACTCAATTTCATAACAAACTACATTTAATTTATCTGTAACATAACCAGTGTTTAAAATAATCTTACTGAGTCAATCTAAAATTAGTTTATAGCACTCTATAACATTTAATTTGAAACTACAAACACTGCCAACCAAACTGGTTTACTTCAAATCAATCCAACAGCCACGGTTGCCTATACGAGGGAGGCAAGAACTTTCAATGGTAACCGTCAATTTCGAAATTTAATTCATTTATTTTACTTCAACGAAGCTGCATTGGCCCAAGATGTTCCAGTCGCTGGCCTTATCATCCGATTGGTCAGTTATTTTATTTTGGGGCCCTTGTCAAGCCGTTAGGTTGCCCCACAGATATAATATCAAATCTATGGGTCTGACTAGTTTTTCTTACTAATGATTTGTGAGCCTGCTTAATTTGTAGATAGTTTATCAAAGCGTAGTACAAAGTTTATGGTTTTTAAACAAAAGTGATCTTACAAGTGGGTTTAATGAGTGCTGTGCAATGAACAGTCTTCAAATATTTTATAAATGAAAAAGCTGTTGCACAAATGTTGGTGTTTCCAAAGCTAGTAGGTATCAGCCCCGTAGCCAAGGGGGGTGGGCAATGGGGGGCCGTGCCCCCTCGCTAGGTGTGGAGTGCCCCCCCCCCGCTGAAAAAAGAAGAAAAGAGGAAAAAATAAAGAAAAAGTAAAGGCGCCCCCCTTGCTGGGTATTGGTGCCCCCCTGCTGACTTTGACCTGGCTACGGGCCTGGTAGGTATGCGACAGATTGACTATAAAGATTAGGGAATGAAACCTATAATCTGCTAATGAATGTGATTTTATACCGAAATGAAAATGACGGCATTTGATTTAAAGGCTTCACAACACTGATTCTTGCTTCTCTTATAAAGAGTGCTAATATTTTTTAAAAGGCTAAAAAGATGCGGTTGCTCACCCCTAATATAACTAGTCATTTTTCGTAAGTCATTGTCAAAATAATAAACCTATTAGAAGTTCAATGAATGTATAAATTTACGCGATAATTTATACAACATTTTAATCTATGATATAAATAAAGTTATTGTTTTAGTGAAAATATGTTGACTAATTATTGCTAAAACATAAAAAATCTAATGATTAACTAAAAATAATGAACAAAATAGAGTTGGATTTCTTTAATTCTATATGTTTCTACATGTACTTACAAACTTAATTGCTTAAATAATACCTGCTAAAAATCTTTATTAATTCTGATTAATAAAAAGTAAAAACATAATGACATTGCATACTCATATTTCTTACTGTGTACTTATAGTTGAAATAAATACTGATGATTTCAAACATGTAAAATGTAAGTAGATTCTGATAGAAGGATAGAATAAAGATTTTAACTTTCATTATGTTACATGACTACAATATCATTTGAACAGGCTTAAAATTATAAAGAAAATTAAAGGAAAAGAAACAATTCAAAAAGTAAGAAAAAAGTAAATTAGGACAGATAAATATATTACAGAAAATGTTCATTACTTGGTATTCCGAAACTAATTGTTGGCCCTGGAGCCATTGTTTTTATTTTATATGTTTTAATAGTATATGTTGCTGATCATAAAAAAATCAACATTCTTTGTTTAAATAAACACATTTGTTCATTTATTGTATAGTCATTTCTCATGAAAACAGTATGAAAATATAAACCTACAGTTACTAAACAAAATGAGGTTGCAGATCTATATTACAAAAAGAAACATTTCAACAACACAAACTGGTTATAAACAAACATGTGTAACTCTTATATAAAATAGTAAATCAAATACATTTAAAATTTTAAAAAAAGATATGTTGATGTAATAAATACTTTTTGACTGATTTTTAAACAATAAATAAATTCTTATAATTTTTTACAACTTTTGTAGTCTTCATTTATATATATATATATATATTTATTTATTTATATATTAGCAATACATATATATACTAGCAGTGTGGGAAAGAAGAATATTCTATGTGGAAGAAAATGATAGAATTTAAGACATTTGTAATAACTTTTTCTTTGTCAAATTCTGATATTTTAAAATTCTGCAGTGTGCACTTCCGCTAGTTAAATAAATAAGTAAAGGATGAGTACAAAAATAAAACTAAAATCATAGACGACATTCTCTAATTATAAATAATGTTAAAAATCAACCCACCCAAAAAAACAAAACTCTTTTACCCTCAGCTTCATTTTAATTATGTGTAAACACAAAGTATACAAATTAATCCAAGGACCATTTAAATATTATTTTTACCCAAAAATGATACAAAAATTAATCTCCCCATCATAACACTGTGTAAAAAAATTTATAACAGACCTTTACTACCACTACCCTTATCTATAAAACGTTTTAAAAACTTCTCACTTTAAGGATCGATGTGAATACAAATAAATTATAAACTAATCATGGGGAAATAACACAACAAATAAATGGCTTTTAATATAAATTCCATTTGCTTGTGAATAACACAGAATGTTCTTAACAATAAAGTAGAAATATTATCCAACTAAATCCAGTTTTTTTAGAAAAGGCAAAAAATAAAAATTTATTCTACAGCCTTGTTGACAGCAAGCGGACAAAAATTTATCCATTTTAAAAATGATGTTCTTAGGCTGATAAGATTAATAAGCTATTTATAAACTAGGCAGTAAGATTTTTTTTTATCTGACGCACTGATGTGAATCATAATATGAATATAAAGAATTTAGCTCAAACAGAAAGTATATCAATTTTTTCTTTAATCAACATTGCTCAATTAAATGAATAAAATATGTACATTTGTTAAAATTATGGAAGTTTTGAGACAGATATGTAGGTACAAAAAGTGTTAAATGGTTTAATATAAATTTGACTACAGTCTGTGCTGAAGTAAGAAAATGTGTAGCCGTGAGACAAACATACATATAAATATACTTTAACATTATATATAAATATAAGCTATATTTATATTAGTCAGTCTCACTTTATGAAGAGCCAGAATAGTTGCACAAAAAATGGACCTGAATGGACAATATTAAATTTTCCTCAGTGCGCTAATTTTCTGTAAATTGAAAATTGTGTTTATTATTTTATTTTATTAAGTACTTCAAGAAAACTTGTTAAAATGAGCATAAACTGCAAAAATGGCACTTAGTTTGTTCAAAATTTAAAAATAGCTAATTTAAAGCATAGTTCCTTTTTTTTTTAAATGCCACACTCAGAATGATGTGAAAACAACAAATCATATCAGCAAAAATATATTACCCCCTATGGATCTATAAAACATGTTGGAAGAAAATCAATATATAATACGTTCTATTAAAATTAAAATTTAGTATTTGCCTTCGCTTCAATGATTAAATTGAGAGAAAACATTGAAAAAAGTTTAAATTATTGCCAAACAATTTAGTGAGAAGGTTGTTTGAAAAGGCCAGCAAGCCAGTATAAATTTGGTCCATGATATTTATGGAAATAAGAAATGAACATAGCAATTTTAATATTGACTATTATTATGGGAGCGTGGCTAAAAAAGCCAATGGTAATATTTTCATAATTGAATTTTTTTACGAAACCCAAAAACTACATAAATTTGAATTTGCATTAATAAATCTGCATAACCTTAGACTTACTGTTGGCAGTATATAAATACTGTATTTTGCAAGATTGTGCTTTTTTTCTCAAATATCCAAATTATTAGCCATTCAAAAAGAATCTGTTCACAAAGGACGTTAACAACTAGCAATATTGAATATGGTTTCATTGAAAAATAAACATTCACTTCAGATTATGATGATTAATGATTTTACTTTATTACAAGTAAATCTGACCATCAGTAAAGTCAACCCTAACAACATGGCTAAAATTTCAAAGCCATCCACCCCCACCCCACCCAAAAAGATGCAAACCTAATTTTTTTTATACACATTAAGGCTTTATAAAACCCTCTCATTCTCTTATGTAAATTATTATTTACCCTAGTTATATGCTGCTCAGTGATACATATTTTTATAATGTAAACAATATTCATTTGAAAAAGTCTTTTGCAAACTGACCAGGTGGCATTAAGAAAAAAATCAGTTTCAAACTTTCAGATATTACAAAAAAGCTTAAATACAAAATTAGATACAAAATTATGAGGTGATTTTTAGTATCGTTTATAACCATATACTCAAGTTTTTTTAATCAAAAGAATTCTTCAGAAAGCTTTTTATTAAATTGCAATGAAAATTCACTTTCATTTCTCTAGTCTTTGTAAAGAAAAATAACCAAGATAAAAGAACATTAAATTATTTTCATTATGTAACTTTTCTTCCTGTCACTGTTATGTATTCAAAAATATATATTTATAACTCTGAAAGACAGGTAGTATCTTCACCAACCTGCTTAATATAATCAAAAGAAAATTAATGCTATATAACAGCATTCAACAAAATTGATAATGATAGCATAAAAAATAAGAATAAATTTTAAATATTGTAAAAAAATTTTTGGTCCCTTTGAAATGACTATTGACTGTTATCACAGACTAAGAATTATTCTCCAAAAGCATTTATTTTTGTAATTAAAAAAAAAAAGATTTCTTTTCATATCTCCTACATAAAATAACAATTGCATGCTAAATCTTACTAGCAGAAACAGGAGTTAAAATATTTAACAAAATATACAGATGTCATACTTTTATTCAATGGAAATAAACAGAGAAATTTCAGGGTTTTTTCAAGAGGCTGCAAAGATTTTTTTGAATACCAGAGAATATTTTCATTTGGAAATTAAACAATCCTGAATTAATTAATCAAACCAAAATATTACCCATGAAATAAATTAAATAAATCACTTATTTATAAAGAGAGAGTCACACTAATTATATTATAAACATTTGAAAGACAGTATGCATGGATGAATTTGTAACTGACACTTAGATCAATGTAGACATATACTTTTCTATAAAGTGAAAATATAATTTGTATGCAGTCTAGAATTCAAAACAACATTTTAAATTAAACTTTTGTCATTAACTTGCAAACAAATACATGTATTACTTTGTAGCTTGATATTTTAACATATATTTTGATTTTTTTTTTTAACACAAATACAGTTTTATTTTTTTTGAATAAAAACAACTGTTGATTCATCATTTTTTCCATTGCTTATTGAATAGCCTTTTCTGTCTATGTTTCCATTTATGACAATTTTCTTGGACTTTTCTAATTCTTCAAAGAAACGCAAACGATCCTCAGGTTGTGATGGTCCCCAAGATGGATCAGGGCTGGTCAATATTCTGAAACGCTGTAATAAAAGTAAAGCCATAAAGTGTAAGATTCATCTGTTTCTATTGACACTGCAAATAAAGGGAATTTATGGCTAGCATAACTTTTATTATTATTACCAAAGAATCTAAAATGACTAAAATAATAATAGTGGTCTCATGTCTGCGTTATATCAAAAGTAGAAATTAAGAATTCAAAATGACTTCTTGCCCGACTCTTGATTCAATAAATATTTTTTTTTTAAATCTAAAGTTTTGAATAGTTTCTGCAGTTTTCAACCATGAAACCCAAAGGCCGAAATGTGAAATAATTCCATTTAAATATTTGTTTGTTTGTTTTTTTTTTGTATTTCTACAACATATTGCACCTTTAAATAGTAACAAAATCATGAAAAAATCGGATCTGTCCAAAACAAAAAATAACCTACTCTACTGATCAAACCTAAGGGAATATAGCTCTATGCAAAGGTTTTGCAGGGTACAGCTAGTAAAGTTAAATAATTAACTTAACAGTCTGAATGAAAATAAAAAAATTTCACATTTTTTTTTAAAAAGACACAGATTTCTCAAAAAAAAATGTTTAGTTTATATTCTAAAACAGTAGCTCTCTAAAAATTTGAATGCTTGGCTACACAATTATTTTTTTCTGTTTTTGTGTCTTTTTTTCTTTACATGCAGGTTGTGAAAATCAAAAAGCTTTCTAAGTAGGTCACTAATGGCAAAAAAATTAAGAAACACTTCAAGAATAAATAACAAGCTATGAGCTATGTTAGATCCCTGAAAGGATTTCATGGCATACTTACATTAAGTAACGGTCCACTGCTATTTACAATTTGATAGATTGCAACAAAAGGTATTGGTATGACAGAAACTACGCCCACGATCCAGCCAAATATTATTGACCAGTTAGGGTATTTGTATGATGGGCCATAGGTTACAGGTCCAAGTGTTACAACACTGAAGATCCAAATAAACTGTAAGATAGATTAATACAAATTTTTTTATTTATATTTCAATTATTAGGAACAGGTTCATTTTAGATTAAATCAAAGCATGCGATATTTTAAAAAATTATGTCTATACACAAATCTTTTAACAACATAAGTCAAACAACACTTTTTAAGACATGTTTCTTACTGTAATGACAGTTGGTGTAACAAATCTCCACATGTGTTTCCACCACCAATGAGGCTTTTTGCCAGTCATGAGAACAATATCTCTAATCAAATTATCAACACCTAAAATGTATAAAGTTTAACAATATAGATATTAATAGCAATATTTTAATTTAATGATTGAGCTAATCAAACAATTCAGCCACTTTTTAACTTTAATTTTTTTTCAATAGCCATAATTTGTTATTATCCAACACATTATCATAATAAAAAGTCAACATACCATAAGCCCAAGCAAGAGCTAGGCATTCTGTCATTGAAATTAGCATAAGAGAAAAACTAGCACAATACCAGTCCATAATCTGGAGGACATAAATACCACCCTAGACAGAGAAAAAAATGAATACAAAAATAGATATTTCTGAAGCTACTTATAATTATGTAATTAATGAGTCATTACAAAAAAAAAAAAAGAAAAATTGTTTAATAATTTGTGAAATTCTCAAATGATTTATTTTTAAGAGCACAGCTATTTTACACTTGTAGTTTATTTGTCTAGTATCCCTCTTTTTTATAGGGCCCATATATTCTTCTGCTACTAGAGCCTAAACTGGCATTAATCAGCTCCTGAATCCAGAAGCAAACATCTCATCCTTACAGAGACACAAGTTGATATCTTGATCTGACATGCTCTTAAAAATTAAACCAAAACCTTTTCTTTTTTCAATCACAAAATAGTATTTTAATTTAATCCCAAATAATTGTTTTTAAAGACTTTAAGTAGAATCAGACCTAATACTCCATGTTTTTTAATTCACTGATTCTGTTTAAAAAAAAAAAAATTCAGAAAAAAATTGTTAGTAATACCTGAGTTATACATGTTAAGCCTAATAAAAATTCAACAACACAGGCAACCGCTGTTATTACTGTTTTTCTGTTTCTCAACTTTTGAGGAAATTCATCAATTAAGCTACTTATAATTGTTTCAAACATTCCAAACTGAAAAGCATAACAAAACAAATTTTTCATGATTAAAATATAATAAATATTTTGGCTTTGAAACTAGAATAAACTGATATTTATTTATTTAAGTTTTAATATTATTTTTCTAAAATTCACAAAGCTACAAATAAATAATTATATGAATCATAAAATAAAAGTATCATACAAATTTTAGAGCACTCACCTGGCTGTCTAACCCAACTGTGAACAACATAAGAAAGAAAAGTACTGACCACAAAGGAGAAATGGGCATCGTAGCAATAGCTTGAGGATATGCCACAAATGTTAAACCTGGCCCTGTGAAACATAACCTTTATATTTAAATGTTCTCATGCTAAAGTAAATTTCAATTTTAAAATGACACTTTTTGTTTGCTTACCTTGAGTGACAATTTTATCTACGCTGGTGTTCAGTTCATGAGCCATATATCCAAGAACTGAGAAGATTACAAAGCCAGCAAACAGACTTGTTCCACAATTTATCAATGGTACCAACATTGAATCTCTGAAATTATGTGAATTTTTAAAAGGGATAATTCTAAAATAAAATAAAAAGAAAGAATTTAGTCACAAGTTAAAACTAAAATATTTATATTTTCATTAATTTTCTTTTCTTTTTTATTAAGCTAGTTACAAATTTAAAATATAAATTGCATACTCAATATATCCTTTACTCCTCCAGTTATTGTGCATACTTAATTAGGAATGATATTAAAACACAGTTTGGAATATTTCATTAGAAAGTTTTCATTAAAAAAATTCTGATAACAATGAGGACAAGCTGCAAAATAAAGTCATACTGAAACATTTACTTATGTAACAATGAAGTCAATTAATTAAATTATTTACCTGTAAACATTGTGATTAAATTTGTTATAGGATGCCATTGTAATTATGCCACCCCAACCCATTCCAACTGAATAAAATATCTGCAAGGCAGCATCGCCCCATACCTGAAACAAAGGTGAGTATTAACAATGAAGTATTAAAACTAAGTGATAACAAAACAAAGTTGATTGATAAAAAACATGTTTAAATATTACTTTTAGGAAAATTGTGTCCATTATGTCATAGCAGTAGACCTACTTTTAACAGCACAAGATGATTACCATCAAAAGTATATAAATTAATTATTGTTTACAAAAAAAATGAATTAAATGTAACTTATGTGAAAGCTTTGACTTAAAGAAATTTATTATTATATACATTTTAAAATCGCTCACATTGAAATCTGCTAGCTTTTCCCATCTTGGTACAATGTAAAACAGAATTCCTTCAGCAGCACCTGGCAGAGTACATCCTCGAATCAGCAAGATGGTCAAAACTAAATATGGAAAAGGAGCTGCAAAGTGCATCACCTTTAGTTTTCCATCAGAAAAAAAATTTAAGTAAAATTTAAGATAAGAGAAGAGCTGGTTACATTTTATTTTATCAAAACTAATCAGTAATAATATCTTTAACTACTTTAAGTCTAAAGTCTATCCTATCAGTGTCAGTAGGATATTGGCGAGGATTGGAAATCAAAGATTAAAATGCAACTTGAACAAATGTTTTTTTCACTAACCTTTCCAAGTATTTTTACGCCTTTAAAGAGACAGAAAAATACACAAAGCCAGGAGAAAGCCAGACATATTAAGAGCTGCCATCTAACATGCCCAGGATTTTCAATACCATCACTCAATTCTAAAACATGGCGCCTGCAAATTTAAATGCAAAATATAATTACTGGTATGTCTCGTACGACCCAGTAGTAATAATGATAAATGCCATTTATTACATCAAAGATTGGCCTAATCATTTGGGATACTTGGGCAAAGTAGATATTGGAAACTTGAAAAAAAGTGCATGTTGCATACCAGTGTAGCCAGTGAGATTTAAATTACAGTTTAAATACTTTATAGTTTAATTCTCTTTATAGTTTATAAAATAGTTTCTCTTTATAGTTTATAGATAGTTTCTCTCTCGGGGAGAAGACATCTTAGTCGAATTTTCACCCCTTGGCTTATTCAGATTTCCCAAGAAATTCAGTTATCACTTATTAATGGTGAATGGAAATTTTTAAATACTTTATAATTCAATTTGAATAAGTAAATGTGATAAGGTCTATTCCTCTGATTTCTCTTTATATTACAACCGATCAATATCATGTTTATCACAATGAATTCTAAAAATAATGCAAGTGTAGTTAAAAAAAACTGCCCCACACACACCCTTTTTTTTTTGCTGTAGCCTACCAAAGTACAATAGTAGACCTGCCAAACTTAACAAACAACTCACAAAATTAATGTTCCAAACAACGAAGTCCGACAAAAACATGCTTGCTTCACAAAATAAACACATTTTACAGTGAACCAAAGTCATTAGTGATATACCAAATTTTAAAAATGTCTGATTCCAGCCAAATTCATCATGTTATGTGTTATTTGATTTTTCGAAGGCTTCTTGTTGAGCTTATTTTGGCAATTAAATAGGGAGGTCTTCTTGTGCAATTTAATTTTCTACCTTGTTTCTGTAAAGTGTGAATCCCAGTTAAAAATAAAAACAAGGTCCCAAGTGGAAAGTCCATTACAGTGTCCACTACTGGACATGGAAATGAAATATTCCAGCTTGATATTTGACATGAAAAAACCAGTACCTCACCTGATTAATATATAATATCAATCAGTAGCGTCATTTCACCAAAATGTTGGGGGGGGGGGGGCAAATAAAAATACAAAAATACCATTTATGTGTTTATTATATATTTTTAAAACGGTTACATGCATATATAATAATATAGGGTATAATATATGAAAAATGTAATAGTGTCAAGTTGTTTGATTAAAGTTTATAAAAATAACAAAGAACAGTAGATTTAAAAAAACAGCAGACATTATAATATTTTAAAAAAATAATTTTTGATTATAGAATAAAAAATAGTATTTGTATTTATTTAATGTAATTATTTTTATTTTAAGAATCTTGGGGAAGGGGGGGGGCAGGGGCCCCCCCAAATGACGCCATTGATATCAATTCCTGCTTAGTAAGAGGTTTTTCCCGAGTAAAAACTATCTTGTAGAGTTTATTTTTTTGTATACATTTTCTCAATTTTTCACGGAAACCCAAAATACTTCACAGTGTAACAGTGAGTGTATTCCTTAATGTGTTTTTAACCCAAGTGTTCCCTGGGGTGTGGGGGTGCCATACTATGCAGGGCAACCTCAAGAGAATACAGAATATAGTGGGGAGATAGAGAAAACTGAATTAGAATGGATGAGGATAAAGAATAGCGAGTAAGAGGGAATACACATTTAGATTTAGTGATGGGTACTTTTGAAGATCTATTTTTCAGCCAATACAAGTTGACAATTTGCAAACGATCGCCACCTGGGGTTAGAACTGGTACAAATACTAGTTTTAAATGAGTTAATTGTGTCAGAACTAGTTTTAAATGAATGTGAATTGTGTCGGATTTAAAAAAATTTTAATTATAATTACAAAAAAAGTTGTGAAATAAAATGATAGACATTTTATTATAATTTTGTCGAAGGTCATGTCTCTTTGCCCTAAGGACGATCTGCCACTGGGGAATGATGAAATGGATCAAAATAATCTGGCTAAAAAATAGTTTCATACTGTATTCAGCATAGCTACAAACAATAAAACACCCCATACCTTATTTGGTGAGACGTATGGTCTTGATGTTTCTTACACTAAGAGTAGGGTCACATAAGGAAGGCATAAGTTTAAAAGGTACTTACTCCCAGAACTCTTCGCTGGCTGAAACATACTTGTGAGTCCATATATTATTGTTTGTTACATTATGTGACGTTACAGATGTTTGGCTCAAATTACCAAATAAATTTGTGCTGTTGGTAGCATTTCTATAACCGCTATTATCTCGACAGCGAACCGTGTTCCAGGGGTTGTCACAGTGTGACCAGGGTAGAACCGAACGAAATGAAAGGAACAAATAGTATACAGTCCAGGCTATGATAACATTGTAGTAGATGCATACAATAGCTGATATCATGATCATGCCAATACCAACACCTGTTGATGAAACAAAAAGTAAAATACATAACTATGATGACGTCGAGATGAAATCAAATGTAATATAATATGACTGAGTTATTCAGTCAGAACCAGACAGGGGCTAGTCCCACCCACGGGCTGTTTGATGCGGCCCGCGCGCTGGAGAACTCCCCTCGTTCACATCAATGAGGTTTAAATTTTATTTAAATTAGTTATGTAAACACTTCATCCATCATTTCATGGCCTGGCCCTTCTGTCAAATTGAAAAACCCATTATGGCCCGCGGATAGAAAATTTGCCCATCTCTGGACTGGACAGTTCATTTGGCACACTTAAATTTTAAAGCTAATCTGTTGAACAACGTTTAGAGACATATGACATAAGCAGTTTGAGTTGCACATATTTACATCGCATTTATACAGCAGAGCGCGATGAATTAGACCATATTTAAATTTTCTGTCTTTTTTTTCTATCTGTGTGTATTATGGCTCATTTTCAAGCAATTTAAACATGCTTTTTTTAATGCAGACATGATCTATCTGGTTCTCTGTAGTCTTGTCAGGAGATATACATGAACTTTGTGGATCCTTTTGTGAGGAAAGATGATGCCTGTAGGAACCAAACCAATATCTCTTCTTTCCCCAAGAGAGTGGAGATGATGGCCCAGGATAGAGATCACTGGAAAACTGTGGTGATGGGCCCATACTGCGATAAGGGTGGCGGGAATAAGTCAGTATACGTTTAGTCAATTTAAAAAAATGATTTTCCTCCCATGAAAATCGCAATTTATGTAAAGTTGTCACAAATGTAAATCAAACTTGTCATTCATTTTAAAAATTGGCAGAAAACACGTATATATGTGTAACTTATACAAGTATGTGTGCGTGTATTTATGTGTGTGTGTATGTGTGTGTGTGTGTGTTTGTTTGTGTGAGTGACACAGTGGAGGTCACGTGATGTACGAAATATTGATCTTAAAACAATGAGAGTGTGTCATCGTGATAAAGTTAAAAATAAATGAACACAAATGAAAAAAATCATACAGAAGAGACTTTGGCAGTATGTGGGGATATGGCTAAATGTAGTCTTAATGTGCGGGGTACACAGCCCTTTAACAAAAGTCTAGTTTTGTTACATTTAGGTTTTTTTTTTAAATCTCCTATTGCGGGCTTGGTTGATCTAGTGACTATCGTCAAAGACCAACATTGACTAATATTAAACTTATATTTGGTTTCAAAGTGAATGCATTGCAGAGTTCAAATGACGAGAACAAACAAGAAATTTTGAATCGAAAAATCGGTTTGGAGTTACTACTTATGTTTAGAGTACAAAATGTTTGGAGTAACTTATGTTAAGAGTACCAAATGTTTGGTGTAACTTATGTTTAGAGTACCACATGTTTGGGGTAACTTATTTTTATAGTACCACATGTTTTGTGTAACTTATGTTTAGAGTACCACATGTTTAGAGTACCGAATCTTTGAATTAACTTATGTGAGGTTGACCTAATGTTTTGAGTAATTTATGTTTGAAGTATCCTCTAAGTACGATAAACCATCTCACTAATATTTATGAAATATTACAAGGGGTTATCGTTATTTGGCAGATGGAAAAAAAAGGGGGGGGGGGTAATCAAAGAAGAGTAACAACAGACTTTTATATAAAGTAGGCCAGACTGACACCGATTTTAAAGTTGAAGGTCACTAGGTCATGTTTCTGGGGGAAATCTGTTTACTACACAGATCTAACCTTGGTTCTATTTTTAGATTCGAGAAAAGAATGGCAAGAATACACTTTAAGGTGTGGTGGGAGAGTGTAGGGGAATGTAAACAAAGTAAAATTATATCTCTTGGCCTAACAAGTAGCATGAATCATAACAACTAACAAGTAATATGAATCATAACAACTAATAAGTAACATGAAGCATAACAACTAGCAAGTAACATGAATCATAACAACTAATACGTAACATGAATCATAACAACTAGCAAATAACATGAATCATAACAACTAATAAGTAACATGAATCATCACAACTAGCAAGTAACATGAAGCATAAAAACTAACAGTCCATTTTAGGACCAATCCTGATGCTAACGACAATCTCCATAAATTATATTGATTATATCACCAACACATCAAACATCTTGTGTGTACATTTATTAACATACTTGACTATGAACTGCTCTCTGTTATCTTGTGTGTACCTGTATTAATATACATGGCTATGAACTGCTCTCTGTTATCTTGTGTGTACATTTATTAATATACTTGGCTATGAACTGCTCTCTGTTATCTTGTGTGTACATTTATTAATATACTTGGCTATGAACTGCTCTCTGTTATTTTGTGTGTATATGTATTAATATACTTGGCTATGAACTTCTCTCTGTTATCTTGTGTGTACATTTATTAATATACTTGGCTATGAACTGCTCTCTATTATCTTGTGTGTACATTTATTAATATACTTGACTATGAACTGTTCTCTGTTATCTTGTGTGTATATGTATTAATATACTTGGCCATAAACTGCTCTCCCTGGTATCTTGTTTATACATTTCTTACTATACTTGACCATGAACTGCTCTCTGTTATCTTGTTTATACATTTCTTAATATACTTGACCATGAACTGCTCTCTGTTATCTTGTTTATACATTTCTTAATATACTTGGCCATAAACTGGTCGTTGGTCAAGGTTATCTTGTTTACACATTATTTATGATACAAAGCCATAAACTATACCAAACATTAATTGATTGTCAAGGATAATTAAGTACAAAAAAGTGCTATGTCATTATTAATACACGGGTGCTGAGTTAATTTAATTAACTGTATCATAACACAGACGTCAGAAGTATGACACAGACGTCAGAAGTATGACACAGACGTCAGACCCACAATGGAGACCGTTGCTTGATGTTTTTTTTCACTGAAATATTTCAAAATGTTCAGGTATTTTAAAACAGAGACATGTCACACAAATACACAGACTATCACTGCTGCCATAGGAGACAACGATTTCATTTTTTTTAAAACACTATAAATAATACTGAATAAGAAAATGGCTTCGTAAACCGTTGGCGCTACGTTTGTTTTATTCTGTAAATAAATAACATTTACAGTTTTGTTTTTATGTAAACTGATCAAGAATTGTTGAAGCTATATTCATTACTTTGTACTTTTTATCTAACCCACCATTCAAAATACTAGTTATTTCTTTGTTTATTATTTATTCACAGAATCTAATAAGCTACCAAAACAAGTACATACAAAGAAGCACGCCAAAGAATGTAATCTAGTGTTAAAAACACTAACTATAAAGTACGAATCTTGTTATTCAGTCGGTGGTGCACAAGAGTGCACAAAAGTGATAGTATATTTAACTATATTAGTACAAAGTTTAAAAAAATAATGTCATTGATATGCAGAGGATATTATAGATATATAGTACCAACATTTCACTAACACTTATCTAAGTAGTATTTGTTTATCCACCGAGATCCCTGTCAGTACGTTATCTCTGTCTCTTAAATCGTAACTGTTAGTAGGCCTACTGTCAGGATAGTTTTTAATGTACCGTCTAAATCCCCGCCCTGTCCCAGACCACATAACCGAGGTCTCTTTTAAGACACCGTCAAAGAAATACAAAAATACCATAATTGTCCCTCCCCTCCCTTGTAGACTAAACGTTTGTTTAATAGAAATCCTATTGCTATTCCGTGAGAGTCATTAGCCACTGAATATTTACTTTTTTTTAAAAAAGTATCCTTAAAAATGAGATACTCATTCGCAAAGTTGAACCCGTTTGAAATGGTTATATAATTGTTTGGAAACTCTTAATTGACTATATCGAACTATTAGATGATCGTTAGTGTAGACTCATATCATACACACATGTTCCTTTTATTTTCTCGAAGGCTGTGTATGACAAAAGATATTTACACTTCGCAACGTTGGAAGGAGATAAACATTTTGTGGGTACAATGACGTCAATAAATGTATATAGGCGTAATAAATGAAACTTTTATGCACTCTGTTGTACACGCACGCAGTGGTTCCTTCATTAATGTTTTGTAAAGTTATTAAACGCCACGAGTTTGGGTGTCGTGATAAATTTCACACGCAGTGGTTCCTTCATTAATGTTTTGTAAAGTTATTAAACGCCACGAGTTTGGGTGTCGTGATAAATTTCAGAAGTTTCATTTGTGGTTCACGAAAACCAAGTGAGGCTTTGCATTCGAAACTATAAAACTGGATGTATTTTTACATCAAACGTTGAGAAACGAATGAACTTCGCAACGATATATGCAGTGCCGGCTTTAGATATAGGCGATATAGGCAGCCGCCTAGAGCGGCATTATTTCAAGGAGCGGCAAATTCCAGCAAAATAAAATAAAATAAAAATATAAAAACTAAAAATGAAATAAATGAATTTGATTCAGATATAATGCAGGATCCTGCTAAATGACCAGATCGTTGTTTTCTTATTCAGCATGATTCAAAGCAGATCAAATTTGAGTCTTGTTTCCAAAAGATGAAAGTGGGAGACACTTTTCTAATTACCACTATACGCGCAAACTGGCTAACGGAGAAACTTTAAAAAGGAAATGGTTGATGTATTCTACGTCAGTAGATAAGGTATATTGTTTTTGCTGCAGCATATATAACAGGAGTAAATATGCCTTAGCAACACATGGTAGTTGTGACTGGAAAAATTTGTCAAGTATATTGCAGCATCATGAAAAATCTCCAGATCATTTAACCAGTTATCATGAGTGGAAAGAACTAAAGATGAGGATAAAAAATAATAAAACTATTGTTGACGTGAATCAGCGCCTTATAAATCGTGAAGCGAAACACTGGAAGGATGTATTAGAAAGAATAATATCTTTGGTCAGAGTACATGGAGTTCAAAATTTACCCCTGAGAGGGCAGTCTGATCGGTTATATACATCTCATAATGGAAACTTTTGAAATTTGTTGAAGTTATTGCTGACTTTGATCCGGTAATGAAAGAACATATAAGAGGTATAAAATCAGATGAAATTCATGACCATTATTTGGGAAAAAATATTCAGAATGAGATCATTCAACTGTTGAGTAAGAAGGTAAATTAGAAAGTGATAAATGATCTAAAAATGCAAAATATTACGCTATAGTTCTAGATTGCACACCAGACGCCAGACACAAAGAACAGATGACAATGATTGTTAGATTTGTTACAGAAAATGAATCGACAAATGACAAACCTTCAGAAGTTTCTGTCAATGAACACTTCATTCCATTCGCAGAACTTGAAAAATCTACAGGTGCAAGTATGAAGGAAATTTTACTTAAAGAGCTGTCAGATTCGGGCATTTTTCTAAATGATAAGAGGGGACAAATCTACGATAACGGAGCGAACATGCAGGGAATACACAATGGTGTCCAAGCAATAGTTAAAGAGCTAAATTGAAGAGCCTTTTATGTCCCATGCAATGCGCATTCGTTGAATTTGGTGGTGAATGATACCGTAAACTGTTGTTTGAAAGCAGTAAGGTTTTTTTAGGTAATTCAAAATATATACAACTTTTTTTCTACATCAACACATCGCTGGAATGCAAGGCCGTACCCAGGATGGAGGGGGGGGCTGTAGCCCCCCCCCCCCCCCAAAAAAAAATAAAAATGTTATTGCTGATAGTAACTCTTAAAAAATTGACAAATATTCGCCTTTAAAAACTTGGAACAGCCCCCCCCCCCCCCCCCAAAAAAAAAATCCTGGGTACTGCTGGAATGTATTGTTAGAATATGTCCAAAAACAAAGAGGCAGCAGGTTTTAACTGTTAACAAGTTATTCGCAACACGTTGGGAAAGTCGAGTTAATGCTGTGAAGGTAATTCGATACCAATAAGTTGAAATTTACGATGCACTCGTTTCAATTGCCGGATACATTTCCCTAAGGGAATAGCACAAAAAATGCTCGATTTCAAGTTTATTTGTTCATTAGTGATTTGGTATGATGTTTTATTTGAGATCAATATATCTAGCAAAACATTTCAAGAAAAAGATCTTGATTTAAAAAAATCTATTCAACAATTGAACACAACTAAAACAATGCTCCAGAATTATAGAACAGATGAAGGTTTTACCAAAGCAATTGCAAGAGCTAAATCATTGGCTGAAGAATTTGGAATTGAGTGCAATTTACCTACGGAAATACAAATAAGATCTCGACTAAGAAAGAGACAATTTGACTATGAAGTTTCAGACGATCCAATTCTCGAGCCAGAAATGAATTTCTGGGTAATTTTTTTCAACCAGATATTGGATACCGCAATTCAATCAGATAATGATCGATTTATGCACTTAACATCTCATAGCGATTTATTTGGATTTTTGTATGACATTAAAAAACTGGAGAAATGTGATAAAAGAGAGGTTTTCAAAGATTGCAAGGACCTTCAATTAGCTTTAACATCTGAAAACAAAGATTCAGCAGACCTTAATGTAACCGAACTGTGCGGCAGTTTACTGTGATGAATTATTTGATTTATCAAGGAGAATTACAGAAAAATCAAGCCCTAGAGTTATATTAGACTATCTATGTGGAATGGGCGTGGTTGCTCTTTTTCCGAATGTGTACTTGGCATTGCGAATTTCGCTTACACTCCCGATAACAGTGGCGAGTGCAGAGAGAAGCTTTTCGAAGCTCAAACTCATATAAACATATCTTCGTTCTGCCATGTCTCAGGATCGTTTGGTTGGTTTAGCTACAATAGCTATAGAGAAAACGATTGCAGAAGATTTGGATCTGACCGAAGTAATTGAAGAGTTTGCCTCTGCAAAAGCTAGAAAAGCATATTTTTCTTGAATTCTCTTCAATCTTTTTAACGCTTAATAAACCTGACATTTCATTATTTTTTTTAATTTTTCATTACTTTTTTTAACTTAGCCAAAAAAAAAAACTTCCTAAAATACGCTACGTATACTTAAAACTCTAAGTTTTATAAAGTTGCCAAATTTTAAAAATGTATTATAATAAATAGCATTTATAGTTTTCTTAGAAAAATGAAACTAAAAAGGGCGGCATTTTTGTCCTTGCCTATATCACAAAAATGTCTAAGGCCGGCACTGGATATATGCCTACAATTTACTGAGAATGTGTTATGCATCTAAAAAAAGTTTGGGTAAAATTTTTAAATGCAAAAAAGTGAACAGGATACAAAAAAATTCCAAACATTTCAAAGAAAAAAAGTTTAATGAGATATGAGATAAATTGTTCAGTTGTTCACAGTTGGGCCGATTTTTATGAAATTTTGACATATGCAGAATTAAATTTCCAAACATTTTGATGGGAAAAGTAGGTAAATCGTCAGTCTTTTAATGCAGTGGTCCCCAACCTTTTCCTCGCCTCGGACCGGTCGGGTCAAATTTGATAATTTCACCGCGGCCCACTGGGGGTGGGGACTTTGATTATTTAGATTTTAGATTGTTTTGATGTTCAATGCCACGACTGATAGGCTTCCGGTTAACCTCTTGTCCATGGAAAGTCGCACAATCTCTAGAGAAATGCACAACAATAAATTAAAAGGAAATAATTTAATGTTTCTTGGGTGGCTCAGTACCAGTGGAGGCCATTGTCTTAAAGGTTAAAAACTACAAGATTTTCAACAACATACAAGTATTCGAATCTGGACTCATTTTTGTGTTAAATTAGTTGACAACTCCGAGGTAGCAACAAAATTAAGTTTCATTTAGTTTTCTAGTGTTATAAATAATTTATGTTTGTTTTATTTATTTTTTTTATATTTGATTGGTGTATGGCAAATAGACATTGACTCAACATATTTGGAAACATTCCCTTAACAGATGTAAAACATAAAAACTCTGTGCTCAACATATTTGGAAACCTTCCCTTAATACATGTAAAACATAAAACTCTGTGCTCAACATATTTGGAAACCTTCCCTTAATAGATGTAAAACATAAAAACTCTGTGCTCAACATAATTGGAAACCTTCCCTTAATAGATGTAAAACATAAAAACTCTGTAAATAGCGGAAATGCGAATGTTAGCTGCTATCCAGCGGCAATCTCAACTTGTCTGATTATTTTGATATAAAAGGAATTCGCGATATTTAGATACCTGAATATTCGACCATATAAAGTCTTAAAGAAACCTTCCAAATGGTGGCAGACAAATATCCTCCGGTATTTTTACTTAATGAGCACTCCAGTGATCTCTACGTAGTACACTTAGTTCCCAGTCCATAGCAGTATTTGACTTGGTGCATTTTCTTTTATTCATAACTAAACGATTATATTTGACATTAACCAAAGCTTCCTAACTCATGGTAAGGTGTTCATTAAACCAGTGCTTCCTAATTCATGGTAGGGTGTTCATTAAACCAGTGCTTCCCTAACTCATGGTAGAGTGTTCATTAAACCAGTGTTTCCCTTACTCATGGTAGGGTGTTCATTAAACCAATGTTTCCCTAACTCATGGTAAGGTGTTCATTAAACCAGTGCTTCCCTAACTCATGGTAGGGTGTTCATTAAACCAGTGCTTCCTAACTCATGGTAGGGTGTTCATTAAACCAGTGTTTCCCTAACTCATGGTAGGGTGTTCATTAAACCAGTGTTTCCCTAACTCATGGTAGGGTGTTCATTAAACCAGTGCTTCCCTAGCTCATGGTAGGGTGTTCATTAAACCAGTGTTTCCCTAACTCATGGTAGGGTGTTCATTAAACCAGTGTTTCCCTAACTCATGGTAGGGTGTTCATTAAACCAGTGTTTCCCTAACTCATGGTAGGGTGTTCATTAAACCAGTGTTTCCCTAACTTATGGTAGGGTGTTCATTAAACCAGTGTTTCCCTAACTCATGGTAGGGTGTTCATTAAACCAGTGTTTCCCTAACTCATGGTAGGGTGTTCATTAAACCAGTGTTTCCCTAACTCATGGTATGGTTTTCATAACAAGCCCCATTCAAAAATTACGCAAAAAAACAACAACAATACGATGGACCATTCTTTCAAAAGAATATAAGTGGCAAACAGTGTGAGAGATGTTTCCTTCAATGATGAAGATGTTGTTCAGCGAGCGACACTCCCTGCTTTAAGTGTGCCCTTGATTTTAAAAACATTCACCCTCAACTACCCCTGGTATCGAGTAAATGTTCTGTTAGTGTTCTGCGGAAATATTTTTGTATTAAAGTTTACTTTTCCGCGCCAAAAAAATATTGAGAATTATTGCTGTCGACTGAGAGTTTTACTGGCCGTGCATTGTGTGAGACAGGGGATTTATCTCCCAGCTAAATGATATTACTCTGGCTTGAAGTATTTTAACATGTTGCTACAGCAATCAATAATCTGGTTAATTACATAAGGTTTTAAATTCATTAATAATGATTTATAACAAATACTGACAAACCATTGAATAATGGAGCTACTTTCCATATGGCGACTTGAGTCAAAGGGACCTACCTTTGAATAATGGAGCTACTTTCCATATGGCTACTGGACTCAAACTGGAGAACTGTCCAAACGTAACCTCCAGAAAAAACAACGGGAGACCACACAAAATAAGAAACAGTGAGTAGGGAATCAAGAAAGCTCCTGAAAGAAAACAAAGAGAAAATAAATAATAATAGTTAATTGTTTAAATAGATCTCTCTCTCTCTCTCTCTCTAGCTCTCTCTCTCTCTCTCTCTCTCTGTCTCTCTCTCTTTCTTTTTCCATCTAGTCTCTACCCCCCCCCCTCTCTCTCTCTCTCTCTCTCTCTCTCTGTCTCTCTGTCTCTCTCTCTTTCTTTTTCCATCTAGTCTCTACCCCCCCTCTCTCTCTCTCTCTTCTCGTGAAAAATTGTGAAATAGAGAGAGAGGTATAATACTATGATTGGTATGTACGTGTATATAAATGTTCACTATGTGTAAAACTGAAAACTTCTTATGTTTCATTATTTAATAACTCATGTAAATCACACATCATAGAATACAATTCAGAAGATCCCTAAAGGTTTTTTTTAATTATAATCCCGTATTATAAAGTAGAGTAGCATGTGACCATAATTCGTTACGATAAGGTTCCTAATCATTTTTTTCAATACTGTACATTAAACTTTAAAATTATAAGCAGCGGCGTTTTTAGAGATAGGTAAAATAGGCAATCGCTTAGGACCCCAGTGGCATCAAAGGCCCAATTCCTAGTTTAATCGGCTCGTTTTATTTTTTTTTACTGACTCCTACAAAGTTTACAGTTCAAGAAGCCACGTGCTATTTGGCTAATTTACTTAATGACCAGCCTATGCATATACTCCAGTGAGACTAGTAGCCTACAGTTCAGAATGCCCCTGCATATACTCCAGTGAGACTAGTAGCCTACAGTTCAGAATGCCCTTGCATATACTCCAGTGAGACTAGTAGCCTACAGTTCAGAATGCCACTGCATATACTCCAGTGAGACTAGTAGCCTACAGTTCAGAATACCCCTGCATATACTCCAGTGAGACTAGTAGCCTACAGTTCAGAATACCCCTGCATATACTCCAGTGAGACTAGTAGCCTGTAGTTCAGAATGGGATCAGGGGCGGCCACACATGAGGTGAATGAGAGCCGCATTCTGTTGTTGTTTTTAATAGAAAAAAAAATGAATCAAAAGAAGCCGCACGAAACTGGAAGAGACACATTTACCAAATGTGATGTTTGTACATCGCGTGAGATGGACAAAGCATTGAGTCGTATTATAAGTACATCACGTGAGATGGACAAAGCACTGAGTCGTATTATAAGTACATCACGTGAGATGGACAAAGCACTGAGTCGTATTATAAGTACATCACGTGAGATGGACAAAGCACTGAGTCGTATTATAATAATTCATGGCGGCGAACTGTTAAGACTATTAGTAACTGACATATTATACAATAACATTTCAATAACAACCAGTATTTTAACTAACATAATTTGTTCATGAATCTTCTAAAAGCTGCTATTTATAAACTAATCTATTGACATTATATTCAATGTTATGACTCGACAGTAAACACGACATCTCATTACAGTCTCCTGTGTTGTTGTAAGGAGCTCGCACGTTTGAAACAGGGCGAAAGATTCAAGGCCGTGCATTTAATCGATTTCTATTGATCGACACTGACCTAACAATGTTAGGTAAATTTCCAAAACGGTAATATACTTTTGAGCATTATAAATGCATCTATCGAAAGAGATTGCGTTGTAAGTTTGCATATAAAAGACATTAATACATAGACAAATAAAATTATTGGTTTAATTAGGCAAAGTTGCGGTGGAAAAATTTTATTTTGGCGCCAGTTTGTTCTAAAGGTGTGGCACTATGTCACGTCTGCTGTGATGAACAGACAGAAACTTTCCGCTCAACAGTTTGACCTGGATAGCAGAGCATAAACTGACAAATATTGTTTCGTCTTTTTAAAAACAAAATAGTGGAAACTGAAAAGGTGGTCAGATATCATGATGACCTTTTAGTACTTTCATTTACACAGACGCACACGTACCTACACACAAGTCGTTATGTTGAAATGTATGGGCCACTACAGTATAAAGATCTCATTTCCAAAGCTTTTAATCAATGTCGGAAACATCAAGAAAGTATTAATACTATCATACTTGTACTCAGAAAAGGTTTTCATGAGTATTTCGTTTTTAAAAAATTAACCTGTTTTAACTCCCCCCCCCCCCCAATCTTAGCATGTATTTTATACATTTTATTTGATGGCTTAGTAGGATAAAAGAATACTTTGTGATATACTCAATTCAGTAAAACGTGTCATATTTTAAAAAGTAATTTTGTATGGAAAAAATTTACGAATTCTATTTAAGTTTGAAATTATGGAACATAATCGAAATTAAAATTTATTCACCAAATAATATCTTCACCAGCCTAGTCTTGGTTTCTAAGATGTAAACACAAAAAAAAATGCCAAATTGTGCTACTCACAAATGTAATTTCTAGACTTTAAATTAGCTGAAGCTCATTTTCCGGGAAGGGGGGGGGGTGGTGCATGATGCCTATAGAGAGGCGGGAGGCGGGTTGAGTGTACCCGCTACATCTGCCGGCGTGGCACTTTCCCAGAATGGCCTGACCTGCAGATTATGGTGTACTGCGGATCTGCCAGAATATGGCAAGGCATAAGTTTTTCTTGCCTCCAGTGTGTAGCGTGCCAGAAAGGACAGGAGAAAGTGTTTGAGTGTGACAGAGTGTAAGGGTTTGTGAGCCGACAACATCCGTTATACTGCAAGCTGCGAGTGTCGTGTCTCAGTTGGACCTAATTGACCATGGTACGACCAGTGTCACAAAAAAAGGTTTTTTCAAGCCAGTAGTCCTCAATGATCTCCTGCACTACCAACTAGATCTATTTCATTTGTGAAGGAAAAAGAAATCAGATTATATTATGGGATCGCATTGTGTTTACCTGACGAATAAATAATGTGCTAAAATATACGCAAATATTATTTATTTTGTATCTAAAAACTGTTATAAATAGTTGAAATACTATTGAAGAAAATTGATATTTTGAAATATAATTCATTGTTTAAAAATGAATAAAGTTGATAATATGATTAAATATTCTTTTTTTTTTATTTAGATTATTTCTATGTAAACAAATAATGTGTATTTAGTTTATGTTTGAAATGTAATTGCCCTTTAATTGAATCAGTGAAAATTACTTATACAGACAAAAAAATATCCCTAGGGAATGCCGTTGTAATATCACACATACAGACAGACAGATGTAATAAGATTACTTCCACATTGACACACTAAGTTGGATGTGTTGACGTCACTCTCAGATTAACACACAAAAAGACATGTTCAGACATTAATTCCACATTGACAGACAGACAGATGTTCAGACGTTAATTCCACATTGACAGACAGACAAACTGATGTTCTGACGTTAAGTCCACATTGACAGACCCACAGACAGATGTTCAGACGTTAATTCCACATTGACAGACACACAGACAGATGTTCAGACGTTATCTCCACAATGACATACAGAGAGACAGATATTCTGACGTTAATTCCACATTGACAGACACACAGACAGATGTTCTGACGTTAAGTCCACATTGACAGACCCACAGACAGATGTTCAGACGTTAATTCCACATTGACAGACACAAAGACAGATGTTCAGACGTTATCTCCACAATGACATACAGAGAGACAGATATTCTGACGTTAATTCCACATGGACAGACACACAGACAGATGTTCTGACGTTAACTCCACATTGACATACAGAAAGACATGTTCAGACGTTAATTCCACATTGAAAGACAGACAGACAGACGTTCCCACCTCCACCACTCTTGTAACAGAGATACGGGAATCTCCAAATGTTACCAAGACCAACAGCGTATCCAATGCAGGTCAAAGTGAAGTCCAACTTTCCAACCCAGCCCTCACGAGCCGTTAGATCTCTATGATTCATTGCTAGTTGAAGTGTCTGCACAATACAAACTACTGATTGTCTGCACAATACAAACTACTGATTGTCTGCACAATACAAACTACTAATATTTCAGATCAACAAGTGTCTGCACAATACAAACTACTAATATGTCAGATCAACAAGTGTTTGCACAATACAAACTACTAATTGTCTGCACAATACAAACTACTAATATGTCAGATCAACAAGTGTCTGCACAATACAAACTACTGATTGTCTGCACAATACAAACTACTGATTGTCTGCACAATACAAACTACTGATTGTCTGCACAATACAAACTACTGATTGTCTGCACAATACAAACTACTGATTGTCTGCACAATACAAACTACTGATTGTCTGCACAATACAAACTACTGATTGTCAGCACAATACAAACTACTGATTGTCTGCACAATACAAACTACTAATTGTCTGCACAATACAAACTACTAATATGTCAGATCAATAAGTGTCTGCACAATACAAACTACTGATTGTCTGCACAATACAAACTACTGATTGTCTGCACAATACAAACTACTGATTGTCTGCACAATACAAACTACTAATATGTCTGATCAACAAGTGTCTGCACAATACAAACTACTGATTGTCTGCACAATACAAACTACTGATTGTCTGCACAATATAAACTACTAATTGTCTGCACAATACAAACTACTAATAGGTCAGATTAACAAGAGCTCAATTGACGTGGGCCTAAAAGTGAAAAAAAAAAAAAGTTTATTTTATTGTATTATCATGTGTAGAATTATTTAACACTTACTTTGACTATGACAGAAACACACTACAGAAAATACATAAACTAAATGGCCAGCTCACATGTAAGATAATACATAAACATAATGGCCAGCTCACATGTAAGATAATACATAAACTAAATGGCCACATCACATGTAAGATAATACATAAACATAATGGCCAGCTCACATGTAAGATAATACATAAACATAATGGCCAGCTAACATGTAAGATAATGCATAAACATAATGGCCAGCCCACATGTAATAATACATAATACATAAACTAAATGGCTACCTCAAATGTAAGATAATACATGAACTAAATGCCCACCTCACAATCCTCACATATAACTAAACGGCAAACATTTCACTAAATGCCTGAATAAATGAAAAACACACATATCATAAAATCAACTTAAAGCCTGGCACACTAATCTCAGCGTACATTAAATAACGTGTTGATAAACGTTCTATTTAAGATGAACATCAGCTGATACCAGTAACGTAACTTACTGTCTGTGTGTTTAAATAACATTAGGATAACTAAATAGCTGGTTAATGTAAGGTAAACAGGCTAATTAGAAATAAATAAAAGCAAGACAATAGTTTTCGTAAGTCCAATGTGTCCAGGTAATGAGAGCCTGCCAACCAGTTAGTAATGTGAGTTACACAGGTAACGAAACATGTAATGATTTAGATAATATAACATTCACAGTTGAAGGCTGACAAGACATATAGTGATACATTGTATGATGTGTTGAAGGCAGACATATAGTGATGCATTGTATGATGTGTTGAAGGCAGACATATATTGATACATTGTATGATGTGTTGAAGGCAGACATATAGTGATACATTGTATGATGTGTTGAAGGCAGACATATAGTGTGATGCATTGTATGATGTGTTGAAGGCAGACATACACCATATAAAGTGATCTCACCTCAAGTCTAATGGGGACCAAAGGGACCTTAGCACTTCGCGGGACACAGTATCAGGGAGCACACAACTATACAACTGGGGAGCGAAGCATTACTAAATATTGTACAAATATATCACACATTCTAGATAACATCCCTGACTGTCTTTATTCTAATTACCACTCAAACACAAATTCCCACAGGCACACACAAACTCCCATAGACATACACCAATGCCCACACGGTCACGTTCAGTCCAGTGATTCTGCGATTCGCAGAAAGTCACATACTCAGTGGTTTACAAGTGTGGGACGTGACCATAGATACAAGTTGACCTCTTCCCGGGGTCTAGGGAATACAAGATTAGAAATAGAAATTCCACACCCCTCACATCCACACACCCCCCCCACACACCCAAAAACAACCTCCACATACATGCACACACCCACATACATATACCCACACAAACCCACATACACACCCACCCACATACACACCCACCCACACACACACACGACACACACATAGATACACACATATATAGATACACATACACACACACATACACACACCCCTCACACACACACCCCGCACACCATCCCACACACATATACAAATACACAAACACACACCACACACCCACACATACAGACACCCACACCCCCACATACACAAACACCCACCCTTCACACACCCACACATACACACCCATACATAGACACACACATACACATACCCATACACACACCCACACCCACACATACCTCTCACACACCCCACACATACACCCACCCACACATACACACACCCACACATACACACACCCACACATACACACATCCACCCACACCCACATACACCCCACACACATACAGACACTCACACATACACACACACCCACAAATACACACACACCCACACACACTCCGCTAGATCCTGAAATTGTTTTACAAATTGAATATTTTATTTTAAAACATTTCACACAGGTGATACATCTTTGTTAGTAGGACATTTCACACAGGTGATACATCTTTATTAGTAGGACATTTCACACAGGTGATACATCTTTATTAGTAGGACATTTCACACAGGTGATACAGCTTTATTAGTAGGACATTTCACACAGGTGATACATCTTTATTAGTAGGACATTTCACACAGGTGATGCAGCTTTAATAATAGGACGTTTCACACAGGTGATACAGCTTTGTTAGTAGGACATTTCACACAGGTGATACAGCTTTATTAGTAGGACATTTCACACAGGTGATACAGCTTTAATAGTAGGACATTTCAAACAGGTGATACAGCTTTAATAGTAGGACATTTCACACAGGTGATACAGCTTTAATAGTAGGACATTTCACACAGGTGATACAGCTATATTAGTAGGACATTTCACACAGGTGATACATCTTTATTAGTAGGACATTTCACACAGGTGATACAGCTTTATTAGTAGGACATTTCATACATGTGATACGGCTTTATTAGTAGGACATTTCACACAGGTGATACATCTTTATTAGTAGGACATTTCACACAGGTAATACATCTTTATTAGTAGGACATTTCACACAGGTGATACAGCTTTATTAGTAGGACATTTCACACAGGTGATACAGCTATATTAGTAGGACATTTCACTCAGGTGATACATCTTTATTAGTAGGACATTTCACACAGGTGATGCAGCTTTAATAATAGGACGTTTCACACAGGTGATACAGCTTTGTTAGTAGGACATTTCATACTGGTGATACAACTTTATTAGTAGGACATTTCACACAGGTGTTACAGCTTTATTAGTGGGACATTTCAAACAGGTGATACAGCTTTAATAGTAGGACATTTCACACAGGTGATACACTTTTAATAGTAGGACATTTCACACAGGTGATACAGCTATATTAGTAGGACATTTCACACAGGTAATACAGCTTTATTAGTAGGACATTTCACACAGGTGATACAGCTTTATTAGTAGGACATTTCATACAGGTGATACAGCTTTATTAGTAGGACATTTCACACAGGTGATACAGCTTTATTAGTAGGACATTTCACACAGGTGATACAGCTTTAATAGTGGGACATTTCACACAGGTGATACAGCTTTATTAGTAGGACATTTCACACAGGTGATACAGTTTTAATGTGGGACGGATGGCTGAATGGTGTAGATACTCGACTGTCGACCTGAGAGTCCTGAGTTCGATCCTCGGTGAGGACCATGAGAATTTTTCCAGTGCTATTTGGTGCAAAGTCGTCCCACAAGTCCACCCAGCTTTAAATGGGTACCTGACTTAAAGTTGGGGAAGTAAAGATGGCTGGGCGTTGTGCTAGCCAGGCTTGCGGAGCCGCCAAATTTATTTTCGGCTCCGGCTCCCACAAATTTGACGGCTCCGGCTCCGGCACGGCTCCGGCTCCCTATTACCTATAGTATCACACGAGACAGAAATTTTTGTAATTGCGCCACGCAAACATGCCGCTGATAAAAAGTTATGCAAATTTTGCCGCGTTCACCCCCATAGCCAGGAACTTGAAAAATATACGCATTGTCGGTTTTACTAAAAACAAACCATTTCAGTGCATCCAGAATCATATCATTATATTCGACCGAGGTTTCACTAGTCGCCATTTTCATAAGTAATAAAACGTTATTTCAATTATCAAATTAGCAAATAGTAAAATGATACATTGTTTAAAATATTTTAAAGACTTCAGTATTTATATTTATTATTTATAAATTCGAAGTGACTATTCGGACCCCGGTACCAATAAACTCCGATTTTTATTCGGACCTCGTCCCAATAAAGTCTGATTGTTATTCGGACCCGTGGCAAATATGTACTTAGCTCAGCTATACATAAACTTTATTATTGTTTTTTTTATATATAATTGTTTGAATTGTATGATTTAATCGTTACTCAGTGTCTAGGGTTCCACTAAGCGGACTCTGTATTATTTTTTCGGGTTCAGTCTGATAAAGTTTAAATATAGCTAAGCTTAGTGCATATTTGCCACGGGTCCGAATAACAATCGGATTTTATTGGGACCCGGGTCCGTATAGCCACAGCCTTATAAATTTATCTACTCTATTTCAGATATTCTGTTTATAATAAAATTGTTAAATACAGAAAGCGACCATTTTATTTTTAGTCTATTACAAATTCGCGGTCAAATAATAATACGAAATGACGCGTTCTATTTGTCGTCGTAGTAAAAATTTATTTTAAATGATTGATACAATTATTCTATGAAATAAAACTGTTTTAACTTTACATATAACAAAATAACATGCCATTAAAAAAATTTCGGAGGGTAAACAAGATTTAAAACGAACACAAAACGATTCCCCATTAAAGACTTATTATGGTGATGTGTGTGGCGTTCGTAAAAATGACAACATTTCAATTTGTAGGAGGCAAACAATCAAACAAATTTGGAATTTCAAAGCTAAAAAAAAAAAGTTCTGCTGTAAAAAAAAAAACATTTGGGAGCCGTGGAGCCACCAGATTTTTTCGGCTCCGGCTCCAGCAAAAAGTAGCGGCTCCCGGCTCCGGCTCCGCAAGCCTGGTGCTAACCCCACAATCCCTTCATATGCCGTGGCTATAGAAACAGATGGATTCTACACTTCATCTGCCCCGATGGCCCAGTAGGGCTAATGTATACTAATTATACTATACAGCTTTAATACTTTTTTAGAGGACCTGACCCTGTTTTATATAGCCTAATAAAATAAATATTAAAATAGGAGATTTAGAGCAGTGCCCCCCCCAAACAGTAGAATGCCTCAGTATATATACATAAATATAAGGGGTCCCACATTTACTGTAGTCTGATGCCCCCAAGAACGGCCCTGATGGCAATTGGTAGGTAGAAGCCAGGTCTGCCGATGATAATAACTACAAAACTGGACTTATCCCATCTGACCTGCTAATAAGTGAAGACATGAATCACACCTGAGTTGATTTGTTTTGGTTGTAATTAACAAAACGTCCTTTGCAAAAAAAAACAAGCAATTTAAGTCTTTTCCGTTTCGGACAAAGGACATTTTAGAGCATTTTCGTGTACGCAGTGGCTACGGCTACGCCGAACGAAATCCGTATTTTTTTTCCGGATTACAGCCATAGATTTTGCTCCACGCGTATAGGTTTTGATAAATAGAGAGGGAAGGAATCATGTTGAATAACTGTTACAAAAATAAATAATGATTACGCCCCTTGATTAGCTTTTATTATTTATATTTAAAATATAAGCAAAAACGGTACTTGAGATCTAGGGTGATGACGGACAGACAGACAGACAGACAGACAAAACGGGGACAATAGAGCATTTTTTTTCGAAAATGCTCTAATGATGTAGGCCCTACTGCCAGAATATTGTTATTACACTAATTAGTTACAGGTTTTAAAAGGTCAAAGTCATCTTGAAAAGTAGCGTACATAATACATGCTGTGTGTTGAACTTTTGATGCAATCACATACACACACAGCTATTGCGTCAAAAATAAAATCGTACTATGGTGCGATGGATGCCAAACAGCCGGGAAGCAGGGTCTTCGGGTCGGCAAAATTTTGAAGAGACAAAATTGGGGGAAAATAATGGCTTCAATAATGAACACATTTGATGATACATGAAAGCTGGGCAAACATTTGAAAACTATTGGACAGCATAAAACCAGAGAGATTTTAGAAGATAACTTCACTCGCATTTCAGTCATAATATTTTCCAATACCAGGGTATGTAAAATGCTTTACGTATTTCATTAACACTATCAATAGTTAATTCTGCTATTCCTCAAGTGGATCATTACTTTTTTGAGCTCTGAAAAGCTTCGTTCAACAGATGCGATACATATTCAGGGACCTTTGGAAAGGGATCCTTGGAATTTTTCTTTTTATTGAGTTGCAGACTTTTCAGAATAATTGTTATTTGTGAAACGTTTAAATGATCCACATAATAACAAGTTTTGATAAATGATACCTTTCTTAAAGGAGTAATAGCATACGACATACCACACTCCTATTGGAAAATCCTCTAACATATAAATACATGGCTAATGGCTCGATAACGTTATTGAAACTCCAAAGTAAATGAATAACTGGGCACTATAACTCAATGTGAGAACGATGCAATACGTGTATTTTAAACGATGATAGCCAGTTGTGTAATATGATATTAACTGGTCAATTGAGTTCCCAATCCGATCCATTCATTTACAACTAAAATTATTATCATGGCCACCGCCAGGCAATAGTTGACCAATAGAACTCTTGGACACGTTAGGTTTCAAAAAGATAACTTTTTAGCCCAGAGCCTTTTCAATGTTTTCAGAGTAGGCGTACCACTGTTTGCAAAGAAGGCGTACCACTGTTTGCAGAATAGGCGTACCACTGTTCGCAGAGTAGGCGTACCACTGTTTGTAGAGTTGGCGTACCACTGTTTGTAGAGTAGGCGTATCACTGTTTTCAGAGTAGGCGTACCACTGTTCGTAGAGTAGGCGTACCACTGTTTGTAGAGTAGGCGTACCACTGTTTGTAGAGTAGGCGTACCACTGTTTGCAGAGTAGGCGTACCAGAAAGAGAAGCTCGACAGTAGCATTAATGTTTTTATTTTATGTAGAAATGTATCACTTTGATTCTCAATCGGGGCGCAGGGGTGGCCGGATACTGTTTGTTCTTAGACGGCAGTTGGGTCAGTCGTGGCTATGAACATAATATTTGCATGTGGAGAGTAAAGCAGTTAAACGTAAAATAATAAGACACAATTGTAACGTGTATATTTCATTTCTTGGAGGCGAATCTTGAGAAGTTAATGTTGTGAAGTTAATGCTGTGAAGTTAAATTTGTGACGTTAATGTTGTGAAGTTGATGTGAGGTTGGTTAATGCTGTGAAGCTTACGTTGTGAAGTTAATGTTTTAAAGTTAATGGTGTGAAGTTAATGGTGTTGTCTCATATTGAGAAACAAAGCATCACCCCATTTGTTAAGAGATTGAGTTGGGCATATAAACCGGAGACTATTATCATGTATAGTGTAAGGTAAAGGCATCAAACAAGTAGAATACATATAAATGGTGGTAGATAACATGACAGATGAGGAAGGAAAGGTAGGAGGGAAAAAGTCGAGAATAGGATAGTAGAGACGAGCTCATATCACGGACATGGCGATATGGCAGTGGCGTAGTGAGGGTGGAAAGGGGGGTCATCATGCTCAGGGCGCTACTCACAAAGGGGCGTCTAATGGAATATTTTACATATAATATTACATAGTTTTCGAATGGGGGGGGCCGCTAAAAAGGTATTGAAGTTAAGCTCGCTACGCCACTGCGATACTGTTCACTTTGATTAGAGATTCCGATGTCCAAGTTATTACGTCAATACCTCCAATTTTCAGACATTGGTAATACATTTTTATAAATTTATTTTAGGGTTTCATGAATGCTCATAAAATGACGGAATTTAATTGCCCGTTTAGATATGGAGTAAAGGCTCTTATTATTATAATTACCTTTCACTTAGACTAAGTCTTAGTTAATCAAGCGATCTTGTTCTCTCCTGTTTCTATATAGTCATCTAGCGACATTTTGTTAGCCCATCTTTTATCTAATTAATAATCTACCGTCACTTGCTCTTTGTTTGGAATAAAGTACTGAACATGTGGTTATTTTTATTCCATTGATAATTTTTCAAAAGACTATAACAACTGTAGCAGAGAATAATTCGTGATAATGTAAGATTATTTTTTCTCTCTATTTTTTTTTTAATCATAAATGATCATTATATCTTTTTTCCTTTACATCTAATGCACGACGAACTCGACTTTGTGTAGATCAGTTATTCTCAAACTTTTGCATCTCACAACTCTCTAAACAAATTGTTTTATTTTCGCGAGCCCATTTAAAGAAAAGCTATTTTAAAAAAAGAATATAATCTTCAATAATTTTATAAATTGATTTCGTCCTTTTTACTTTCAAGATTAACAAACCTTTAGACCAATGTTGAACCAACTTTTCAACCCTGACACCGGCACATAACGTTCTATTTATTCAAGGTAAGTCTACATGTGTTGGATCTTACCTGTTGTCGAAGAAATAACCTTCTTATATTGAGAATATAATTTGATGGGAAAAAAAAATGGCTACATATTAATCTTTTAAAAATGTCAAAATAAGACCAGACATTTATTGGTCCATTTTAAGTACAATATTGTTTATCAGTTGTTGATGTTTGTTTTGTTGTTTTCAAGAAATATTTATCAGTCAGTCAGTCAGTCAGTCAGGGTGCTTCATGTAAAGTTATTTCTAAAAACTACATAAAGTTGTATGTTAGTTGATAATAAATAATAATTTTGTCAAACATGCTTTTAATATTGCGGCCGTTCTATGAACAATATACAAAATGTCTTTCTATCTTAATTAAACTATGCTAATCAAACTATGCTAATTAGAACTATGACAATTTTAGTTAAACCATTGTCATAGTTTGGGAACCATTGTCAGACACGTTTAAGGATTATGAGCATAAGTACTGGAATTAGTCACGGCCATCTTGAAATAATTAGTAGCTCAAGATGACCGTAAATTAGTACGAAAAATGAATATCAAAGCCGTTACTAAAGATAGGTAAACACCACCAAAGTCCCTATTTCTTTGGGGCCACAAGGCATTAGTCTTGTTTTCATATTCATAAGACTTTATTATATTTTTCCCATGTTTTAAGTTATTTGCTGTGTGATTCAAACACAATTAGTCATTTGTCAGAGATGAAAGAAATTAAAAACTATATTGCTCTAAACAATAATTATGAAGAACACTTTGTATTCTATTGTCTCATCTCGTTACTTAAAAAACAACCAAAACATGTTGTCATTTCATGTTTACAGCCACAAATGATATGATTGGATGAGCGGGGGGGGGGTGGAATGGAAATCCCACTATTTTTATCTTGCTGTGTCCGGACGTTCTCTGTACACATGGATGAAAGTATGAATGTCATTTAAAAAAAACCTGCCAGGCTAGTGACCGGTGACAAAATATATCAACATTACAACACTTCTGTCAACATTACAACACTTCTGTCAACGAGACATACTAGTGGGGCCGTGCAGACACAGTCCCTCCGTGAACTTCTTGCGACCAGAATGTAAATAGTCGCCGGGCACCCACCAGGTAGAATACACAGGTCAATTGTGAATGAAAACAAAAACAACAAACAGAGAAGACACCAGGTATGTCGAGCTGATGAATCTTACGGGAGCCCTAGATGAACTCTATAGGAGAATTAGACTTCTCAAAACTCACCGGTAAGAGCAGGGGTGCACAACCTGTGGCCATACAGGCGCCCGCATGAGTGCTAAATTTCTTAATAAATAGAGAGAGTTAAAATCTGAATGGTGGCTCTCCTAACTTGAACGGAAAGTTCAGAACGGCCGAAAGGTTGAAAATGTGTTTCGCGCCTGGGAAGTAGCCAACAATCAGACTTTACAATAGATGGGTCTGATGAGACGACTATAAATGTATATAGATTTAGATTCATCTGTATCCTTAATATAAATGTAATACATATGTATGGATAATTTTTAAATAACAAATAGTAGAAAATAAAAAATTAAAGTAAAAAATAATTCCGTATTCGAAATGTCCTTAAGCTCAAACCATAAACATTTTTGTTATGTAAATTTATTAACTAAACTAAAATGTAAGTGCCAAACTGTATCTCTCCTATTAATGAGATAAAGCTTTAACATTATTATAGACAGTGTATGTCTTTTAAACTCTATTTATTGCTAATATTGGTTTGTCCATATTGGTACCAACAAATGTTTATTTGCCTATGGCGCACAAATGTACCATTACCAATTGCCTTCAAATAACATTTGCATACGATCCCCATGTGTACTTTGCAAATGGACATCAAAGCGGCAAAAAGGCTCTATTTAGAAGGCTAAAGTACCTCCTATAAGGACTTATATTTCAACTATTTATATTGTCTATAATGACTAAACAGTTGGGGTTGAGGTGCTCCTTTTGTCAAAGATTTTTTGGGGCCCCAGATTAGCAAGCGGCGACCTTAACAATGATTTTGTCTAAGGCACCCAAAAGTACCTTTACATAAGCTCCCTAAAGTTCATTTGTCTAAAGCACAGAAATGTGAAAACCACGGGGACCATTTTTACGTTTTGTTACACCCTAGTCAAAGGAGACCCAAGGCGACTGTACATGGGGGGGGGGGGTACATAAGGGTACATAGGGGGGTACATAGGGGGATCTTAGGTAAAAACATGTCAAAGCCGCCACTTGCAAATTTTCAGCCAATAATATCGTTTTACAACTGAGGTCCCTCTGACCCCTTCCCTCAACTGTTAAGTGAAACTCGCCAATAGCGTTTCTTTTTTAATACAAGTACACACCACTTGAGTAGCAGAATGGTTCAGAAGAGTGCACAATCAATGGAAAAAATAGTAACAATTAATTTTACTATGTTTTACCGTAAAATAAAAGTAACGGCTGGAAATCGTCTTATAAGCGGGCGGGGCAAGGCAGCACCTATTTCATCCTCTATATTAACGGGTCTGCTTCTAAAGCAATGGTCAGTTTTTTTCATTTAAAAAAATTGCGGCAAATTAGTTAAAAACTTAATCCTTACAAATGTACGTTTATCATATATTTATCCATTTCATCATTTTTATTTGATAGCACATTGTTGTTAAAATACTTGTTGTTTCGTTTACATTGTACACAACTATGTGGTGAATGGCATCAGTACCATGATCGCATGCTTAGCAAGGAACGAGAGATTCTCCATGTGGATGATATCGCCCACTTTGGGGGGCAGTTGAAACTTATTAATGTGTATCCAATATGTGATTCCAGCTAATAAGTTATAAATCTGGATATTTGTCGACTTAAAAATATATTTTTTATATATCTCTATATTAATGGTTTTCTCTCTCGGGCAGAAAATATGTTCTTCCATTCAACTCCATCCTTACTATTCTTTCTTTTTCCACCGATATCTTTGAAGGCAACTTTCCAGAATGACTGTTTATAAACATTTTATTTAATTGAACGTTGAACAGTCATTGTGTGATTATGTTTTAAAATGTGTATTCTCTATACCGCTTTGCCAAGAAATGGAGCCTTACTTTTGGCCTATGTAAGATTTATAAAAGTAGACAAAAATAATCAAGGGCTACTCTTCGCTAAACATATAGTAACTGATAATAAAGGAGAATACAGGTGTTCAGAGAGTCATTCACAGAAAAAGAAATGCCCTTTAAAAATATTCTTTCCGTTGGTTTGGTATAGACAGTGCACCAGCTAAGCTTGGGCGTCTCAGATGATTTTTATCTCATGTGAAATGATAATTGCCAGATGTATTTGATGTGCACTGTATTATCCACCGCCAACATTTAGTTTGTAAACATCTCAGTGAGAGCCTGAACACAGCTTTACAGTATGTAATTTAACCCGAACACATCTTTACAGTATGTAATTTAAGTGGGAAACAGAATCCAAAGCAATTTAATAAGACATATTGTTCGACAACTTTGTTATGAACTATGATGAAGAATTTGATCATTTGTTGTGTAATACTGGTGTACATAGGCTGTGTAATACTGATGTACATAGGCTGTGTAATACTGATGTACATAGGCTGTGTAATACTGATTTACATAGGCTGTGTAATAATGGTGTACATAGGCTGTGTAATACTGATGTACATAGGCTGTGTAATACTGATGTACATAGGCTGTCAAAAGGCGACTGATCAGACCGACATTATACTCTTCTCTGGTCATTTACATCAATAATGTTTACGTTTTATATTCAAAGAAACACTCCATTCATCTGCTCTTGGTCCAGCCCTTCAATCCAATCAAAAACTCATTGTGGCCCAGTGCCGTAACGAGCTTAAATCGCGCCCGGGGCACAATACCTTTATAATATATTTTTAGCGCCCCCCCCCCAATCGAAAATCATATAATATTATATATAAAATATAAATTTGGCGCCCAATTGTGAGTAGCGCCCGGGGACATATGTACCCCCGCCCCCCCCCTAGCTACGCCTCTGTTGTGCCCTGCGGTTAAGAAGTTTGTCCACTTCACCAGACATTGTCAGTGGCAACAAATTGACATCTACGATATTTCTTTTTATATATCAGACTTTCTCTAGCAAACTAAGACACCTTGCGTTTTTCTCGTGTGTACTCTGGAGACGACTGTAAAATGTCCAGTTGATTAAATTAAAGAAAAATGGGTAAGTTGATGAACGGTTGCTGTCAAACTGCAGAGAACACGGTGTGGACAATGTGGCCAATGTGGTTGCCATATACAATGTTGTATAGGCCCACATATCAGCTGCCAATCATTGTACAGATATGAGTTGCATGCTCACTGCCCTCAGTTGTTTTTGTTTTTAAATAAAATTTGACTTTTCAGTCGCTTTTCAAATATTTTGCAGTATGCCCATTAGAGTGAACAAAAAATTATCTGTTTTACAAAGTACATTCAAAGGTCATACATACACTAGATCAGGGGTGGGCAAACTATGGCCCGTGGGCCACATGCGGCACGTCGGACTATATTATGCGGCCCGTTAACATGTTACAAGTTGCGATCCTTTGTGGATGTTAATTCTCTTTGTTTGAAGTTTTCGCTATTTTTTTAATTTTATTCCGACTATTTGATTTTAATTTAGTGGTATTAAATCGGTTGTATGGCTCCAGAATATTAGATAGTGCTGCTTGACCTACAAGCAGACTATAACCTGAAGGAGAAGTTCAAGTCAGTTCTTTTGCTGGAGTTTTATGGATGGTTGCCAGCAGCGTCATTTCAACACCTAACAAAACTTTGCTAGCCAAGCTTTGGTCACTAATTATGTCCACATACATTTGTGAGCAAGCGTTTTCTTTGTATGAAAATAAATAATTGTAAGAACAGATCGATGTTGACTGACTGCAATTTAAATGCAGTCTTGCGAATCGCAACTAGTAAACTGATTCCACAGTTCAAGAACATTGTCCAAAATTTTAAACAGTGACATGATTACATTAATGTAATTGTACAAGGTGGTCAGGTTGTATGTAAATTAAGTTCCTTCGTCTTCATAATTATTATGACATGTAACAATAAACTTTTGTTAAAATAATTATGAATAGCAAAGTCTTATTACCAAACTATCAACTGATTAAGTTCGTATTTTAAAATGTAATGTGCATGTGTAATAGAGTGTAAATGTGAAATAAAATGGCAAAGTATCTTTAATTCATATTTCCATACGTTGTAAATTGTAATTGAAGTAGACAAAATATATATGCGGCCCGCTGATAACAATCATATTTTCAATGTTGCCCTCCGTAGAAAAAGTTTGCCCACCCCTGCACTAGATGGATATCCATAGCATTAGTAGTGAATGCACTGTGCATTGAAGTAACTGGTGTATATGGCGTACTTCAAGATATGTACGCGGAAATAAATTTAGATACTAGATATTTGACCATAAAATATCAAATTAATTTCTCATTAATGTGTATGTTGGGATGACGGTGAAGTGCAATCATGATACTTGTAAGTTTTGGAAAGGACATCCAGAGAATGCAAGTTACTGGAATGAAATAATGTCAAGGGCTACATACAATGATAAAAAGAAAAGGATGTTCAATACCTATTATTAGAGAAGAGAGAAAGACATGTGAGGAAATTCAATACAAAACAGGCAAAATGTGTAAGAATTGATCTCACACCCTAGGTAAACTAAAATATGTAGGATTGATCTCACACCCTAGGTAAAACTAAAATGTGTAGGAATTGATCTCACACCCTAGGTAAAACTAAAATGTGTAGGAATTGATCTCACACCCTAGGTAAAACTAAAATATGTAGGATTGATCTCACACCCTAGGTAAAACTAAAATATGTAAGAATTGATCTCACACCCTAGGTAAAACTAAAATGTGTAGGAATTGATCTCACACCCTAGGTAAAACTAAAATGTGTAGTTAAAAGTCTCATTTCAGAAGGTTTGGGGGGGGGTGAAGGAGGCGCGGCAGGCGACAAAATTTAACTCGCACACGATGCCACTATAGCTAGCTAAGGCTCTTGGTGTAAGTAGAAATCCTCAATAGCGATGCGTGTGCACAAACATTACATATGAGCGAAAAGTTGTTTTGATTCGTAGACCATTACATCGCTATGTAGCCCACATAAATTATCATTTTCTCCTGAAATAGCGTACAACTAATACATGGGTCATTCCATGTCAACTCAACCAGTTTTTTGACAATTGTTCACCCGACCCTCTCAGATCTTCCTGAAATTTTCAGGGCTTGTGGTACATTCAACGTTGAGTGATTCCTGAAAATTTCAGGCCATTTGGTCAAATACTTTCTGAGATATGATTTTTTAAAGTTTTAAGGGTAGTCACGAGTTCGCGTGACAATTACATTTTCGCGATATTTGAACGTGAATAGTTCAAAAACTTAAAGAGGTATCAGGCTGAAATTTTCAGTATTTACTCATTGTTTTATTCTGAGTTGAATCATGTATTTATCTCAAGTGTAGCTTGCACACAGAATGCCCTGAAAAATTCCAAACATTGCACTTCAGACAGTTTTCATCAATATTTGACCCGGTATAGCCAAGAACCTATAAGACATGAAATGATGTTTGTTATACAGTTAGTAAGAACCATTTATGTGTTTATTATTTTGATAGAGAATTCCTGTTAATCAATAATAGTGTACACATTGTGGGCCCCTTTAAAAATTTTTTGACGCTTTTTGCGTTACATTCATGATGTTTTTGCAAGCAAATATGACATAAAAAATTCATTTAAAAGTATTCACTTAGAAACATATCAGAATACATTTGTCAAATAAAAAAATGAAATTCACAATAAGAAAACCCAGTCCATTAAAGATGTCAGTTCAAACATTCAAAATTACTATGGTCCACGATAGTGTAGAAATCATGCAATTCCATGCAGATTTTGCACCAAGAAGGCGTTAAGACAACAACATGAAATTTTCACCATAGCTAGTACTTGCCAAGGTTAACAAGTGTGCAAAATATGAAAAGTGTGAATTACTGTCCACATGGTCATCTGGGGGTCGCAATGCGTGCAAAAATGGACGACCATGATGCTAAAAGGGGCCCACAATGCGAAAGAAAGTTATCAGATGACACCATCGACTCTAGGTGGTCGCATCTGTGCGATGTCGTTTATAACTCCGCCATCACCACCTATGGAAAGATAGAGCGGAAAAACGTCGATTGGTACGAGGCCCACTGGGAGGAAATGGAACCCGTTACCGAGGTAAAAAGGAAAGCCCTACTGGCCTACAAGCCCAGGCCCAGTCCCAACACACTAAAAGCCCTACGGACAGCCAGGAGCAAAGCCCAGCAGACCGTCCGCAAATGCGCCAACTCCTACTGGTTGAGCCTCTGTAGCAGCATCCAGGCAGCTGCCGATACAGGAAACGAAAGAGGGATGTACGAAGGCATCAAAAAGGCAATGGGCCCAACTCCCTCCGAAACCGCCCCCCCCCTTATATCAAAAACAGGCGAGGTCATCAAGGACCAGGAAAAACAGATGCAGAGATGGACCGAACACTACCTGGAGCTATACGCAACCCAGAACACCGTGACTGATGCCGCTCTTGGCACTATCCCAGATCTGCCTGTAATGGAGGAGCTAGACACCACACCCACCGTGGATGAACTAAGCAAAGCCATCGACTGCCTTGCAAACGGAAAGGCACCCGGTAGCGATGGAATTCCACCAGAAGTCCTGAAGAGCGGAAAACCAACACTGCTAAAGCCATTGCACGACCTCCTAGGTCGCTGCTGGGAACAGGGCTATATCCCCCAAGACATGAGGGATGCCAAAATTATCACGCTATACAAGAACAAAGGGGACCGGAGCGACTGTAATAACTACCGGGGCATCTTCCTCCTCAGCATCGTCGGCAAAGCTTTCGCCCGCGTCGCTCTAAACCGCCTGCAGGCCCTCGCCTCCCGAGTCTATCCAGAGTCACAGTGTGGCTTTAGGGCTGGCCGATCAACAGTGGACATGATCAAGTGTACGTCAACTTCAAGAAAAGTGTCAGGAACAGCTGGTGCCACTCTACATCGCCTTCGTCGACCTCACAAAGGCATCTGATCTAGTAAGACGAAGCGGACTCTTCAGCTTGCTGCAAAAGATTGTCTGCCCCCACACCTGCTTGCAGTGGTCATGTCCTTCCACGACAACATGCATAGCACGGTTTGCTACAACGGCGCAATCTCCGAGGCCTTCCCAGTCAGCAGCGGAGTAAAACAGGGCTGCGTCTTTGCACCTACACTCTTCGGCATTTTCTTTTCCATGCTCCTCCAATACGCCTTCAAGGATTGCAGCGAGGGTGTTTACATCCATACAAGGTCCGATGACAAGCTCTATAACATAGCCCACCTCCGTGCAAAGACCAAAGTCACAAAGGTCCTAATTCGCGAGCTGCTCTTTGCTGATGACGCAGCCTTGACATCACACACTGAAGACGGACTGCAGCAGCTTGTCACCCGCCTCTCCCATGCATGTAAGGAGTTTTGACTGACTATCAGCCTGAAAAAGACGAATGTCATGGCACAGGGTACAGATACACCCCCAAGCATTGACATCAATGGGCACACCCTAGAGGTCGTCGAGAACTTCACCTACCTTGGGTCCTCCATCTCCAGCTCGCTATCCATAGACCCGGAGATCAACTGCAGAATCGCTAGGGCAGCCACAGTCATGGCGAGACTAAATCAACGTGTGTGGAAAAACCCCAGCCTCACCGAGAATACCAGACTGCGCGTCTACCAGGCCTGCATACTCAGTACACTCCTCTATGGATGCGAGACGTGGACAACTTACGCGAGGCACGAAAGAAAACTCAACAACTTCCACATGAGGTGCCTGCGGCGTATACTGCAGATCAAGTGGCAGGACAAGTTCCCCAACACTGGGGTGCTGGAGAGGGCCAACATGAGCAGCTTGTTTGCAGTTCTCAGCGAGAGACGCCTCAGATGGCTCGGTCATATCAAAATAATGGACGAAGGCCGCATCCCGAAGGACCTACTCTATGGCGAGCTAGTTGCCAGCCAGAGGAAAACAGGGCGACCTAAAATGCGCTACAAAGACACCTGCAAAAAGGATATGAAACAGTGCTCCATTAACCCCAACTCCTGGGAGAGCCAAGCAGCCGACCGCCAGTCCTGGAGGTTCGCTGTCCGGCAGGGCTCATTGCGCGCAGAGGCTGAAAAGATCAAGGAGGAAGCGGAAAAAAGAACAGCTACAATAACAGCTACAACAACCATCTATTTTCAAGTGCGACAAGTGCGGCAGGGATTTCCACTCCCGAGTCGGACTGCACAGCCATTCCCGGCGGTGTTTGTAGACTCAACTTAGCTACACCATCGTCTCTCGAGACGGACGGATGCCGACGATATATATATATATATATATATATATATATATATATATATATATATATATATATATATATATATATATTAGTGTGGTCCAGAAAACCATACTGAAAAGTTTAAGTTTGTAGAATCATTGCTCCACATGGTTTGTTTTTGTCCATTGGGTATAGGTATTTGGCCTGCAAAATTTCAGGCTGATCGAGCAACATCTACAGGTCAACCCATTATCAACATTACTTGTCTGGTGTCCGCGCTTGCGATTTACGTCCGACTTTGACACGTTATAAATTAATTTACTTACTTACTTGTGTGCTGAATTCTAACGTGCATGTTATTTTTTTATTTTGTAGTTGTTACTGAATTAATACTAAATTGCCATTGAACGGAAATGACCTATTGAACTCTTCAAGTAATAAACTATAAACAACAATGGCTTCCTCCAGTTTGAGATCCGACCCACAGCACTGGCTGATTGGAAAGCCAATTTCTCTGTTATCTACAGCAAGATTGCCACGTATGCTGGATGTACTTCAACTGCTCCAGTTTCATCATTTAACTGAAGGACGAACTCTTCCGGAAAGTTATAAAATGACTTGTGATGCAGTTATTTGTATTTGGATGCGAGCCATAATACCAACACAGCGGGTTGACTCATGTGTCAGAAAACTGTCAAAGCTGCATCAGAACTATCTGGCTCTGAAGGTACACAGAACACGAAAACGAGAAAGCGACAGGATGAAAGAAGACATGTTTAAAGGTGACCTTCAAGAATTGTTTGATATTGCGACAAAGGACGTGATGACAGAAATACAGAACGAAGAAGATCGGGAATTTCTTCGCATGCAAAGAGAAGATGTTTTTTCCTGCAGCATGACTGGAGTAGACGTAAAGACAACAGCAAAAGAAAGCAGGAAGAGGCAACGAGAGGAAAAAGAGAGAAAGGTGAAAATGAGATATGAAGAACGCATGACAAAGGGCTTCAATGAAACAGAAGGTGAACTTTCTTCGTTGACATCTAATTCGGAGTCAGAAGAAGATGAGGAGTATCAGCCAACTCAAACTCAGCCATGTACGCCTACAACGTCAACATCAACACCTGGTGCTTCATCATCAAAAAAGAAAGTTAAGAATATCTTCCAGTCCCCTGAAGTTGTAGGTGCTTTGGATCGTGTTTGCCTCCCAGACCGTGGAGCTGTGTTTGTTGCTGGAGCTGTTGCACAGGCGCTTGGCCATGACATTTCAGAAATAACATTATCTCGAAGTTCAATCAGACGATCCAGAATAAAAGAAAGACAACGGGCTGCTGCAATGGATGAAAAAGAATTTTCTTTGGCAGGACCACTATTGCTGCATTGGGACGGTAAAATATTGCCCGACATTGATGGATCAAAGGAAAATGTGGATCGCATAGCTGTTATTGTTACTGGGAATGGCCAGGAAAAACTGTTGGGTATTCCAAAAATGGATAGAGGAACAGGAGAGGCTCAAGTAAATGCTTGCATTGAAGTAATTGAGAAATGGAATCTGCGTTCCCAGATCAAAGGCCTTGTATTCGACACAACAGCTAGCAATACAGGGCTTCATAAGGGCGCATGTGTTGGAATTGAAGAAGCTCTGGGAACTGAAATGGTCTGGATTGCATGCCGTCATCATGTCATGGAAGTTGTCCTTTCAAATGTTTTCAAGTCTCTGTTTGGTCCAGCTGAAGGTCCATCAACTGCACTATTCCAGCGATTTCAGAAACAATGGCCATCAATGAACCAAGATGCTTATTCTACAGCAAGTGATGAACTGTTTCAGGATCCAATATTGAAAAACATGCGACAGGAAATGCTTGTCTATTTACCAGGTGCTCTTGAAAAACAGCACCCAAGGGACGATTATCAGGAATTTTTACGTTTATCCTTCTGGTTTCTTGGTGGACACAAAGACAAGGAGAAATTTCGAGCTCCCGGTCCAACACATCATGCGAGATGGATGGCAAAAGCCATTTACGCACTGAAAATCTTTCTTTTTAAGACTCAGTTCAAGTTGACTGTTCGTGAATCCCAGAATATCACAGGTTTGGCTCTCTTTGTCAGTCTTGTTTATGTAAAACAGTGGAACGAAGCACCACTTGCAATCCGAGCCCCTCTCAATGACATCGAATTTTTATCAAATCTGAAGACCTATCCGAATAAGACTGTTGCCAGCAAGGCACATGAAGCATTTTCAAGGCACCTCTGGTTTCTCTCTGAACATTTGGTTGGCATAGCCCTTTTAGATGACAGAGTGTCAGCATCAATCAAAGAAAAGATGGTACAAAATCTACTTCGACCAGCATTGGCAGACATCCCTCGGCGTGTAAAGTTGACAAGTGAATCTGAACAGTTGAAATTGGAGGACCTGGTGACAGAAAGGACGACATCTTTCTTTGATGTCCTCATGGAAGAAGGCAAAGAAAAGTCTCAGACATTCCTTAAGAAACCACCAGGACAGTGGACATCTGATCCAGTCTTCAAGAAATTTTATGAACTGGCTGCACACATGACAGTTGTAAATGATGTAGCTGAAAGGGGAATCAGTCTTATTGAGAAATTCAATAAAACACTGACAAAGAATGAGGAACAGAAACAGTTTATTCTTCGATTGGTTGCAAACCATCGCAGGAATTTCCCAACTCCATCAAAGACATCACTTATGTCGTCGTCATAGATTATCCACTGTGAAACTGTCAAATTTTAAAACTAAGGTTTTCATTAGATTGTAAGTTTTAGTTACATTTTTTAATTACAACTTTAATTTAATTTCTTAATTTTAATTTACTTTAAAATTTTAACCTTAAGTTTTAAATCGATCATCAACTATAATTGGCAATAACTATTTCATTTGAGATAACCCAAAAAACTGTCAAATGGGTTGACCTGTAAATATTATTTGTTTTCATTAAAATTTTGCACAATTGTTATTAACATAATAAAGAACAGAAATAACCTTGTGGACAACTTAAATCTGTTACTTTGTTTTTCTGGACCACCCTAATATATATATATATATATATATATATATATATATATATATATATTAGGGTGTCCCAAAAAAATGAAGTTTTGAAATGTTGATGTCTCACCCCACAGAATATGTCTGTATGGTAACAGTAGTTAACCTGCAAAATTTCAGCTCATTTGGACAATGTTTAGAGGTCCCCCAAGAGGTTTAAAGTTCCAGATTTTGGTGTAAAATCATTCGCGGTCAAATCTAATACAGCGTTAATGTTGCATTATATGCGAAACTGATATATTAAGTAACAAATTGATGCTTAGTATTGTTTATAATATTAAATGAAACAAAATATATAAATCTTGAATGGTTTATATTTTTAAATTTGAAATTTAAGTAAAAAATTATGAAAAACAAAGTTTTATTCATTTTGTCAAGTTAATTCTTGAATCAATGTCAATCTGCTTGAAAAATAATAATAATAAGCAATGCAAATAAGCATTCCTGCTATTTATTTTGTACTTTGTACAGTAGGGTAGACAAAAATTTTAAAAAGTTCTTCAAATTTAAATTTTAGCCAGCTGTTCACGATTACACTCTGCAAAATTTTTCCGATGTTTTTCAACCACTTGGAGCAAAAATTGTCTTTGTTCTTCATTCTTGGTGATACTGTCATTGAAATTTTGTATCAATGCTACGCTTCGCTCTGCAGAGTCATTGATACAAGCCAGATTCTTCACAAAATCTGCTGCAACTATAAAAGATGGTGTATCGGACCAGGCTTCAACAGGAACATCTAGAAAACTGGCATCAATGTTGGATGTTTCAAAAAATGTGGTAGAAGCCCGCAAATCAACAACACTTTTTGATAGTGTTTTTATGAGATACGGTCCACGTTCTGATTGCATTGTCCGAACAAGGCCAGTTTTTTTTCTTTGTCCGACAAAAGGGTTGAAAATAACGCAAGCGTCGACAGTTCCAGACTCAAGTACCATGAGTGACGCACCATCATTTTCAATCCAGTCGATCGAAGAACAGCATTATCATATTCGTATAAACCCTTTATCAACAAGATATCATTCACAGGTGCATCTGCGGTGAGCCTGCATGAAAACCATGATTGAAGATAAACACATATGGTAAACCGATTAAAGCGCTGATTAACTTGTAATTCTCGAGCTGTTAACTGAAAGATGGTTTCATTGCCTGCAAACAATAGATCGATTTTCAATGCATAGATTGCTTTCGCCATCCACCTTGCCCTATGTAAGCACCAGGTCTGCGAATGCTGACATCAACCTCCAACCCAACCATTTGTGCAGCAAGCAGAAGAAATTCCAAATAATCATCACATGAATGACTGACCTCAAGTTGACATTTAATAAATTCTTTAATCGAATCAGACACGATTATCAAAGGGGCGGATCTGGCTTCGGATGTGTGGTTTAATTCTGGCCATTTTTCTCGAAACCTCTTAAAAAACAAAATCTCTGGTCCAGTGGATGGTCCAAGACAAATATTGAATGCATCGGAAAGGAGTACTTCCTACATGTGATGACGGCATACCATCCATAATAGATTACGTCCCAGGGCTACTTCTAACAGAGTGCAAGCTCCATTGAGTCTTCGAGTATTGGAAGCCGTAGTGTCGAAGCACATGCCGATGACCATAGATTCGCACTTCCATGATTTGATATGTTCATATACTGCATCAGCAGCTACCCATCCTGACCCGGATGCTAACTTGGGAACACCAAGAAGCTTTGTAGTGCCATCGACAAGTGACGAGAGCATGACAGGTAATCGATCGCCGTTGTTGGTAACATGTCCGGTAACATCGGGCAATAGCTTACCATCCCAATGTACAATTGATTTTGAGGGAATATGGTCTTCTTTTATACATGCTGCAGCTTGTTGACGACAAAGCTTGCGATGACGATGCATTGTGCTCTTGGAAAATACTGTGTCAGATGTCGGAACACCAGCTTCGTTGAATGCGGATGCAAGTATCATTGTTGATTTTCTAATGCTGGTGTTCGTTCTGTCCAGCACTGCAGCAGCATTTGGTGATATGTTGCCTGACAATTTAGCATGCTTAGTTTAAAAAAATTAAATCTTCAAAAAATATGCACATTGCTTAAATTTTGCACATTAGGTATTTTATATGTTTTGTAGCATTTATTACATTTTCTAATTAAGAATCACACAATTTCAACTCTAGTTAATGATAGCAATGAGATAAATATAAGTATATTTAAACTTCATTTTATTCAACTATGGCATGCAAAAACTGCAAATTATTTGAGCCATGATTCGTCTGGATTTTTATGTTGGCCTAATACTGGAATTTTAAAAGCTCTTGGGGGACCTCTAAAAGTTGTTCAAGTGAGCTACAACTTCACCAATTCACTCATTGTACCCAAGAGACATTTTTTCGAGCATTTTTGGGACATCCTAATATATATATATATATATATATATATATATATATATATATACATATATATATATATATATATCAATGAGTGACTCATTCTTTATATATGTTGTCACTTCCATCAGATAAGTAGACACCTTCAGTTAGGGACCGTCCATAAAGTACGTCACGCTATTTTTGATCATTTTTACCCCCCCCCGTCACAAAGTGTCTCAAATCACGGGACCCACCCCCCTAAAGTACGTCACACTTTCAAAAAAATATTTTTAATTAACAAATAAATAAAATTTAATCGAAAACTTAAAACGCGCTTCACTATTAAACTGCCTTAAAATATGAATATTAAAAGAACTATCAGATTATTATATGACTTTACTAGTAGAATAACTTATTGTCAACAGTTGTCACAATTATTCTTTGAAACAGTAACTCAATCAATTGAATTTGAAAAAAAAAATTTGCAAAAATTAGACCTGACAATTATATAATAAACATCATTTATCTGCTACCTTTTCATTTGCAATGGGTCAACTTTGAGATCATCTTCCGATTAAGCATTCTATTGACACAGGATAAGAAGTAGATTAGCGAAACTTGACCTCAAGCAGTGATTAAATAATAAAAATGGAAACAAAACAATGCGACTAAAAAAAGGACTAGATTGACAAATTATGTGAGCAGCTCTTGTGCTATATAGAATATGTTTATAGCGGACCTGTGAAGTATGCTTAATTAAAAAAATATTTACTAGACATCATCCATCCATGGTGAAGTGAAGTGTTCATCCATAGTTACGACTGGCATAAATCTTTCCCCATCATCGTTTCCTGAAAGAATAATTGCAGACAGACCAACTTCATCCTCATCTAGCCACTCAACATCCTCTGAATGTGCATTTTCCATTCTGCCAATAATTGCCAAGAGTTCTCTTTGCCTTCTAGCAACGATTCGATTCTCAAAGGACGGGGGTGTTTTATCTGAGTTGATTCTGGAAAATTTTATGTTGGCACATTCTCCTGTGCCCGAGCTCTGTGTTGTCCTGTATGTTTCTTAAACATTGTTTGTGAAGCTAAGTATAAGTGAAATACTTTGCAAATTCGATCATGTAAGTTGGTCTGCGAAGATGGACGATAAAGATCATATGGTTGTACTTTTAAAACTCCTGTTGATCTTGGCATAATGTCATCAAATTTGAGAGTTTGTGCCACAAACAATGAAGGAAATTTATGAGCATCGGTATCTGCTCTTTCTGAAGCCCTGAGTCCATCAGTTCAGGGCCTTTTTAAGGGCCTAGGCACTTTCAAAGTCGTAGGCCTTCCCCATCAGCATTTTAAATATTTTTCAAGAATGTACCCACACTTTTTTGCGATTTGAAATCTAAATAAATTTTTGAGGACGTCATATGTGACTTTGCTAAGACAATGAGCCGAAAAGTTAACATACTGTAATTTATAGATCTACAGCACTGCAGCTTGACGTGCTCATCTCACATGGTTATATATATATATATATATATATATATATATATATATATATATATATATTACTTTAATACTAACATTATTACATTTTATTGGCATTCTGAACTTGTTTTCACTTTATCTTCTGGTTTTCGTAGGCCCTTGAAAAGTCCGTAGGCCCTAGGCACAGTACCTACTGTGCCTAGTTGAAAAAAGCGGCCCTACATCAGTTTTTTGGTTGATTGGTATTGGCGGAGGAAATAATCTCTAAGGTAAAACGTTGAAATATGAACTCCTAACTAACATGAGGAATTGTGAACAAAACATTGAAAAGATATGCATTTCATATTATTTTGACATAAAACTAATTTAAGTATTTCACAAAATTTTTGAATTTTTTTAAAACTATTAAGTTTTACTAAACAAAATAAACATTTAAATTAGAAATAAAATAAAAAAATATATTTTAAAATGTGACGTCACAATTGGCCTGACCCCCTCCCCCCTGTCATAAACTGTTACGCTTTCTTACACCCCCTCCCCAACCCCTTGGAGCGTGACGTACTTTATGGACGGCCCCTTATGTAGTGTGCCTTCCGTGAAATATCTAACAGAAGTGAAGGGGTTCGGGAAGGCACTGTCGTCTAAGATTGTGACAGTTCTCGGACCCCTAAATCTAGTAAATGTAACTGTCTACAGAATCCCTAATGTCACTTAACATAGGGCTCCCCGGGTGCAACTTTACATAATGTCCCCAAATGTACTCTTGCCTAGGGTCACTTAACATGTAAGAACGGCTCAATATGTGTTTTTACAGCATGCAGCTCTAATGACCGCATTTTGCCACCATCAATATAGGCCATTAGTTCTCAAAGTGTGTGTCACAACCCACTGGTCGGTTACGAAAGAATTAACATTTATAATTGATTGATGCATAAGTATATAATTACAAATCTATTTCTCAATATGTTAAAAATGTGAAAGTTTATTAATATGCAAAGAAGAATGTGAAATATATCGATAAAATTTAAAACGTTTTGATTCTCTAGTTTTTCTTTACAGGTGGGTCGCGAAAAAAATCAATTTTTCAAGTGGGTCAAGAAAACAAAATAGTCCTACTCATGGTTGGTCGCGAAGTTTGGGCACCACGGACAGACAGATCAATGAGATCATTGTCAAATTAGATAAACTCGCACTAATTCATTTTCATTTTTAATAAATATTGGCATCGTCCATTATTGGCAGCTATTCTTTGGAGAGAAGTTTCGTTTATTTTTTTAAAATGAATGCATTCCGTGGGGAAATTAATTGCATTGACTTAATAATTAGATAACAAGGGGGAAAAATCATATTTTTGTTACTTACAAAAAAAGCTCAATGAAAATCCGAAGGAATAAAAAAACATAAATTAATTAATCAATGGAGACTGATAAAAGTTCAAGATTGTTTTAACTCTCAATTCTTCTTCTACATTTGAATAAATTATATCACAGTTTATAACGGAGAACATTGAGAGACATCTCATAAACAACTAAAGTTTTAAAGATTTTTCTCTATTTTCTTAGGTAACATGGGGAGGGGCGATGACAGGAGTAAATAGCAGCGAGCGCACAGTGGAGTGAATATGTAGGTCGCAGAAGGGGGAAAAATTAAACCAAAATACACAGCGAATGGACAGTCAGTGGAAAATTTTCACAATCCTTTAAATTCAGAGTGTAACAGAACAATTTTCCATTAACATGAGTTTATTATATATTTACATTATTATTATTAAGGATATTAAAATGTGCCACACATAACTTTAAAGCATATAACTAAGAACAATTAATTTTAGTGTGATTGGAATATTTCCATACCAATTGTGACATAGTTTTGTTCCCGTTTGTTTTTTCTAATTATAAATTCGCACATGTTAGAAGACCCAAAGTGACCATTATATTAGGGTATAAGGAACTGACATATATAAATTATAAATTAATGAAAATCTACACATTTCTCCTTTTACTCGTCTACAATTTTACTTAAATCAATACTGTTATGAAATTTAAAGGTTACAACTTTATTTAGATTAAGAAACCTTTTAACTTTTTTTTATACTTTATGTACAACTATGTAGAATTTTAATTATTAACTATTCGACATGATTGATTGCCATGCCAATAAGTTTCAATAACAATGATAAAGATTAATCATTTCTAATGATTCATCATTCATGATGAGAGTGAGAATGAACACAATATTATTTATTTTTTTCAGACACTTAATGGTAATTTATCAATTTCAGTTTTTAATTGATTTTTTTTTAAATTACTAAAAAAAAAACTGATTAAAAAATAAAATGTTTTCTTTTTTTGTTTCGACTATATTTAGTGCTATATTTTAAACTACATATTGTCATCAAAAAAACTAATTTGTTTTGCTTGACAGCTCTGAAGTAAAACTGTTTTACTAAAACATCTATGTACAAAACACTTTAAAAATTATTGCTACAGAATAAATAATTTTTTTTTTTTCATTTTAAGAGCTTTTACAGTTTTTAATTAACTTTAAAAATAAATAGTTGTTGAAATCTTCTTAGTTCTTTTAATCTATAAATTTAAAATAAAACTAAGCTTGTTTGAACTCGTCTTTTTATATCTTTGCCCAGCTCTTACTCTTAGTCAGTTTTACATAATAATGATAATTGAAAGGTGAATGTCTTATGTTATTAGATTGATGGCATGATATATGGTTTAGTTAGTGTATGATATTAAGAAAACTAGCATACAGCCCACTACAGATGAAAAAAGCTAGGGTGGCTTACAAAACTAAAGTTTTTGATGAGCCCATTGGCATTGACTCAATGATTGAGGGTAAGTAATTATTACAATTATAATATAATTATAGACATTGTTGAAAGCATTAACCTTAATCCCAAAAAAAAGCAACATTATTGTTTTGCATAAAACAATTATTTCTCACTTCCCATCAATCATAGAAAACTTTACAAAGTTAGTTAATACAAAATTTGAATCGGTTGACATCGATTTGTAAAGAAATGAATAAAGTACAGTGGGTTAACGAACATAATCCATTCCAAATTATGTTCGCTATCCAAATTGTTTGTTAACCGATCACTGATTTACCATATATATTAATGGGAATTCGATTAATTAGTTCTGGAGATTCTAAAAATTAAATTTTAAAAAATGTCATATACAAGTATAATTTCTTATGAAGTTTTTTTTATTACAAATATAATACATACATATAGTCTTGCTTATTAATATGTCCTTTTCTTTTCTTTGGGCGTTAAAAGAACATGCCCAATGTCAATTGTTTTTCTCTCTCCTTCAGGACTTTCAGGAAATGATTTATAGCAATGTCGTTGTAGAGATCAGCAACCCTATTGACATCAGCATGGTTTGGGTGCCATCTTAAGACTGTTGCTCTGACATCCTCCCAGTTCTTCAAAAGGTCTTTAATGCAATATCTCCTTTTAAACTTTGCAAACCAGCCAGTTGTAGCCTTGAATTCTAGATTGTTGGATGACAAACCTGGAATTTGTTCTTTCAATTTCTCAAAAATGTCTCTAGTCTTCTCTTGAGTAATGGCCATACTAGTTATATATCTTTTCATCTCCCGTTCACAAACTAAAAGCAAACTCTCCATTTTTTCATGAATGGCATTTCTTTGTTTCTCAGATGTAATTTTCATTACTCCTTTAGCGGCTTGAGTCTTCTTGATATCTTTATTAGCTAGGATTGTGCCTACTGTAAACCTGGTCAAGCGGTACTGCCTAGCAACATCAGTCATTTTTTTGTCCACTCTCTACTTTAGTTATAATCTCTTGCTTGGTTTTTATGGTGAGCACTGTTCTTGACACTCCCCTCTTTTTAGGTCCCATAATATAGTCAATTTTCAGGGGGTTTTTTATAAGGCATTTAGAGAAGCACATACGAAAATCACAAGGACAGAAACCAACAACACATGTACAGTACACAATTGACAAAGTGTCGTCGCACACTACCATATGCGTCGTACAGTGCTGCCTCAATGCTACATAGTATGAATGATGACATGTCAGCACACACGTACATCCATTTTCAAGACGAATTGAGGACTGGTGTCGGGTGTTCTGAGAGGTTTTCATTAGAATTACTTTTTGTTCATTATCCGAATATTGTTCGTTGTCCGAACACAAAAATCTTTCCTGAAATTGTTTGTTGCTCGATTTGTTCGCTGTCTGAACTGTTTGTTAACCGATCACCCACTGTATTTAAAACTGTTTGTTTTAATTTTTTTTGTTATTTTTTTAATTTTTAAAAATTGCTAAAAACTGAAGAAAATTATGAATACTAAAAACATGACTCAGTCAGAATTCAAGACTCTTAGATTCTCTTATAAAACTAAACTATTTATTTATTTCATTGTATTTAATTCTCTGTTTAATTGTCTTTAGTTAGTTTACAAATACAAATACTCTTTAAATAATTTATTTTTTATTTTTTTTAAATCCAAGTATATCACATCATAATTTTCCTCAAATGTCATAGAAATATGATCTTCAATCAAAAATTTAGTGGATAGGCATAAAATGTAAAAATATTAAAGTTATTTTACTTTAGTTGACTTAGTTTTACTTCTTAAGTGTTTTTTCATAAACTTAAATTTGAATTAAAATTAAGTAATAATGACCTTAATATCTAGTTTTTATAACTAGATCGCCTAGCATTGTTATTTAAAGTCATAATAATGATTCAAAAATGATAAGTGTTTAATTTTTTAAGTTTTCCCTATGGGAAAAAAAATCATTAGGCTAACACTGGCTTTAGTTTGGATTTTTTTTTCACAACTTTTTTATTTCTAATTCTATTTGTTTGAAATTTTATTTTTGACCGCATTTTGGTTTGCTCCCATACATCAAAGGCTCTCAACCTCCGGCTAGAGACTTTTTTAAAAACTACAAACATGAAGAATTCACTGTGTAGATGTGGCTGGCCTACATACTGAGCTAGATGAGAAGACCTATCAATGAATGTAGTATTTAATTTACAATCAAGTTCCGATGGTGTTGGATAGACATTTTGGTGATTAGGATTTACAAGCTTGGAACCCTATAGTACAATTTCAGTTAGTAGTGGTACATTGGTTCATAACTGAATCTGTAATGGGGTGTTATGTAAAGACGGGTGCTCTTTCTATCACAGCTTTGATGGCTAGGACATGTTTATAGATGAGATGGCTAGGACATGTTTATAAATGAGATGGCTAGGACATGTTTATAGATGACAGTTGGACATGACATGTTTATAAATGAGATGGCTAGGACATGTTTATAGATGACAGTTGGACATGACATGTTTATAAATGAGATGGCTAGGACATGTTTATAGATGAGATGGCTAGGACATGTTTATAGATGAGATGGCTAGGACATGTTTATAGATGAGATGGCTAGGACATGTTTATAGATGAGATAGCTAGGACATGTTTATAGATGACAGTTGGACATGACATGTTTATAAATGAGATGGCTAGGACATGTTTATAGATGAGATGGCTAGGACATGTTTATAGATGAGATGGCTAGGACATGTTTATAAATGAGATGGCTAGGGCATGTTTATAGATGAGATGGCTAGGACATGTTTATAGATGAGATGGCTAGGACATGTTTATAGATGAGATGGCTAGGACATGTTTATAGATGACAGTTGGACATGACATGTTTATAGATGAGATGGCTAGGACATGTTTATAGATGAGATGGCTAGGACATGTTTATAGATGAGATGGCTAGGACATGTTTATAGATGAGATGGCTAGGACATGTTTATAGATGAGATGGCTAGGACATGTTTATAGATGAGATGACTAGGACATGTTTATAGATGACAGTTGGACATGACATGTTTATAGATGAGATGGCTATGACATGTTTATAGATGAGATGGCTAGGACATGTTTATAGATGAGATGGCTAGAACATGCTTATAGATGAGATGGCTAGGACATGTTTATAGATGACAGTTGGACATGACATGTTTATAGATGAGATGGCTAGGAATGTTTATAGATGAGATGGCTAGGACATGTTTATAGATGAGATGGCTAGGACATGTTTATAGATGAGATGGCTAGGACATGTTTATAGATGAGATGGCTAGGACATGTTTATAGATGACAGTTGGACATGACATGTTTATAGATGAGATGGCTAGGACATGTTTATAGATGAGATGGCTAGGAGATGTTTATAGATGAGATGGCTAGGTCATGTTTATAGATGAGATGGCTAGGACATGTTTATAGATGACAGTTGGACATGACATGTTTATAGATGAGATGGCTAGGACATGTTTATAGATGAGATGGCTAGGACATGTTTATAGATGAGATGGCTAGGACATGTTTATAGATGACAGTTGGACATGACATGTTTACGGACAACCTGTCTCTCTGTTTCAAAAATGCATCTAAACAAAAACAAACAGGCGTCTAATAGATATACAATGGATATATCCAAAAGAAAGTTACATATTCTGTGTTATAATATTGACCGCAGTGTCACAGATGGAGGGAAACAATGCTACATGTTGTTGTTATGCTTGAAATGTACTGCCGTGTTGTCTGTTGAAATCATCATAGCCTGTACAGTTAGACTTAGTTCTGAGTGTTGCTGAAGTCATCACATTTTGTAGTGCTAGAATTTGCTCTGGGTGCTACTGAAGGGCGGGATGTTCACCTCCTAAGTACTTTAAGTACGTAGTACAGAATAGAGGGGGTATACATGAATAGAGGGCGGCATACAGGAATAGAGGGCGGCATATAGAAATAGAGGGCGGCATACAGGAATAGAGGGCGGCATACAGGAATAGAGGGTGGCATACAGGAATAGAGGGCTGCATATAAAGGAACAGAGGGCGGCATACAAGAATAGAGGGCGGCATAATTTAGATTTCATCCCGGGAGCTACTGACGCTAATGACGCTATTGACAACAACCTACTTGTGTAGGTCAGTGCATCTATTATACAACCCATTTGTGTAGGTCAGTGCATCTGTTATAAACCTATTTGTGTAGGTCAGTGCATCTGTTATACAACCTATTTGTGTAGGTGAGCGCATCTATTATACAACCTATTTGTGTAGGTAAGTGATCTGTTATACAACCTATTTTTGTAGGTCAGTGCATCTGTTAAGCAACCTATTTGTGTAGTTCAGTGCATCTGTTATACAAACTATTTGTGTAGGTCAGTGCATCTGTTGTACATCAATGTTTAGTTGACCGTGGGATTTTGTTTCATCAGAAAAAACTATTTGTGTTGAAACAACTTATAAAACTATTTGTGTTGAAACACCTTATAAAACTATTTGCGTTGAAACAACATAAAACTATTGCGTTGAAACAACTTATAAAATTATTTGCGTTGAACAAATTATAAAACTATTTGCGTTGAAACACCTTATAAAACAATTTGCGTTTAAACAACTTATAAAACTATTTACGTTGAACAAATTATAAAACTATTTGCGTTGAAACACCTTATAAAACTATTTGCGTTGAAACAAATTATAAAACTATTTGCGTTGAAACAACTTATAAAACTATTTGCGTTGAACAAATTATAAAACTATTTGCGTTGAACAAATTATAAAACTATTTGCGTTGAAACAAATTACAGAATGAAATAAAAGGTAACTGGGGGCAGGGCCACCATTTGTCATCAATCCAGAAATTAGAAATTCAAATTATTTATGCCCGATGACATAACTAAAATATTTATATTATGTAACTGTCACGATGACGTACTTTTTGTGTCGCAGGTCACACTGGGCGCAGGTCACACAGGGCTCGTAAATTTTATCCGCGGGCCGGACCAAGATTAGATGGATGGAGTGTTAACGTAAAACATTTATGGACCATGATTAGATGGAATGTTAACGTAGAATATTATGGACCAAGATTAGATGGATGGAATGTTAACGTAAAATGTGTATGGACCAAGATTAGGTGGATGGAGTGCTAACGTAAAATATGTATAGACCAAGATTAGATGGATGAAGTGTTAACATAAAATATGTATGGACCAAGATTAGATGGATGGAATATTAACGTAAAATATGTATGGACCAAGATTAGATGGATGAAGTGTTAACGTAAAATATGTATGGACCAAGATTAGACGGAAGGACTGTTAACGTAAAATATGTGTGGACCAAGATTAGATGGATGGAGTCTTAACGTAAAATATGTATATTAAATATAAATATAATAAACGGCTAGTGGTGTGATTAACGCTGATTGCGAGCGGAATAAACAGTCCGTCGGGTCGGGAATTGGCCCGCGGGCAGTGTTTAGCCCATGGCTGTGTTAGTGTTAGGTTGATCATGATGAAACGTGATCCAGGCTAGTGAAGCTACTAAGAAACACTTCCAGCAATGAGGTCACACACTGATGCAGATCCAAGATACTCGCAGTGTATTCATTTCTAATGGTGTAATGAGTACATGTCTGTATCACTTCTAGTGGTGTAATCAGTACATGTCTATAGCACTTCTAGTGGTGTAATCAGTACAAGTCTGTAGCACCTCTAGTGGTGTAATCAGTACATGTCTGTAGCACTTCTAGTGGTGTAATCAGTACATGTCTGTAGCACTTCTAGTGGTGTAATCAGTACATGTCTGTAGCACTTCTAGTGGTGTAATCAGTACATGTCTGTAGCACTTCTAATGGTGTAATCAGTACACGTCTGTAGCACTTCTAATGGTGTAATCAGTACATGTTTGTATCACTTCTAGTGGTGAGAATCAGTACATGTCTGTAGCACTTCTAGAGGTGTAATCAGTACACGTCTGTAGCACTTCTAGTGGTGTAATCAGTACATGTCTGTAGCACTAGTGGTGTAATCAGTACAAGTCTGTAGCACTTCTAGTGGTGTAATCAGTACATGTCTGTAGCACTTTTAATGGTGTAATCAGTACACGTCTGTAGCACTTCTAATGGTGTAATCAGTACATGTCTGTATCACTTCTAGTGGTGTAATCAGTACATGTCTGTAGCACTTCTAGAGGTGTAATCAGTACATGTCTGTAGCACTTCTAGTGGTGTAATCAGTACAAGTCTGTAGCACTTCTAGTGGTGTAATCAGAACATGTCTGTAGCACTTCTAGTGGTGTCATTGTTCAGTCACATCAACTCATTATACACAAACCAAAAGTGACCATCACTGGACAGTAGAAGAATACAAGTCAATGACTATGATGACACACTTGACTGAACAGACTGGCACACATTCACTGATAGTGAAACATGATGTCATTACATACGTGAGTACATAGAGCAGTTTAAGTAGCTACTTTTTAAGTCAACAGACAACAGACAGACCAAACCGAAGATAAACGACACAGACATATTGATTAGATAGAATAACTGCAGTTAAAAAGTTGGCAGTGAATAGATTTATGCAAATTAAAAAAACGATTAGGATAGATTGTGAAACAATTGTGCTGGACTGGCAATGCTTGGGTTTTCTCCCCCAAGATCTTGAGTTCTTTGCTTGATACTTTGGGTTCTTGGTTTTTAGCTTGAAAATTTGGGTTTTCCACTTGTACATTTTAGAGCATTTTCGAAAATGTCTGTCTGTCATCACCCTAGATCTCAATAACCATAAGTCCTAGACCCATGATGTATATATCATTTTAGGTCTTGGCCTGCCAAGAAATAGCTTTTTCATTTCGCGATCTGACCTCTCAAAGCCGTAAAAGGGCCTTATAACTGTCTGTCTGTCATCACCTAGATCTCAATAACCATAAGTCCTAGACCCATGATGTATATATCATGTAGGTCTTGGCCTGCCAAGAAATAGCTTTTTCCATTTGGCGATCTGACCTCTCAGGGCCGTAAAGGGGCCTTATAGCTGTCTGTCTGTCATCACCCTAGATCTCAATAACCATAAGTCCTAGACCCATGATGTATATATCATTTTGTAGGTCTTGGCCTGCCAAGAAATAGCTTTTTTCCATTTGGCGATCTGACCTCTCAGGGCCGTAAAGGGGCCTTATAACTGTCTGTCTGTCATCACCCTAGATCTCAATAACCATAAGTCCTAGACCCATGATGTATATATCATTTTGTAGGTCTTGGCCTACCAAGAAATGACTTTTTCCATTTCGCGATCTGATCTCTGAGGGCCGTAAAGGGGCCTTATAAAGTGCTGTTTTTACTATATAAGCTATATTAATAATGGGCCGCCCTATATCTCAGCAACCATAAGTCCTAGACCCATGATGTATATATCATTGTGTAGGTCTTGGCCTGCCAAGAAATAGTTTTTTACCATTTCGCGATCTGACCTCTCAGGGCCGTAAAGGGGCCTTAGTACCGTTTTTTACTATATTAGCTATATTAATAAAGGAACGCTATATCTCAGCAACTATAAGTCCTAGACCCATGATGTATATATCATTTTGTAGGTCTTAGCCTGCAAGAAATGACTTTTTCCATTTCGCGATCTGACCTCTGAGGGCCGTAAAAGGGGCCTTATAAAGTGCTGTTTTTACTATATAAGCTATATTAATAATGGGCCGCCCTATATCTCAGCAACCATAAGTCCTAGACCCATGATGTATATATCATTGTGTAGGTCTTGGCCTGCCAAGTGTACATCAAAAGTCCATTTTGCGATTGGACCTCTCAGGGCAAAAATATAAGAGATTGTTATGTACCGTTTTGCTTATATTTTAAATATAAATAATAAAAGCTAATCAAAGGGGCGTAATCATTATTTATTTTTGTAACAGTTATTCAACATGACTTACTTGTCATATCTTTTTTTCAGATATGCATTACACAACTGAATTTATAAACATTTCCAAAATTTACAAATATTTACTGAAAGATAACAAACGTACTGAAAATGCGCTAACACGTCCTGTGTCCAGAATGGAACAGGCTTAATTGCTGTTTTTTTTTTTTTTTTTTTCATTTTTTAAGTAATAAATACTTATCGATTTAAAGGCAAAAGTAGAATATTTGAAAATAAAATACACTGAAATTGTTAAAATAAGCGTTGTGAACAAGTTGTGATTATCATATGACATTTGTGAGTCGCCGGCCACATAAATTTGACAGGCGGGTCACTTTACAGGTGACCTAAATGTGATATGGGAAAGTATTCAAATAGACTTAAAGCATAAATATGATAGGGGAAAGTACTCAAATAGACAAAGCATAAATGTGGTATGGGAAAGTACTCAAATAGATTTAAACCATAAATATGATAGGGGAAAGTACTCAAATAGACTTAAAGCATAAATGTGGTAGGGGAAAGTACTCAAATAGACTTAAAGCATAAATGTGGTAGGGAAAGTACTTAAATAGACTTAAAGCATAAATGTGGTAGGGGAAAGTACTCAAATAGACTTAAAGCATAAATGTGGTAGGGAAAGTACTCAAATAGACTTAAAGCATAAATGTGGTAGGGGAAAGTACTCAAATAGACTTAAAGCATAAATGTGGTAGGGGAAAGTACTCGAATAGACTTAAAGCATAAATGTGGTAGGGGAAAGTACTCAAATAGACTTAAAGCATAAATGTGGTAGGGGAAAGTACTCAAATAGACTTAACGCATAAATGTGATAGATTAGATTCGTAGATAGATGAAAATATAAGATTTGATGTGTGTATAGTTAAGACATATTTATATTTACAAGTAAACAAGTGAAATGTAATGTTCCCATTCTAATGTCATTCAGGGCTTATCAGGACAGATGAAGAATGCATCTACTTCAGTAGCCACGATATATGAAGGAACTGTGTGGCTAGCACAGGGTGGGAAAACTTTAAGTCAAGGGCCTCATGGGGATCATTAGGGGTGATGGCATGAACTACTACAGGTTAAAGGTCAACATTCTAACTTAACAAGGTGCTGTGCTTCAATCTGAAATGAAAGGTAGGACGTATGCCGGATTAAACAGTCCGGCGGGACGTATGCCGGATTAAACAGTCCGGCCGTGTGCCGGATTAAACAGTCCGGCTGGCCGTATGCCGGATTAAACAGTCCGGCGGGCTGGATTAGACGAAGTTTGCCCATGGGCTAGCACAACATACTTTACTCCCCCACCAACATACGTCAGACCAAGCGCACATATGTATCAAACGTAGAAATACATTACAAAGAAAGAATAGAGGTAAACTTGAGTTAAGTTGGGTTTTTCTCACTGACGACCAAAGACTGTGTTCGTAAGTTTACACCACTAATAACTAGAAACTAGCTGTACCCTGTTATATTCCCTTAGGTTCGATGAGTAGGCTAGGTTATTTCTATTTTCGGACAGATCCGATTTTTCATGATTTGTATTACTACTAGTTATCAAAGGCCCGGTACCCGGACCGGCGAGTAGGCACACAGTTGGAGTTGAAAATGGTGATATATATTTTAGCGCGTTAACAATCAGTCTATATCAGAGGTGTGCGGATCTTGAAATTTAGCGTCCGCGTCCGTCCGCGGATTTCTATCAATGATCCGCGTCCGCGTCCGCAGAATCTTACAACATTGGTCCGCAGTCAGTCCGCATTGCTGAAATTTAGCTGTTTAAATGACTTGAAATTTTTTATGGTAACGCTAAAGAAGATCCGCGTCAGTCCGCGAGTCCGCAACTTAACCATACGAAGCATCCGCTGTCAGTCCGCTGATTCGGAAAAGTCTGCGGATCTGCGTCCGCAAGCGGACGCGTCCGCTGTCCGCTCATCTCTGTCTATATACTTGCAGTGGCCCCAAGGACATGAACAGATTATTGTAGCCAAAATACATTTGAGAATAGGGACAACTAATAATACATCAAATAAAATTCATATGTTAAATAGTTCCTCCCAAAAAAATAATCCTCACTATGGGTAAACATAAACAACAACTCTTAAAATCATATTCCTTCATAATATTTTAATGGACTCCTTTCCAAACAGTTATTCATTTAATGTTTTATGATGTTCAACATGGCGTATTTAAAAAAAAGAGAGACGTGAGTGAGTGCTTGTGTTAAGCAAAACGCTACATGTTTAACAGGTGGTTTATTTACTGTTTTACATTGTAGCATAGTACAATTAACTAAGAAAAATTGCCGACCCGGCAGTGCAGAACCTAGGGATTTACGGGCCCGGTGGCTTGGCCTCTTTGGGGCTGCCCCTGCATTTTGGCATGAGATAATTTTTTGACGCTTCTCAAGCTTGGTCCCGAGAAGAAAGAATCGTTGTGTAGCTTTAGCTGACCTTCAATTAAAAACATAGTATTCCATCAATGCAGTTGAGGCCGCAGACGCAGAAAACATTAGGCCTCTTAAAAAGAAAGACATATCAAAGCTTTCAACATTATAGTTCTGTGAAGCCAATGCCGAACCAAGGGATTTTAGGCATCTTCGGGAGCCACTACATTTTGACATGAGATAATGTACTTAATATTTAGTTTAAAAATATTTTGGGGCCCTCCTCAAACTGGGCCCCCTCCATACACCCTCTGTGTGAAGCCCCCATCATAAATGGGTTAGTTTGCATTGTAAACGTTGTGTACGGCGCTACTCAAACTCAACCCTTATTCATTTCATTCATGTGACGTAATAGTCAAAAATGAAAAAAAAGTGACGTATTTAAGGTTAGTAATAAAGGGAAATAATTGTACATTAGAAATAGACATATTTTAGAAATAATAACAATTTAAACAATATAAATATTACATTATATTTAGGTATCCATAATTTTGGTTTAAAATTGAAATTGTGGAACATAACACAGAATATTAATTGAACGATTTCTGTAAATATTTCTTTTACGATCGCTTCTCATTTAATAACAAATTGAACACCATAGATTTATTACGTTACTGTGAGATATAGATAGGCCTTTGGAACCAATTTTCGTTTTAAATTTTTTTTTCAGAGTATCACAGAATATTTTGGCATGATTTTGTGTTACTTCTCCTAAGATCGCTTCTTGCCCTTTGGTAATGATTGAGGCGGTCGAAAACCGTATTGCATTGTGATTGCCATTTGGCATTCATGATCTTACCTGCCGTATGTTAGTGTGCGGTGTTTTGTCACCTCGGCACTAAACATATGGCTGGTCCAATGTCAATTCTGGCAGCCATGTAGGAGACTATTCTTACTCGGCTGGCCAGTTGGTAGCCGGATTATGCATGTTAAGAAGAAAACAGTAAATGTTTCTGCCATCTTTGAATTGTTTATGCCGCCATCTTGGATGAATTGTTTATGCCGCCATGTTGGATGACAGACGGAAGTCGCGATGACAGACGGAAGTAGCGATGACAGACGGAAGTCGCGATGACAGACGGAAGTTGCGATGACAGACGGAAACCTGAACATATGATGTAAAATTTGTATTATAAATTGTTTACGTTGACAATTTTAAACTGGAATACTGTTGTATTAATTCTTTACTTTCGATTTAACGCAGAACCCACACCGCTATTATTTATATATATGTATATACTTCTGCCATTCTTCAGTCTAACTAAACTCGACACTCAGCACAATCACTAAATAAAGAACGGTTGTGAAGGCTATGATAGAGTTAATGGCAACTTATGATTATGTAACAGGGGAATCTTATTGCCAAGCTCTAGTCGTGAAATAGTTTTTACTATTTCATGATTTTGTAGTTAGAGCAGAGCCGTCCTGAATTGTCTGCAGGGATCACAGAACTAATGAGTGGCTACAGCGTCAAACTGTGACTTAATTACTGACATAATTGTGTACAACAGTAGTGTTTAGTTTCAGGATAAATGTCAAGGTCGAGCACAAATACAGGAGCGTACAATCGGGGAGAATTAAGGGAGCTTAATTTAACGATATAATAATACATTATTTTGTGTATGTGTGGTAGGTGTGTGTGTGCGCACATGCATATACTTTGTACAGAAAGTTTCGACGTGTATATATATATTTAAATTTTTTATCTAATTTTCAAACAGTAACGGTCGGGGTGTGCTGGGGGAGGGGGATTATCTTTTGTTGACTTCCTTTAAATTTAATTTCCCGTCTTTATCATTTTTAACAAAATGTAAATTGACCTTAGTTTCTTATTGATCAAGTGTTAACAGTATGTTAGCCGCATTGTGTTTTACCTGCAAGTTGTGTGTAAGCATTGTACCTACCGTTGTCTGTGTTTATTGTTTGTAGCTACTTGTGTATTGTCAACAGGTGTAGGTTGTGTGTTTCAATTGATGTGTTCTTTTAATTCAATGTGGTTTTTTCGTTAATGAATACATAGGTTGTCATTTGTCTAGTACTCACCGTGTTGGCTTTCATCTGGTCTACTTCTTTTTTAAATTGTCCACAATTTGTAGGCTGCAGTTATTGACCATTTCATAGGTAAACACAGACAGGTGAAGTGTTAGAAAGTATATTATGCCCAGAGGTCATAAATCTTTCTCCTCCAACACCAACTTTAAGATACCACTTTAAGGGAGGAAATATACAAAATCTAATAACTAATTTAAACCTTTCATTTTCAGAGTAAAGTCGGCTCTTTAATAAACGGTCTCAATTCTTTATATATATAAAGACTATACTATGTGGGCTTTAAGTATATAAAACTATGTTTTAAAACTCTTGAATGTTATCAATAACGTAAACGTAGATTACTTAACGTAAGAGTTACTAAATAAACAGAGTTTACATTAGTTTTACTAGTGTATATAAAAGTTTGGACAAATAGTTGTTAGAAAAGCTAATAGTACATAAACAATGAATGAAATGGTTGTGTACATAGTCTCATTGACTACTGCTGGTACCGGTACATATTGTTATGTAACATGCACACAGGTATCAGGCGGTATTACTATATCACACTACATGGAGATATGGTCGGCAGGCGCTACACATTTACAACGTAGTATTTTGAAAGTACATGTACACAGATTTAAACAAGCAATTTAAGTCTTTTCCGTTTCGGACAAAGGACATTTTAAAACGTCGCCGAACGAAATCCGTATTTTTTTCCGTGTTTTGATAAATAGAGAGGAAAGTAATCATGTTGAATAACTGTTACAAAAATAAATAATGATTACGCCCCTTTGATTATCTTTATTATTTATATTTAAAAAATATAATAAAAACGGTACCTAGGAAAGTCTTTTTTCGGCCCTGAGATGTCAGATCGCGAAATGGACTTTTGATGTACACTTGGCAGGCCAAGACCTAAAAAATGATATATACATCATGGGTCTAGGACTTATGGTTGCTGAGATCTAGGGCGCTCCTATGTTAATATAGCTTATATAGTAAAAAAGGTACTTTACAAGCCCCTTTTACGGCCCTCGGAGTCAGATCGCGAAACGGACAAAAGTCATTTCTTGGCAGGCCAAGACCTACAAAATGATATATACATCATGGGTCTAGGACTTATGGTTGCTGAGATATAGGGCGCTCCTATGTTAATATAGCTTATATAGTAAACGGTACTTTACAAGCCCCTTTTACGGCCCTCAGAGGTCAGATCGCGAAACGGACAAAAGTCATTTCTTGGCAGGCCAAGACCTACAAAATGATATATACATCATGGGTCTAGGACTTATGGTTGTTGAGATCTAGGGTGATGACGGACAGACAGACAGACAGACAGACAACAAAACGGGGACAATAGAGCTTTTTTTCGAAAATGCTCTAAAAATAATTAAAGCTTCTTTGTTTTCCAGTTGTGTGTGTGTGTATATATATTAACTTTCACACAAAGAGCTTAACACTCGTACTGCTGTGTTATTGACATTGTGTAGGCCTACATATAGTTTGGGTAGAGCGTGTACATATTGTTTACATATAGTTTACGTAGAGCATTGAGTTGTATGATATAAAGCTGCTGTTTTATGGTTTATATAGGGTAATGCGTTAAACTGTCTGATATACAACTACTATTTGACATTTTATGAGTACTAGTTTTAGCCTAGTTTTTAACAGTCCGACATTAAGATGCTGTTTTATTGACACTTTTATGTATTTAGTTAACTCACAACTGTCTGACATAATGCTGCTATGGTAAGGACATCTCATACATATAGTTCAAGTTGAGCTTTGACCCTGTCATACATAATGTATAAAGAGTTAACTTTGTCAGTCAACGTCAAAGTAAGAAATAGCTCGAACTACTGATCTAGAGGGTCAGCTAGAGAAACTGTCTGATCTAGAGGGTCAGCTAGAGAAACTGTCTGATCTAGAGGGTCAGCTAGAGAAACTGTCTAATCTAGAGGGTCAGCTAGAGAAACTGTCTGATCTAGAGGGTCAGCTAGAAAAACTGTCTGATCTAGAGGGTCAGCTAGAGAAACTGTCTGATCTAGAGGGTCAGCTAGAGAAACTGTCTGATCTAGAGGGTCAGCTAGAGAAACTGTCTGATCTAACGAAACATGTATTACAGGGGCCGTAAAGTCAACCCCCTCTCCAAAATTATTATCAAGACTTCCGTTTCCAAAGGCGAATAACCATCTAATTGTGAGTAAAACAATGTTTTCATAGAGGGTCAGCTAGAGAAACTGTCTGTGTAATTAGAGTCCTTTTTATATGTGCAAGTGATCTCAGTGACATCAGCAGTCCTATTTTATATGTGTAAGTGATCTCAGTGACATCAGCAGTTCTTTTTTATATGTGCAAGTGATCTCAGTTTAATCAGCAGTCCTTTCTATATGTGCAAGTGATCTCAGTGTAATCAGCAGTCTTTTTTATATGTGCAAGTGATCTCAGTGACAACACCAATCCCTTTTTAATATTTGCAAGTGATCTCAGTGACATCAGCAGTCCTTTTTATATGTAAGTGATCTCAGTGACATCAGCAGTTCTTTTTTATATGTGCAAGTGATCTCAGTTAAATCAGCAGTCCTTTTATATATGTGCAAGTGCTCAGTGTAATCAGCAGTCCTTTTTTATATGTGCAAGTGATCTCAGTGACATCACCAGTCCCTTATTTATGTGCAAGTGATCTCAGTGACATCAGCAGTCCTTTTTATATGTGCAGTGATCTCAGTGACATCACCAGTCCCTTTTTTATATGTGTATGTGATTTCAGTGACATTAGCAGTCCCTTTTTATATGTGCAAGTGATCTCAGTGACATCAGCAGTCCTTTTTATATGTGCAAGTGATCTCAGTGACATCAAGAGTCCTTTTTTTAATATGTGCAAGTGATCTCAGTGACATCAGCAGTCCCTTTTTTATATGTGCAGTGATCTCAGTGACATCACCATTCTTTTTTATATGTGCAAGTGATCTCAGTGACATCACCAGTCCCTTTTATATGTGCAAGTGATCTCAGGGACATCAGAAAACCCTTTTATAAAAGCAAGTGATCTCAGTGACATCAGCAGTCTTTTATATGTGCAAGTGATCTCAGTTACATCAGCAGTCCCTTTTATATATGTGCAAGTGATCTCAGTGACATCACCCGTCCCTTTTTTATATATGCAAGTGATCTAAGTAACATCAACAGTCCTTTTTATATATCCAAGTGATCTCAGTGACATCAGCAGTTCCTTTTTATATATGCAAGTGATCTCAGTGACATCAGCAGTCCTTTTATATGTGCAATTTATATCAGTGTAATCAGCAGTCCTTTTTTATATGTGCAGTGATCTCAGTGACATCACCATTCTTTTTTTATATGTGCAAGTGATCTCAGTGACATCTCCAGTCCTTTTTATATGTGCAAGTGATCTCAGCGACATCAGCAGTCCTTTTTTATATATGCAAGTGATCTCAGTGTAATCAGCAGTCCTTTTTTACATGTGCAAGTGATCTCAGTGTAATCAGCAGTGCTTTTTTATATGTGCAAGAGATCTCAGTGACATCAGCAGTCCTTTTTATATGTGTAAGTGATCTCAGTGACATCACCAGTCCCTTTTTTATATGTGCAAGTGATCTCAGTGACATCAGCAGTTCTTTTTTATATGAACAAGTGATCTCAGTGACATCAGCAGTCCTTTTATATGTGCAATTTATATCAGTGTAATCAGCAGTCCTTTTTTTATATGTGCAAGTAATCTCAGTGTAAGCATCAGTCCTTTTTTATATGTGCAAGTGATCTCAGGGACATCAGCAGTCCCTTGTTTATATGTGCAAGTGATCTCAGTGACATCAGCAGTCCCTTTTTATATGTGCAAGTGATCTCAGTGACATCAGCAGTCCTTTTTATATGTGCAAGTGATCTCAGTGACATCAGCAGTCCTTCTTTACATGTGCAAGTGATCTCAGTGTAATCAGCAGTGCTTTTTTATATGTGCAAGAGATCTCAGTGATATCAGCAGTCCATTTTTATATGTGCAAGTGATCTCAGTGACATCACCAGTCCCTTTTTTATATATGCAAGTGATCTCAGTGACATCAGCAGTCTCGTTTTTTATATGTGCAAGTGATCTCAGTGACATCAGCAGTCCTTTTTTATATGTGCAATTTATATCAGTGTAATCAGCAGTCCTTTTTTTATATGTGCAAGTAATCTTAGTGTAAGCATCAGTCCTTTTATATGTGCAAGTTATCTCAGTGACATCACCAGTCCCTTTTTATATGTGCAAGTGATCTCAGTGACATCGGCTGTCCTTTTCTTTATATGCATGTGATCTCAGTGACATCAGCAGTCCCTTTTTTATATTATGCAAGTGATCTCAGTGTAATCAGCAGTCCTTTTTAAATGTTTAAGTGATCTCAGTGTAATCAGCAGTCCTTTTTTATATGTGCAAGTGATCTCAGTGACATCAGAAGTCCTTTTATATGTGCAAGTGATCTTAGGGACATCAGCAGTCCTTTTTTAATATGTGCAAGTGATCTCAGTGACATCAGCAGTCCCTTTTTTATATGTGCAGTGATCTCAGTGACATCACAGTTCCTTTTGTATATGTGCAAGTGATCTCATGACATCACCAGTCCCTTTTTTATATGTGCAAGTGATCTCAGCGACATCAGCAGTCCTTTTTTAAATATGCAAGTGATCTCAGTGTAATCAGCAGTCCTTTTTTACATGTGCAAGTGAACTCAGTGACATCAGCAGTCCTTTTATATGTGCAATTTATATCAGTGTAATCGGCAGTCCTTTTTTTATATGTGCAAGTAATCTCAGTGTAAGCATCAGTCCTTTTTTATATGTGCAAGTGATCTCAGGGACATCAGCAGTCCTTTTTATATATGCAAGTGTCTCAGTGACATCAGCAGTCCCTTGTTTATATGTGCAAGTGATCTCAGTGACATCAGCAGTCATTTTTACATGTGCATGTGATCTCAGTGACATCAGCAGTCCTTTTTTGTATGTGCAATTTATATCAGTGTAATCAGCAGTCCTTTTTTTATATGTGCAAGTAATCTCAGTGTAAGCATCAGTCCATTTTTATATGTGCAAGTGATCTCAGGGACATCAGCAGTCCCTTTTATATATGCAAGTGATCTCACTGACATCAGCAGTCCCTTGTTTATATGTGCAAGTGATCTCAGTGACATCAGCAGTCCTTTTTTATATGTGTAAGTGATCTCAGTGACATCAGCAGTCTTTTTTACATAAACGAGCGTCAAACTGCGCGATATGAGAAAACAAAAATTAAAAGGTGGGGGAACTTTTTTCAATTTAAAAAAAAATTAATGTTGCTACTGTCATTTACATACAATTGTTCCTCGAATGTAAGGGGTTTCAGTTTCGTTACAAAAAAAAATGAAAATAGTTATCACCCTACTGTACAATGATTGGCAGCTGATATGTGTGCCTATACAACATTGTAAATGGCAACCACATTCGCCACATTGTCCACACCGTGTTCTCTGCAATTTGACAGCAACCGTTCATCACTTACCCATTTTTCTTTAATTTAATCAACTGGACATTTTACAGTCGTCTCCAGAGTACACATGAGAATAACGCAAGGTGCTGTTTTTAGTTTGCTAGAGATATAGTGTGATATATAAACTAGAGATATAGTGTGATATGTAAACTAGAGATATAGTGTGATATGTAAAAAGAAATATCGTAGATGTCAATTTGTAGCCACTGACAATGTCTAGAGATATAGTGTGAAATATAAAAAGATATGGTAGATGTCAATTTGTAGCCACTGACAATGTCTGGTGAAGTGGACAAACATCTTAACCGCAGGCCACAACAGAGGCGTAGCTAGGGGGGTCGGGGGTACATATGTCCCCGGGCGCTACTCACAATGGGGCGCCAAATTTATATTTTACATATAATATTATATGATTTTCGAATGGGGGGCGCTAAACATATATTAAAAAGGTATTGTCCCACGGGCGCGATTTAAGCTCGTTACGGCACTGGGACACAATCAGTTCTTGATTGGATTGAAGGGCTGGACCAAGAGCAGATGAATGGACCAAGAGCAGATGAATGGACCAAGAGCAGATGAATGGACCAAGAGCAGATGACTGGACCAAGAGCAGATGACTGGACCAAGAGCAGATGAATGGACCAAGAGCAGATGAATGGACCAAGAGCAGATGAATGGACCAAGAGCAGATGACTGGACCAAGAGCAGATGACTGGACCAAGAGCAGATGACTGGACCAAGAGCAGATGAATGGAGTGTTTCTATGAACATAAAACGTAAACGTTATTGATGTAAATGACCAGAGAGGAGTACAATGTCGGTCTGATCAGTTGACAGCCTATGTACATCAGTATTACACAGCCTATGTACATCAGTATTACACAGCCTATGTACATCAGTATTACACAGCCTATGTACATCAGTATTACACAGCCTATGTACATCAGTATTACACAGCCCATGTACATCAGTATTACACAGCCCATGTACATCAGCATTACACAGCCTATGTACATCAGTATTACACAGCCTATGTACATCAGTATTACACAGCCTATCTACATCAGTATTACACAACAAATGATCAAATTCTTCATCATAGTTCATAACAAAGTTGTCGAACAATATGTCTTATTAAATTGCTTTGGATTCTGTTTCCCACTTAAATTACACACTGTAAAGTTGTGTTCGGGTTAAATTACATACTGTAAAGCTGTGTTCAGGCTCTCACTGAGATGTTTACAAACTAAATGTTGGCGGTGGATAATACAGTGCACATCAAATACATCTGGCAATTATCATTTCACATGAGATAAAAATCATCTGAGACGCCCAAGCTTAGCTGGTGCACTGTCTATACCAAACCAACGGAAAGAATATTTTTAAAGGGCATTTCTTTTTCTGTGAATGACTCTCTGAACACCTGCATTCTCCTGTATTATCAGTGACTAAATGTTTAGCGGAGAGTAGCCCTTGATTATTTTTTTTTCTACTTTTATAAATCTTACATAGGCCAAAAGTAAGGCTCCATTTCTTGGCAAAGCGGTATAGAGAATACACATTTCAAAACATAATCACACAAAGACTGTTCAACGTTCAAATGTTTTTAAAAAGTCATTCTGGAAAGTTGTCTTCAAAGTTTAGTGGAGAAAGAAAGAATAGTAAGGATGGAGTTGAATGGAAGAACATATTTTCTGCCCGAGAGAGAAAACCATTAATATAGAGATATATAAAAAATATATTTTTAAGTCGACAAATATCCGGATTTATAACTTATTAGCTGGAATCACATATTGGATACAAATTAATAAGGTTCAAATGCCCCCAAAGTGGGCGATATCATCCACATGGAGAATCTCTGCACTGAAGTCTTTCCTTGCTAAGCATGCGATCATGGTACTGATGCCATTTACCACATAGTTGTGTACAATGTAAACGAAACAACAAGTTTTTAACAACAATGTGCTATCAAATAAAAATGAAGAAATGGATAAATATATGATACAAGTACATTTGTAAGGATTAAGTTTTTAACAAATTTGCCGCAATTTTTTAAATGAAAAAAACTGACCATTGCTTTAGAAGCAGACCCGTTAATATAGAGGATGAAATAGGTGCTGCCTTGCCCCGCCCGCTTATAAGACGATTTCCAGCCGTTACTTTTATTTTACGGTAAAACATAGTAAAATTAATTGTTACTATTTTTTCCATTGATTGTGCACTCTTCTGAACCATTCTGCTACTCAAGTGGTGTGTACTTGTATTGAAAAAGAAATGCTATTGGCGAGTTTCACTTAACAGTTGAGGGAAGGGGTCAGAGGGACCTCAGTTGTAAAACGATATTATTGGCTGAAAATTTGCAAGTGGCGGCTTTGACATGTTTTTACCTAAGATTCCCTTATGTACCCCCCTATGTACAGTCGCGTTGGGCCTCCTTTGACTAGGGCGTAACAAAACGTAAAAATGGTCCCATTGGTTCTCACATTTCTGTGCTTTAGACAAATGAACTTTATGGAGCTTATGTAAAGGTACATTTGGGTGCCTTAGACAAAATCATTGTTAAGGTCGCCGCTTGCTAATCTGGGGCCCCAAACAATCTTTGACAAAAGGAGCACCTCAACCCCAACTGTTTAGTCACGATACACATTATAAATAGTTGAAATATAAGTCCTTATAGGAGGTACTTTAGCCTTCTAAACAGAGCCGTTTTGCCGCTTTGAGGTCCATTTGCAAAGTACACATGGGGACGGTATGCAAATGTTATTTGAAGGCAATTGGTAATAGTACATTTGTGCGCCATAGGCAAATAAACATTTGTTGGCACCAATATGGACAAACCAATATTAGCAATAAATAGAGTTTAAAAGACATACACTGTCTATAATAATGTTAAAACTTTATCTCATTAATAGGAGAGATACAGTTTGGCACTCACATTTTAGTTTAGTTAATAAATTTACATAACAAAAATGTTTATGGTTTGAGCTTAATGACATTTCGGATACGGAATTATTTTTTACTTTAATTTTTTATTTTCTACTATTTGTTATTTAAAAAATTATCCATACATATGTATTACATTTATATTAATGATACCGATGAATCTAAATCTATTTACATTTATAGTCGTCTCATCAGGCCCATCTATTGTAAAGTCTGATTGTTGGCTACTTCCCAGGGGCGAAACACATTTTCAACCTTTCGGCCGCACTGAACTTTCCGTTCAAGTTAGGAGAGCCACCATTCAGATTTTATCTCTCTATTTATTAAGAAATTTAGCACTCATGCGGGCGCAGGTACCGCCACAGGTTGTGCACCCCTGCTCTTACCGGTGAGTTTTGAGAAGTCTAATTCTCCTATAGAGTTCATCTAGGGTAAGTTTCATCAGCTCGACATACCTGGTGTCTTCTCTGTTTGTTGTTTTTGTTTTCATTCACCTGTGTATTCTACCTGGTGGGTGCCCGGCGACTGTTTACATTCTGGTCGCAAGAAGTTCACGGTCATCTTGAGCTACTAATTATTTCAAGATGGCCGTGACTAATTCCAGTAGAAAGACATTTTGTATATTGTTCATAGAACGTCCGCAATATTAAAAGCATTCGCATGTTTGACAAAATTATTATTTGTTATCAACTAACATACAACTTTATGTAGTTTTTAGAAATAATTTTACATGAAGCACCCTGACTGACTGACTGATAAATATTTCTTGAAAACAAAACAAACATCAACAACTGATAAACATAATTGTACTTAAAATGGACCAATAAATGTCTGGTCTTATTTTGACATTTTTAAAAGATTAATATGTAGCCATATTTCTCAATATAAGAAGGTTATTTCTTCGACAGCAGGTAAGATCCAACACATGTAAACACCTTGAATAGAACGTTATGTCAGGGTTGAAAAGTTGGTGCAACATTGGTCTAAAGGTTTGTTAATCTTGAAAGTAAAAAGGACGAAATCAATTTATAAAATTATTGAAGATTATATTCTTTTTTTAAAATAGCTTTTCTTTAAATGGGCTCGCGAAAATAAAACAATTTGTTTAGAGAGTTGTGAGGGCTCGCGAAAATAAAACAATTTGTTTAGAGAGTTGTGAGATGCAAACGTTTGAGAATCACTGATCTACGCAAAGTCGAGTTCGTCGTGCATTGGCCGTGAAGGAAAAAAGATATAATGATCATTTATGATAAAAAAAATGTATAGAAAAAATAATCTTACATTATTACGAATTATTCTCTGCTACAGTTGTTATAGTCTTTTGAAAAAATATCAATGGAATAAAAATAACCACAGTTTCAGTACTTTATTCCAAACAAAGAGCAAGTGACGGTATATTATTATATAGATAAAAGAAGACTATATAGAAACAGGAGAGAACAAGATCGCTTGATGCACTAAGACTTAGTCTAAGTGAAAGATAATTATAATAATAAGAGCCTTTACTCCATATCTAAACGGGCAATTAAATTCCGTCATTTTATGAGCATTCATGAAACCCTAAAATAAAATTTTTAAAATGTATTACCAATGTCTGAAAATTGGAGGTATTGACGTAATAACTTGGACATCGGAATCTCTAATCAAAGTGAACAGTATCGCTTAACTTCAATACCTTTTTAGCGCCCCCCCATTCGAAAACTATGTAATATTATATGTAAAATATACCATTAGACGCCCCTTTGTGAGTAGCGCCCTGAGCATGATGACCCCCCCCCTTTCCACCCTCACTACGCCACTGCCATATCGCCATGTCCGTGATATGAGCTCGTCTCTACTATCCTATTCTCGACTTTTTCCCTCCTACCTTTCCTTCCTCATCTGTCATGTTATCTACCACCATTGATATGTATTCTACTTGTTTGATGCCTTTACCTTACACCATACATGATAATAGTGTCCGGTCTATATGCCCAACTCAATCTCTTAACAAATGGGCTGATGCTTTGTTTCTCAATATGAGACTTAACACCATTAACTTCTCACCATTAACTTTACACCATTAACTTTAAAACATTAGCTTCACAACGTAAGCTTCACAGCATTAACCAACCTCACATCAACTTCACAACATTAACGTCACAAATTTAGCTTCACAGCATTAACTTCACAACATCAACTTCCCAAGATTCGCCTCCAAGAAATGAAATATACACGTTACAATTGTATCTTATTATTTTACGTTTAACTGCTTTACTCTCCACATGCAAATATTATATTCATAGCCACGACTGACCCAACTGCCGTCTAAAACAAACAGTACCCCGCGCCCCGATTGAGAATCAAAGTGATACATTTCTACATAAAATGAAAACATTAATACTTCTGTCGAGCTTATCTGTCTGGTACGCCTGCTCTGCAAACAGCGGTACGCCTACTCTACAAACAGTGGTACGCCTACTCTGAAAACAGAGAAAAGGCTCTGGGCTAAAAATTTATCTTTTTGAAACCTAACGTGTCCAAGAGTTCTATTGGTCAACTATTGCCTGACGGTGGCCATGATAATGATTTTAGGTGTAAATGAATGGATCGGATTGGGACCTCAATTGACCAGTTAATATCATATTACACAACTGGGAATCATCATTTAAAATACACGTATTGCATCGTTCTCACATTGAGCTATAGTGCCCAGTTATTCTTTTGCTTAGGAGTTTCAATAACGTTATCGAGCCATTAGCCATGTATTTATATGTTATGTGGATCACTATAAGAGGATTTTACAATAGGATTGTGGTATGTCGTATGCTATTACTCCTTTAAGAAAGGTATCATCTATCAAAACTTGTTATTATGTGGATCACTTAAACGTTTCACAAATAACAATTATTCTGCAACTCAATAAAAAGAAAAATTCCAAGGATCCCTTTCCAAAGGTCCCTGATTATTTATCGCATCTGTTGAACGAAGCTTTTCAGAGCTCAAAAAAGTTTTGATCCACTTGAGGAATAGCAGAATTAACTATTGACTGTGTTAATGAAATACGTAAAGCATTTTACATACCCTGGTATTGGAAAATATTATGACTGAAATGCGAGTAAAGTTATCTTCCAAAATCCCGACGCCTCTCTGGTTTTATGCTGTCCATTAGTTTTCAAATGTTTGCCCAGCTTTCATTTATCATTAAATGTGTTCATTATTGAAGCCATTTTTTCCCCCCAATTTTGTCTCATGGGTAAAATTTTGCCGACCCGAAGACCCTGCTTCCCAGCTGTTTGGCATCCATCGCACCATAGTACGATTTTATTTTTGACGCAATAGCTGTGTGTGTGTGTGATTGCATCAAAAGTTCAACACACAACATGTATTACAGTACGCTACTTTTCAAGATGACTTTGACCTTTTAAAACCTGTAACTAATTAGTGTAATAACAATATTCTGGCAGTAGGGCCTACATCACTTTTTTTTTTGCAAAGGACGTTTTGTTAATTACAACCAAAACCAATCAACTCAGGTGTGATTCGTGTCTTCGCTTATTAGCAGGTCAGATGGGATAAGTCCAGTTTTGTAGTTATTGTCATCGGTAGACCTGCTTCTAGTGTTGTTTTCGTCGACGAGAACTAAAACTAAAACCTTCGTTAACGAAAATGTTGACTTTTCGTCAACGAGAACTAAAACTAAAACTAAAATTAGCAGCTATACTAAAACTATACGAAAACTAAATCTGGTAGACAAAAGACTGAATAAAAACTGATACTAAAACTCCCCAACGAAATAAAATCTAAAATCCCCATTTATCGTTCTTTTCCGGTACTGCGGTCTACGGACAACCATCTATTCTAAGAAATTATTATGATCTATGAGATATCTAATTTTTAATGATCGCGCATGCGCATCAACTGGGCGATAATATAAGCAGGTTTGTTAACAATACTCATCATATATGCATAAATTACCCTTAACCGATATGATATTTAAATGTGTTTCGTCAATACCGATACTAATACTTCATGAAAATAGTATCGCCAATACCAATACAAATACTCAAGTAAAAATGTATTGCCAAAATCGATACCGACACAATACCAATACTTTTGAGGACAACAAAATGTTTTTATTTAAAAATATAATGAGTGCAAGTTTCTCAATTTTAAAAAAAAACATGTAAAACAATAGAATACATTGTCAAAGCACAATTTTAACACTAATCTTTTCACCACTTAGCAGCACGTAAGAAGACAATCATTTCAAAATGATCATTGCTTAGCCTAGAACGTAATGGCATAAAACACGCCCACCCAATGAAACCAGTCGCTCAACTGCAGCACTAGTCGTAAGTCCTGTGTTCAGTTGCAGGTATAGTTTCTTAATGCTTGGGTAGGCTGCTAATGACAGTATTTTTGATGAATTATTTTCAAGATATCTGTCTAATTCAGCAGAACTGTTACTATTAAGCAATTTGTCCTGGTTAAAGTTATTGGTGTTTACAAGACTAAAACAAAAGTGAAACTAAAATGAATAAGGCGAAAACTAAAAATCTGGTGTTTTAGTTTTAGTCGACGAAAACTAAAACGAAAACTAAAATTTGGCCTAAAACTAAAACTAGACTAAAACTAAAACTATTACAGAAAAAACGAAATAAAAACTGAAACTAAAATAGGACCTAGGACTAAAACAACACTACCTGCTTCTACCTACCAATTACCATCAGGGCCGTTCTTGGGGGCATCAGACTACACTAACTGTGGAACCCCTTATATTTATGTATATATACTGAGGCATTCTACTGTTTGGGGGGGGGGGCGGCACTGCTCTAAGTCTCCTATTTTAATATTTATTTTATTAGTCTATATAAAACAGGGTCAGGTCCTCTAAAAAAGTATTAAAGCTGTACAGTATAAGTAAGTAAGTAAAGTTCCCTTAGCCCTACTGGGCCATCGGGGCAGATGAAGTGTAGAATCTATCTGTTTCTATAACCACGGCATATGAAGGAATTGTGGGGTTAGCACCAGGCTTGCAGAGCCGGAGCGGGAGCTGCTACTTTTTGCTGGAGCCGGAGCAGGAGCCGAAAAAATCTGGCGGCTCCACGGCTCCCAAATGTTTTTTTTTACAGCAGAACTTTTTTTTTAACTTTAAAATTCCAAATTTGTTTGATTGTTTGCCTCCTACAATTTGAAATGTTGTCTTTTTTACGAACACCACATCAGTAACAGCGTTTAAATGATAGCGTGCACGCACATCACCACAATAAGTCTTTAATGGGGAATCGTTTTGTGTTCGTTTTAAATCTTGTTTACCCTCCGAAGTTTTTTTAATGGCATGTTATTTTGTTATATATAAAGTTAAAACAGTTTTATTTCATAGAATAATTGTATTAATCATTTAAAATAATTTTTTACTACGACGACAAATAGAACGCATCATTTCGTATTATTATTTGACCGTGAATTTGTAATAGACTAAAAACAAAATGGTCGCTTTCTGTATTTAACAATTTTATTATAAACATAATATCTGAAATAGAGGAGATACATTTATAAGGCTGTGGCTATACGGACCCGGGTCCCAATAAAATTCGATTGTTATTCGGACCCGTGGCAAATATGCACTAAGCTTAGCTATATTTAAACTTTATTATACGGAACCCGAAAAAAGTCCGCTTAGTGGAACCCTAGACACCGAGTAACGATTACATCATACAATTCAAACAATTATATAAAAAAAACAATAATAAAGTTTATCTATAGCTGAGCTAAGTGCATATTTGCCACGGGTCCGAATAACAATTTGATTTTATTGGGACGGGGTCCGAATAAAAATCGGAGTTTATTGGTACCCGGGTCCGAATAGTCACTTCGAATTTAGAAATAATAAATATAAATACTGAAGTCTTTAAAATATTTTTAAAATGTATCATTTTACTATTTGCTAATTTGATCATTGAAATAACTTTTTATTACTTATGAAAATGGCGACTAGTGAAACCTCGGTCAAAAATAATGATATGATTCTGGATGCACTGAAATGGTTTGTTTTTAGTAAAACCGACATGCGTATATTTTTCAAGTTCCTGACTATGGGGGTGAACGCGGCAAAATTTGCATAACTTTTTATCAGCGGCATGTTTGCGTGGCGCAATTACGAAAATTTTTATCTCGTGTGATACTATTTTAATAGGGAGCCGGAGCCTGCCGGAGCCGTAAAATTTGTGGGAGCCGGAGCCGGAAAAAAATTTGGCGGCTGCGCAAGCCTGGTTAGCACAACGCCCAGCCGCCTTTACTTCCCCAACTTCAAGTCAGGTACCCATTTAAAGCTGGGTGGACTTGTGGGACGACTTTGCACCGAATAGCACCTGGAAAAATTCTCATGGTCCTCACCGAGGATTGAACCCAGGACTCTCAGGTCGACAGTCGAGTATCTACACCACTCGGCCATCCGTCCTACATTAAAGATGTATCACCTATGTGAAATGTCCTACTAATAAAGCTGTATCACCTGTGTGAAAGTCCTACTAATAAAGCTGTATCACCTGTGTGAAATGTCCTACTAAAATAGCTGTATCACCTGTGTGAAATGTCCTACTAATAAAGCTGTATCACCTGTGTGAAATGTCCTACTAATAAAGCTGTATCACCTGTGTGAAATGTCCTACTAAAATAGCTGTATCACCTGTGTGAAATGTCCTACTAATAAAGCTGTATCACCTGTGTGAAATGTCCTACTAATAAAGCTGTATCACCTGTGTGAAATGTCCTACTAATAAAGCTGTATCACCTGTGTGAAATGTCCTACTAATAAAGCTGTATTACCTGTGTGAAATGTCCTACTAAAATAGCTGTATCACCTGTGTGAAATGTCCTACTAATAAAGCTGTATCACCTGTGTGAAATGTCCTACTAAAATAGCTGTATCCCCTGTGTGAAATGTCCTACTAATACAGCTGTATCACCTGTGTGAAATGTCCTACTAATACAGCTGTATCACCTGTGTGAAATGTCCTACTAATAAAGCTGTATCACCTGTGTGAAATGTCCTATTAATAAAGCTGTATCACCTGTGTGAAATGTTTTAAAATTAAATATTCAATTTGTAAAACAATTTCAGGATCTAGCGGAGTCTTAATGTTGGCGACTAGTAGGTGTGTGTGTGGGGGTGTGTGTGTGTTGGGTGTGTATGTGTGGGTGTGTGTATGTGTGGGTGTGAGTGTGAGGGGTGTGTGTGTGTGTGGGTGTGTGTGTGGGTGTGTGTATGTGTGGGGTGTTTGTGTGGGTGGGTGTGTGTATGTGTGGGTGTGTGTGTGTATGTATGTGATGGTGAGTGTGTGTATGTGTGGGTGTGTGTATGTGTGGGGTGTGTGTGAGGGGTGTGTGTGTATTTGTGGGTGTGTGTGTGAGGGGTGTGTATGTGTGTGTGTGTTTATGGGTATGTGTATGTGTATATGTGTGTGGGGTGGTGTGCGGGGTGTGTGAGGGGTGTGTGTGGGTGTGTGCATGTATGTGGAGGTTGTTTATGGGTGTGTGTGTGGTGTGTATATGTGTCTATGTGGGTGTGTATGTGGGTGTGTGTGTGGGTGTAAGGGGTGTGTAATTTCTATTTCTTATCTTGTATTCCCTGGACCCCGGGAAGAGGTCAACTTGTATCTATGGTCACATCCCACACTTTGTAAACCATCGAGTAAATGACTTTCTGCGAATCGCAGAATCACTGGACTGAACGTGACCGTGTGGGCATTGGTGTGAGTGTGTCTGTGGGAGTTGGTGTGAGTGTGTCTGTGGGAGTTTGTGTGAGTGTGTCTGTGGGAGTTTGTGTGAGTGTGTCTGTGGGAGTTTGTGTGAGTGTGTCTGTGGGAGTTTGTGTGAGTGTGTCTGTGGGAGTTTGTGTGAGTGTGTCTGTGGGAGTTTGTGTGAGTGTGTCTGTGGGAGTTTGTGTGAGTGTGTCTGTGGGAGTTTGTGTGAGTGTGTCTGTGGGAGTTTGTGTGAGTGTGTCTGTGGGAGTTTGTATGAGTGTGTCTGTGGGAGTTTGTGTGTGAGTGGTAATTAGAATAGAGACAGTCAGGGATGTTATCTAGAATGTGTCATATATTTGTCCAATATTTAGTAATACTTCGCTCCCCTCAGTTGTATAGTTAAATGTATACTCCCTGATACTGTGTCCCGCGAAGTGCTAAGGTCGCCTTTGGTCCCCATTAAAGACTTGAGGTGAGATCACTTTATATGGTGTATGTCTGCCTTCAACACATCATACAATGTATCACACTATATGTCTGCCTTCAACACATCATACAATGTATCACTATATGTCTGCCTTCAACACATCATACAATGTATCACTATATGTCTGCCTTCAACACATCATACAATGTATCACTATATGTCTGCCTTCAACACATCATACAATGTATCACTATATGTCTGCCTTCAACACATCATACAATGTATCACTATATGTCTGCCTTCAACACATCATACAATGTATCACTATATGTCTGCCTTCAACACATCATACAATGTATCACTATATGTCTTGTCAGCCTTCAACTGTGAATGTCATATCATCTAAATCATTACATGTTTCGTTACCTGTGTAACTCACATTACTAACTGGTTGGCAGGCTCTCATTACCTGGACAAATTGGACTTTCGAAAACTATTGTCTTGCTTTTATTTATTTCTAATTAGCCTGTTTACCTTACATTAACCAGCTATTTAGTTATCCTAATGTTATTTAAACACACAGACAGTAAGTTACGTTACTGGTATTAGCTGGTGTTCATCTTAAATAGAACGTTTATCAACACGTTATTTAATGTACGCTGAGATTAGTGTGCCAGGCTTTAAGTTGATTTTATGATATGTGTGTTTTTCATTTATTCAGGTATTTTGTGAAATGTTTGTTTGCCGTTTAGTTATATGTGAGGTGGGCATTTAGTTCATATATTATCTTACATTTGAGGTAGCCATTTAGTTTATGTATTATCTTACATGTGGGCTGGCCATCATGTTTATGTATTATCTTACATGTGAGCTGGCCATTATGTTTATGTATTATCTTACATGTGATGTGGCCATTTAGTTTATGTATTATCTTACATGTGAGCTGGCCATTATGTTTATGTATTATCTTACATGTGAGCTAGCCATTATGTTTATGTATTATCTTACATGTGAGGTGGCCATTTAGTTTATGTATTTTCTGTAGTGTGTTTCTGTCATAGTCAAAGTAAGTGTTAAATAATTCTACACATGATTATACAATAAAATAAACTTTTTTTTTCACTTTTAGGCCCACGTCAATTGAGCTCTTGTTGATCTGACATATTAGTAGTTTGTATTGTGCAGACAATCAGTAGTTTGTATTGTGCAGACACTTCTACTAGCAATGAATCCTAGAGATCTAACGGCTCGTGAGGGCTGGGTTGGAAAGTTGGACTTCATTTTGACCTGCATTGGATACGCTGTTGGTCTTGGTAACATTTGGAGATTCCCGTATCTCTGTTACAAGAGTGGTGGAGGTGGGAACGTCTGTCTGTCTGTCTGTCAATGTGGAAATAACGTCTGAACATCTGTCTGTGTGTCTGTCAATGTGGAATTAACGTCAGAACATCTGTCTGTGTGTCGGTCAATGTGGAATTAACGTCAGAACATCTGTCTGTCTGTCAATGTGGAATTACCGTTTGAACATCTGTCTGTCAATGTGGAATTAACGTCTGAAAAACTGTCTGTGTGTCTGTCAATGTGGAATTAACGTTTGAACATCTGTCTGTCAATGTGGAATTAATGTCTGAACATCTGTCTTTTTGTGTGTTAATCTGAAAGTGACGTCAACACATCCAACTTAGTGTGTCAATGTGGAAGTAATCTCATTACATCTGTCTGTCTGTATGTCTGTCTGTCTGTTTGTGTGATATTACAACGGCATTTCCTAGGGGTATTTGTTTGTCGGTATAAGTAACTTTCACTGATTCAATTAAAGGGCAATCAAATTTCAAACATAAACTAAATACACATTATTTGTTTACATAGAAATAATCTAAATTAAAAAAAAAAGAATATTTAATCATATTATCAACTTAATTCATTTTTAAACAATGAATTATATTTTAAAAAATCAATTTTCTTCAATAGTATTTCAACTATTTATAACAGTTTTTAGATACAAAATAAATAATAATTGCGTATATTTTAGCACATTATTTATTCGTCAGGTAAACACAATGCGATCCCATAAAATAATCTGATTTATTTTTCCTTGACAAATGAAATAGATCTAGTTGGGGGAGCAGGAGATCATTGGGAACTAATGGCTTGAAAAACCTTTTTTGTGACACTGGTCGTACCATGGTCAATTAGGTCCAACTGAGACACGACACTCGCAGCTTGCAGTATGACGGATGTGGTCGGCTCACTAACCCTTACACTCTGTCACACTCAAACACTTTCTCCTGTCCTTTCTGGCAGACGGTTTAAGCACACTACACACTGGAGGCAAGAAAAACTTATGCCTTTCCATTCTGGCCGATCCTCAGTACACCATAATTTGCAGGTCAGGCCATTCTGGGAAAGTGCCACGCCGGCAGATGTAGCGGGTACACTCACCCCGCCTCCCGCCTCTCTATAGGCATCATGCACCCCCTTTCACCGAAAATGAGCTTCAGCTAATTTAAAGTCTAGAAATTACATTTGTGAGTAGCACAATTTGGCATTTTTTTGTGTGTTTACATCTTAGAAACCAAGACTAGGCTGGTCAAGATATTATTTGGTGAATAAATTTTAATTTCAATTATGTTCCATAATTTCAAACTAAAATAGAATTCGTAAAATTTTTTCCATACAAAATTTCTTTTTAAAATATGACATGTTTTACTGAATTAAGTATATCACGAAGTATTCTATTATCCTACTAAGCCATCAAATAAAATTTATAAAATACATGCTAAGATTGGGGGGGGGGGGGAGTTAAAACAGGTTAATTTTTTTAAAAACGAAATACTCATGAAAACCTTTTCTGAGTATAAGTATGATATTACATGTATTAATACTTTCTTGATGTTTCCGACCATTGATTAAAAGCTTTGGAAATGAGATCTTTATACTGTAGTGGCCCATGTTGGCCCATACATTTCAACATAACGACTTGTGTGTAGGTACGTGTGCGTCTGTGTAAATGAAAGTACTTAAAGGTCATCATGATATCTTACCACCTTTTCAGTTGCCACTATTTTGTTTTTAAAAAGACGAAACAATGTTTGTCAGTTTATGGTCTGCTATCCAGGTCAAACTGTTGAGCGGAAAGTTTCTGTCTGTTCATCACAGCAGACGTGACATAGTGCCACACCTTCAGAACAAACTGGCGCCAAAGTAAAATTTTTCCACCGCAACTTTGTCTAATTAAACCAATAATTTTATTTGTCTATGTATTAATGTCTTTTATATGCAAACTTACAACGCAGTCTCTTTCGATAGATGCATTTATAATGTTCAAAAGTATATTACCGTTTTGGAAATTTACCTAACATTGTTAGGTCAGTGTCGATCAATAGAAATCGATTAAATGCACGGCCTTGAATCTTTCGCCCTGTTTCAAACGTACGAGCTCCTTACAACAACACAGGAGACTGTAATGAGATGTCGTGTTTACTGTCGAGTCATAACATTGAATATAATGTCAATAGATTAGTTTATAAATAGTAGCAGCTTTTACAAGATTCATGAACAAATTATGTTAGTTAAAATACTGGTTGTTATTGAAATGTTATTGTATAATATGTCAGTTACTAATAGTCTTAACAGTTCGCCGCCGTGAATTATTATAATACGACTCAGTGCTTTGTCCATCTCACTTGATGTACTTATAATACGACTCACTGCTTTGTCCATTTCACGTGATGTACTTATAATACGACTCAGTGCTTTGTCCATTTCACGTGATTTACTTATAATACGACTCAGTGCTTTGTCCATCTCACTTGATGTACTTATAATACGACTCAGTGCTTTGTCCATCTCACGTGATGTACTTATAATACGACTCAGTGCTTTGTCCATCTCACTTGATGTACTTATAATACGACTCACTGCTTTGTCCATCTCACGTGATGTACTTATAATACGGCTCAGTGCTTTGTCCATCTCACTTGATGTACTTATAATACGACTCAGTGCTTTGTCCATCTCACTTGATGTACTTATAATACGACTCAGTGCTTTGTCCATCTCACGTGATGTACTTATAATACGACTCACTGCTTTGTCCATTTCACGTGATGTACTTATAATACGACTCAGTGCTTTGTCCATCTCACTTGATGTACTTATAATACGACTCAGTGCTTTGTCCATCTCACGTGAATTATTATAATACGACTCAGTGCTTTGTCCATCTCACTTGATGTACTTATAATACGACTCACTGCTTTGTCCATTTCACGTGATGTACTTATAATACGACTCAGTGCTTTGTCCATTTCACGTGATTTACTTATAATACGACTCAGTGCTTTGTCCATCTCACTTGATGTACTTATAATACGACTCAGTGCTTTGTCCATCTCACGTGATGTACTTATAATACGACTCAGTGCTTTGTCCATCTCACTTGATGTACTTATAATACGACTCACTGCTTTGTCCATCTCACGTGATGTACTTATAATACGGCTCAGTGCTTTGTCCATCTCACTTGATGTACTTATAATACGACTCAGTGCTTTGTCCATCTCACTTGATGTACTTATAATACGACTCAGTGCTTTGTCCATCTCACGTGATGTACTTATAATACGACTCACTGCTTTGTCCATTTCACGTGATGTACTTATAATACGACTCAGTGCTTTGTCCATCTCACTTGATGTACTTATAATACGACTCAGTGCTTTGTCCATCTCACGTGATGTACTTATAATACGACTCAGTGCTTTGTCCATCTCACTTGATGTACTTATAATACGACTCACTGCTTTGTCCATTTCACGTGATGTACTTATAATACGACTCAGTGCTTTGTCCATCTCACTTGATGTACTTATAATACGACTCAGTGCTTTGTCCATCTCACGTGATGTACTTATAATACGACTCAGTGCTTTGTCCATCTCACTTGATGTACTTATAATACGACTCACTGCTTTGTCCATTTCACGTGATGTACTTATAATACGACTCAGTGCTTTGTCCATTTCACGTGATGTACTTATAATACGACTCACTGCTTTGTCCATCTCACGTGATGTACTTATAATACGACTCAGTGCTTTGTCCATTTCACGTGATGTACTTATAATACGACTCACTGCTTTGTCCATCTCACGTGATGTACTTATAATACGACTCACTGCTTTGTCCATTTCACGTGATGTACTTATAATACGACTCAGTGCTTTGTCCATCTCACGTGATGTACTTATAATACGACTCACTGCTTTGTCAATCTCAAGTGATGTACAAACATCACATTTGTTAAATGTGTCTCTTCCAGTTTCGTGCGGCTTCCTTTGATTCATTTTTTTTTCTATTAAAAACAACAACAGAATGCGGCTCTCATTCACCTCATGTGTGGCCGCCCCTGATCCCATTCTGAACTACAGGCTACTAGTCTCACTGGAGTATATGCAGTGGCATTCTGAATTGTAGGCTACTAGTCTCACTGTAGTATATGCAGGGGCATTCTGAACTGTAGGCTGGTCATTAAGTAAATTAGCCAAATAGCACGTGGGCTTCTTGAGCTGTAAACTTTGTAGGAGTCAGTAAAAAAAAAAATAAAACGAGCCGATTAAACTAGGAATTGGGCCTTTGATGCCACTGGGGCCCTAAGCGATTGCCTATTTTACCTATCTCTAAAAACGCCGCTGCTTATAATTTTAAAGTTTAATGTACAGTATTGAAAAAAATTGAATAGGAACCTTATCGTAACGAATTATGGTCACATGCTACTCTACTTTTATAATACGGGATTATAACTAAAAAAAAACCGTTTGGAATCTTCTGAATTGTATTCTATGATATGTGATTTTCATGAGTTATTAAATAATGAAAAATAAGAAGTTTTCAGTTTTTCACATAGTGAACATTTATATACACCTACATACCAATCATAGTATTATACCTCTCTCTCTCTCTCTATTTCACGAGGAGAGAGAGAGCGAGAGAGAGAGAGGGTAGAGACTAGAGAGAGAAAGAAAGAGAGAGAGAGCGGGGTAGAGACTAGAGAGAGAAAGAGAGAGAGAGAGAGATCTATTTAAACAATTAACTATTATTATTTATTTTCTCTTTGTTTTCTTTCAGGAGCTTTCTTGATTCCCTACTCACTGTTTCTTATTTTGTGTGGTCTCCCGTTGTTTTTTCTGGAGGTTATGTATGGACAGTTCTCCAGTTTGAGTCCAGTCGCCATATGGAAAGTAGCTCCATTATTCAAAGGTAGGTCCTTTTGACTCAAGTCGCCATATGGAAAGTAGCTCCATTATTCAAAGGTAGGTCCCTTTGACTCAAGCCGCCATATGGAAAGTAGCTCCATTATTCAAAGGTAGATCCCTTTGACTCAAGTCGCCATATGGAAAGTAGCTCCATAATTCAAAGGTAGATCCCTTTGACTCAAGTCACCATATGGAAAGTAGCTCCATAATTCAAAGGTAGATCCCTTTGACTCAAGTCGCCATATGGAAAGTAGCTCCATAATTCAAAGGTAGATCCCTTTGACTCAAGTCACCATATGGAAAGTAGCTCCATCAGTGGCGTCACTAGGGTTGGTGTCACCCGGTGCGGTAACTCAGGGTGTCACCCCCTCTCATGACACCCCGGTCTCCATATTTTTTTTCAGACACCGTATATATGTGCGCATGCGCGACTTTATTATTTTTTTTCTTTTTCCGGGGTCAGGATTTTAGCGATAATTGATATCTATAGGTCAGTGTAAGTATACCAATAATTTCATTAAAATAACGCACTGGCTCCGGATACGTCTAAGACGTACTACGTATTTTTTTTCGGGATACCTCTAGCAAACTTTGATGACGTCAGTAAACAGAATGAATGAGAACTCTTATTTACTGCAGACGTTGATGACGTCATTTACTGTTAATAATGGGAGATATATTTTTTTTCGGGGACCATCAATAGATATTGCTCCACACCCTAACCCTACCCCTAATTCTGAAAAAAAAAAATCTGCAAAAAAAATATATGTCTCTGAGAGAAATCGAACCCGCATATAGTTATCCCTAAATGGGTCACAGCCAAACGATTAGCCCACTCTGCCAGCGCGCCACAGAAACGAGTTTACAATTTTAATATATAATCAGAAAGAATGGCTCGGTTATGCAATTTCCCGCGAAAAGAAAATAACTTTAAATCATAAGAGTTCATCTTAGACGTATCCGGTACCGGTGCGTTAATATAATTAATAATAAAAAGTACGCAGTGTCTGTTAATAATCGGAGATATTTTTATTTATTTGTAAAAATTAAATACGGCTTTGAATTATTTTAAGAATATAGGCCTAAAACTAGATATTTTGCATTCGGGTGTCACCCCTCGTGAGGGTGTCACCCGGTGCGGTCCGCACCCCCCGCACCCCCCTAGTGACGCCACTGAGCTCCATTAATCAATGGTTTGTCAGTAGTTGTTATAAATCATTATTAATGAATTTAAAACCTTATGTAATTAACCAGATTATAGATTGCTGTAGCAACATGTTAAAATACTTCAAGCCAGAGTAATATCATTTAGCTGGGAGATAAATCCCCTGTCTCACACGATGCGCGGCCAGTAAAACTCTCAGTCGACAGCAATAATTCTCAATATTTTTTTGAAGGCGCGGAAAAGTAAACTGTAATACAAAAAAATTTCCGCGGAAAATAAACAAAACATGTACTCGATACCAGGGGTAGTTGAGGGTGAATGTTTTTAAAATCAAGGGCGCACTTAAAGCAGGGAGTGTCGCTCGCTGAACAACATCTTCATCATTGAAGGAAACATCTCCCACATTGTTTGCTACTTATATTCTTTTGAAAGAATGGTTCATCGTATTGTCCTTGTTTTTTTTGCGTAATTTTTGAAAGGGGCTTGTTATGAAAACCATACCATGAGTTAGGGAAACACTGGTTTAATTAACACCCTACCATGAGTTAGGGAAACACTGGTTTAATGAACACCCTACCGTGAGTTAGGGAAACACTGGTTTAATGAACATCCTACCATGAGTTAGGAAACTTTGGTTAATGTCAAATATAATCGTTTAGTTATGAATAAAAGAAAATGCACCAAGTCAAATACTGCTATGGACTGGGAACTAAGTGTACTACGTAGAGATACTGGAGTGCTCATTAAGTAAAAATACCGGAGGATATTTGTCTGCCACCATTTGGAAGGTTTCTTTAAGACCTTATATGGTCGAAAATTCAGGTATCTAAATATCGCGAATTCCTTTTATATCAAAATAATCAGACAAGTTGAGATTGCCGCTGGATAGCAGCTAACATTCGCATTTCCGCTATTTACAGAGTTTTTATGTTTTACATCTATTAAGGGAAGGTTTCCAAATATGTTGAGCACAGAGTTTTTATGTTTTACATCTATTAAGGGAAGGTTTCCAAATATGTTGAGCACAGAGTTTTTATGTTTTACATCTATTAAGGGAAGGTTTCCAAATATGTTGAGCACAGAGTTTTTATGTTTTACATCTATTAAGGGAAGGTTTCCAAATATGTTGAGCACAGAGTTTTTATGTTTTACATCTATTAAGGGAAGGTTTCCAAATATGTTGAGCACAGAGTTTTTATGTTTTACATCTATTAAGGGAAGGTTTCCAAATATGTTGAGCACAGAGTTTTTATGTTTTACATCTATTAAGGAAGGTTTCCAAATATGTTGAGCACAGAGTTTTTATGTTTTACATCTATTAAGGGAAGGTTTCCAAATATGTTGAGCACAGAGTTTTTATGTTTTACATCTATTAAGGGAAGGTTTCCAAATATGTTGAGCACAGAGTTTTTATGTTTTACATCTATTAAGGGAAGGTTTCCAAATATGTTGAGTCAATGTCTATTTGCCATACACCAATCAAATATAAAAAAATAAATAAAACAAACATAAATTATTTATAACACTAGGAAACAAAATGAAACTTAATTTTGTTGCTACCTCGGAGTTGTCAACTAATTTAACACAAAAATGAGTCCTGATTTGAATACATGTATGTTGTTGAAAATCTTGTAGTTTTTAACCTTTAAAACAATGGCTTCCACTGGTACTGAGCCGCCCAAGAAACATTAAATTATTTCCTTTTTATTTATTGTTGTGCATTTCTCTAGAGATTGTGCGACTTTCCATGGACGAGAGGTTAACCGGGAGCCTATCAGTCGTGGCATTGAATATCAAAACAATCTAAAATCTAAATAATCAAAGTCCCCACCCCCAGTGGGCCGCGGTGAAATTATCAAAATTGACCTGACCTGTCCGCGGCGAGGAAAAGGTTGGGGACCACTGCATTAAAAGACTGACGATTTACCTACTTTTCCCATCAAAATGTTTGGAAATTTAATTCTGCATATGTCAAAATTTCATAAAAATCGGCCCAACTGTGAACAACTGAACAATTTATCTCATATCTCATACAGCTTTTTTCTTTGAAATGTTTGTAATTTTTTTTTATCCTGTTCACTTTTTGCATTTAAAAATTTTACCCAAACTTTTTTAGATGCATAACACATTTCTCAGTAAATTGTAGGCATATATCGTTGCGAAGTTCATTCGTTTCTCAACGTTTGATGTAAAAATACATCCAGCTTTATGGTTTCGAATGCAAGGCCTCACTTGGTTTTCGTGAACCACAATCGAAACTTCTGAAATTTATCACGACACCCAAACTCGTGGCATTTAATAACTTTACAAAACATTAATGCAGGAACCACTGCGTGTGTGTACGCGCGCGCACACAGCTCGCCGAGAGCACACTCACAAATTACAACAGAGTGCATAAAAGTTTCAAGTTTCATTTATTACGCCTATATACATTTATTGACGTCATTGTACCTACAAAATGTTTATCTCCTTCCAACGTTGCGAAGAGTAAATATCTTTTGTCATACACAGCCTTCGAGAAAATAAAAGGAACATGTGTGTATGATATGAGTCAACACTAACGATAATCTAAAGTAATAGTACGATATAGCCAATTAAGAGTTTCCAAACAATTAAATAACCATTTCAAACGGGTTCAACTTTGCGAATTAGTATCTCATTTTTAAGGATACTTTTTAAAAAAAAAGTAAATATTCATTGGCTAATAACTCTCACGGAATAGCAATAGGATTTCTATTACCAAAGTTTAAAAAAGAAAAAACAACTTATACTAGTCAACATTTCCATGTAAACCAAACAAACGTTTAGTCTACAAGGGAGGGGTGGGACAATTATGGTATTTTTGTATTCTGCGTCTGTATGACACTTTGCGGATGTTATTTCTTTGACGGTGTCTTAAAAGAGACCTCGGTTATGCGGTCTGGGACAGGGCGGGGATTTAGACGGCACATTAAAAACTGTCCTGACAGTAGGCCTACTAACAGTTACGATTTAAGTCAACGTATTGACAGGGATCTCGGTGGATAAACAAATACTTAGATAAGTGTTAGTGAAATGTTGGTACTGTTACTACTCTTTAAATTCTGTTTATAAAATCAAAACAACACACAGGCCGGCGTGGGTTCCAAGAGTATTTACTATCTTTTAAACACATAGATAACGACAATAACATCACGGCCATCTTCTTGCCGGCTTCTTACGTCACTCTCTCTACTGCGTCATCGCGTTCACTCTGTAGACTGTACGGTGCGCACCGAGAGGGTCGTAACAGTACTATCAGTGGCGTAGCTAAGGGGGGGCGGGAGGGGCGGGCCGCCCCGGGTGACAGCCTATGAAGGGTGACACTATGTCACCTCCAACAAATAAAAAAAGTGGCATTTATAGCAATTTAAGTTGCATGACCATATTTAATTTGAATATATTTGTATACTAATAAGAACAATGTTTTTGCATCTTCTCATAGAGTCTAATGATAATTAGACCTATAAGCGAAAAATGTTGCCGATCTGAATGCTGGGTTACACTTGTATAAATACGTTTGCTATTCATTGGCTGAACCAAGGGGGGGAAACCAAACATGTAACTTGGCGGTAACTAATTTTTAACTGCCAACTTTCTCAGCAAATAATTATTTACTAACAGATTTTAAATATCCAGAATTATATAACAATTAAGAACATAATTTTATTATATTTCTGACTGAACAAAAAAAATAAAATTATTAAACTATTGTCTAAATAGCATTTTAGATTGATCAAAATAATTTAGAACTGTCAATAAAATATGACAGTTGGCAGCACTGCAGTAGACAAGCACGCCCAGCTTACGTCAGAATGTTTATTTAGTCTCGTCACCTGTCGTCCAACATCCCCCTTCCTGCCCCCCCCCCCCCGTACCTTTCCTTTTCCCGCGAGTCGTTGTGTTATTTTAGCGATAACACAATGGGAGTTAACTCTTTTTAATTGCTGGTGCCTCAACTGAAAGGATTTTTAGCGCATTTTCGAGAAAAAATGCGCTATTGTCCCCATTTTGTCTGTCTGTCATCACCCTAGATCTCAGCAGCCATAAGTCCCAGACCCATGATGTATATACTGTTTTTGTAGTCTTGTTTTAATTGTTAGAGCGCTCAGCATAGCGATAAAACGTTTTATTTTATTACTGTACATTTATGTGTTCTTTAATACATTGGGTGTATTCGAATGTTGTAAAAAACATAAGTAAGTACGTTTAATTAAAATATTCTAGATGTAGCGAGATTGATTTTTCTCTCTTATTTTAAATCTTCATGTTTAATTACCCAAATCTGCTTTTTTCTCACGCTTTTTTATTTAATTTCTGAAATAAAAGTAAGAAAAAATCACTATAGTAATTTAGTTAAAATAACTCTTGTAGCTTTTACGGGGTGATTTTTTGAATGATACAATTAGTGAATATCTGCAGGGGCGCCGGGAGACAACAAGGGCCCCAGGGCAGGACATCATTGCGGGTCCCTTAATAAACAATGAGTCGTGAAAAAATTGACGTCGTCGGGGCGGCCGGACCCCCTTACAGATGCGGGCCCCCCTGGCAATGACCCCCCCTCTCGGCGTGCCTGATCATCTGCTAGGAATCTTGATTGACAGGTGCCATGGTTTAGAAACGATGGAACTTGTGTAACAGAGGGGGTACGTCATCAAAAATGTAACTGGGTTGGGAAAGGGGGAAAAATAAAAAAAACGCGTTAATAATAAGTGAGCATCTACTTTCTGGAGTACGATAATGCAGCAAGCATGGCTGAAATCCACGGTGGTGTGCAACAAAAGATCAAAGACATCAATCCGAAGGCAATTTTTGTACCTTATTCCAATCTTTCTTTGAACCTTTGCTAACAATCCGTCTTGTGTAACGTTTTTTGGAAGTCTTGAGACGCTGTACATGCTGATGCAGTGAAGCCAGTAATACAGAAGTTTAACAAGTTTGTGGAAGCCATTGAAGCTCTGTGTGATTTCGAAGAAAGCGTCGAGCAAGAGGTGCTGCGTACAATCTGTTGCCAGCTTACATGCGACTTTTATTTCGTTCTTGTTTTTCTGGGGTGACGTTTTACAAGAAGTTGACTCAGCACAGAAGTACATGCAAACACCAGGTATTACTGTGGACATGGTTGCAACCAAACTCTCAAGGTCTTTATGGAAGTGCAGCGTACGAGGTTGTTGACAATGCCATCCAGCAGGCATTTGTGAAATGTGTAGAACTTGATATCCCTACAGAGAAGAGAATCATAAGAAAGACAGGATTACCAGGAGAGGAATCAAGAGATGCTGGATTGTCATTGCAGCAGGAGACCAAGAGAGCAATGTTAGAGTGTCTGGACCTTTTCATATGTAGTTAGATACAAGAGGAAAGGCATTGAATGACATTTTGCTGACTCTTTCTTCAGTTCAGCCAGACCATACTATTTGTGCCAACGACGAAGAAATACAGTCTTCTGTTACCAAGCTCACAGCCATGTATGATGAGATGTCTGAAAAAGACCTTTGTCTAGAAATTCCACGTTTAAGGCGACACCTACAAGCAACCGAAATAAACTTGGAGGAAGCCAAGCACTGGACTGTACTGCAATTCCTACGGTTTATCATCAAGTGGGAATTTGTTGAATCATTGCCATATCTTACGCTGACTCTAAGATTCTTTCTGACAATATGTGTTTATGTGGCATCGTGTGAAAGAAGTTTCTCGAAAATGAAACTTATAAAAAATTACCTCCGGTCAACCATAAGCCAGTCGAGATTGTCGTATTTGGCTGTTCTGTCCATTGAACATGAGCTGACAAGACAAATAGATTTTGACGATGTCATTGACCTGTTTGTCACAATGAAAACAAGAAGACATTCCTTCTAGGACTATAATGTTGAAGGACATTCAAACATTCTTTTGGGCTGTGCATTCTGTGTTTTGCATTTTGTATTTGGATGTTCTGATAGTGAAATGTTGCGTTTTAAAAATGTTTGGATTTGAACTATTTGTTTTGTGGTATTGGATTTTGTCTTGGGTCATACATGTAAGCAGTAGCGTACCGGTCAGTAGAGTAAAGTAGAGCCTAGAGGTAGAGTATATATGAAAGTTTAGCTACACTTAATCATTCAGCATAGGGTCATGTAGGGTCACTGGGGTGACATTTGAACGGACCGCCCCGGGTGACGTTTACTCTAGCTACGCCATTGAGTACTATATATCTATAATATCCTCTGCATATCAATGACATTATTTTTTAAAACTTTGTACTAATATACTTTCACTTTTGTGCACTTTGTGCACCACCGACTGAATAACAGGATTCGTACTTTATAGTTAGTGTTTTTAACACTAGATTACATTCTTTGGCGTGCTTCTTTGTATGTACTTGTTTTGGTAGCTTATTAGATTCTGTGAATAAATAATACACAAAGAAATAATACTAGTATTTTGAACGGTGGGTTAGATAAAAAGTACAAAGCAATGAATATAGCTTCAACAATTCTTGATCAGTTTACTTAAAAACATAAAACTGTAAATGTTATTTATTTACAGAATAAAACAAACGTAACGCCAACGGTTTACGAAGCCATTTTCTTATTCAGTTTTATTTATAGTGTTTTTAAAAAAATGAAATCGTTGTCTACTATGGCAGTAGTGATAGTATGTGTATTTGTGTGACATGTCTCTGTTTTAAAATAACTGAACATTTTGAAATATTTCAGTGAAAAAAAAACATCAAGCAACGGTCTCCATTGTGGGTCTGACGTCTGTGTCCTACTTCTGATGTCTGTGTTATGATACAGTTAATTAAATTAACTCAGCACCCGTGTATTAATAATGACATAGCACTTTTTTGTACTTAATTATCCTTGACAATCAATTAACGTTTGGTATAGTTTATGGCTTTGTATCATAAATAATGTGTAAACAAGATAACCCTGACCAACGACCAGTTTATGGCCAAGTATATTAAGAAATTAATAAACAAGATAACAGAGAACAGTTCATGGTCAAGTATATTAAGAAATGTATAAACAAGATACCAGGGAGAGCAGTTTATGGCCAAGTATATTAATAAATGTACACACAAGATAACAGAGAGCAGTTCATAGCCAAGTATATTAATACATATACACACAAGATAACAGAGAGCAGTTCATAGCCAAGTATATTAATACATATACACACAAGATAACAGAGAGCAGTTCATAGCCAAGTATATTAATACATATACACACAGGATAACAGAGAGCAGTTCATAGCCAAGTATATTAATACAGGTACACACAAGATAGCAGAGAGCAGTTCATAGTCAAGTATATTAATAAATGTACACACAATATAACAGAGAGCAGTTCATAGTCAAGTATATTAATAAATGTACACACAAGATAACAGAGAGCAGTTCATAGCCAAGTATATTAATAAATGTACACACAAGATAACAGAGAGCAGTTCATAGCCAAGTATATTAATAAATGTACACACAAGATAACAGAGAGCAGTTCATAGTCAAGTATATTAATAAATGTACACACAAGATAACAGAGAGCAGTTCATAGCCAAGTATATTAATAAATGTACACACAAGATGTTTGATGTGTTGGTGATATAATCAATATAATTTATGGATATTATCGTTAGCATCTGGATTGGTTCTAAAATGGACTGTTAGTTGTTATGATTCACTGCTAGTTGTTATGCTTCATGTTACTTATTAGTTGTTGTGATTCATATTACTTGTTAGTTGTTATGATTCATGCTACTCGTTAGGCCAAGAGATATAATTTTACTTTGTTTACATTCCCCTACACTCTCCCACCCAGTGTTGTTCAGTTAACTATAACTACAACGATAACTAGAATGATTGACTTTAGTTAACTATAACTAAAACTAAAACTAGCAAGAATTTTTTAACTATAACTAAATAATAACTAAAATGCTTGCCAAAAAAACTAATAATAACTATAACTAAAAAGACTTTCATAACTAATCACATGAAAGTTTTATGATTTTTGATACACGCCTCACGCATTTCAGTATTATAATCTTACTAATAAAATGGCCTAAAAAGGTGAATGTATTTATTCACGTTATTTCAGAGGGATGTAAAATTAGCGGAAGAGCATGCGCAATCTACTTTTGCTTTATTTATTTCCGATTTGATGTTACTAATTGTACAAACATAAAAAAAAACAACAATTGGGCACTGTAGGGTTAAAGCCATAGATATATAAGATTTAAAACAACGAAACAAACAACAGATGTTCAAACTGTGACTGGGAACGCTGTTGATTGAAAACACAGGTGACTGTGGAAATACTTTTTGTTGAAATCGGTGAAATCTGTGATCCACAATTACAAGTTAATACATGTGATTGTCAAACTTTATTTTAGTTATGAAAAGTTAGCTGATAGCGATTCAAAGTAGTATTTTTCTACCCAAAATATATGCAGGATCTAAATCACTTCAACGAATGATAACTGAGCATTGGAATGAAGGAATTGTTAAACTCAAGGAACTGATTTCTGCTTCTCTTAAAGTCATAATCTGTCTCGATGGATGGTCCAAAACAAACTTGTCTGCATCTTTCTTGGGTGTTTCTGCTTGTTTTTTTGATTCTGTGAAGTTGGTTGTTAGACACGCAATGCTACAACTTGTCCAGCTGCAGTATTCGCACACAGGAGAAATGTTGGCTGAAGCTCTACATCAGTGCTTGTTGGACTGGAACATTACATCTAAACAAGTGTTGATGATTGTCACTGACAGTGGAGCCAACATGACCAAAGCCATCAGATTGCTAAATGAAAGAGAAATGGCTGACCAAGAATGTGATGATAATGATATCAGTACAGAGGCAGAATATCTTTCAAATTCGGATAATGATGCCAGTTATGCTGAAGGCAGTGACACTGATAAAGAAGTAGAAGTCAACATTGATCCTGTACCGGCAGACTTAGTTTACTCAATTGAATTAGAAGAGTTAGACAAATCTAGTCATATGCCTTATCCTAGAATGGCGTGTCTAGCTCACTCGCTTCAGCTTGTGGTGAAAAAAGCATTCAGCCATTATGACAGCCTCCTTACTAAAGTTAGACACATGGTTGGAAAAATTAGAAAGTCAAGTAAAGGGATAGAAAAAATTAAACAATGATGTGGCAAAGTGCTTGTCATTGATAACAGTACCAGATGGAACAGCACTTACCATATGATATCTCGCTTTATTGAACTCAAAGCGTGTGTTACTGAATTACCTGGCTGAGATGAAAACTGACACACTGTTGATTAGCGAATGGATGCGACTACAAGAATTGTCTGATCTGTTGAAGCCGTTTGCTGTGCAGACTGATAAACTTCAAACAGACAGTCAATCACTTTCTCATATACTGCCTGCAATTATCGAGCTGCAGTGTCACCTACAGTCTTGCAAGGTATCAAAGTCAGTTACATCAACCATGCTGAGTGATACGAAGACCAGGTTTAGCTGCATTATGAATCCAGCTGCTGACAATTTCAACCCAATACCAGCAGCAACATGCCTTCTAAATCCATCGCTGGCAGTTACTATGCTGATAGAAGATGAAGAAATGATAAAGCTGCTTGAGGCTGCCAAAAAATACATAATAAACGAGGTTTGTGTGACTTAATTTTACTCCATCAGACATGCCAAAATTGCTATGTATTAATTATAGTTGTGTTATGTCATTTAGTTCACTGCTATGAAATCAAATCTACTATCTAGTTCTGTAATAATGGTAATGCTATTATTGGTAGTGGGTGGTGGCACTGGCATGGCATGTTGTATGAGTACACAGATTTTGAATAAAAACTGACAATAATGTAAATGAATAATAATCCAACAGCAATTTGTGTTAAGAGTTTTATTTTTGAGGTACTGGTTGCAAGTTGGTATAGACTAGTATAGAGTTAAATACTGATAAAAATTATTATTCTAATTTGTGCTTGTCAGTTGCCATGCCGGTAACCAGTATGTGTAAAAGTACTATATAGTTATTTGTCAATCACCTGATTGACTTTTACTATTGTGCACATTATATACAGGTTAAACAACAAAGAACAAAATCACCAGATGAAATTCAACTGCAGCAGCAGAGTATTCTTCAGATTCAGTTTCCAAACCTGGCAATGAAACTTTCTGCATCTGACAGTGCCACACCTCATCAGTTGCAGATGTCAGAAATTAATGTGGCCACCGGCATGATCAACAAGTACATTGCTGACATCCAATGCAATGCAATCAAAGACAATGCCATACCATTTTGGTTGAGAAGCTAGCTGTCCGAAGTCGTACAGTCAACTTGCACCTATTGCTCTAGACCTATTAGCAGCACCTGCTTCTCAAGCATTTGTTGAACGGCTGTTTTCAGTTTGTGGGTTGCTAACCACCGGGAGGAGGAACAGAATGGAGAAGTCGCTGGAAATGAGAGTATGGCTGATAGTCAACAGTGACTTGCTGAACGAATTAGGCAACAATTTGTTTGATGTAACAATTTGAAATAAAGCAACTTGAATTTTTTTATTCAACTTGGAAGTCACTTTTACTACTGGTTTTTACAAACTTAAAAGTTTTCAAGATTTTTTTAAGACTTATTTTCTGTTCACTTCATGTGTAGTGTGATAGTGTAGTGTGTGGTGCAGTGGATGTTGAAATTTAATTGGCATGTCTCTGTCGTATGATGGGCATTTGAAGTTTTGCAGTGCTTACGAAAATTATTCAATAACTATAACTATAACTAAATAATAATAAAAATGATTGATGAAAAAACTAACTATAACTATAACTAAAATGAATTTAAAACTATAACTAAATAATAATAAAAATGATTGCTAAAAAAACTAATCAAAACTATAACTAAAATGATTTTAATAACTAGAATATCACTGCTCCCACCACACCTTAAAGTGTATTCTTGCCACTCTTTTCTCGATATCTAAAAATAGAACCAAGGTTAGATCAGTGTAGTAAACAGATTTCCCCCAGAAACATGACCTAGTGACCTTCAACTTTAAAATCGGTGTCAGTCTGACATTGTTTTGGCTGGCCTACTTTATATAAAAGTCTGTTGTTACTCTTCTTTGATTGCCCATCCCCTTTTTTTCCCCCCACCTGCCAAATAACGATAACCCCTTGTAATATTTCATAAATATTAGTGAGATGGTTTATCGTACTTAGAGGATACTTCAAACATAAATTACTCAAAACATTAGGTCAACCTCACTTAAGTTAATTCAAAGATTCGGTACTCTAAACATGTGGTACTCTAAACATAAGTTACACCAAACATTTGGTACTCTTAACATAAGTTACACTAAACATGTGGTACTCTAAACATAAGTTACACCAAACATTTGGAATTCTAAACATAAGTTACTCCAAACATTTTGTACTCTAAACATAAGTTACTCCAAACCGATTTTTCAGTTCAAAATTTCTTGTTTGTTCTTGTCATTTGAACTCTGCAATACATTCACTTTGAAACCAAATATAAGTTTAATATTAATCAATGTTGGCCTTTGAGGATAGCCACTAGATCAACCAAGCCCGCAATAGGAGATTTTAAAAAAAATGACCTAAATGTAACAAAACTAGACTTTTGTTAAAGGGCTGTGTACCCGCACATTAAGACTACATTTAGCCATATCCCCACATACTGCCAAAGTCTCTTCTGTATGATTTTTTTCATTTGTGTTCATTTATTTTTAACTTATCACGATGACTCACTCTCATTTTTTGAAGATCAATATTTCGTACACCACGTGACCTCCGCTGTGTCACTCTCTCCCACACACACACACACAAACACACACACACACACATATATACACGCACACATACTTGTATAAGTTACACATATATACGTGTTTTCTGCCAATTTTTAAAATGAATGACAAGTTTGATTTACATTTGTGACAACTTTACATAAATTGCGATTTTCATGGGAGGAAAATCATTTTTTTTAAATTGACAAAACGTATACTGACTTATTCCCGCCACCCTTATCGCAGTATGGGCCCATCACCACAGTTTTCCAGTGATCTCTATCCTGGGCCATCATCTCCACTCTCTTGGGGAAAGAAGAGATATTGGTTTGGTTCCTACAGGCATCCTCTTTCCTCACAAAAGGATCCACAAAGTTCATCTATATCTCCTGACAAGAGAGATATTACATTTGATTTCATCTCGACGTCATCATAGTTATGTATTTTACTTTTTGTTTCATCAACAGGTGTTGGTATTGGCATGATCATGATATCAGCTATTGTATGCATCTACTACAATGTTATCATAGCCTGGACTGTATACTATTTGTTCCTTTCATTTCGTTCGGTTCTACCCTGGTCACACTGTGACAACCCCTGGAACACGGTTCGCTGTCGAGATAATAGTGGTTATAGAAATGCTACCAACAGCACAAATTTATTTGGTATTTTGAGCCAAACATCTGTAACGTCACATAATGTAACAAACAATAATATATGGACTCACAAGTATGTTTCAGCCAGCGAAGAGTTCTGGGAGTAAGTACCTTTTAAACTTATGCCTACCTTATGTGACCCTACTCTTAGTGTAAGAAACATCAAGACCATACGTCTCACCAAATAAGGTATGGGGTGTTTTATTGTTTGTAGCTATGCTGAATAAAGTATGAAACTAATTTTTAGCCAGATTATTTTGATCCATTTCATCATTCCCCAGTGGCAGATCGTCCTTAGGGCAAAGGGACATGACCTTCGACAAAATTATAATAAAATGTCTATCATTTTATTTCACAACTTTTTTTGTAATTATAATTAAAAAATTTTAAATCCGACACAATTCACATTCATTTAAAACTAGTGTCTGACACAATTAACTCATTTAAAACTAGTATTTGTACCAGTTCTAACCCCAGGTGGCGATCGTTTGCAAATTATCAATTTGTATTGGCTGAAAAATAGATCTTCAAAAGTACCCATCACTAAATCTAAATGTGTTTTCCCTCTTACTCGCTATTCTTTATACTCATCCATTCTAATTCTGTTTTCTCTATCTCCCCACTATATTCTGTATTCTCTTAAGGTTGCCCTGCATAGTATGGTAAAAAAAAAAGGCACCCCCACACCCCAGGGAACACGTTTGGGTTAAAAACACATTAAGGAATACACTGTGAAATATTTTGGGTTTCCGTGAAAAATTGAGAAAATGTATACAAAAAAAAATAAACTCTACAAGATAGTTTTTACACGGGAAAAACCTCTTACTAAGCAGGAATTGATATCAATGGCGTCATTTGGGGGGGGGGGGGAAGGGCCCCTGCCCCCCACCCCCAAGATTCTTAAAATAAAAATAATTACATTAAATAAATACAAATACTCTTTTTTATTCTATCATCAAAAATTATTTTTTTTAATATTATAATGTCTGCTGTTTTTTTAAATCTACTGTTCTTTGTTATTTTTATAAACTTTAATCAAACAACTTGACACTATTACGGGTACATTTTTCATATATTATACCATATATTATTATATATGCATGTAACCGTTTTAAAAAAATATAATAAACACATAAATGGTATTTTTGTATTTTTATTTGCCCCCCCCAACATTTTTATTTGCCCCCCCCCCCAACATTTTGGTGAAATGATGCTACTGATTGATATTATATATTAATCAGATGAGGTACTGGTTTTTTTCATGTCAAATATCAAGCTGGAATATTTCATTTCCATGTTCAGTAGTGGACACTGTAATGGACTTTCCACTTGGGACCTTGTTTTTATTTTTAACTGGGATTCACACTTTACAGAAACAAGGTAGAAACTTAAATTGCACAAGAAGACCTCCCTATTTAATTGCCAAAATAAGCTCAACAAGAAGCCTTTGAAAAATCAAATAACACATAACATGATGAATTTGGCTGGAAACAGACATTTTTAAAATTTAAAATTTGGTTTATCCCTAATGACTTTGGTTCACTGTAAAATGTGTTTATTTTGTGAAGCAAGCATGTTTTTGTCGGACTTCGTTGTTTGGAACATTAATTTTGTGAGTTGTTTGTTAAGTTTGGCAGGTCTACTATTGTACTTCTGTAGGCTACAGCAAAAAAAAAAAAGGGTGTGTGTGGGGCAGTTTTTTTTAACTACACTTGCATTATTTTTAGAACTCATTGTGATAAATATGATATTGATCGGTTGTAATATAAAGAGAAATCAGAGGAATAGACCTTGTCACATTTACTTATTCAAATTGAATTATAAAGTATTTAAAAATTTCCATTCACCATTAATAAGTGATAACTGAATTTCTTGGGAAATCTGAATAAGCCAAGGGGTAAAAATTCGACTAAGATGTCTTCTCCCCGAGAGAGAAACTATCTATAAACTATAAAGAGAAACTATTTTATAAACTATAAAGAGAATTAAAATATAAAGTATTTAAACTGTACTTTAAATCTCACTGGTTACACTGGTATGCAACATGCACTTTTTTTTCAAGTTTCCAATATCTACTTTGCCCAAGTATCCCAAATGGTTAGGCCAATCTTTGATGTAATAAATGGCATTTATCATTATTACTACTGGGTCGTACCAGACATACCAGTAATTATATTATGCATTTAAATTTGCAGGCGCCATGTTTTAGAATTGAGTGATGGTATTGAAAATCCTGGGCATGTTAGATGGCAGCTCTTAATATGTCTGGCTTTCTCCTGGCTTTGTGTATTTTTCTGTCTCTTTAAAGGCGTAAAAATACTTGGAAAGGTTAGTGAAAAAAACATTTGTTCAAGTTGCATTTTAATCTTTGATTTCCAGTCCTCGCCAATATCCTACTGACACTGATAGGATAGACTTTAGACTTAAAGTAGTTAAAGATATTATTACTGATTAGTTTTGATAAAATAAAATGTAACCAGCTCTTCTCTTATCTTAAATTTTTTTTCTGATGGAAAACTAAAGGTGATGCACTTTGCAGCTCCTTTTCCATATTTAGTTTTGACCATCTTGCTGATTCGAGGATGTACTCTGCCAGGTGCTGCTGAAGGAATTCTGTTTTACATTGTACCAAGATGGGAAAAGCTAGCAGATTTCAATGTGAGCGATTTTAAAATGTATATAATAAATTTCTTTAAATCAAAGCTTTCGCATAAGTTACATTTAATTCATTTTTTTTGTAAACAATAATTAATTTATATGCTTTTGATGGTAATCATCTTGTGCTGTTAAAAGTAGGCCTATTGCTATGACATAATGAACACAATTTTCCTAAAAGTAATATTTAAACAAGTTTTTTATCAATCAACTTTGTTTTGTTATCACTTAGTTTTAATACTTCATTGTTAATACTCACCTTTGTTTCAGGTATGGGGCGATGCTGCCTTGCAGATATTTTATTCAGTTGGAATGGGTTGGGGTGGCATAATTACAATGGCATCCTATAACAAATTTAATCACAATGTTTACAGGTAAATAATTTAATTAATTGACTTCATTGTTACATAAGTAAATGTTTCCAGTTTGACTTTATTTTGCAGCTTGTTCTCATTATTATCAGAATTTTTTTAATGAAAACTTTCTAATGAAATATTCCAAACTGTGTTTTAATATCATTCCTAATTAAGAATGCACAATAACTGGAGGAGTAAAGGATATATTGAAGTATGCAATTAATATTTTAAATTTGTAACTATCTTAATAAAAAAGAAAAAAGAAAAGAAAATTAATGAAAATATAAATATTTTAGTTTTAACTTGTGACTAAATTCTTTCTTTTTATTTTATTTTAGAATTATCCCTTTTAAAAATTCACATAATTTCAGAGATTCAATGTTGGTGCCATTGATAAATTGTGGAACAAGTCTGTTTGCTGGCTTTGTAATCTTCTCAGTTCTTGGATATATGGCTCATGAACTGAACACCAGCGTAGATAAAATTGTCACTCAAGGTAAGCAAACAAAAAGTGTCATTTTAAAATTGAAATTTACTTTAGCATGAGAACATTTAAATATAAAGGTTATGTTTCACAGGGCCAGGTTTAACATTTGTGGCATATCCTCAAGCTATTGCTACGATGCCCATTTCTCCTTTGTGGTCAGTACTTTTCTTTCTTATGTTGTTCACAGTTGGGTTAGACAGCCAGGTGAGTGCTCTAAAATTTGTATGATACTTTTATTTTATGATTCATCTAATTATTTATTTGTAGCTTTGTGAATTTTAGAAAAATAATATTAAAACTTAAATAAATAAATATCAGTTTATTCTAGTTTCAAAGCCAAAATATTTATTATATTTTAATCATGAAAAACTTGTTTTGTTATGCTTTTCAGTTTGGAATGTTTGAAACAATTATAAGTAGCTTAATTGATGAATTTCCTCAAAAGTTGAGAAACAGAAAAACAGTAATAACAGCGGTTGCCTGTGTTGTTGAATTTTTATTAGGCTTAACATGTATAACTCAGGTATTACTAACAATTTTTTTCTGAATTTTTTTTTTTTAAACAGAATCAGTGAATTAAAAAACATGGAGTATTAGGTCTGATTCTACTTAAAGTCTTTAAAAACAATTATTTGTGATTAAATTAAAATACTATTTTGTGATTGAAAAAAGAAAAGGTTTTGGTTTAATTTTTAAGAGCATGTCAGATCAAGATATCAACTTGTGTCTCTGTAAGGATGAGATGTTTGCTTCTGGATTCAGGAGCTGATTAATGCCAGTTTAGGCTCTAGTAGCAGAAGAATATATGGGCCCTATAAAAAAGAGGGATAGTAGACAAATAAACTACATGTGTAAAATAGCTGTGCTCTTAAAAATAAATCATTTAAGAATTTCACAAATTATTAAACAATTTTTCTTTTTTTTTTGTAATGACTCATTAATTACATAATTATAAGTAGCTTCAGAAATATCTATTTTTGTATTCATTTTTTTCTCTGTCTAGGGTGGTATTTATGTCCTCCAGATTATGGACTGGTATTGTGCTAGTTTTTCTCTTATGCTAATTTCATTGACAGAATGCCTAGCTCTTGCTTGGGCTTATGGTATGTTGACTTTTTATTATGATAATGAGTTGGATAATAACAAATTATGGCTATTGAAAAAAATTTAAAGTTAAAAAGTGGCTGAATTGTTTGATTAGCTTAATCATTAAATTAAAATATTGCTATTAATATCTATATTGTTAAACTTTATACATTTTAGGTGTTGATAATTTGTATAGAGATATTGTTCTCATGACTGGCAAAAAGCCTCATTGGTGGTGGAAACACATGTGGAGATTTGTTACACCAACTGTCATTACAGTAAGAAACATGTCTTAAAAAGTGTTGTTTGACTTATGTTGTTAAAAGATTTGTGTATAGACAGAATTTTTAAAATATCGCATGCTTTGATTTAAACTAAAATGAACCTGTTCCTAATAATTGAAATATACAAAAAAAAAATTTGTTTTAATCTATCTTACAGTTTATTTGGATCTTCAGTGTTGTAACACTTGGACCTGTAACCTATGGCCCATCATACAAATACCCTAACTGGTCAATAATATTTGGCTGGATCCTGGGCGTAGTTTCTGTCATACCAATACCTTTTGTTGCAATCTATCAAATTGTAAATAGCAGTGGACCATTACTTAATGTAAGTATGCCATGCGATCCTTTCAGGGATCTAACATAGCTCATAGCTTGTTATTTATTCTTGAAGTGTTTCTTAATTTTTTTGCCATTAGTGACCTACTTAGAAAGCTTTTTGATTTTCACAACCTGCATGTAAAGAAAAAAATGACACAAAAACAGAAAAAATAATTGTGTAGCCAAGCATTCAAATTTTTAGAGAGCTTCTGTTTTAGAATATAAACTAAACATTTTTTTTGAGAAATCTGTGTCTTTTTAAAAAAAAATTTGAAATATTTTTATTGTCATTCAGACTGTTAAGTTAATTATTTAACTTTACTAGCTGTACCCTGCAAAACCTTTGCATAGAGCTATATTCCCTTAGGTTTGATCAGTAGGGTAGGTTATTTTTTGTTTTGGACAGATCCGATTTTTTCATGATTTTGTTACTATTTAAAGATGCAATATGTTGTAGAAATACAAAAAAAACAAACAAACAAATATTTAAATTTCGGCCTTTGGGTTTCATGGTTGAAAACTGCAGAAACTATTCAAAACTTTAGATTTAAAAAAAAAAATATTTATCGAATCAAGAGTCGGGCAAGAAGCCATTTTGAATTCTTAATTTCTACTTTTGATATAACGCAGACATGAGACCACTATTATTATTTTAGTCATTTTAGATTCTTTGGTAATAATAATAAAAGTTATGCTAGCCATAAATTCCCTTTATTTGCAGTGTCAATAGAAACAGATGAATCTTACACTTTATGGCTTTACTTTTATTACAGCGTTTCAGAATATTGACCAGCCCTGATCCATCTTGGGGACCATCACAACCTGAGGATCGTTTGCGTTTCTTTGAAGAATTAGAAAAGTCCAAGAAAATTGTCATAAATGGAAGCATAGACAGAAAAGGCTATTCAATAAGCAATGGAAAAAAAGATGAATCAACAGTTGTTTTTATTCAAAAAAAATAAAACTGTATTTGTGTTAAAAAAAAAATCAAAATATATGTTAAAATATCAAGCTACAAAGTAATACATGTATTTGTTTGCAAGTTAATAACAAAAGTTTAATTTAAAATGTTGTTTTTAATTCTAGACTGCATACAAATTATATTTTCACTTTATAGAAAAGTATATGTCTACATTGGTCTAAGTGTCAGTTACAAATTCATCCATGCATACTGTCTTTCAGATGTTTATTATATAATTAGTGTGACTCTCTCTTTATAAATAAGTGATTTATTTAATTTATTTTATGGGTAATATTTTGGTTTGATTAATTAATTCAGGATTGTTTAATTTCCAAATGAAAATATTCTCTGGTGTTCAAAAACTCTTTGCAGCCTCTTGAAAAAACCCTGAAATTTCTGTGTTTATTGCCATTGAATAAAAGTATGACATCTGTATATTTTGTTAAATATTTTAACTCCTGTTTCTGCTAGTAAGATTTAGCATGCAATTGTTATTTTATGTAGGAGATATGAAATTTTTTAATTACAAAAATAAATGCTTTTGGAGAATAATTCTTAGTCTGTGATAACAGTCAATAGTCATTTTAAAGGGACCAAAAATTTTTGTACAATATTTAAAATTTATTCTTATTTTTTATGCTATCATTATCAATTTTGTTGAATGCTATTATATAGCATTAATTTTCTTTTGATTATATTAAGCAGGTTGGTGAAGATACTACCTGTCTTTCAGAGTTATAAATATATATTTTTGAATACATAACAGTGACAGGAAGAAAAGTTAAATAATGAAAATGATTTAATGTTCTTTTATCTTGGTTATTTTTCTTTACAAAGACTAGAGAAATGAAAGTGAATTTTCATTGTAATTTAGTAAAATGCTTTCTGAAGAATTCTTTTGATTAAAAAAACTTGATTATATGGTTATAAACAATACTAAAAATACCATCATAATTTTGTATCTAATTTTGTATTTAAGCTTTTTTGTAATATCTGAAAGTTTGAAACTGATTTTTTTCTTAATGCCACCTGGTCAGCTTTGCAAAAGACTTTTTCAAATGAATAGGTATATTATAAAAATATGTATCACTGAGCAGCATATAACTAGGGTAAATAATAATTTATAAAAGATTTATAAGAAAATGAGAGGGTTTTATAAAGCCTTAATGTATATAAAAAAAATTAGGTTTGCATCTTTTTGGGTGGGGTGGGGGTGGATGGCTTTGAAATTTTAGCCATGTTAGGGTTGACTTTACTGATGTAAAATCATTAATCATTATAATCTGAAGTGAATGCTTATTTTTCAATGAAATCATATTCAATATTGCTGGTTGTTAACGTCCTTTGTAAACAGATTCTTTTTGAATGGCTAATAATTTGGATATTTGAGAAAAAAAGCACATTCTTGCAAAATACAGTATTTATATACAGCCAACATTAAGTCTAAGATTATGCAGATTTATTAATGCAAATTCAAATTTATGTAGTTTTTGGGTTTCGTAAAAAAAATTCAATTATGAAAATATTACCATTGCTTTTTTTAGCCACGTTCCCATAATAATAGTCAATATTAAAATTGCTATGTTCATTTCCATAAATATCATGGACCAAATTAATAATGGCTTGCTGGCCTTTTTCAAACAACCTTCTCACTAAATTGTTTGGCAATAATTTAAACTTTTTTCAATGTTTTCTCTCAATTTAATCATTGAAGCGAAGGCAAATACTAAATTTTAATTTTAATAGAACGTATTATATATTGATTTTCTGCCAACATGTTTTATAGATCCATAGGGGGTAATATATTTTTGCTGATATGATTTGTTGTTTTCACATCATTCTGAGTGTGGCATTTAAAAAAAAAAGGAACTATGCTTTAAATTAGCTATTTTTAAATTTTGAACAAACTAAGTGCCATTTTTGCAGTTTATGCTCATTTTAACAAGTTTTCTTGAAGTACTTAATAAAATAAAATAATAAACACAATTTTTAATTTACAGTAAATTAGCACACTGAGGAAAATCTAATATTGTCCATTCAGGTCCATTTTTTATGCAACTATTCTGGCTCTTCATAAAGTGAGACTGATTTATAAATATAGCTTATATTTATATATAATGTTAAAGTATATTTATATATATGTTTGTCTCTCGGCTACACATTTTCTTACTTCAGCACAGACTGTAGTCAAATTTATATTAAACCATTTAACTCTTTTTGTACCTACATATCTGTCTCAACACTTCCATAGTTTTAACAAATGTACATATTTTATTCATTTAATTGAGCGATGTTGGTTAAAGAAAAAATTGATATACTTTCTGTTTGAGCTAAATTCTTTATATTCATATTATGATTCACATCAGTGCGTCAGATAAAAAAAAATCTTACTGCCTAGTTTATAAATAGCTTATTAATCTTATCAGCCTAACAACATCATTTTTAAAATGGATACATTTTTGTCCACTTGCTGTCAACAAGGCTATAGAATAAATTTTTTTTTTTCCTTTTCTAAAAAACTGGATATAGTTGGATAATATTTCTACTTTATTGTTAAGAACATTCTGTGGTATTCACAAGCAAATGAAATATATATTAAAAGCCATTTATTTGTTGAAAAAAAGAAAAATCATTTTATTTCCACATGATTAGTTTATAATTTATTTGTATTCACATCGATCCTTAGAGTGAGAAGTTTTTAAAACCTGTTTTATAGATAAGGGTAGTGGTAGTAAAGGTCTGTAATAAATTTTTTACACAATGTTATGATGGGGAGATTAAATTTTGTATCATTTTTGGGTGACAATAATATTTAAATGGTCCCTGGATTAATTTTTATATTTTGTGTTTACACACAATTAAAATGAAGCTGAGGGTAAAAGAGTTTTGTTTTTTTGGGTGAGTTGATTTTTAACATTACTTATACTTAGAGAATGTCATCTATGATTTTAGTTTTATTTTTGTACTCATCCTTTACTTATTTATTTAACTTGCGGAAGTGCACACTGCAGAATTTTAAAATATCAGAATTTGACAAAGAAAAAGTTATTACAAATGTCTTAAATTCATTCATTTTTTTCCACATAGAATATTCTTCTTTCCCACACTGCTAGTATATATATATGTATTGCTAATATATAAATAAATAAATATATATATATATAAATGAAGACTACAAAAGTTGTAAAAAATTATAAGAATTTATTTATTGTTTAAAAATCAGTCAAAAAGTATTTATTACATCAACATATCTTTTTTTAAAATTTTAAATGTATTTGATTTACTATTTTATATAAGAGTTACACATGTTTGTTTATAACCAGTTTGTGTTGTTGAAATGTTTCTTTTTGTAATATAGATCTGCAACCTCATTTTGTTTAGTAACTGTAGGTTTATATTTTCATACTGTTTTCATGAGAAATGACTATACAGTAAATGAACAAATGTGTTTATTTAAACAAAGAATGTTGATTTTTTTATGATCAGCAACATATACTATTAAAACATATAAAATAAAAACAATGGCTCCAGGGCCAACAATTAGTTTTGGAATTCCAAGTAATGAACATTTTCTGTAATATATTTATCTGTCCTAATTTACTTTTTCTTACTTTTTGAATTGTTTCTTTTCCTTTCATTTTATTTATAATTTTAAGCCTGTTCACATGATATTGTAGTCATGTAACATAATGTAAGTTAAAATCTTTATTCTATCCTTCTATCAGAATCTACTTACATTTTACATGTTTGAAATCATCAGTATTTATTTCAACTATAAGTACACAGTAAGAAATATCAGTATGCAATGTCATTATGTTTTTACTTTTTATTAATCAGAATTAATAAAGATTTTTAGCAGGTATTATTTAAGCAATTAAGTTTGTAAGTACATGTAGAAACATATAGAATTAAAGAAATCCAACTCTATTTTGTTCACTATTTTTAGTTAATCATTAGATTTTTTTCTGTTTTAACAATAATTAGTCAACATATTTTCACTAAAACAATAACTTTATTTATATCATAGATTAAAATGTTGTATAAATTATCACGTAAATTTATACATTCATTGAACTTCTAATAGGTTTATTATTTTGACAATGACTTACAAAAAATGACTAGTTATATTAGGGGTGAGCAACCGCATCTTTTTAGCCTTTTAAAAAATATTAGCACTCTTTATAAGAGAAGCAAGAATCAGTGTTGTGAAGCCTTTAAATCAAATGCCGTCATTTTCATTTCGGTATAAAATCACATTCATTAGCAGATTATAGGTTTCATTCCCTAATCTTTATAGTCAATCTGTCGCATACCTACCAGGCCCGTAGCCAGGTCAAAGTCAGCAGGGGGCACCAATACCCAGCAAGGGGGGCGCCTTTACTTTTTCTTTATTTTTTCCTCTTTTCTTTTTTCAGTGGGGGGGGGCACTCCACCCATTCCCCCCCCCCCTTGGCTACGGGGCTGATACCTACTAGCTTTGGAAACACCAACATTTGTGCAACAGCTTTTTCATTTATAAAATATTTGAAGACTGTTCATTGCACAGCACTCATTAAACCCACTAGTAAGATCACTTTTATTTAAAAACCATAAACTTTGTACTACGCTTTGATAAACTATCTACAAATTAAGCAGGCTCACAAATCATTAGTAAGAAAAACTATTCAGACCCATAGATTTGATATTATATTTGTGGGGCAACCTAACGGCTTGACAAGGGCCCCAAAATAAAATTACTGACCAATCGGATGATAAGGCCAGCGACCGGAACATCTTGGGCCAATGCAGCTTCATTGAAGTAAAATAAATGAATTAAATTTCGAAATTGACGGTTACCATTGAAAATTCTTGCCTCCCTCGTATAGGCAACCGTGGCTGTTGGATTGATTTGAAGTAAACCAGTTTGGTTGGCAGTGTTTGTAGTTTCAAATTAAATGTTATAGAGTGCTATAAACTAATTTTAGATTGACTCAGTAAGATTATTTTAAACACTGGTTATGTTACAGATAAATTAAATGTAGTTTGTTATGAAATTGAGTAATATTGCGCTCAGTATTTTACTTAGGTTTTTCAAGAACAACAATGTTTATAATAAAATTTATAACAATGATATGTTGCTAGCATGTTTTGTGTCACTGTCTGAGGTGAACAATGGGAGAGCACTCATTCCCTATTACTTCTTGGGAAGACATGAACATTATTCAAAGTTCATTGGGTTTGAATTCAGGATTGTCCAAATTATAACCTTTCCTTACCAAATATCTTTTACAGATTGTTTACAAAATATTATAGTCAAGTTATTATTACAAAATATATTTAACCTTGACTTTTTCTTTTTTTTTTTTTTTGGAGAATCAGAAAATATATATTGAAAATATATTTCATGATGAAAAGTAAGTTATCGATGTTAAGCTTGACACACAATTTAGAACAAGTATGACATAAAGCTGTGAACAAGCATGACACAAAATTTAGAGTTTTTATTTAGTTCTCGATTATCTGTTTACAAATGAATCAATAGTAATTCAAGGGATATAATCACGTTTAATTTTGACGAATGACATTGATAAACGAGTTACTTTTCATTTTTACACGCGATGTCTTATTAGCATTGCAAATTGCATTGTCCCTTGATGGATTATACAGATTTCACACCTGTCAAAACAATCTTTACATGCCATTTCAAAGGTGATGATGTCATCATTTCTCGCATTCTTGTGATTCCAACGGATCGTCGGCATCCGTCTCTCGAGAGACGATTGTGTAGCTAATTTGTGAGTCTACAAGCATCGCCGAGAATGGCTGTGCAGTCCGACTCGGGAGTGGCAATCCCTGCCGCACTTGGCACATTTGAAAATAGATGGTTGTTGTAGCTGTTGTTTTTGCTGCTTCCGCCTTGATCTTTTCAGGGTGGCATTGTCGTGTCAATCAGCCTCTGCGCACGATGAACCCTGCCGGACTGCGAGCATTCAGGCCTGGCGGTCGACTGCTTGACACTCCCAAGAGTTGGGGTTTATGGAGCACTGTTTCATGTTCTTTTTGCAGGTATCTTTGAAGCGCATTTTAGGGCGCCCTATTTTCCTCTGACCTGTAACTAGCTCGCCATAGTAGGTCCTTCGGGATGCGGCTTGCGTCCATTCTCTTGACATGGCCGAGCCATCTGAGGCGTCTCTCGCTAAAAACTGCGAACAAGCTGCTCATGTTGGCCCTCTCCAGCACCCCAGTGTTGGGGAACATGTCCTGCCACTTGATCTGCAGTATACGCCGCAGGCACCTCATGTGGAAGTTGTTTAGTTTTCTTTCGTGCCTCGCGTAAGTGGTCCACGTCTCGCATCCATAGAGGAGGGTGCTGAGTATGCAGGCCAGGTAGGCGCGCAATCTGGTATTCTCATTGAGGCTGGGGTTAGTCCACACTCGTTGATTTAGCTGCCTTAGCGATTCTGCAGTTGATCTCAGGGTCTATGGATAGCGAGCTGGAGATGGTGGACCCGAGGTAGGTGAAGTTCTCGACAACCTCTCGGGTGTACCCATCGATATCAATGTTTTGGGGGGGGGGGTTATCTGTATCCTGTGCCATGACATTTGTCTTTTTCAGGCTGATGGTCAGTCCAAACTCCTTGCACGCGTGGGAGAGGCGGGTGACAAGCTGCTGCAGTCCGTCTTCGGTGTATGATGTCGAGGCTGCGTCATCAGCAAAGAGCAGCTCGTGAATTAGTACCTTTGTGACTTTGGTCTTTGCACGGAGGCGGGCTATGTTATAAAGCTTGCCATCGGACCTTGTATGGATGTAGACACCCTCGCTGCAATCCTTGAAGGCTTATTGGAGGAGCATGGAAAAGAAGGTACCGAATAGTGTAGGTACTCCGCTGCTGACTGGGAAGGCCTCGGAGATTGCGCCGTTGTAACAAACCGTGCTATGTATGCAAACAGGCGTGGGGGGCAGCCAATCTTTTGCAGCAAGCTGAAGAGTCCGCTTCGACTTACCAGATCGAATGCCTTTGTGAGGTGACCAAGGCGATGTAGAGTGGCACCTGCTGTTCCTGACACTTCTTTTTCAGTTGGCGTAGTGAGAAGATCATGTCCACTGTTGATCGGCCAGCCCTGAAACCACACTGTGACTCGGGAGGCGAGGGCCTGACCTTTCAATTTCAGAGACTGTAATTCCCAATTGGACGTTTCAAATCAATAAAACTCAGGGTTAATCTTTAGAGCAGTGTTGTTTAGATCAAGACACTGATTGCTGTGTCATGTGTCTACCTTGCACCCCTGACACGTCTGTTGAATTAAGCTCTCTTTCTCTCTCTCTCTCTCTCTCTCTCACATATACACACACACACACACACACACATATATATATATATATATATATTGGGTAACATTTGGTTTTAATTAACTAACATGATTGGGAATTCTACTTTCTGACAGATACCTTATACCTATGAACTACACATTGACAGACACGTATGACACACACAGACAAATACGTATGACCTAAGCATTGACAGACACGTATGACCTACACAATGACATATATATATGACCTACACACTGACAGACACAACATACACACTGAAAGACACGTATGACCTACACACTGACAGATACGTACGAGTTATACAACGACAGACACACACACTCACACACAGTCACTGATAATGCTACCTATGAACTGAATTCACAATACATTTCGTCCAGTCACTTGACCGTTCCTCCAGTAACTATTATTGTAACACAACAGTGAACAGTTCAGTCAATAATTCAGGCAAGTTATATTTTTCTCTCGACAATACATATTAAATTGCACATCTTACTCCACGACAATGTCTTTGATGAATTTGAAAAGGTAAATAGTGTGTTTATGCCTTAATTGTACAATGTTATTTATATCTTAGTTTGTACAATGTAATTTATATCTTAGTTTGTACAATGTAATTTATACCTTAGTTTTGCAATGTAATTTATAATTTAGTTTGTACAACCAACATAATTTATTTCATAAAAATACTGTTTAGCTTCTGGTCTATGAAGTCAGTTTAAATCCTCAATACTTTCACTAATCAAGTCACAATGTAATTCGTGCAGATTTTGTAATGCGTGTAATTATTGTACATTTAATCAAGGCAATCAATTCAATTAATCATAATTTTAGATTTTAGTTATTTCTTTTTTTTACTGTGCATTAAAAATATTGAATTAGTATTTTTTTCCTCACAAAATAATACTTGCAAATAATAGTTAATAAACGATAAGTCGATAATACTTTTTAGTAATTCTGTTTAAATGTTTCAGAAAGTATATCGGCTCTTCTGTTGATTCACTCAGTGATTCCTTGACACGTATACTGGAGTCGGTTGATCCATTGGTCAGACAGGAAGGGAGACAACTGTTTCAGCATTTCCTTCTAGAATTAATAAGGGGCAATAATCTGATAAAATCATTTCTAGACGGTGTTCTCGCTTCTGGGTAAGTTCTATGTCATGTGAAAAAATAAAATAAACCAATTGAGACGTACAAAAATATTTGATTCTCTCTAAGTCAAGAAAACATAAATACATTTCAAAATGAAGCCTGTGATTAAAATATATATTATTCCAGACTTGAACTTCCCATGTTTAGTTCTCCAATGTTACTACCTACTGCACAACTTGTACGACTGATCATTGAATTTGTTAGATCAAATGAAAGAAATGAAGTACAGGAAGTATTACGACAGGTTGGTATTAATTAGGCACTATACAATGGACTGGCTTAAAAAAATTCTTTACAATTATGCCTAGAATACTTTTTGTCTTTTAACATATGTATGATGTGCTAATATTTACAAGCTGACATATTCGTTAAATACATTTATTCTAACTAAAATCAGCCATGCGAAAAAATCTGTGTTAAATAATTGAGTGGATGTATGTTAAATAATTGAATGGATGTATGTTAAATAATTGAATGGATGTATGTTAAATAATTGAATGGATGTATGTTAAATGGATATTTTAAGTAGATATTTATCTTTGATGAATATGTGAAGTATCTATCCATCAGCTTATCACCAAAATAGATCTCTCACTAATGATTATTTGAAACCATACAAACTTTATCCATACTTAAAAAAAAAAATCATCAGTGTATTTAATCCAATGCTAAATCAATTCGTTAACCAATTCTGAAAATTAACTAAATGTCCTAAGATAATGACATACTATAAATTCTATTTCTGTTAATATGCCAACTTTTATTTAATTTAATAACATTAAATTAAATAAAAAAAATCATAATTATAAAATATAGCAAAAACCTTGTTTAGCATAAGTAAAGTGTATATCATTTCATCCAATCAAAATTTAAATTGTTTCTTTTAACTTCACTCATAGTGGACATGTCACTATGACCTGGGCACAGCTCTGGCCGGACTGAGTGTCAACACTGAAGATATGGAAGAGATGTTGGCTACTCTGTTTTATTTGTGTCAAGTGGTAGTCCAGGGGAGACAAAACAGAGACGAGAATGTTCTATGGCCAGTAGTAGATAGGTGCCAGCAGATTCTGTGGAATATTCTGTACCCTCACACTGGGGACATGGTGAGTGGTAGATTATAGCTATAAGTGTAGAACATTGTTACATGCAATTGATGCATCATAGCTATCAGTGTAGAACATTGTTACATGCAATTGATGCATCATAGCTATAAGTGTAGAACATTGTTACATGCAATTGATGCATCATAGCTATCAGTGCAGAACATTGTTATATATATATATATAAATATATATATATATATATATATATATATATATATTTATATATATTTATATATATATATATATGGTGTGACTTTGTGGCGCTGAGATGTTGAGTCTTATCTACATGCTATAGATTACTGACTCAAATCCCATCATGTCCAGTCATTAACCATGTCCTCCGTGGTTCCTACACTGAACACTGATCTATGTTTTGGTTAACAAAAACAACTTAAAAAAAAACCGTCCCATTAAACTTGTAGATATAAACATTGTATGTTTAAATAATGAATTGAATCGATTGAAAAACAAAGTGAATGTTAACATTGCCTATAAATTGTTTGTGTGTGTGGAGACTCCTATTTCCATGGTGCTGATTCGTTGATACTATAGCTTTACATATTTTACATTGGACTTAACATGTACAGAATTCACTTCTTATATATTTTACATTGGTCTTAACGACTTGTACAGAATTCACTTCTTACATATTTTACATTGGTCTTAACGACTTGTACAGAATTCACTTCTTACATATTTTACATTGGTCTTAACGACATGTACATAATTCACTTCTTACATACTTCACATTGGTCTTAACGACTTGTACAGAATTCACTTCTTACATATTTCACATTGGTCTTAACGACTTGTACAGAATTCACTTCTTACATATTTTACATTGGTCTTAACGACTTGTACAGAATTCACTTCTTACATATTTTACATTGGTCTTAACGACTTGTACAGAATTCACTTCTTACATATTTTACATTGGTTGTAACGACATGTACAGAGTTCACTTCTTACATATTTTACATTGGTCTTAACGACTTGTACAGAATTCACTTCTTACATATTTTACATTGGTCTTAACGACATGTACAGAATTCACTTCTTACATATTTTACATTGGTCTTAACGACATGTACAGAATTCACTTCTTACATATTTTCCATTGGTCTTAACGACTTGTACAGAATTCACTTCTTACATATTTTACATTGGTCTTAACGACTTGTACAGAATTCACTTCTTACATATTTTACATTGGTCTTAACGACATGTACATAATTCACTTCTTACATATTTTACATTGGTCTTAACGACATGTACAAAATTCACTTCTTACATATTTTACATTGGTCTTAACGACATGTACAAAATTCACTTCTTACATATTTTACATTGGTCTTAACGACATGTACAGAATTCACTTCTGGTTTTATAAATTGTATTAGGAGTTACATTGAAAACTTTATTTTCTACACGTCTTCAAATTTCAACACAATCTGAATTATTACAGTTCTTCAAATGTCAGTACAATCTATTGAGTTATTACAGTCCTTCAAATGTACAATCTATTGAGTTATTACAGTCCTTCAAATGTACAATCTGTTGAGTTATTACAGTCCTTCAAATGAACAATCTATTAAGTTATTACAGTTCTTCAAATGTCATTACAATCTATTGAGTTATTACAGTTTATAGATTAGGCTGGAGAAAAAAAAATTAAACTATGTCATTTACTTGGAATTTTTATTTTCAGCCAAAGCCTGTTGAAACAGAAGATAACAAAGAAGGCGGAGACAACTGAAACAAAAATATATTATTTAATATGACGACAACCTTGTTAGATGAATCAAGAGATTTGACGGAATTACTTCCAGGGAGATAATTTGAAATAAAGTTATTGTTTGTATAAATTAAAGTTGTCTACCTTTTGTTTTTTTAATAAAATTACCAATGAAACAGAGAAGCCCCTGAGTGATTCTTTGCTAAATAAATGAAACAAAAACTAGACGTTTGCCACTGTCCCAAATATCACACTCGCCATAAGCCCTACGTATTGCTAACGCCGCCTCTGAGTGAAGCACATAAATCATACATATTTAATTATCAGTTACCACATTCAGTTATTGATGTGTACATATTTAGTCTCAAACTGACTTACATTTGCAGGAAAAAAAATTGTTTAAAGAGTTTCATTGTACCTTAGTTTCCATTGTTCAACAGATAAACGCTTCTCATGGTATAATATATTTAGAATTCTGGGCTCTTAGTGACAGATGTGTGGTATCAGTCATTAACTCTTTAAGCTGCTGATTTCAAATGTAGTACATTTCATTTAGGGTACAATTTACTTTTTAAAATCTTATTTAAATATAGTTATTCTAATAATAGATCTTGAATAACATGTATAGAAATAAAACATCGTACTAGACTTGAAGTTGATCACTTTGATCAGTGGTCCAGACTGTCCAGAGCTCAGAAGAAATGATTTCAATTCAACTAAATAAACGAAACCAGTTTCATAATCACATAAATATTCTGAAAATCAAATGTATTTCATTTTTGAGTTTGGATAAATAATTTAAACATTTGATTATTATTGAAAATTTATTTATACTTTCATGACATACTTACGTAGGTTAAAATTATTTTATTTTTGTTATAATTGTTTTATAACAGTTTAGTTATACATCGATACAATATAATATTTTACAATGAACACAACACGCAAATACTTGATGTCAATGGCACTTGTTTCATTTAATTAATTTCGTCATAAAGAAAAATGTAAAGTTGAGACATTGGGCAGAAATTTAAAAAAAGTTTTCAACCGCTCATTTAATATTTGAGTTTCTACAAGTAGAAACAGATTAGAAAATACATTAGACCAAACACATTGAGTGCTTTTGTGTTTATATATATAGGTTAAACTACATTTATATCTATTGGTAAAGTCACGTGACATTATATTGATGAGTTTCACATTTAAAATCAACCCCTCCCCCAATCACCAATAGGTTTTGTTTAATTTATTCAGACATTATAAAAAGATTTTTAGTTTTTTTTTTTTATTTCAAATAATATTCGTTCATAAAAAAGTTTCAAATATTCTGTCTGGAAGTTTGAATCAACAAAGTGAAATGAAAGATGTTTCTTTCTCACCCTGTCTCAATGTTAGTCCATTGAACATCCTCAAATACTTCAGCAAGAGAGAGCACTCCACGCCTGTTTATCCTGAATTATTCTACACATGACCAGATTCCTCTCATTTATCTTGGCTATCACGTTACAAATTAACACGGTTTAATGACGGCACAGCAGGGCTACTGATCTCAAGCAAACGGAGATAGTCCTGATAGAAGCCGGCCAACCATCAACACAATTTCATCAACAATAGTAGCAACACAAACTGTTGTGGTTCAGAAAAAATAAGCGAGGTCACTGTTGAAAGCTCCAAGTAGTTCGGAGTTAGTTCCCGTGTTGTTTTTTTTTTATACTGAGAATGTAAAGAATCATTTTCGCATGATGGCGTTCAGGTTTTTTGTGTGACCCTCGTCTATACCGATAGAACATTTGACAACAGTGTTGTGTTTGGCTGTGTGCTGGAGAAATAAAGTTGGCAACACATGACAACGAGCATCGTCTGAAAACAAAGAAATAAACCATCAACAACTACAGTGTTTCACTTAGTCAACTTAATTAATTAAAATAATAACAACAAATGATGTCATAAAGAAACTTAAATACAAGTCAAAGTTCATGTGAATAGAATTAGTAAAACCGTTCAATTCAGAAAATAGTACTTAAATAGCCAGAATGCCCACCCCCCCCCCTTCCCATGTTTCTATTGTACGAATGTAATCTTTTTTCAAATTACAGTTTCTGAAAATGTCAGACCATATTTTATCATTCAAGTATATACTTCACTGAATGCTATTTTAGCATTCAAATATATATACTACACTGAATGTTATTCATTCAAGTATAAACTTCACTGAATGTTATTTTATCATTCAAGTATAAACTTCACTGAATGCTATTTTTTACTTGATTTATTTAATTCAGTTTGCTTTGTATGACGATTCTAATGTAGCCTACGTCGTGTTAGTCGTATTTAAAAAATCGTAAATCAATTATCAATCACTTCTCAGGTTAAATCGGCTTTAAACACTTGTGTATTCTATATGACAAAGCACTTGTGTATTCTATATGATAAAGCACTTGTGTATTCTATATGACAAAACACTTGTGTATTCTATGACAAAACACTTGTGTATTCTATATGATAAAGCACTTGTGTATTCTATATGATAAAGCACTTGTGTATTCTATATGATAAAGCACTTGTGTATTCTATATGATAAAGCACTTGTGTATTCTATATGACAAAACACTTGTGTATTTTATATGATAAAGCACTTGTGTATTCTATATGATAAAGCACTTGTGTATTCTATATGACAAAACACTTGTGTATTCTATATGATAAAGCACTTGTGTATTCTATATGATAAAGCACTTGTGTATTCTATATGATAAAGCACTTATGTATTCTATATGATAAAGCACTTGTGTATTCTATATGATAAAGCACTGTTTTAAAATGTTCGAGTTAATTAAAATCGTTGTGGAGAACGAAGATAAATACTTTTTTTTTGTTATGTTATATAAGAAGTAAAATGCAGAAATAAGGCGACAGTTACAACGCTTGTTCGATATACAGATTCCATATGATAATACATAAAGAGCTCATATGTTAATAAAACCAAGCATATAGAGCCAATATGATAGTGGAGAAGATTTAGATAAGGTGAGCAGCACTAGGCGTTGAACATTGACCCTGTTTGTTTTATTACGTTGAACAATGAACCAGTTTGTTTTATTACGTTCAACAATGACCCTGTTGGTTTTATTAAGTTGAACAATGACCCAGTTTGTTTTATTACGTTCAACAATGACCCTGTTTGAACAATGGCCCTGTTGGTTTTATTACGTTGAACAATGACCCTGTTTGTTTTATTACGTTGAACAATGACCCTGTTGGTTTTATTACGTTGAACAATGACCCAGTTTGTTTTATTACGTTCAACAATGACCCTGTTTGAACAATGACCCTGTTTGTTTTATTACGTTCAACAATGACCCTGTTTGAACAATGACCCTGTTTGTTTTATTACGTTGAACAATGACCCTGTTGGTTTTATTACGTTGAACAATGACCCAGTTTGTTTTTTTACGTTCAACAATGACCCTGTTTGAACAATGACCCTGTTTGTTTTATTACGTTCAACAATGACCCTGTTTGAACGATGACCCTGTTTGTTTTAATACGTTGAACAATGACCCTGTTTGTTTTATTACGTTGAACAATGATCCTGTTTGTTTTATTACGTTCATCAATGACCCTGTTTGTTTTATTACGTTGAACAATGACCCTGTTGGTTTTATTACGTTGAACAATGACCCAGTTTGTTTTATTACGTTCAACTATGACCCTGTTTGAACAATGACCCTGTTTGTATTATTACGTTCAACAATGACCCTGTTGGTTTCATTACGTTGAACAATGACCCAGTTTGTTTTATTACGTTCAACAATGACCCTGTTTGAAGAATGACCCTGTTTGTTTTATTACGTTCAACAATGACCCTGTTTGAACAATGACCCTGTTTGTTTTATTACGTTGAACAATGACCCTGTTTGAACAATGACCCTGTTTGTTTTAATACGTTGAACAATGACCCTGTTTGTTTTATTACGTTGAACAATGATCCTGTTTGTTTTATTACGTTCATCAATGACCCTGTTTGTTTTATTACGCTGAACAATGACCCTGTTTGTATTATTACGTTCACCAATGACCCTGTTTGTATTATTGCGTTGAACAATGACCCTGTTTGTATTATTACGTTCACCATTGACCCTGTTTGTATTATTACGTTAAACAATGACCCTGTTTGTTTTATTACGTTCACCAATGACCCTGTTTGTATTATTACGTTGAACAATGACCCTGTTTGTATTATTACGTTCACCATTGACCCTGTTTGTATTATTACGTTGAACAATGACCATGTTTGTATTATTACGTTGAACAATGACCCTGTTTGTATTATTACGTTGAACAATGACCCAGTTTGTTTTGTTTAAGTGAAGTGTACACAAACTGTAAACATTATGGTGCTAACTAGAAAAATGAATGGAGTAACTGAATAGTTCTATACATTTCATAAATGTAGCATATATGTAGGGTTAGATAACTGTTGGGAAGGTGGGAAAGGGCGGAGGGGTTCAATGCTTAACACTATAAAGTATTTTAAAACATATATAAACAAACAAATTTTAAAAATATTCTTTCATTAAAATTGTACTAAATCTTAAAATGCTACAAATATTAAAGACATTTGGATGACTACAAAAATAAACTAAAATATTTGTGTTCGCTGGGGAAACCAATGTCCAGTATTATTCTTATTTGAAATTCGGCCACGTCTCGAGTCAGAATGAGATCTCGTGAGAATAGAATTCTCTGGACTGATCGATGGCACCATGCGGGCTGCGTCATAAACTATTAGTGTTCATAAACACACAATGGCGTCTTGTGGCCGAACACTGGGACAAGATGGAGTCTCTCAGTTTAATCTGTTCTGACAATGTGTGTTGCAAATAAATGTAACTTGGTGACGGAGTGATTGTGAGAACAAATGGGTTTGTGAAGGTCACATGACCCAGAGACGCCGTTATTTATCTCCTCACTGTAATCATCTTGTGGTGGAGGGGGGGAATGGGCTTGGGGAGGGGTACTTTGTAACCATGTTGCATCAATGACCATTGCAGTCTCGGCTATAAAAAGGCTGAAGACAGGTCTGTTGGACATTATTACGATAATGTTTTGATACAACAGAGGGAATAACATGATAATTTAAACACACACACACACACAAACACACACACACGCACACAAACACACACACACACAAACACACACACAAACACACACACAAACACACACACAAACAAACACACACACAAACACACACACAAACACACACACACACAAACACACATACACACAAACAAACACACACACACACACTGGATTTAGAAACATGTATCTGTTAGCCTATATTTACCTAATTGCCGTCATGCCGATAACTTCAATAGGAAAAACTTTAGTTTGAGATTTGATACAAAAAGAAACAATTATCACTTACCAGGCTGAGATTGACCAAGTCATTGGGTAGCATGACTCTAAGATTATTAGACAAAGTCATTGGGTAGCATGACTCTAAGATTATTAGACAAAGTCATTGGGTAGCATGACTCTAAGATTATTAGACAAAGTCATTGGGCAACATGACTCTAAGATTATTAGACAAAGTCATTGGGTAGCATGACTCTAAGATTATTAGACAAAGTCATTGGGTAGCATGACTCTAAGATTATTAGACAAAGTCATTGGGCAACATGACTCTAAGATTATTAGACAAAGTCATTGGGTAGCATGACTCTAAGATTATTAGACAAAGTCATTGGTTAGCATGACTCTAAGATTATTAGACAAAGTCATTGGGTAGCATGACTCTAAGAATATTAGACAAAGTCATTGGGTAGCATGACTCTAAGATTATTTGACAAAGTCATTGGGTAGCATGACTCTAAGATTATTATACAAAGACATTGGGTAGCGTGTCTCTAAGATTATTAGACAAAGTCATTGGTTAGCATGATTCTAAGATTATTAGACAAAGTCATTGGGTAGCATGACTCTAAGATTATTTACGTTAAAAAAAAACGACTTACAAAACTCGCCAATTTATCTAATCACAGACTATCAGAGACAGATTGACTATCAGAGAGAGATTGACTATCAGAGACAACTTGACTATCAGAGATAGATTGACTATCAGAGACAGATTGACTATCAGAGACAACTTGACTATCAGAGACAGATTGACTATCAGAGACAACTTGTCTATCAGATACAGATTGACTATCAGAGACAGATTGACTATCAGATACAGATTGACTATCAGAGACAACTTTACTATCGAAGACAGATTGACTATAACAGAAAACTTGACTATCAGAGACAGATTGACTATCAGAGACAGATTGACTATCAGAGACAACTTGACTATCAGAGACAGATTGACTATCAGAGACAACTTGACTATCAGAGACGGATTGACTATCAGAGAAAGCTTGACAATCAGAGACAGATTGACTATCAGAGACAACTTGACTATCAGAGACAGATTAACTATCACAGACAGCTTGACTATCAGATACAGATTGACTATCAGAGACAACTTGACTATCAGAGACAACTTGACTATCAGAGACAGATTGACTATCAGAGACAGATTGACTATCAGAGACAACTTGACTATCAGAGACAGATTGACTATCAGAGAAAGATTGACTATTAGAGACAACTTGACTATCAGAGACAGATTGACTATCAGATACAGATTGACTATCAGAGACAACTTGACTATCTGAGACAGATTGACTATCAGAGGCAGATTGACTATCAGATACAGATTGACTTTCAGAGACAGATTGACTATCAGAGACAACTTTACTATCAGAGACAGATTGACTATCAGAGACAGATTAACTATCAGAGACAGATTGACTATCAGAGGCCACATGACTATCAGAGCAGATTGACTATCAGATACAGATTGACTATCAGAGACAGATTGACTATCAGAGACAACTTGACTATCAGAGACAGATTGACTATCAGAGACAGATTGCCTATCAAAGACAGATTGACTATCAGAGACAGATTGACTATCAGAGACAGATTGACTATCAGAGACAACTTGACTATCAGAGACAGATTGACTATCACAGACAGATTGACTATCAGAGATAGATTGACTATCAGAGACAGATTAACTATCAGAGACAGATTGACTATCAGAGTCATTTTGACTATCAGAGAAAGATTGGTTATTAGAGACAACTTGACTATCAGAGACAGATTGACTATCAAAGACAGATTGACTATCAGAGACAACTTGACTATCAGAGACAGATTGACTATCACAGACAGATTGACTATCAGAGACATTTTGACTATCAGAGACAGATTGACTATTAGAGACAACTTGACTATCAGAGACAGATTGACTATCACAGACAGATTGACTATCAGAGACATTTTGACTATCAGAGACAGATTGACTATTAGAGACAACTTGACTATCAGAGACAGAATGACTATCAGAGACAGATTGACCATCAGAGATAAATTGACTAGCAGAGACAGATTGACTATCACAGACAGATTGACTATCAGAGACATTTTGACTATCAGAGAAAGATTGACTATTAGAGACAACTTGACTATCAGAGACAGATTGACTATCAGATACAGATTGACTATCAGAGACAACTTGACTATCAGAGACAGATTGACTATCAGAGACAGATTAACTATCAGATACAAATTGACTATCAGAGACAACTTAACTATCAGAGACAGATTGACTATCAGAGACAGATTGACTATCAGAGACAACTTTACTATCAGAGACAGATTGACTATCAGAGACAGATTGACTATCAGAGACAGATTGACTATCAGAGGCCACTTGACTATCAGAGACAGTATGACTATCAGATACAGATTGACTATCAGAGACAGATTGACTATCAGAGACAACTTGACTATCAGAGACCGATTGACTATCAGAGACAACTTGACTATCAGAGACAGATTGACTATCAGATACAGATTGACTATCAGAGACAGATTGACTGTCAGAGACAACTTGACTATCAGAGACAACTTGACTATCAGAGACAGATTGACTATCAGAGACAACTTGACTATCAGAGACAACTTGACTATCAGAGACAACTTGACTATCAGAAACAGATTGACTATCAGAGACAGCTTGACTATCAGAGACAGATTGACTATCAGAGACAGATTGACTATCAGAGACAACTTGACTATCAGAGACAGATTGACTATTAGAGACAGATTGACTATCAGAGACAGCTTGACTATCAAACACAACTTGACTATCAGATACAGATTGACTATCAGAGACAGATTGACTATCTGAGACAATTTGACTATCAGAGACAGATTGACTATCAGAGACAGAATGACTATCAAAGACAGATTGACTATCAGAGACAGATTGACTATCAGAGACAGATTGACTATCAGAGGCCACTTGACTATCAGAGACAGATTGACTATCAGATACAGATTGACTATCAGAGACAGATTGACTATCAGAGACAACTTGACTATCAGAGACCGATTGACTATCAGAGACAACTTGACTATTAGAGACAGATTGACTATCAGAGACAGATTGACTATCAGAGACAATTTGACTATCAGAGACAGATTGACTATCAGATACAGATTGACTATCAGAGACAGATTGACTGTCAGAGACAACTTGACTATCAGAGACAGATTGACTATCAGAGACATATTGACTATCAGAGACAACATGACTATCAGATACAGATTGACTATCAGAGACAACTTGACTATCAGAGACAACTTGACTATCAGAGACAGATTGACTATCAGAGACAGATTGACTATCAGAGACAGATTGACTATCAGAGACAACTTGAATATCAGAGAATGATTGACTATCAGATACAGATTGACTATCAGAGACAGATTGACTATCAGAGACTACTAGACTATCAGAGACAGATTGACTATCAGAGACAGATTTACTATCAGAGACAGATTGACTATCAGAGACAACTTGACTATCAGAGACAGATTGACTACAGAGACAGATTGACTATCAGAGACATTTTGACTATCAGAGAAAGATTGACTATTAGAGACAACTTGACTATCAGAGACAGATTAACTATCAGATACAGATTGACTATCAGAGACAACTTGACTATCTGAGACAGATTGACTATCAGATACAGATTGACTTTCAGAGACAGATTGACTATCAGAGACAACTTTACTATCAGAGACAGATTGACTATCAGAGACAGATTAACTATCAGAGACAGATTGACTATCAGAGGCCACATGACTATCAGAGACAGATTGACTATCAGATACAGATTGACTATCAGAGACAGATTGACTATCAGAGACAACTTGACTATCAGAGACAGATTGACTATCAGAGACAGATTGACTATCAAAGACAGATTGACTATCAGAGACAGATTGACTATCAGAGACAGATTGACTATCAGAGACAACTTGACTATCAGAGACAGATTGACTATCACAGACAGATTGACTATCAGAGATAGATTGACTATCAGAGACAGATTGACTATCAGAGACAGGTTGACTATCAGAGACATTTTGACTATCAGAGAAAGATTGGTTATTAGAGACAACTTGACTATCAGAGACAGATTGACTATTAAAGACGGATTGACTATCAGAGACAACTTGACTATCACAGACAGATTGACTATCACAGACAGATTGACTATCATAGACATTTTGACTATCAGAGACAGATTAACTATTAGAGACAACTTGACTATCAGAGACAGATCGACTATCAGATAAAGATTGACTATCAGAGACAACTTGACTATCAGATACAGATTGACTATCAGTGACAACTTGACTATCAGAGACAACTTGACTATCAGAGACAGATTGACTATCAGAGACAGATTGACTATCAGAGACAACTTGACTATCAGAGACTACTAGACTATCAGAGACAGATTGACTATCAGAGACAGATTTACTATCAGAGACAGATTGACTATCAGAGACAACTTGACTATCAGAGACAGATTGACTATCAGAGACAACTTGACTATCAGAGACAGATTGACTATCAGAGACAGATTGACTATCAGAGACATTTTGACTATCAGAGACAGATAAACTATCAGAGACAACTTGACTATCAGAGACAGATTGACTATCAGAGACAACTTGACTATCAGAGACAGATTGACTATCAGAGACAGATTGACTATCCGAGACAGATTAAATATCAGAGACAACTTGACTATCAGAGACAGCTTGACTATCAGATACAGATTGACTATCAGAGACAACTTGACTATCAGAGACAACTTGACTATCAGAGACAGATTGACTATCAGAGACAGATTGACTATCAGAGACAACTTGACTATCAGAGACAGATTGACTATCAGAGAAAGATTGACTATTAGAGACAACTTGACTATCAGAGACAGATTGACTATCAGATACAGATTGACTATCAGAGACAACTTGACTATCTGAGACAGATTGACTATCAGAGGCAGATTGACTATCAGATACAGATTGACTTTCAGAGACAGATTGACTATCAGAGACAACTTTACTATCAGAGACAGATTGACTATCAGAGACAGATTAACTATCAGAGACAGATTGACTATCAGAGGCCACATGACTATCAGAGCAGATTGACTATCAGATACAGATTGACTATCAGAGACAGATTGACTATCAGAGACAACTTGACTATCAGAGACAGATTGACTATCAGAGACAGATTGCCTATCAAAGACAGATTGACTATCAGAGACAGATTGACTATCAGAGACAGATTGACTATCAGAGACAACTTGACTATCAGAGACAGATTGACTATCACAGACAGATTGACTATCAGAGATAGATTGACTATCAGAGACAGATTAACTATCAGAGACAGATTGACTATCAGAGTCATTTTGACTATCAGAGAAAGATTGGTTATTAGAGACAACTTGACTATCAGAGACAGATTGACTATCAAAGACAGATTGACTATCAGAGACAACTTGACTATCAGAGACAGATTGACTATCACAGACAGATTGACTATCAGAGACATTTTGACTATCAGAGACAGATTGACTATTAGAGACAACTTGACTATCAGAGACAGATTGACTATCACAGACAGATTGACTATCAGAGACATTTTGACTATCAGAGACAGATTGACTATGCTAGAGACAACTTGACTATCAGAGACAGAATGACTATCAGAGACAGATTGACCATCAGAGATAAATTGACTAGCAGAGACAGATTGACTATCAGAGACAGATTGACTATCAGAGACATTTTGACTATCAGAGAAAGATTGACTATTAGAGACAACTTGACTATCAGAGACAGATTGACTATCAGATACAGATTGACTATCAGAGACAACTTGACTATCAGAGACAGATTGACTATCAGAGACAGATTAACTATCAGATACAAATTGACTATCAGAGACAACTTAACTATCAGAGACAGATTGACTATCAGAGACAGATTGACTATCAGAGACAACTTTACTATCAGAGACAGATTGACTATCAGAGACAGATTGACTATCAGAGACAGATTGACTATCAGAGGCCACTTGACTATCAGAGACAGTATGACTATCAGATACAGATTGACTATCAGAGACAGATTGACTATCAGAGACAACTTGACTATCAGAGACCGATTGACTATCAGAGACAACTTGACTATCAGAGACAGATTGACTATCAGATACAGATTGACTATCAGAGACAGATTGACTGTCAGAGACAACTTGACTATCAGAGACAACTTGACTATCAGAGACAGATTGACTATCAGAGACAACTTGACTATCAGAGACAACTTGACTATCAGAGACAACTTGACTATCAGAAACAGATTGACTATCAGAGACAGCTTGACTATCAGAGACAGATTGACTATCAGAGACAGATTGACTATCAGAGACAACTTGACTATCAGAGACAGATTGACTATTAGAGACAGATTGACTATCGAGACAGCTTGACTATCAAACACAACTTGACTATCAGATACAGATTGACTATCAGAGACAGATTGACTATCTGAGACAATTTGACTATCAGAGACAGATTGACTATCAGAGACAGAATGACTATCAAAGACAGATTTACTATCAGAGACAGATTGACTATCAGAGACAGATTGACTATCAGAGGCCACTTGACTATCAGAGACAGATTGACTATCAGATACAGATTGACTATCAGAGACAGATTGACTATCAGAGACAACTTGACTATCAGAGACCGATTGACTATCAGAGACAACTTGACTATTAGAGACAGATTGACTATCAGAGACAGATTGACTATCAGAGACAATTTGACTATCAGAGACAGATTGACTATCAGATACAGATTGACTATCAGAGACAGATTGACTGTCAGAGACAACTTGACTATCAGAGACAGATTGACTATCAGAGACATATTGACTATCAGAGACAACATGACACTATCAGATACAGATTGACTATCAGAGACAACTTGACTATCAGAGACAACTTGACTATCAGAGACAGATTGACTATCAGAGACAGATTGACTATCAGAGACAGATTGACTATCAGAGACAATGTGAATATCAGAGAATGATTGACTATCAGATACAGATTGACTATCAGAGACAGATTGACTATCAGAGACTACTAGACTATCAGAGACAGATTGACTATCAGAGACAGATTTACTATCAGAGACAGATTGACTATCAGAGACAACTTGACTATCAGAGACAGATTGACTACAGAGACAGATTGACTATCAGAGACATTTTGACTATCAGAGAAAGATTGACTATTAGAGACAACTTGACTATCAGAGACAGATTGACTATCAGATACAGATTGACTATCAGAGACAACTTGACTATCTGAGACAGATTGACTATCAGATACAGATTGACTTTCAGAGACAGATTGACTATCAGAGACAACTTTACTATCAGAGACAGATTGACTATCAGAGACAGATTAACTATCAGAGACAGATTGACTATCAGAGGCCACATGACTATCAGAGACAGATTGACTATCAGATACAGATTGACTATCAGAGACAGATTGACTATCAGAGACAACTTGACTATCAGAGACAGATTGACTATCAGAGACAGATTGACTATCAAAGACAGATTGACTATCAGAGACAGATTGACTATCAGAGACAGATTGACTATCAGAGACAACTTGACTATCAGAGACAGATTGACTATCACAGACAGATTGACTATCAGAGATAGATTGACTATCAGAGACAGATTGACTATCAGAGACAGGTTGACTATCAGAGACATTTTGACTATCAGAGAAAGATTGGTTATTAGAGACAACTTGACTATCAGAGACAGATTGACTATTAAAGACGGATTGACTATCAGGAGACAACTTGACTATCACAGACAGATTGACTATCACAGACAGATTGACTATCATAGACATTTTGACTATCAGAGACAGATTAACTATTAGAGACAACTTGACTATCAGAGACAGATCGACTATCAGATAAAGATTGACTATCAGAGACAACTTGACTATCAGATACAGATTGACTATCAGTGACAACTTGACTATCAGAGACAACTTGACTATCAGAGACAGATTGACTATCAGAGACAGATTGACTATCAGAGACAACTTGACTATCAGAGACTACTAGACTATCAGAGACAGATTGACTATCAGAGACAGATTTACTATCAGAGACAGATTGACTATCAGAGACAACTTGACTATCAGAGACAGATTGACTATCAGAGACAACTTGACTATCAGAGACAGATTGACTATCAGAGACAGATTGACTATCAGAGACATTTTGACTATCAGAGACAGATAAACTATCAGAGACAACTTGACTATCAGAGACAGATTGACTATCAGAGACAACTTGACTATCAGAGACAGATTGACTATCAGAGACAGATTGACTATCCGAGACAGATTAAATATCAGAGACAACTTGACTATCAGAGACAGATTGACTATCTGATACAGATTGACTATCAGAGACAGCTTGACTTTCAGAGACTACTTTACTATCAGAGACAGATTGACTATCAGAGACAGATTGACTACATAGACAGATTGACTATCAGAGACAACTTGACTATCAGAGACAGATTGACTATCAGAGATAGATTGACTATCAGAGACAGATTGACTATCAGAGACAGTTTGACTATCAGAGACAGATTGACTATCAGAGACATTTTGACTATCAGAGACAGATTGACTATCAGAGACAGATTGACTATCAGAGACATTTTGACTATCAGAGAAAGATTGGTTATTAGAGACAACTTGACTATCAGAGACAGATTGACTATCAGAGACAACTTGACTATCAGAGACAGATTGACTATCAGAGACAGATTGACTATCACAGACAGATTGACTATCAGAGACATTTTGACTATCAGAGACAGATTGACTATTAGAGACAATTTGACTATCAGAGACAGATTGACTATCAGATACAGATTGACTATCAGAGACAACTTGACTATCAGATACAGATTGACTATCAGAGACAACTTGACTATCAGAGACAACTTGACTATCAGAGACAGATTGACTATCAGAGACAGATTGACTATCAGAGACAACTTGACTATCAGAGACAGACTGACTATCAGAGAAAGATTGACTATTAGAGACAACTTGACTATCAGAGACAGATTGACTATCAGATACAGATTGACTATCAGAGACAACTTGACTATCTGAGACAGATTGACTATCAGAGGCAGATTGACTATCAGAGACAGATTGACTTTCAGAGACAGATTGACTATCAGAGACAGATTAACTATCAGAGACAGATTGACTATCAGAGGCCACATGACTATCAGAGCAGATTGACTATCAGATACAGATTGACTATCAGAGACAGATTGACTATCAGAGACAACTTGACTATCAGAGACAGATTGACTATCAGAGACAGATTGACTATTAAAGACAGATTGACTATCAGAGACATATTGACTATCAGAGACAGATTGACTATCAGAGACAACTTGACTATCAGAGACAGATTGACTATCACAGACAGATTGACTATTAGAGATAGATTGACTATCAGAGACAGATTGACTATCAGAGACAGATTGACTATCAGAGTCATTTTGACTATCAGAGAAAGATTGGTTATTAGAGACAACTTGACTATCAGAGACAGATTGACTATCAAAGACAGATTGACTAACAGAGACAACTTGACTATCAGAGACAGATTGACTATCACAGACAGATTGACTATCAGAGACATTTTGACTATCAGAGACAGATTGACTATTAGAGACAACTTGACTATCAGAGACAGATTGACTATCACAGACAGATTGACTATCAGAGACATTTTGACTATCAGAGACAGATTGACTATTAGAGACAACTTGACTATCAGATACAGATTGACTATCAGAGACAGATTGACTATCAGAGGCCACTTGACTATCAGAGACAGATTGACTTTCAGATACAGATTGACTATCAGAGACAGATTGACTATCAGAGACAACTTGACTATCAGAGACAGATTGACTATCAGATACAGATTGACTATCAGAGACAGATTGACTGTCAGAGACAACTTGACTATCAGAGACAGATTGACTATCAGATACAGATTGACTATCAGAGATAACTTGACTATCAGATACAGATTGACTATCAGAGACAGATTGACTATTAGAGACAATTTGACTATCAGAGACAGATTGACTATCAGAGACAGATTGACTATCAGAGACAACTTGACTATCAGAGACAGATTGACTATCAGAGACAGATTGACTTTCAAAGACAGATTGACTATCAGAGACAGATTGACTATCAGATACAGATTGACTATCAGAGACAACTTGACTATCAGAGACAGATTGACTATCACAGACAGATTGACTATCAGAGATAGATTGACTATCAGAGACAGATTGACTATCAGAGACAGATTGACTATCAGAGACATTTTGACTATCAGAGAAAGATTGGTTATTAGAGACAACTTGACTATCAGAGACATATTGACTATTAAAGACGGATTGACTATCAGAGACAGATTGACTATCAGAGACAGATTGACTATCAGAGACATTTTGACTATCAAAGACAGATTGACTATCAGAGACAACTTGACTATCAGAGACAGATTGACTATCAGAGACAACTTGACTATCAGAGACAGATTGACTATCACAGACAGATTGACTATCCGAGACAGATTGAATATCAGAGACAACTTGACTATCAGAGACAGATTGACTATCAGATACAGATTGACTATCAGAGACAGCTTGACTTTCAGAGACTACTTTACTATCAGAGACAGATTGACTATCAGAGACAGATTGACTACATAGACAGATTGACTATCAGAGACAACTTGACTATCAGAGACAGATTGACTATCAGAGATAGATTGACTATCAGAGACAGATTGACTATCAGAGACAGATTGACTATCAGAGACAGATTGACTACAGAGACAGATTGACTATCAGAGACAACTTGACTATCAGAGACAGATTGACTATCAGAGATAGATTGACTATCAGAGACAGATTGACTATCAGAGACAGATTGACTATCAGAGAAAGATTGACTATAAGAGACAACTTGACTATCAGAGACAACTTGACTATCAGAGACAGATTGACTATCAGAGACAGATTGACTATCAGATACAGATTGACTATCAGAGACATATTGACTATCAGAGACAACTTTATTATCAGAGACAGATTGACTATCAGAGACAGATTGACTATCAGAGGCCACTTGACTATCAGAGACAGATTGACTATCAGATACAGATTGACTATCAGAGACAGATTGACTATCCGAGACAGATTGAATATCAGAGACAACTTGACTATCAGAGACAGATTGACTATCTGATACAGATTGACTATCAGAGACAGCTTGACTTTCAGAGACTACTTTACTATCAGAGACAGATTGACTATCAGAGACAGATTGACTACATAGACAGATTGACTATCAGAGACAACTTGACTATCAGAGACAGATTGACTATCAGAGATAGATTGACTATCAGAGACAGATTGACTATCAGAGACAGTTTGACTATCAGAGACAGATTGACTATCAGAGACATTTTGACTATCAGAGACAGATTGACTATCAGAGACAGATTGACTATCAGAGGCCACTTGACTATCAGAGACAGATTGACTATCAGAGACAGATTGACTATCAGAGATAGATTGACTATCAGATACAGATTGACTATCAGAGACAGATTGACTATCAGAGACAACTTTACTATCAGAGACAGATTGACTATCAGAGACAGATTGACTATCAGAGACAGATTGACTATCAGAGGCCACTTGACTATCAGAGACAGATTGACTATCAGATACAGATTGACTATCAGAGACAGATTGACTTTCAGAGACAACTTGACTATCAGAGACAGATTGACTATCAGATACAGATTGACTATCAGAGACAGATTGACTGTCAGAGACAACTTGACTATCAGAGACAGATTGACTATCAGATACAGATTGACTATCAGAGATAACTTGACTATCAGATACAGATTGACTATCAGAGACAGATTGACTATTAGAGACAACTTGACTATCAGAGACAGATTGACTATCAGATACAGATTGACTATCAGAGACAACTTGACTATCAGATACAGATTGACTATCACAGACAACTTGACTATCAGAGACAGATTGACTATCAAAGACAGATTGACTATTAGAGACAACTTGACTATCAGAGACAGATTGACTATCAGATACAGATTGACTATCAGAGACAACTTGACTATCAGATACAGATTGACTATCACAGACAACTTGACTATCAGAGACAACTTGACTATCAGAGACAGATTGACTATCAGAGACAATTTGACTATCAGAGACAACTTGACTATCAGAGGCAGATTGACTATCAGATACAGATTGACTATCAGAGACAAATTGACTATCAGAGACTACTAGACTATCAGAGACAGATTGACTATCAGAGACAGATTTACTATCAGAGACATATTGACTATCAGAGACAACTTGACTATCAGAGACAGATTGACTATCAGAGACAGATTGACTATCATAGACAGATTGACTATCAGAGACAGATAGACTATCAGAGACATTTTGACTATCAAAGACAGATTGACTATCAGAGACAACTTGACTATCAGAGACAGATTGACTATCAGAGACAACTTGACTATCAGAGACAGATTGACTATCAGAGACAGATTGACTATCCGAGACAGATTGACTATCAGAGACATTTTGACTATCAGAGACAGATTGACTATCAGATATAGATTGACTATCAGAGACAGCTTGACTTTCAGAGACTACTTTACTATCAGAGACAGATTGACTATCAGAGACAGATTGACTACAGAGACAGATTGACTATCAGAGACAACTTTACTATCAGAGACAGATTGACTATCAGAGACAGATTGACTATCAGAGACAGATTGACTATCAGAGGCCACTTGACTATCAGAGACAGATTGACTATCAGATACAGATTGACTATCAGAGACAGATTGACTTTCAGAGACAACTTGACTATCAGAGATAGATTGACTATCAGAGACAGATTGACTATCAGAGACAGATTGACTATCAGAGACATTTTGACTATCAGAGAAAGATTGACTATTAGAGACAACTTGACTATCAGAGACAACTTGACTATCAGAGACAGATTGACTATCAGAGACAGATTGACTATCAGATACAGATTGACTATCAGAGACAGATTGACTATCAGAGACAGATTGACTATCAGAGACAGATGGACTATCAGAGACAGATTGACTATCAGATACAGATTGACTGTCAGAGACAGATTGACTATCAGAGACAACTTGACTATCAGAGACCGATTGACTATCAGAGACAACATGACTATTAGAGACAGATTGACTATCAGAGACAGATTGACTATCAGAGACAACTTGACTGTCAGAGACTACTAGACTATCAGAGACAGATTGACTATCAGATACAGATTGACTATCAGAGACAGATTGACTGTCAGAGAAAACTTGACTATCAGAGACAGATTGACTATCAGAGACAGATTTACTATCAGAGACAGATTGACTATCAGAGACAACTTGACTATCAGATACAGATTGACTATCAGAGACAGATTGACTATCAGAGACAGATTGACTATCAGAGACAGATTGACTATCAGAGACAGATTGACTATCAGAGACAGATTGACTATCCGAGACAGATTGAATATCAGAGACAACTTGACTATCAGAGACAGATTGACTATCAGATACAGATTGACTATCAGAGACAGCTTGACTTTCAGAGACTACTTTACTATCACAGACAGATTGACTATCAGAGACAGATTGACTACAGAGACAGATTGACTATCAGAGACAACTTGACTATCAGAGACAGATTGACTATCAGAGACAGATTGACTATCAGAGACATTTTGACTATCAGAGAAAGATGGACTATTAGAGACAACTTGACTATCAGAGACAACTTGACTATCAGAGACAGATTGACTATCAGAGACAGATTGACTATCAGATACAGATTGACTATCATGAGACAGATTGACTGTCAGAGACAACTTGACTATCAGAGACAGATTGACTATCAGATACAGATTGACTATCAGAGATAACTTGACTATCAGATACAGATTGACTATCAGATACAGATTGACTATCAGAGACAACTTGACTATCAGAGACAACTTGACTATCAGAGACAGATTGACTATCAGAGACAGATTGACTATCAGAGACAACTTGACAATCAGAGACAGATTGACTATCAGATACAGATTGACTATCAGAGACAGATTGACTATCAGAGACTACTAGACTATCACAGACAGATTGACTATCAGAGACAGATTTACTATCAGAGACAACTTGACTATCAGAGACAGTTTGACTATCAGAGACAGATTGACTATCAGAGACAGATTGACTATCAGAGACAGATTGACTATCAGAGACATTTTGACTATCAGAGACAACTTGACTATCAGAGACAGATTGACTATCAGAGACAACTTGACTATCAGAGACAGATTGACTATCAGAGACAGATTGACTACAGAGACAGATTGACTATCAGAGACAACTTGACTATCAGAGGCAGATTGACTATCAGAGATAGATTGACTAGCAGAGACAGATTGACTATCAGAGACAGATTGACTATCAGAGACATTTTCACTATCAGAGAAAGATTGACTATTAGAGACAACTTGACTATCAGAGACAGATTGACTTTCAGATACAGATTGACTATCAGAGACAACTTGACTATCAGAGACAGATTGACTATCAGAGACAGATTGACTATCAGATACAAATTGACTATCAGAGACAGATTGACTATCAGAGACAGATTGACAATCAGAGACAGATTGACTATCAGAGACAGATTGACTATCAGAGACAACTTTACTATCAGAGACAGATTGACTATCAGAGACAGATTGATTATCAGAGACAGATTGACTATCAGAGGCCACTTGACTATCAGAGACAGCTTGACTATCAGATACAGATTGACTATCAGAGACAACTTGACTATTAGAGACAGATTGACTATCAGAGACAGATTGACTATCAGAGACAACTTGACTATCAGAGACAGATTGACTATCAGATACAGATTGACTATCAGAGACAGATTGACTGTCAGAGACAACTTGACTATCAGAGACAACTTGACTATCAGAGACAGATTGACTATCAGAGACAACTTGACTATCAGAGACAACTTGACTATCAGAGACAACTTGAATATCAGGGACAGATTTACTATCAGAGACAGCTTGACTATCAGAGACAGATTGACTATCAGAGACAGATTGACTATCAGAGACAACTCGACTATCAGAGACAGATTGACTATTAGAGACAGATTGACTATCAGAGACAGCTTGACTATCAGAGACAGATTGACTATCAGAGACAACTTGACTATTAGAGACAGATTGACTATCAGAGACAGATTGACTATCAGAGACAACTTGACTATCAGAGACAGATTGACTATCAGATACAGATTGACTATCAGAGACAGATTGACTATCAGAGACAGATTGACTATCAGAGGCCACTTGACTATCAGAGACAGATTGACTATCAGATACAGATTGACTATCAGAGACAGATTGACTATCAGAGACAACTTGACTATCAGAGACCGATTGACTATCAGATACAGATTGACTATCAGAGACAGATTGACTATCAGAGACAACTTGACTATCAGAGACCGATTGACTATCAGAGACAGATTTACTATCAGAGACAGATTGACTATCAGAGACAACTTGACTATCAGAGACAGATTGACTATCAGAGACAGATTGACTATCAGAGACAGATTGACTATCAGAGACAGATTGACTATCAGAGACATTTTGACTATCAGAGACAACTTGACTATCAGAGACAGATTGACTATCAGAGACAACTTGACTATCAGAGACAGATTGACTTTCAGAGACAGATTGACTTTCTGAGACAATTTGACTATCAGAGACAGATTGACTATCAGAGACAGATTGACTATCAGAGACAACTTGACTATGAGAGACAGATTGACTATCAGAGACAGATTGACTATCAGAGACAGATTGACTATCAGAGGCCACTTGACTATCAGAGACAGATTGACTATCAGAGACAGATTGACTATCAGAGACAACTTGACTATCAGAGACCGATTGACTATCAGAGACAACTTGACTATTAGAGACAGATTGACTATCAGAGACAGATTGACTATCAGAGACAATTTGACTATCAGAGACAGATTGACTATCAGATACAGATTGACTATCAGAGACAGATTGACTGTCAGAGACAACTTGACTATCAGAGACAGATTGACTATCAGATACATATTGACTATCAGAGACAACTTGACTATCAGAGACAACTTGACTATCAGAGACAGATTGACTATCAGAGACAGATTGACTATCAGAGACAACTTGACTATCAGAGACAGATTGACTATCAGATACAGATTGACTATCAGAGACAGATTGACTATCAGAGACTACTAGACTATCAGAGACAGATTGACTATCAGAGACAGATTTACTATCAGAGACATATTGACTATCAGAGACAACTTGACTATCAGAGTCAGATTGACTATCAGAGACAGATTGACTATCAGAGACAACTTGACTATCAGAGACAACTTGACTATCAGAGACAGATTGACTATCAGATACATATTGACTATCAGAGACAACTTGACTATCAGAGACAACTTGACTATCAGAGACAGATTGACTATCAGAGACAGATTGACTATCAGAGACAACTTGACTATCAGAGACAGATTGACTATCAGATACAGATTGACTATCAGAGACAGATTGACTATCAGAGACTACTAGACTATCAGAGACAGATTGACTATCAGAGACAGATTTACTATCAGAGACATATTGACTATCAGAGACAACTTGACTATCAGAGTCAGATTGACTATCAGAGACAGATTGACTATCAGAGACAACTTGACTATCAGAGACAACTTGACTATCAGAGACAGATTGACTATCAGAGACATATTGACTATCAGAGACAACTTGACTATCAGAGACAGATTGACTATCAGATACAGATTGACTATCAGAGACTAATAGACTATCAGAGACAGATTGACTATCAGAGACAGATTTACTATCAGAGACAGATTGACTATCAGACACAACTTGACTATCAGAGACAGATTGACTATCAGAGACAGATTGACTATCAGAGACAGATTGACTATCAGAGAGAGATTGACTATCAGAGACATTTTGACTATCAGAGACAACTTGACTATCAGAGACAGATTGACTATCAGAGACAACTTGACTATCAGAGACAGATTGACTATCAGAGACAGATTGACTATCCGAGACAGATTGAATATCAGAGACAACTTGACTATCAGAGACAGATTGACTATCAGTTACAGATTGACTATCAGAGACAGCTTGACTTTCAGAGACTACTTTACTATCAGAGACAGATTGACTATCAGAGACAGATTGACTACAGAGACAGATTGACTATCAGAGACAACTTGACTATCAGAGACAGATTGACTATCAGAGATAGATTGACTATCAGAGACAGATTGACTATCAGAGACAGATTGACTATCAGAGACATTTTGACTATCAGAGAAAGATTGACTATTAGAGACAACTTGACTATCAGAGACAGATTGACTATTAGATACAGATTGACTATCAGAGACAACTTGACTATCAGAGACAGATTGACTATCAGAGACAGATTGACTATCAGATACAGATTGACTATCAGAGACAGATTGACTATCAGAGACAACTTTACTATCAGAGACAGATTGACTATCAGATACAGATTGACTATCAGAGACCACTTGACTATCAGAGACAACTTGACTATCAGAGACCGATTGACTATCAGAGACAACTTGACTATTAGAGACAGATTGACTATCAGAGACAGATTGACTATCAGAGACAACTTGACTATTAGAGACAGATTACTTTCAGAGACAACTTGACTATCAGAGACAGATTGACTATCAGATACAGATTGACTATCAGAGACAACTTGACTATCAGATACAGATTGACTATCAGAGACAACTTGACTGTCAGAGAAAACTTGACTATCAGAGACAGATTGACTATCAGAGACAGATTGACTATCAGAGACATATTGACTATCAGAGACAACTTGACTATCAGAAAAAGATTGACTATAAGAGACAACTTGACTATCAGAGACAGATTGACTATCAGATACAGATTGACTATCAGAGACAGATTGACTGTCAGAGACAACTTGACTCAGAGACAGATTGACTATCAGAGACAGATTGACTATCAGAGACAACTTGACTATCAGAGACAACTTGACTATCAGAGACAACTTGACTATCAGAGACAGATTGACTATCAGAGACAGCTAGACTATCAGAGACAGATTGACTATCAGAGACAGATTGACTATCAGAGACAACTTGACTATCAGAGACAGATTGTCTATTCGAGACAGATTGACTATCAGAGACAGCTTGACTATCAGACACAACTTGACTATCAGATACAGATTGACTATCAGAGACAGATTGACTATCTGAGACAACTTGACTATCAGAGACAGATTGACTATCAGAGACAGATTGACTATCAGAGACAGATTGACTATCAGAGACAACTTGACTATCAGAGGCAGATTGACTATCAGAGACAGATTGACTATCAGATACAGATTGACTATCAGAGACAACTTGACTATCAGATACAGATTGACTATCAGAGACAGATTGACTATCAGATACAGATTGACTATCAGAGACAACTTGACTATCAGATACAGATTGACTATCAGAGACAACTTGACTATCAGAGACAACTTGACTATCAGAGACAGATTGACTATTAGAGACAACTTGACTATCAGAGACAACTTGACTATCAGAGACAGATTGACTATCAGAGACAGATTGACTATCAGAGACAGATTGACTATCTCTTCTCTTTTTAGATTATATACTTTTTTTTATTAAATTGAGTTTGTGTGTGTGTGTGTGTGTGTGTGTTTGTGTATGTATGTGTGAAGTTCCTGTAAGGATGAGATTATATCTCTTAGATCCTATGAACAACTAATGGGACAGTTTTTATGGATACTTACAGTGGCTATGCTAGTCTATACTTAGGTTTTGAGACTAAACTGGATGTGGCCCACACCTTCTGGAGGTCTGCCATAAAGCCAAATAGCCAGCAAGCTACAATGCTCGTCCAAATTAGTTTTATTTCAGGAAAACTTTTACTTACCAATTCTCTACAGTCACAAAGACAAGACAACTATAAATGAAACTAGACCAACTTTCAAAGAAACTAGATAACTATAAGTAAAACTAGACCAACTATCACAAAGACAAGACAATTATAAGTGAAACTAGACAAACTATCACAGAGACAAGGCAACTATAAGTGAAACTAGACCAATTGTCACAAAGACTAGACAAAGTATCACAAAGACTAGACGGGCTACCACACACTTGACTGACGTAAAACCTGTCTTGTTTTTAATGAAGAAAAAAAGGTAAGTGTTACACAAAATAAATCTGGATTAGAGAATATTGACAGACTCTATGTAAACACAAGTTGTCTTCTTCTTTGAGGAGAATAGCTTTCATTCTACTATCTATCTATCTATCTATCTATCTATCTATCTATCTATCTATCTATCTATCTATCTATCTATCTATCTATCTATCTATCTATCTATCTATCTATCTATCTATCTATCTATCTATCTATCTATCTATCTATCTATCTATCTATCTATCTATCTATCTATCTATCTATCTATCTATCTATCTATCTATCTATCTATTCATCCATCCAGCCATGTTTCTATAGTTTTATTACGAATTCAGAATAAATATAACAAACATGTATATAAAAAATCTTTGCTTTGTGCAGACCATAGTCTCATTGCATAAACCAGATGGTTTCTTCAACTAACCACAGTTCAAAGTTCACAATAGTTCAAAGTACACAATGTTTCCATTTGCTGATGAACGTTTTATTACTATCTTTTTAGGCCAGCTATAGTCAGCATGTGACCTACTTGAGTCTGGCAGGTTGATCCAACCTAAGTGACTCAAAACCTTAGTCCAGGGTTTACAGTAGTGGTCAGTGAGTGACCAGGGATTACTGCCACCTTTTAACCGGAAGAAACAGAAGATAACTCTGTCAAGTCTGTGGGCCACTTGTCGATTGCATGTATCGATAGTGTACTTAGGTCAGTGATAGGACGAAACTGATAAACTGAAATAACAGACCAGCAGGGATCATTGATGTACTTGAGACGTTGGAATTGTGCGATCAACATTTTAAACATCGAACTAACGAATGGTAAAATATTTTAAACATACATGTATATTTGATATTTTACAAATAGCTGAAAATATAAAACTCACTCGATAATTTTTAACAAGGTTTCCCTTATACGTTTACACTCATAATGATTTACATTGTGCACACGTTATCATGTAATGTGTGTCTCCCCGAATAACATATTATATAGTCAATGTTGAATTACATGTATCAAAGTGAATGTTGAAGCCAATTTTTTTTTAATGCGCGGCCACTGCCAATATGACGGAGTGTCGTGTGCCTGCCAAGCCAGCTCTGTAAGCGGCGCTGATGCATGACTGCCATGCCTACAGAGAGGCCGGATGAATGTTAAATCAAATTTATTCTAGTTAATGTTGAATTACACGTAATCTAGTCAATGTTGATTCACATGTCGATGTTAAATTTCAAACCTCACAGACCTATGTCAAAAGTATGCCATCTCAAGACGTGTGGATGCTACATTTCAAACCTCACCGACCTATATCAAAAGTATACTATCTCAAGACGTGTAGAGATGATAGTTCCGATTCGTAAGGTCAGACAAAATTTCTCAGGGATTAAATATTATGTCCCTTGAATAAAGTGGACAGCCAGTTTAACTGCAGTTAGGACTCAGTGTTATCTGAAGTGATGACCAGTTGATATTGTCTTATCAGTCAAACAAACAGTTGGAAAGGTCTACTCTGTGACATGTGGAATTTAGCAAATAACACCAACATTGACTTAGACTTTAAAAAGACACATTACATTATGAACTACTTAAGTATTACATTTAATTTCAAGTATTAAACTCAAGTGTGACCCTGTACAGAGAATGAGATTTATTATTTAAAATAAACTTCCACAATGTTTTAATTTAAACATATCAACCAGAAATTAGCCTTACTTCTGTATTTATAATGTAATGTGATTGTTGTGCTTGTGTTATTGAGAACAACATTTGCACGTTGAATCAGCATTAGAATTTATCCATCTGTGACTTTTAAACAAGATCTGATACCGTTATTTATTAACAAAATTGGTGAAAAACGTTCCACGCACTATTGAATGTGACGAATTGAAGCATTTTTAAAAATAATAGTTGATATAGAAATTTCTTTAGATTAATCTCCAATAGAAATCTTAAAAGTCTTCAAGTGCAACTTTGTTCAATTTTAATGGTACGATTTCCGTCCATTTCTTCGTCGTATACAACTTGTATGCCACAAAACAATGTTCTATACAACTAGTATGGCAGAACCCAGTGTTCGACATAACTAGTATGCCACAACACAATGTTCTATAAAATACTAGTATGCCACAACCCAGTGTTCTATATAACTAGTGTGCCACAACCCAATGTTCTATACAACTAGTGTCCCACAACCCAGTGTTCTATACAACTAGTATGGCAGAACCCAGTGTTCGACATAACTAGTATGCCACAACACAATGTTCTATAAAATACTAGTATGCCACAACCCAGTGTTCTATATAACTAGTGTGCCACAACCCAATGTTCTATACAACTAGTGTCCCACAACCCAGTGTTCTATACAACTAGTATGCCACAACCCAGTGTTCTATGCAACTAGTGTGCCACAACCCAGTGTTCTATGCAACTAGTGTGCCACAACCCAGTGTTCTATACAACTAGTTTGCCACAACCCAATGTTCTATACAACTAGTATGCCATAACTCAATGTTCTATGATTCTATACAACTAGTATGCCACAATCCAATGTTCTATGATTCTATATAACTAGTATGCCACAACCCAGTGTTCTATACAACTAGTATGCCATAACTCAATGTTCTATGATTCTATACAACTAGTGTGCCACAACCCAGTGTTCTATGATTCTATACAACTAGTATGCCACAACCCAATGTTCTATACAACTAGTATGCCATAACCCAATGTTCTATGATTCTATACAACTAGTATGCCACAACCCAATGTTCTATACAACTAGTATGCCATAACCCAATGTTCTATGATTCTATACAACTAGTATGCCACAACCCAGTGTTTACTCTGTGTTTCCTCATGTATTTGCCAGGGTGTTAGCTACTCAGGGACTTAACAGACAACAGTGAGAATGATGACGTCGCTGTCAGCTTGCGTGCCTGTCAACAATGAGCCACGGGGCACGGAAGTTAAGTTTGAGGCCAGGACTCCACAGCAAGAGTGAGAGTTTTGAAATTGGACCCCCAATGATGAGTCTTGAATAGGTTCTCAAGTTGTGTACACAAGGTGACAGAGAAACAAGAGACGGGAAGGATAAAAAAAAAAAGTACCTGAACCTGTAGCCGCAATCGGGAAATGAAGTCAACGTGAACTAGAACACCACAAAGAATAAAATCCTAGATATTTGTTTAGTTCAGTATCAGGTGTAATACATTATTTAAACTGTCTTTCAGTCCTTTCTTTGAGACATTAACACACAGCTGATATTGTTGACTTCAAGTACTGAGTGAACGAGTTAGGTGCTGAATGAAATGTCAATACCTGATGATTGATAGGCGAGTCGTCAATGTATTCCGTATCAACTTTTCATTTCTAAAGTAGTACATGCATTTCCTAATATGTAGACATGGACATTTTCGAAAATAGTTTATTATGTACTCGTGAGACAAAACCCAATGAGGCCAGAGAAAGATTTAGATAGATGGATTAATAGATAGATTGATAGAAAGAGGGGGGGGGGTTACAACTATTGTAAATGTTATGTTTTACCACGTTTTAAGAGGCGAATTAAATACACTATCATTAAAATGGTGAATCATTCATTTATTAATTATTCATTAAAGTGTTGGATCATTCATTAATTAATCCATTACTGAAGCTACTATTAAAGTGGTGGATCATTCATTAATTAATCCATTGAAGAAGCTGATATTAAAGTGGTGGATCATTCATTAATTAATCCATTGAAGAAGCTGATATTAAAGTGGTGGATCAGATACGCTATTATTATAATTACTAATTAAATGTTCTATTATTCAAGAGATGAGTATCTTTTTAGTAAGGGAAGGTTGAATCAGAAAATTAAAAAAAAATACTAACCCATAACCACTTTATTGGAGAAACGTTCCATCATCAATTACTTATAGTTTTCAAAAGGAAACTTTCTTTGGCCAGGGAAAATTCCCTATTTTTTCCCAATTATTATACAATTGAACAAAAAACCGTTTTTAATAATAATAAAAAAGAATCATACCGTTAGAGAAATGGAAAAAAAATACAACTGATTTCTGAGTCTACCCCCGGCTAATATTAAGTGTACAGTACACACCCCTGGCTAATATTAAGTGTACAGTACACACCCCTGGCTAATATTAAGTGTACAGTACACACCCCTGGCTAATATTAAGTGTACAGTACACACCCCTGGCTAATATTAAGTGTACAGTACACACCCCTGGCTAATATTAAGTGTACAGTACACACTCCTGGCTAATAGTTAGTGTACAGTACACACCCCTGGCTAATAGTAAGTGTACAGTACACACCCCCGGCTAACATTAAGTGTACAGTACACACGCCTGGCTAACATTAAGTGTACAGTACACACCCCTGGCTAATATTAAGTGTACAGTACACACCCCTGGCTAATAGTAAGTGTACAGTACACACCCCTGGCTAATATTAAGTGTACAGTACACACCCCTGGCTAATATTAAGTGTACAGTACACACCCCTGGCTAATAGTAAGTGTACAGTACACACCCCTGGCTAATAGTAAGTGTACAGTACACACCCCTGGCTAATATTAAGTGTACAGTACACACGCCTGACTAATAGTAAGTGTACAGTACACTTTAAGCAATAAATCATTCATTGACTATTGTAATTTATAAATGTTGTCTGTTTAAAAAAAAAAAAAAAACATTTTATGATTTTTCAGTATGATGGTATCACTAATATCGTCACAGTAAGTCTATCTTCAAATATGTATAGACAGATATAGAGAAATATATGTATAGACAGATATAGAGAAATGTATGTATAGACAGATATAGAGAAATATATGTATAGACAGATATAGAGAAATATATGTATAGACAGATATAGAGAAATGTATGTATAGACAGATATAGAGAAATGTATGTATAGACATATATAGAGAAATGTATGTATAGACAGATATAGAGAAATGTATGTATAGACAGATATAGAGAAATGTATGTATAGACAGATATAGAGAAATGTATGTATAGACAGATATAGAGAAATGTATGTATAGACAGATATAGAGAAATGTATGTATAGACAGATATAGAGAAATGTATGTATAGACAGATATAGAGAAATGTATGTATAGACAGATATAGAGAAATGTATGTATAGACAGATATAGAGAAATGTATGTATAGACAGATATAGAGAAACGTATGTATAGACAGATATAGAGAAACGTATGTATAGACAGATATAGAGAAATGTATGTATAGACAGATATAGAGAAATGTATGTATAGACAGATATAGAGAAATGTATGTATAGACAGATATAGAGAAATATATGTATAGACAGATATAGAGAAATGTATGTATAGACAGATATAGAGAAATATATGTATAGACAGATATAGAGAAATATATGTATAGACAGATATAGAGAAATATATGTATAGACAGATATAGAGAAATATATGTATAGACAGATATAGAGAAATATATGTATAGACAGATATAGAGATATATATGTATCCACGAAGCACTAAGTCAAGTCTGTGTCGTCTGATGAAGGTCTGGAATTAAACAGTGCTAGAAGAAAAAAAAATCTTTTTGACATGAGGCAAGGGAAATCACTCCTGACTAATTACGGTTCAACCAACGGCCAAACCACAAACATGGATGGTGCCGCAATCAACGCCGCGCAGTGGAAAATTTTCCGGAATTCTTACAAGCAAACAAAGATGGGCAAATATCGACAATCTCATTGTAGCCTGTGATAAATTGGGCTTGACTCAAGATCACCCCTTCCAGTGCCCGTCCCTGCCTAAAAAATGATAAATTGGGTGCGACCTGGATGGCATTCAGTGACCCTTTCAGAACCGAAGCGCTTAACCCCAGCAGTGAGTTTCTGGACAGCCTTGATTTGTTTTCACAACATTGTGCAGATGGTTGTGTACTGTGTCCATACCATCATTGTGTCTTGGTTGATGGCTGAATGTACTGTGTCCATATCATCATTGTGTCTTTGTTGATGGCTGAATGTACTGTGTCCATATCATCATTGTGTCTTTGTTGATGGCTGAATGTACTGTGTTCATATAATCCTTGTGTCTTGGATGATGGCTGAATGTATTGTGTCCATACCATCATTGTGTCTTGGTTGATGGCTGAATGTACTGTGTCCATATCATCATTGTGTCTTTGTTGATGGCTGAATGTACTGTGTCCATATCATCATTGTGTCTTTGTTGATGGCTGAATGTACTGTGTCCATATCATCATTGTGTCTTGGATGATGGCTGAATTTACTGTGTCCATATCATCATTGTGTCTTGGATGATGGCTGAATGTACTGTGTCCATACCATCATTGTGTCTTGGTTGATGGCTGAATGTACTGTGTCCATATCATCATTGTGTCTTTGTTGATGGCTGAATGTACTGTGTCCATATCATCATTGTGTCTTGGTTGATGGCTGAATGTACTGTGTCCATATCATCATTGTGTCTTGGATGATGGCTGAATGTACTGTGTCCATATAATCCTTGTGTCTTGGATGATGGCTGAATGTACTGTGTCCATACCATCATTGTGTCTTGGTTGATGGCTGAATGTACTGTGTCCATATCATCATTGTGTCTTGGTTGATGGCTGAATGTACTGTGTCCATATCATCATTGTGTCTTTGTTGATGGCTGAATGTACTGTGTCCATATCATCATTGTGTCTTTGTTGATGGCTGAATGTACTGTGTCCATATCATCATTGTGTCTTGGTTGATACAGCTTCATGTTCATGTTACAGATACCAGTGACTTTTTTCGATTGATATTATTCATTTTACTAGGAAATATTTGTATATCATTAGCTGGTATAGATAATTCATTAGCTGTATAGATAGTTCATTAGCTGGTATAAATAGTTCAGTAGCTGGTATATATAGTTCATTAGCTGGTATTGATTGTTCATTAGCTGGTACAGATAGTTCATTAGTTAGTATAGATAGTTCCTTAGCTGGTATAAATAGCTCATTAGCTGGTATAGATAGTTCAGTAGCTTGTATATATAGTTCATTAGCTGGTATTGATAGTTCATTAGCTAGTACAGATAGTTCATTAGCTGGTATAGATAGTTCATTAGCTGGTACAGATAGTTCATCAGCTGGTACAGATAGTTCATTAGCTGGTATATACAGTTCATTAGCTGGTATAGATAGTTCAGTAACTGGTATTGATAGTTCATTATCTGGTACAGATAGTTCATTAGCTGGTATATATAGTTCATTACCTGGTATAGATCATTGGTAGCCAACCTACGGCACACAGAGCCTCATCAGACGGCATGCGACTAAAATATCACTTCCTTTAATTTTAATTGTTTGCACTTTGCTATTAATTAGTGGTTTTTTTTGGTTGAATTTGGGGCACGTGGTCCCAAAAAGTTTCGCCACCAGTGGTATAGGGCAGTATACGGCAGTATAGGTAGGGCAGTATAGGGTTGTATGTATATAATATATATTTGCTTCTGCTTCTGGTAGGTGTAAATACAATTCAGTCTCTTCGGAGTATATGATTGAACTAACTTGACTTGAGCGTGTATATTAAATTATATTAAGTGTCCACATATGTATGAGACGAAGCACATGTAGAAATCACTGAGTAGACTTGGTTGTATAAATATATATATATATATTTATTTATTTATTCTTATTCATGAAAATACATACATGGTACAAAATGATGTGAGATGAGGAATCAAGTCCGTCTGCTTGTCTCTACCAAAATCTATCGTCTGCCTAAAACTAATATTTTCACTTCCGCTACCAAGTGGCCAGATAATTGAAACCATCTCTGTGCCAACTGTAAATTCTCTAGCCTAAACTGATTATTACAATATCTCACTTCAGATTTGAATATTTCGTGTCAATGAGATCAAGAAATATTTTAAATTAAGACATATAATCCAAAGTTTTCTGATTAAAGTAGGTCACAGACCACGTGACAAGTGAGCGCGTCTCACTAGAGATTTTATTTTAACACCGCTTCACTCCCTCTCCTTGTTGGCTGTGTACGACAATAGCTCCAGTAGTGTCACAACAAAAACGCAGTGAGAGAGAGAGAGAGAGAGAGAGAGAGAGAGAGAGAGACTATAACGGTGGAGAGGGAAGAGTAATAGTCACAAGTTAAACTACCCCCCTCCACTCCGTCCCACCCCCCTCACACAACTAAAGTTATGGAAGTAAAAGAGACAGGCTGCGTGAAGTGTTACAACAATAAAACACACAGAGGGGTTAAAGTTGTTACATGTATTACTACGCGTATTTCTATCTTTGGTTCTTTTAACTCATCGCACAAAATGTCGATACTTAATCAAGTACAAAATTTATCCGATATTTTTTTAAGTATCAAGCAATGTGAAATCTGACAATGACAAGCTGTATTTGTGTGTGTGTATGTGTGTGTATATATATATATATATATATATATATATATATATATATATTAGAGCTGCTGTTCGATTAAAAAATTGATCGAAATTAACGTATGATTAAAATTTTTATCGCAAATTAACGCACATTTTAATCGACACAATATAATACATGTACATTTGTTTGCTGCAATGTTAAACAAGTCAGTTTAATTTTTGAAAGTGTTGTAATTAATTTTAACAGATCTATTAAGAATTAGCATATAGCGTTATATATATATATATATATATATATATATATATATATATATATATACACACACTTATTTATATAGACAAACAAGTATAAATTGTTTTATTGTTTTATTCGCCAATTTTAAGGGCATATTTGTAATGTATTTAGTACATTCATATTTCTGGACATAGAAATCTTAGCCCTAGTTATAAGTAATGTTACAATGTAAACAGTTTGAATATTTTCACGGGAAGATTAATGTTTAAAATATTTAAAAAATCTTAGCCCTAGTTATAAGTAATGTTACAATGTGAACAGTTTGAATATTTTCACGGGAAGATTAATGTTTAAAATATTTAAAAAATCATTCAATCCTTAATAGTAAATAAATATATTCGCGAATATGCGTACTTTGTGTACTTCTAACATTGAGGCATGTGTAACTTGCAACCACTGTTGTTGTTAGTCAATCTTCATGGTTATTGGTTTCAACTCAGTAACTCTTTGACCTCCGTGGTGCCTTCCTACACTCACATACACACATGTCTCCGAAGATTATGTATTCGTGTCATGGTCAGCAAGATACCTTGTTAATTCAGAGATTTGATGAGATAATGGAGGTCATGAGATTTGATAAGACAATGGAGGTCATGAGATTTGATAAGACAATGGAGTACAGGGGATCTTTCGAAAACATTCGGGAATGAATGATTAGCACCTATGATATTTTATACTGTACTCAGAGCAATGAGTCACTTTGATTACTTAGAACATTGAGTCACTTTGATTACTTAGAACATTGAGTCACTTTGATTACTTAGAGCATCGAGACACTTTGATTACTTAGAGCATTGAGTCACTTTGATTACTTTGAGCATTGAGTCACTTTGATTACTTAGAGCATTGAGTCACTTTGATTACTTAGAACATTGAGTCACTTTGATTACTTAGAGCATTGAGTCACTTTGATTACTTAGAGCATTGAGTCACTTTGATTACTTTGAGCATTGAGTCACATTGATTACAGGCGGATAGTTTCTGGACCAATAACGAATAATAATAAAAACATATTTCTAATATGGCGCATTTAACGTTGAAATGTTGATATTAGTTTAGAAAAAACTTGGGGTTGGGGAGGGTGGTGAGAGGGGAGACCAGAGAGTGACACTGACAGCCAACAGTAGCTATAACTAAACTCAATCAGCTCATCTTGAATATCAGCTTATCCTGAATGTGTGAGCAATGATCTATTCAATACTTTACCTTGATTTAGTACTAAAATATATTTGCCCACAAAGGTCGAGTACCTTTGACTAGAGTAGCTGTCGTTATTTACTTCAAGTTTCTGTCATCTCCATCAAGAGATAATAGTTTGACAGACAATATGGCAGGTGACAGCCATCATGAGGGAGCTAACTCAGTGGGACATCACTAAAACATTTCATCCCATGTCAATTGACTGTTGTGAGGGATCCATGGAATGGATGAATAGGTGGTGACTGTCGGGTAGTCGACGAGAAAAAAATAATGATGCAATATTTGTCAAAAAGGAACAAAATCTTCAAGGTTGTTTTTAAATTTTTATTTAATGTTATATTGTGGGTCATTTTTAATTCAGTAGCGTAACTTCGTTAACGGCACCCTAAGAGGACCCTAAAAATTTCGCCCTACTGCATTGCCAAAAATACTAAAGTGGTTAAAATGTCGCCCTTTTAATTAGAAAATAATTTGTGCAACTATTTTCCTCATATCATAGACAGATCATACCAACTCTTTCTTTATTGTTTACAAATGTTTAAGAGTTTTATTTCAATTTGTAATCAGACTTCAATAAATATATACACCGCATTATTTGTGCGGGGTCATCATTGATTTCATTCATACGGTATAAAACATATTTGATTAATATTCCTTCTTGTGATCTACTAAAATTAAACTGGTACTTTATTTACTTTAATCTGACACAAAACGCTAATCGGTCGTGTAGAATTTTTGTTTGATTGATAGCTAACTAATCAAACAATAACAACAACAAAACCTGTTCATTTATTGATTTCAAACATTTTTATTTTGGACCATTTCATTAACTACAAGTTATTTATTTATTGATTGGAAGCATTTCTAGAACTTGATCTCAGACTTGTCTTGACCAACTGTCTTACCTAAACTGGACCGGTCACGATGTACCATTTCTAGAACTTGGTCTGAGACATGCCTTGACCAACTGTCTTACCTAATGTGGACCGGTCCCGATGGACCATTTCTAGAACTTGGTCTGAGACATGCCTTGACTAACTGTCTTACCTAAACTGGAACGGTCACGATGGACCCAAAGTACCCCTTTAATTTCCAAGGCTGTAATTGCAGAGACATATGATGTGTACAATATTACGGTCCAAATTAACGAAACATGTGTAGACTTTGTTGTCATATGTAGACTGTTGTCATGTGTAGACTGTTGTCATGTGTAGACTGTTGTCTTGTGTAGACTGTTGTCATTTGTAGACTCTGTTGTCATTTGTAGACTCTGTTGTCATGTGTAGACTGTTGTCATGTGTAGACTCTGGGGTTTGTGGGTGTTGTGGATGTGTAGACTCTTGTTGTCATGTGTAGACTGTTGTCATGTGTAGACTGTTGTCATGTGTAGACTGTTGTCATGTGTAGACTGTTGTCTTGTGTAGACTGTTGTCATGTGTAGACTGTTGTTGTCATGTGTAGACTGTTGTCATGTGTAGACTGTTGTCATGTGTAGACTCTGTTGTCATGTGTAGACTGTTGTCATGTGTAGACTGTTGTCATGTGTAGACTCTGTTGTCATGTGTTGACTGTTGTTGTCATGTGTAGACTGTTGTCATGTGTAGACTCTGTTGTCATGTGTAGACTCTGTTGTCATGTGTAGACTGTTGTCATGTGTAGACTCTGTTGTCATGTGTAGACTGTTGTCATGTGTAGACTGTTGTCATGTGTAGACTGTTGTCATGTGTAGACTGTTGTCATGTGTAGACTGTTGTCTTGTGTAGACTGTTGTCATTTGTAGACTCTGTTGTCATGTGTAGACTGTTGTCATGTGTAGACTGTTGTCATGTGTAGACTTTGTTGTCATGTGTAGACTGTTGTCATGTGTAGACTGTTGTCATGTGTAGACTCTGTTGTCATGTGTAGACTGTTGTCATGTGTAGACTGTTGTCATGTGTAGACTCTGTTGTCATGTGTTGACTGTTGTTGTCATGTGTAGACTGTTGTCATGTGTAGACTCTGTTGTCATGTGTAGACTCTTTTGTCATGTGTAGACTGTTGTCATGTGTTGACTGTTGTCATGTGTAGACTCTGTTGTCATGTGTAGACTGTTGTCATGTGTAGACTGTTGTCATGTGTAGACTGTTGTTATGTGTAGACTTTGTTGTCATGTGTAGACTGTTGTCATGTGTAGACTCTGTTGTCATGTGTAGACTGTTGTCATGTGTAGACTGTTGTCATGTGTAGACTGTTGTCATGTGTTGACTGTTGTTGTCATGTGTAGACTGTTGTCATGTGTAGACTGTTGTCATGTGTAGACTCTGTTGTCATGTGTTGACTGTTGTTGTCATGTGTAGACTGTTGTCATTTGTAGACTTTGTTGTCATGTGTAGACTGTTGTCATGTGTAGACTGTTGTCATGTGTAGACTTTTTTGTCATGTGTAGATTCTGTTGTCATGTGTAGACTCTGTTGTCATGTAGACTCTGTAGTCATGTGTAGACTGTTGTTATGTGTAGACTTTGTTGTCATGTGTAGACTGTTGTCATGTGTAGACTCTGTTGTCATGTGTAGACTGTTGTCATGTGTAGACTGTTGTCATGTGTAGACTGTTGTCATGTGTAGACTCTGTTGTCATGTGTTTACTGTTGTTGTCATGTGTAGACTGTTGTCATGTGTAGACTGTTGTCATGTGTAGACTGTTGTCATGTGTAGACTCTGTTGTCATGTGTAGACTCTGTTGTCATGTGTAGACTGTTATCATGTGTAGACTGTTGTCATGTGTAGACTGTTGTTATGTGTAGACTTTGTTGTCATGTGTAGACTGTTGTCATGTGTAGACGCTGTTGTCATGTGTTGACTGTTCTTGTCTTGTGTAGACTGTTGTCATGTGTAGACTTTGTTGTCATGTGTAGACTGTTGTCATGTGTAGAATGTTGTTATGTGTAGACTTTGTTGTCATGTGTAGACTGTTGTCATGTGTAGACTGTTGTATTGTAGACCTGTTGTGTGTGTTGTATTGTAGCTGTTGTTGTAGATGTTGTTGTATGTTGTAGTGTTGTTGTCATGGACTGTTGTCATGTGTAGACTGTTGTCATGTGTACACTCTGTTGTCATGTGTTGACTGTTGTTGTCATGTGTGTAGACTGTTGTCATGTGTAGACATTGTTGTATGTAGACTGTTGCCATGTGTAGACTGTTGTCATGTGTAGACTCTTTGTTGTCATGTGTAGACTGTTGTCATGTGCAGACTGTCTTTGTTGTCATGTGTAGACTATTGTCATGTGTAAACTGTGTTATCATAAACTGTTGTCATGTGTACTCTTGTTGTCATGTGTAGACTGTTGTCATGTGTAGACTGTTGTCATGTGTGACTGTTGTTGTCATGTGTAGACTGTTGTCATTTGTAGACTGTTGTCATTTGTCATGTTATGACTGTGTCATGTATTGACTGTTGTTGTCATGTGTAGACTGTTTCATGTGTAGACTCTGTTATCATGTGTAGACTCTTGTTGTCATGTGTAGACTGTTGTCATGTGTAGGGACTCTGCTGTCATGTGTTGACTGTTGTTGTCATGTAGACTGTTGTGTAGACTCTGTTATCATGTGTAGACTTTGTTGTCATGTGCAGACTGTTGTCATATAGACCCTGTTGTCAGTGTAGACTCTGCTGTCATGTGTAGACTGTTGTCATGTGTAGACTGTTGTCATGTGTAGACTGTTGTTGTCACTGTGTCATGTGTAGACTGTTGTCATGTGTAGACTGTTGTCATGTGTAGAATAAGCTGTTATGTGTAGACTCTGTTGTCATGTGTAGACTGTTGTCATGTGTAGACTGTTGTCATGTAGACTCTGTTGTCATGTGTAGACTGTTGTCATGTGTAGACTGTTGTCATGTGTAGACTCTGTTGTCATGTGTAGACTCTGTTGTCATGTGGACTGTTTCATGTAGACTCTGTTATCATGTGTAGACTCTTGTCATGTGTAGACTGTTGTCATGTGTAGACTCTGCTGTTGTCATGTGTAGACTGTTGTCATGTGTAGACTCTCATGTGTATCATGTGTAGACTTTGCTGCCGTGTAGACTGTTGTCATGTGTAGACTCTGTTGTCATTGTAGACTGTTGTCATGTGTAGACTGTTGTCATGTGTAGACTGTTGTCATGTGTTGACTGTTGTTGTCATGTGTAGACTGTTGTCATGTGTAGACTGTTGTCATGTGTAGACTCTGTTGTCATGTGTATGACTGTTGTTGTCATGTGTAGACTGTTGTCATGTGTAGACTTTGTTGTCATGTGTAGACTGTTGTCATGTGTAGACTGTTGTCATGTGTAGACTTTTTTGTCATGTGTAGACTGTTGTCATGTGTAGACTCTGTTGTCATGTGACTCTGTAGTCATGTGTAGACTGTTGTCATGTGTAGACTCTGTTGTCATGTGTAGACTGTTGTCATGTGTAGACTCTGTTGTCATGTATAGACTGCTGTCATGTGTAGACTGTTGTCATGTGTAGACTGTTGTCACTCTGTTGTCATGTGTGTTTACTGTTGTTGTGATGTGTAGACTTTGTCATGTGTAGACTGTTGTCATGTGTTGACTGTTGTTGTCATGTGTAGACTGTTGTCATGTGTAGACGGTTGTCATGTGTAGACTGTTGTCATGTGTAGACTGTTGTCATGTGTAGACTCTTGCTGGTCATGTGTTGACTGTTGTTGTCATGTGTAGTGTTGTCATGTGTAGACTGTTGTCATGTGTAGGCTCTGTTGTCATGTGTACTGTTGTTGTCATGTGTAGACTGTCATGTAGACTGTTGTCATGTGTAGACTCTGTTGTCATGTGTTGACTGTTGTTGTCATGTGTAGACTGTTGTCATGTGTAAGATTGTTGTCATGTGTGGTAATCTGTTGTCATGTGTAGACTCTGTTGTCATGTGTAGACTCTGGTTGTCATGTGTAGACTGTTATCATGTGTGTAGACTGTTGTCATGTGTAGACTGTTGTTATGTGTAGACTTTGTTGTCATGTGTAGACTGTTGTCATGTGTAGACTCTGTTATCATGTGTAGACTGTTGTCATGTGTAGACTCTGTTGTCATGGGTAAATTCAGCTATGTAGACGCTGTTGTCATGTGTTGACTATTCTTGTCTTGTGTAGACTGTTGTCATGTGCAGACTTTGTTGTCAGCGTGTAGACTGTTGTCATGTGTAATGTTGTTATGTGTAGACTTTTGTTGTCATGTGTAGACTGTTGTCATGTGTAGACTGTTGTCATGTGTAGACTCTGTTGTCATGTGTTGACATGTGTAGACTGTTGTTGTCATGTGTAGACTGTTGTCATGTGTAGACTGTTGTCATGTGTAGACTCTGTTGTCATGTTATGACTGTTGTCATGTCTTGTAGACTCTGTTGTCATGTGACTGTTGTTGTCATGTGTAGACTGTTTCATGTCTCTGTTATGTGTAGACTTTTGTAGACTGTTGTCATGTGTAGACTCTGTTGTCTGTGTTGACTGTTGTTGTCATGTGTAGACTGTTGTCATGTGTAGACTTTGTTGTCATGTGTAGACTGTTGTCATGTGTAGACTGTTGTCATGTGTAGACTCTGTTGTCATGTGTTGACTGTTGTGACATGTGTAGACTGTTGTGTAGACTGTTGTCATGTGTAGTAGACTTTGTTGTCATGTGTAGACTGTTGTCATATGTAGACTGTTGTCATGTGTTGACTGTTGTTGTCATGTGTAGACTGTTGTCATGTGTAGACTCTGTTATCATGTGTAGACTCTTTTGTCATGTGTAGACTGTTGTCATGTGTAGACTCTGTTGTCATGTGTAGACTGTTGTCATGTGTAGACTGTTGTCATGTGTAGACTGTTGTCATGTGTAGACTCTGTTGTCATGTGTTGACTGTTGTTGTCATGTGTAGACTGTTGTCATGTGTAGACTGTTGTCATGTGTAGGCTCTGTTGTCATGTGTTGACTGTTGTTGTCATGTGTAGACTGTTGTCATGTGTAGACTGTTGTCATGTGTAGACTCTGTTGTCATGTGTTGACTGTTTTTGTCATGTGTAGACTGTTGTCATGTGTAGACTTTGTTGTCATGTGTAGACTGTTGTCATGTGTAGACTGTTGTCATGTGTAGACTCTGTTGTCATGTGTAGACTCTGTTGTCATGTGTAGACTGTTGTCATGTGTAGACTGTTGTCATGTGTAGACTGTTGTTATGTGTAGACTTTGTTGTCATGTGTAGACTGTTGTCATGTGTAGACTCTGTTATCATGTGTAGACTGTTGTCATGTGTAGACTCTGTTGTCATGTGTAGACTGTTGTCATGTGTAGACGCTGTTGTCATGTGTTGACTGTTGTTGTCATGTGTAGACTGTTGTCATTTGTAGACTGTTGTCATGTGTACACTCTGTTGTCATGTTATGACTGTTCTTGTCTTGTGTAGACTGTTGTCATGTATTGACTGTTGTTGTCATGTGTAGACTGTTTCATGTGTAGACTCTGTTATCATGTGTAGACTCTTTTGTCTTTTGTAGACTGTTATCATGTGTAGACTGTTGTCATGTGTAGACTCTGTTGTCATGTGTTGACTGTTGTTGTCATGTGTAGACTGTTTCATGTGTAGACTCTGTTATCATGTGTAGACTCTTTTGTCATGTGTAGACTGTTGTCATATGTAGACTCTGTTGTCATGTGTAGACTCTGCTGTCATGTGTAGACTGTTGTCATGTGTAGACTGTTGTCATGTGTAGACTGTTGTTATGTGTAGACTTTGTTGTCTTGTGTAGACTGTTGTCATGTGTAGACTTTGTTGTCATGTGTAGACTGTTGTCATGTGTAGAATGTTGTTATGTGTAGACTTTGTTGTCATGTGTAGACTGTTGTCATGTGTAGACTGTTGTCATGTGTAGACTCTGTTGTCATGTGTTGACTGTTGTTGTCATGTGTAGACTGTTGTCATGTGTAGACTGTTGTCATGTGTAGACTCTGTTGTCATGTGTTGACTGTTGTTGTCATGTGTAGACTGTTTCATGTGTAGACTCTGTTATCATGTGTAGACTCTTTTGTCATGTGTAGACTGTTGTCATATGTAGACTCTGTTGTCATGTGTAGACTCTGCTGTCATGTGTAGACTGTTGTCATGTGTAGACTGTTGTCATGTGTAGACTGTTGTTATGTGTAGACTTTGTTGTCATGTGTAGACTGTTGTCATGTGTAGACTCTGTTGTCATGTGTAGACTGTTGTCATGTGTAGACTGTTGTCATGTGTAGACTCTGTTGTCATGTGTTGACTGTTGTTGTCATGTGTAGACTGTTGTCATGTGTAGACTGTTGTCATGTGTAGACTCTGTTGTCATGTGTTGACTGTTGTTGTCATGTGTAGACTGTTGTCATTTGTAGACTTTGTTGTCATGTGTAGACTGTTGTCATGTGTAGACTGTTGTCATGTGTAGACTTTTTTGTCATGTGTAGATTCTGTTGTCATGTGTAGACTCTGTTGTCATGTAGACTCTGTAGTCATGTGTAGACTGTTGTTATGTGTAGACTTTGTTGTCATGTGTAGACTGTTGTCATGTGTAGACTCTGTTGTCATGTATAGACTGTTGTCATGTGTAGACTGTTGTCATGTGTAGACTGTTGTCATGTGTAGACTCTGTTGTCATGTGTTTACTGTTGTTGTCATGTGTAGACTTTTGTCATGTGTAGACTCTGTTGTCATGTGTTGACTGTTGTTGTCATGTGTAGACTGTTGTCATGTGTAGACGGTTGTCATGTGTAGACTGTTGTCATGTGTAGACTGTTGTCATGTGTAGACTCTGTTGTCATGTGTTGACTGTTGTTGTCATGTGTAGACTGTTGTCATGTGTAGACTGTTGTCATGTGTAGGCTCTGTTGTCATGTGTTGACTGTTGTTGTCATGTGTAGACTGTTGTCATGTGTAGACTGTTGTCATGTGTAGACTCTGTTGTCATGTGTTGACTGTTGTTGTCATGTGTAGACTGTTGTCATGTGTAGACTGTTGTCATGTGTAGACTGTTGTCATGTGTAGACTCTGTTGTCATGTGTAGACTCTGTTGTCATGTGTAGACTGTTATCATGTGTAGACTGTTGTCATGTGTAGACTGTTGTTATGTGTAGACTTTGTTGTCATGTGTAGACTGTTGTCATGTGTAGACTCTGTTATCATGTGTAGACTGTTGTCATGTGTAGACTCTGTTGTCATGTGTAGACTGTTGTCATGTGTAGACGCTGTTGTCATGTGTTGACTGTTCTTGTCTTGTGTAGACTGTTGTCATGTGTAGACTTTGTTGTCATGTGTAGACTGTTGTCATGTGTAGAATGTTGTTATGTGTAGACTTTGTTGTCATGTGTAGACTGTTGTCATGTGTAGACTGTTGTCATGTGTAGACTCTGTTGTCATGTGTTGACTGTTGTTGTCATGTGTAGACTGTTGTCATGTGTAGACTGTTGTCATGTGTACACTCTGTTGTCATGTGTTGACTGTTGTTGTCATGTGTAGACTGTTTCATGTGTAGACTCTGTTATCATGTGTAGACTCTTTTGTCATGTGTAGACTGTTGTCATGTGTAGACTCTGTTGTCATGTGTAGACTGTTGTCATGTGTAGACTCTGTTGTCATGTGTTGACTGTTGTTGTCATGTGTAGACTGTTTCATGTGTAGACTCTGTTATCATGTGTAGACTCTTTTGTCATGTGTAGACTGTTGTCATGTGTAGACTCTGTTGTCATGTGTTGACTGTTGTTGTCATGTGTAGACTGTTGTCATGTGTAGACTTTGTTGTCATGTGTAGACTGTTGTCATGTGTAGACTGTTGTCATGTGTAGACTCTGTTGTCATGTGTTGACTGTTGATGACATGTGTAGACTGTTGTCATGTGTAGACTGTTGTCATGTGTACACTCTGTTGTCATGTGTTGACTGTTCTTGTCTTGTGTAGACTGTTGTCATGTGTAGACTTTGTTGTCATGTGTAGACTGTTGTCATGTGTAGACTGTTGTCATGTGTTGACTGTTGTTGTCATGTGTAGACTGTTGTCATGTGTAGACTCTGTTATCATGTGTAGACTCTTTTGTCATGTGTAGACTGTTGTCATGTGTAGACTCTGTTGTCATGTGTAGACTGTTGTCATGTGTAGACTGTTGTCATGTGTAGACTGTTGTCATGTGTAGACTCTGTTGTCATGTGTTGACTGTTGTTGTCATGTGTAGACTGTTGTCATGTGTAGACTGTTGTCATGTGTAGGCTCTGTTGTCATGTGTTGACTGTTGTTGTCATGTGTAGACTGTTGTCATGTGTAGACTGTTGTCATGTGTAGACTCTGTTGTCATGTGTTGACTGTTGTTGTCATGTGTAGACTGTTGTCATGTGTAGACTTTGTTGTCATGTGTAGACTGTTGTCATGTGTAGACTGTTGTCATGTGTAGACTCTGTTGTCATGTGTAGACTCTGTTGTCATGTGTAGACTGTTGTCATGTGTAGACTGTTGTCATGTGTAGACTGTTGTTATGTGTAGACTTTGTTGTCATGTGTAGACTGTTGTCATGTGTAGACTCTGTTATCATGTGTAGACTGTTGTCATGTGTAGACTCTGTTGTCATGTGTAGACTGTTGTCATGTGTAGACGCTGTTGTCATGTGTTGACTGTTGTTGTCATGTGTAGACTGTTGTCATGTGTAGACTGTTGTCATGTGTACACTCTGTTGTCATGTTATGACTGTTCTTGTCTTGTGTAGACTGTTGTCATGTATTGACTGTTGTTGTCATGTGTAGACTGTTTCATGTGTAGACTCTGTTATCATGTGTAGACTCTTTTGTCTTTTGTAGACTGTTGTCATGTGTAGACTCTGTTGTCATGTGTAGACTGTTGTCATGTGTAGACTCTGTTGTCATGTGTTGACTGTTGTTGTCATGTGTAGACTGTTTCATGTGTAGACTCTGTTATCATGTGTAGACTCTTTTGTCATGTGTAGACTGTTGTCATATGTAGACTCTGTTGTCATGTGTAGACTCTGCTGTCATGTGTAGACTGTTGTCATGTGTAGACTGTTGTCATGTGTAGACTGTTGTTATGTGTAGACTTTGTTGTCATGTGTAGACTGTTGTCATGTGTAGACTTTGTTGTCATGTGTAGACTGTTGTCATGTGTAGAATGTTGTTATGTGTAGACTTTGTTGTCATGTGTAGACTGTTGTCATGTGTAGACTGTTGTCATGTGTAGACTCTGTTGTCATGTGTTTACTGTTGTTGTCATGTGTAGACTTTTGTCATGTGTAGACTCTGTTGTCATGTGTTGACTGTTGTTGTCATGTGTAGACTGTTGTCATGTGTAGACGGTTGTCATGTGTAGACTGTTGTCATGTGTAGACTGTTGTCATGTGTAGACTGTTGTCATGTGTAGACTCTGTTGTCATGTGTTGACTGTTGTTGTCATGTGTAGACTGTTGTCATGTGTAGACTGTTGTCATGTGTAGACTGTTGTCATGTGTAGACTCTGTTGTCATGTGTAGACTCTGTTGTCATGTGTAGACTGTTATCATGTGTAGACTGTTGTCATGTGTAGACTGTTGTTATGTGTAGACTTTGTTGTCATGTGTAGACTGTTGTCATGTGTAGACGCTGTTGTCATGTGTTGACTGTTCTTGTCTTGTGTAGACTGTTGTCATGTGTAGACTTTGTTGTCATGTGTAGACTGTTGTCATGTGTAGAATGTTGTTATGTGTAGACTTTGTTGTCATGTGTAGACTGTTGTCATGTGTAGACTGTTGTCATGTGTAGACTCTGTTGTCATGTGTTGACTGTTGTTGTCATGTGTAGACTGTTGTCATGTGTAGACTGTTGTCATGTGTAGACTCTGTTGTCATGTGTTGACTGTTGTTGTCATGTGTAGACTGTTGTCATGTGTAGACTCTGTTGTCATGTGTTGACTGTTGTTGTCATGTGTAGACTGTTGTCATGTGTAGACTGTTGTCATGTGTAGACTCTGTTGTCATGTGTTGACTGTTGTTGTCATGTGTAGACTGTTGTCATGTGTAGACTTTGTTGTCATGTGTAGACTGTTGTCATGTGTAGACTGTTGTCATGTGTAGACTCTGTTGTCATATGTAGACTCTGTTGTCATGTGTAGACTGTTGTCATGTGTAGACTGTTGTCATGTGTAGACTGTTGTTATGTGTAGACTTTGTTGTCATGTGTAGACTGTTGTCATGTGTAGACTCTGTTGTCATGTGTAGACTGTTGTCATGTGTAGACTGTTGTCATGTGTAGACTGTTGTCATGTGTAGACTCTGTTGTCATGTGTTGACTGTTGTTGTCATGTGTAGACTGTTGTCATTTGTAGACTGTTGTCATGTGTACACTCTGTTGTCATGTTATGACTGTTCTTGTCTTGTGTAGACTGTTGTCATGTATTGACTGTTGTTGTCATGTGTAGACTGTTTCATGTGTAGACTCTGTTATCATGTGTAGACTCTTTTGTCTTTTGTAGACTGTTATCATGTGTAGACTGTTGTCATGTGTAGACTCTGTTGTCATGTGTTGACTGTTGTTGTCATGTGTAGACTGTTTCATGTGTAGACTCTGTTATCATGTGTAGACTCTTTTGTCATGTGTAGACTGTTGTCATATGTAGACTCTGTTGTCATGTGTAGACTCTGCTGTCATGTGTAGACTGTTGTCATGTGTAGACTGTTGTCATATGTAGACTGTTGTTATGTGTAGACTTTGTTGTCTTGTGTAGACTGTTGTCATGTGTAGACTTTGTTGTCATGTGTAGACTGTTGTCATGTGTAGACTGTTGTTATGTGTAGACTTTGTTGTCATGTGTAGACTGTTGTCATGTGTAGACACTTGTCATGTGTAGACTCTGTTGTCATGTGTTGACTGTTGTTGTCATGTGTAGACTGTTGTCATGTGTAGACTGTTGTCATGTGTACACTCTGTTGTCATGTGTTGACTGTTGTTGTCATGTGTAGACTGTTGTCATGTGTAGACTCTGTTGTCATGTGTAGACTCTTTTGTCATGTGTAGACTGTTGTCATATGTAGACTCTGTTGTCATGTGTAGACTCTGCTGTCATGTGTAGACTGTTGTCATGTGTAGACTGTTGTCATGTGTAGACTGTTGTTATGTGTAGACTTTGTTGTCATGTGTAGACTGTTGTCATGTGTAGACTCTGTTGTCATGTGTAGACTGTTGTCATGTGTAGACTGTTGTCATGTGTAGACTGTTGTCATGTGTAGACTCTGTTGTCATGTGTTGACTGTTGTTGTCATGTGTAGACTGTTGTCATGTGTAGACTGTTGTCATGTGTAGACTCTGTTGTCATGTGTTGACTGTTGTTGTCATGTGTAGACTGTTGTCATGTGTAGACTTTGTTGTCATGTGTAGACTGTTGTCATGTGTAGACTGTTGTCATGTGTAGACTGTTGTTATGTGTAGACGCTGTTGTCATGTGTTGACTGTTGTTGTCATTTGTAGACTGTTGTCATGTGTAGACTGTTGTCATGTGTACACTCTGTTGTCATGTTATGACTGTTCTTGTCTTGTGTAGACTGTTGTCATGTATTGACTGTTGTTGTCATGTGTAGACTGTTTCATGTGTAGACTCTGTTATCATGTGTAGACTCTTTTGTCTTTTGTAGACTGTTGTCTTGTGTAGACTCTGTTGTCATGTGTAGACTGTTGTCATGTGTAGACTCTGTTGTCATGTGTTGACTGTTGTTGTCATGTGTAGACTGTTTCATGTGTAGACTCTGTTATCATGTGTAGACTCTTTTGTCATGTGTAGACTGTTGTCATATGTAGACTCTGTTGTCATGTGTAGACTCTGCTGTCATGTGTAGACTGTTGTCATGTGTAGACTGTTGTCATGTGTAGACTGTTGTTATGTGTAGACTTTGTTGTCTTGTGTAGACTGTTGTCATGTGTAGACTTTGTTGTCATGTGTAGACTGTTGTCATGTGTAGACTGTTGTCATGTGTAGACTCTGTTGTCATGTGTTGACTGTTGTTGTCATGTGTAGACTGTTGTCATGTGTAGACTGTTGTCATGTGTAGACTCTGTTGTCATGTGTTGACTGTTGTTGTCATGTGTAGACTGTTGTCATGTGTAGACTTTGTTGTCATGTGTAGACTGTTGTCATGTGTAGACTGTTGTCATGTGTGACTCTGTTGTCATATGTAGACTCTGTTGTCATGTGTAGACTGTTGTCATGTGTAGACTGTTGTCATGTGTAGACTGTTGTTATGTGTAGACTTTGTTGTCATGTGTAGACTGTTGTCATGTGTAGACTCTGTTATCATGTGTAGACTGTTGTCATGTGTAGACTCTGTTGTCATGTGTAGACTGTTGTCATGTGTAGACGCTGTTGTCATGTGTTGACTGTTGTTGTCATGTGTAGACTGTTGTCATTTGTAGACTGTTGTCATGTGTACACTCTGCTGTTGTCATGTTATGACTGTTCTTGTCTTGTGTAGACTGTTGTCATGTATTGACTGTTGTTGTCATGTGTAGACTGTTTCATGTGTAGACTCTGTTATCATGTGTAGACTCTTTGTCTTTTGTAGACTGTTGTCATGTGTAGACTTTTGTCATGTGTAGACTCTGTTGTCATGTGTTGACTGTTGTTGTCATGTGTAGACTGTTTCATGTGTAGACTCTGTTATCATGTGTAGACTTTATGTCATGTGTAGACTGTTGTCATATGTAGACTCTGTTGTCATGTGTAGACTCTGCTGTCATGTGTAGACTGTTGTCATGTAGACTGTTGTCATGTGTAGACTGTTGTTATGTGTAGATTTTGTTGTCATGTGTAGACTGTTGTCATGTGTAGACTCTGTTGTCATGTGTAGACTGTTGTCATGTGTAGACTGTTGTCATGTGTAGACTGTTGTCATGTGTAGACTCTGTTGTCATGTGTTGACTGTTGTTGTCATGTGTAGACTGTTGTCATGTGTAGACTGTTGTCATGTGTAGACTCTGTTGTCATGTGTTGACTGTTGTTGTCATGTGTAGACTGTTGTCATTTGTAGACTTGTTGTCATGTGTGGACTGTTGTCATGTGTAGACTGTTGTCATGTGTAGACTTTTTTGTCATGTGTAGATTCTGTTGTCATGTGTAGACTCTGTTGTCATGTGTAGACTCTGTTGTCATGTAGACTCTGTAGTCATGTGTAGACTGTTGTTATGTGTAGACTTTGTTGTCATGTGTAGACTGTTGTTGTCATGTGTAGACTCTGTTGTCATGTGTAGACTGTTGTCATGTGTAGACTGTTGTCATGTGTAGACTGTTGTCATGTGTAGACTCTGTTGTCATGTGTTTACTGTTGTTAGCATGTGTAGACTTTTGTCATGTGTAGACTCTGTTGTCATGTGTTGACTGTTGTTGTCATGTGTAGACTGTTGTCATGTGTAGACGGTTGTCATGTGTAGACTGTTGTCATGTGTAGACTGTTGTCATGTGTAGACTGTTGTCATGTGTAGACTCTGTTGTCATGTGTTGACTGTTGTTGTCATGTGTAGACTGTTGTCATGTGTAGACTGTTGTCATGTGAAGACTGTTGTCATGTGTAGACTCTGTTGTCATGTGTAGACTGTTGTCATGTGTAGACTGTTATCATGTGTAGACTGTTGTCATGTGTAGACTGTTGTTATGTGTAGACCTTGTTGTCATGTGTAGACTGTTGTCATGTGTAGACGCTGTTGTCATGTGTTGACTGTTCTTGTCTTGTGTAGACTGTTGTCATGTGTAGACTTTGTTGTCATGTGTAGACTGTTGTCATGTGTAGAATGTTGTTATGTGTAGACTTTGTTGTCATGTGTAGACTGTTGTCATGTGTAGACTGTTGTCATGTGTAGACTCTGTTGTCATGTGTTGACTGTTGTCATGTGTAGACTGTTGTATGTGTAGACTGTTGTCATGTGTACACTCTGTTGTCATGTGTTGACTGTTGTTGTCATGTGTAGACTGCTTCATGTAGACTCTGTTGTCATGTGTTGACGGTTGTTGTCATGTGTAGACTGTTGTCATGTGTAGACTGTTGTCATGTGTAGACTGCTGTTGTCACGTTGACTGTTGTTGTCATGTGTAGACTGTTGTCATGTGTGAGACTTTGTTGTCATGTGTAGACTGTTGTCATGTGTAGACTGTTGTCATGTGTAGACTCTGTTGTCATATGTAGACTCTGTTGTCATGTGTAGATGTTGTCATGTGTAGACTGTTGTCATGTGTAGACTGTTGTTATGTGTAGACTTTGTTGTCATGTGTAGACTATTGTCATGTGTAGACTCTGTTATCATGTGTAGACTGTTGTCATGTGTAGACTCTGTTGTCATGTGTAGACTGTTGTCATGTGTAGACGCTGTGTGTCATGTGTTGACTGTTGTTGTCATGTGTAGACTGTTGTCATTTGTAGACTGTTGTCATGTGTACACTCTGTTGTCATGTTATGACTGTTCTTGTCTTGTGTAGACTGTTGTCATGTATTGACTGTTGTTGTCATGTGTAGACTGTTTCATGTGTAGACTCTGTTATCATGTGCAGACTTCTTTTGTCTTTGTAGACTGTTATCATGTGTAGACTGTTGTCATGTGTAGACTCTGTTGTCATGTGTTGACTGTTGTTGTCATGTGTAGACTGTTTCATGTGTAGACTCTGTTATCATGTGTAGACTCTTTTGTCATGTGTAGACTGTTGTCATATGTAGACTCTGTTGTCATGTGTAGACTCTGCTGTCATGTGTAGACTGTTGTCATGTGTAGACTGTTGTCATGTGTAGACTGTTGTTATGTGTAGACTTTGTTGTCATGTGTACACTGTTGTCATGTGTAGACTCTGTTGTCATGTGTAGACTGTTGTCATGTGTAGACTGTTGTCATGTGTAGACTGTTGTCATGTGTAGACTGTTGTCATGTGTAGACTGTTGTTATGTGTAGACTTTGTTGTCTTGTGTAGACTGTTGTCATGTGTAGACTTTGTTGTCATGTGTAGACTGTTGTCATGTGTAGAATGTTGTTATGTGTAGACTTTGTTGTCATGTGTAGACTGTTGTCATGTGTAGACTGTTGTCATGTGTAGACTCTGTTGTCATGTGTTGACTGTTGTTGTCATGTGTAGACTGTTGTCATGTGTAGACTGTTGTCATGTGTAGACTCTGTTGTCATGTGTTGACTGTTGTTGTCATGTGTAGACTGTTGTCATGTGTAGACTTTGTTGTCATGTGTAGACTGTTGTCATGTGTAGACTGTTGTCATGTGTAGACTCTGTTGTCATATGTAGACTCTGTTGTCATGTGTAGACTGTTGTCATGTGTAGACTGTTGTCATGTGTAGACTGTTGTTATGTGTAGACTTTGTTGTCATGTGTAGACTGTTGTCATGTGTAGACTCTGTTATCATGTGTAGACTGTTGTCATGTGTAGACTCTGTTGTCATGTGTAGACTGTTGTCATGTGTAGACGCTGTTGTCATGTGTTGACTGTTGTTGTCATGTGTAGACTGTTGTCATTTGTAGACTGTTGTCATGTGTACACTCTGTTGTCATGTTATGACTGTTCTTGTCTTGTGTAGACTGTTGTCATGTATTGACTGTTGTTGTCATGTGTAGACTGTTTCATGTGTAGACTCTGTTATCATGTGTAGACTCTTTTGTCTTTTGTAGACTGTTGTCATGTGTAGACTGTTGTCATGTGTAGACTCTGTTGTCATGTGTTGACTGTTGTTGTCATGTGTAGACTGTTTCATGTGTAGACTCTGTTATCATGTGTAGACTCTTTTGTCATGTGTAGACTGTTGTCATATGTAGACTCTGTTGTCATGTGTAGACTCTGTTGTCATGTGTAGACTGTTGTCATGTGTAGACTGTTGTCATGTGTAGACTGTTGTTATGTGTAGACTTTGTTGTCATGTGTAGACTGTTGTCATGTGTAGACTCTGTTGTCATGTGTAGACTGTTGTCATGTGTAGACTGTTGTCATGTGTAGACTGTTGTCATGTGTAGACTCTGTTGTCATGTGTTGACTGTGTTGTCATGTGTAGACTGTTGTCATGTGTAGACTGTTGTCATGTGTAGACTCTGTTGTCATGTGTTGACTGTTGTTGTCATGTGTAGACTGTTGTCATTTGTAGACTTTGTTGTCATGTGTAGACTGTTGTCATGTGTAGACTGTTGTCATGTGTAGACTTTTTTGTCATGTGTAGATTCTGTTGTCATGTGTAGACTCTGTTGTCATGTGTAGACTCTGTTGTCATGTAGACTCTGTAGTCATGTGTAGACTGTTGTTATGTGTAGACTTTGTTGTCATGTGTAGACTGTTGTCATGTGTAGACTCTGTTGTCATGTGTAGACTGTTGTCATGTGTAGACTGTTGTCATGTGTAGACTGTTGTCATGTGTAGACTCTGTTGTCATGTGTTTACTGTTGTTGTCATGTGTAGACTTTTGTCATGTGTAGACTCTGTTGTCATGTGTTGACTGTTGTTGTCATGTGTAGACTGTTGTCATGTGTAGACGGTTGTCATGTGTAGACTGTTGTCATGTGTAGACTGTTGTCATGTGTAGACTGTTGTCATGTGTAGACTCTGTTGTCATGTGTTGACTGTTGTTGTCATGTGTAGACTGTTGTCATGTGTAGACTGTTGTCATGTGTAGACTGTTGTCATGTGTAGACTCTGTTGTCATGTGTAGACTCTGTTGTCATGTGTAGACTGTTATCATGTGTAGACTGTTGTCATGTGTAGACTGTTGTTATGTGTAGACTTTGTTGTCATGTGTAGACTGTTGTCATGTGTAGACGCTGTTGTCATGTGTTGACTGTTCTTGTCTTGTGTAGACTGTTGTCATGTGTAGACTTTGTTGTCATGTGTAGACTGTTGTCATGTGTAGAATGTTGTTATGTGTAGACTTTGTTGTCATGTGTAGACTGTTGTCATGTGTAGACTGTTGTCATGTGTAGACTCTGTTGTCATGTGTTGACTGTTGTTGTCATGTGTAGACTGTTGTCATGTGTAGACTGTTGTCATGTGTACACTCTGTTGTCATGTGTTGACTGTTGTTGTCATGTGTAGACTGTTTCATGTGTAGACTCTGTTGTCATGTGTTGACTGTTGTTGTCATGTGTAGACTGTTGTCATGTGTAGACTGTTGTCATGTGTAGACTCTGTTGTCATGTGTTGACTGTTGTTGTCATGTGTAGACTGTTGTCATGTGTAGACTTTGTTGTCATGTGTAGACTGTTGTCATGTGTAGACTGTTGTCATGTGTAGACTCTGTTGTCATGTGTAGACTCTGTTGTCATGTGTAGACTGTTGTCATGTGTAGACTGTTGTCATGTGTAGACTGTTGTTATGTGTAGACTTTGTTGTCATGTGTAGACTATTGTCATGTGTAGACTCTGTTATCATGTGTAGACTGTTGTCATGTGTAGACTCTGTTGTCATGTGTAGACTGTTGTCATGTGTAGACGCTGTTGTCATGTGTTGACTGTTGTTGTCATGTGTAGACTGTTGTCATTTGTAGACTGTTGTCATGTGTACACTCTGTTGTCATGTTATGACTGTTCTTGTCTTGTGTAGACTGTTGTCATGTGTAGACTTTGTTGTCATGTGTAGACTGTTGTCATGTGTAGACTCTGTTATCATGTGTAGACTCTTTTGTCTTGTGTAGACTGTTATCATGTGTAGACTGTTGTCATGTGTAGACTCTGTTGTCATGTGTTGACTGTTGTTGTCATGTGTAGACTGTTGTCATGTGTAGACTCTGTTATCATGTGTAGACTCTTTTGTCATGTGTAGACTGTTGTCATGTGTAGACTCTGTTGTCATGTGTAGACTCTGTTGTCATGTGTAGACTGTTGTCATGTGTAGACTGTTGTCATGTGTAGACTGTTGTTATGTGTAGACTTTGTTGTCATGTGTAGACTGTTGTCATGTGTAGACTCTGTTGTCATGTGTAGACTGTTGTCATGTGTAGACTGTTGTCATGTGTAGACTGTTGTCATGTGTAGACTCTGTTGTCATGTGTTGACTGTTGTTGTCATGTGTAGACTGTTGTCATGTGTAGACTCACTGTCATGTGTAGACTGTTGTCATGTGTTGACTGTTGTTGTCATGTGTGTAGACTGTTGTTGTCATGTGTAGACTGTTGTCATTTGTAGACTTTGTTGTCATGTGTAGACTGTTGTCATGTGTAGACTGTTGTCATGTGTAGACTTCTTGTCATGTGTAGACTGTTGTCATGTGTAGACTCTGTTGTCATGTGTAGACTCTGTTGTCATGTAGACTCTGTAGTCATGTGTAGACTGTTGTTATGTGTAGACTTTGTTGTCATGTGTAGACTGTTGTCATGTGTAGACTCTGTTGTCATGTGTAGACTGTTGTCATGTGTAGACTGTTGTCATGTGTAGACTGTTGTCATGTGTAGACTCTGTTGTCATGTGTTTACTGTTGTTGTCATGTGTAGACTTTTGTCATGTGTAGACTCTGTTGTCATGTGTTGACTTTGTTGTCATGTGTAGACTGTTGTCATGTGTAGACTGTTGTCATGTGTAGACTGTTGTCATGTGTAGACTGTTGTCATGTGTAGACTGTTGTCATGTGTAGACTCTGTTGTCATGTGTTGACTGTTGTTGTCATGTGTAGACTGTTGTCATGTGTAGACTTTGTTGTCATGTGTAGACTGTTGTCATGTGTAGAATGTTGTTATGTGTAGACTTTGTTGTCATGTGTAGACTGTTGTCATGTGTAGACTGTTGTCATGTGTAGACTCTGTTGTCATGTGTTGACTGTTGTTGTCATGTGTAGACTGTTGTCATGTGTAGACTGTTGTCATGTGTACACTCTGTTGTCATGTGTTGACTGTTGTTGTCATGTGTAGACTGTTGTCATGTGTAGACTCTGTTATCATGTGTAGACTCTGTTGTCATGTGTAGACTGTTGTCATGTGTAGACTCTGTTGTCATGTGTAGACTGTTGTCATGTGTAGACTCTGTTGTCATGTGTTGACTGTTGTTGTCATGTGTAGACTGTTGTCATGTGTAGACTCTGTTATCATGTGTAGACTCTTGTCATGTGTAGACTGTTGTCATGTGTAGACTTCTGTTGTCATGTGTTGACTGTTGATGACATGTGTAGACTCTGTTGTCATGTGTAGACTGTTGTCATGTGTAGACTCTGTTGTCATGTGTTGACTGTTCTTGTCTTGTGTAGACTGTTGTCATGTGTAGACTTTGTTGTCATGTGTAGACTGTTGTCATGTGTAGACTGTTGTCATGTGTTGACTGTTGTTGTCATGTGTAGACTGTTGTCATGTGTAGACTCTGTTATCATGTGTAGACTGTTGTCATGTGTAGACTGTTGTCATGTGTAGACTCTGTTGTCATGTGTAGACTGTTGTCATGTGTAGACTGTTGTCATGTGTAGACTGTTGTCATGTGTAGACTCTGTTGTCATGTGTTGACTGTTGTTGTCATGTGTAGACTGTTGTCATGTGTAGACTGTTGTCATGTGTAGGCTCTGTTGTCATGTGTTGACTGTTGTTGTCATGTGTAGACTGTTGTCATGTGTAGACTGTTGTCATGTGTAGACTCTGTTGTCATGTGTTGACTGTTGTTGTCATGTGTAGACTGTTGTCATGTGTAGACTTTGTTGTCATGTAGACTGTTGTCATGTAGACTGTTGTCATGTGTAGACTGTTGTCATGTGTAGACTGTTGTCATGTGTGTAGACTGTTGTCATGTGTAGACTGTTGTCATGTGTAGACTGTTGTTATGTGTAGACTTTGTTGTCATGTGTAGACTGTTGTCATGTGTAGACTCTGTTATCATGTGTAGACTGTTGTCATGTGTAGACTCTGTTGTCATGTGTAGACTGTTGTCATGTGTAGACGCTGTTGTCATGTGTTGACTGTTGTTGTCATGTGTAGACTGTTGTCATGTGTAGACTGTTGTCATGTGTACACTCTGTTGTCATGTTATGACTGTTCTTGTCTTGTGTAGACTGTTGTCATGTATTGACTGTTGTTGTCATGTGTAGACTGTTTCATGTGTAGACTCTGTTATCATGTGTAGACTCTTTTGTCTTTTGTAGACTGTTGTCATGTGTAGACTCTGTTGTCATGTGTAGACTGTTGTCATGTGTAGACTCTGTTGTCATGTGTTGACTGTTGTTGTCATGTGTAGACTGTTTCATGTGTAGACTCTGTTATCATGTGTAGACTCTTTTGTCATGTGTAGACTGTTGTCATATGTAGACTCTGTTGTCATGTGTAGACTCTGCTGTCATGTGTAGACTGTTGTCATGTGTAGACTGTTGTCATGTGTAGACTGTTGTTATGTGTAGACTTTGTTGTCATGTGTAGACTGTTGTCATGTGTAGACTCTGTTGTCATGTGTAGACTGTTGTCATGTGTAGACTGTTGTCATGTGTAGACTGTTGTCATGTGTAGACTCTGTTGTCATGTGTTGACTGTTGTTGTCATGTGTAGACTGTTGTCATTTGTAGACTTTGTTGTCATGTGTAGACTGTTGTCATGTGTAGACTGTTGTCATGTGTAGACTTTTTTGTCATGTGTAGATTCTGTTGTCATGTGTAGACTCTGTTGTCATGTGTAGACTCTGTTGTCATGTAGACTCTGTAGTCATGTGTAGACTGTTGTTATGTGTAGACTTTGTTGTCATGTGTAGACTGTTGTCATGTGTAGACTCTGTTGTCATGTGTAGACTGTTGTCATGTGTAGACTGTTGTCATGTGTAGACTGTTGTCATGTGTAGACTCTGTTGTCATGTGTTTACTGTTGTTGTCATGTGTAGACTTTTGTCATGTGTAGACTCTGTTGTCATGTGTTGACTGTTGTTGTCATGTGTAGACTGTTGTCATGTGTAGACGGTTGTCATGTGTAGACTGTTGTCATGTGTAGACTGTTGTCATGTGTAGACTGTTGTCATGTGTAGACTCTGTTGTCATGTGTTGACTGTTGTTGTCATGTGTAGACTGTTGTCATGTGTAGACTGTTGTCATGTGTAGACTCTGTTGTCATGTGTTGACTGTTGTTGTCATGTGTAGACTGTTGTCATGTGTAGACTGTTGTTGTCATGTGTAGACTGTTGTCATGTGTAGACTTTGTTGTCATGTGTAGACTGTTGTCATGTGTAGAATGTTGTTATGTGTAGACTTTGTTGTCATGTGTAGACTGTTGTCATGTGTAGACTGTTGTCATGTGTAGACTCTGTTGTCATGTGTTGACTGTTGTTGTCATGTGTAGACTGTTGTCATGTGTAGACTGTTGTCATGTGTACACTCTGTTGTCATGTGTTGACTGTTGTTGTCATGTGTAGACTGTTTCATGTGTAGACTCTGTTATCATGTGTAGACTCTTTTGTCATGTGTAGACTGTTGTCATGTGTAGACTCTGTTGTCATGTGTAGACTGTTGTCATGTGTAGACTCTGTTGTCATGTGTTGACTGTTGTTGTCATGTGTAGACTGTTTCATGTGTAGACTCTGTTATCATGTGTAGACTCTTTTGTCATGTGTAGACTGTTGTCATGTGTAGACTCTGTTGTCATGTGTTGACTGTTGTTGTCATGTGTAGACTGTTGTCATGTGTAGACTGTTGTCATGTGTACACTCTGTTGTCATGTGTTGACTGTTCTTGTCTTGTGTAGACTGTTGTCATGTGTAGACTTTGTTGTCATGTGTAGACTAATGTCATGTGTAGACTGTTGTCATGTGTAGACTTTGTTGTCATGTGTAGACTGTTGTCATGTGTAGACTCTGTTGTCATGTGTAGACTCTGTTGTCATGTGTAGACTGTTGTCATGTGTAGACTCTGTTGTCATGTGTAGACTGTTGTCATGTGTAGACTGTTGTCATGTGTAGACTGTTGTCATGTGTAGACTCTGTTGTCATGTGTTGACTGTTGTTGTCATGTGTAGACTGTTGTCATGTGTAGACTGTTGTCATGTGTAGGCTCTGTTGTCATGTGTTGACTGTTGTTGTCATGTGTAGACTGTTGTCATGTGTAGACTGTTGTCATGTGTAGACTCTGTTGTCATGTGTTGACTGTTGTTGTCATGTGTAGACTGTTGTCATGTGTAGATTGTTGTCATGTGTAGACTGTTGTCATGTGTAGACTGTTGTCATGTGTAGACTCTGTTGTCATGTGTAGACTCTGTTGTCATGTGTAGACTGTTGTCATGTGTAGACTGTTGTCATGTGTAGACTGTTGTTATGTGTAGACTTTGTTGTCATGTGTAGACTGTTGTCATGTGTAGACTCTGTTATCATGTGTAGACTGTTGTCATGTGTAGACTCTGTTGTCATGTGTAGACTGTTGTCATGTGTAGACGCTGTTGTCATGTGTTGACTGTTGTTGTCATGTGTAGACTGTTGTCATGTGTAGACTGTTGTCATGTGTACACTCTGTTGTCATGTTATGACTGTTCTTGTCTTGTGTAGACTGTTGTCATGTATTGACTGTTGTTGTCATGTGTAGACTGTTTCATGTGTAGACTCTGTTATCATGTGTAGACTCTTTTGTCTTTTGTAGACTGTTGTCATGTGTAGACTCTGTTGTCATGTGTAGACTGTTGTCATGTGTAGACTCTGTTGTCATGTGTTGACTGTTGTTGTCATGTGTAGACTGTTTCATGTGTAGACTCTGTTATCATGTGTAGACTCTTTTGTCATGTGTAGACTGTTGTCATATGTAGACTCTGTTGTCATGTGTAGACTCTGTTGTCATGTGTAGACTGTTATCATGTGTAGACTGTTGTCATGTGTAGACTGTTGTTATGTGTAGACTTTGTTGTCATGTGTAGACTGTTGTCATGTGTAGACTCTGTTGTCATGTGTAGACTGTTGTCATGTGTAGACTGTTGTCATGTGTAGACTGTTGTCATGTGTAGACTCTGTTGTCATGTGTTGACTGTTGTTGTCATGTGTAGACTGTTGTCATGTAGTATGTGTAGACTGTTGTCATGTGTAGACTTTTTTGTCATGTGTAGATTCTGTTGTCATGTGTAGACTCTGTTGTCATGTGTAGACTCTGTTGTCATGTAGACTCTGTAGTCATGTGTAGACTGTTGTTATGTGTAGACTTTGTTGTCATGTGTAGACTGTTGTCATGTGTAGACTCTGTTGTCATGTGTAGACTGTTGTCATGTGTAGACTGTTGTCATGTGTAGACTGTTGTCATGTGTAGACTCTGTTGTCATGTGTTTACTGTTGTTGTCATGTGTAGACTTTTGTCATGTGTAGACTCTGTTGTCATGTGTTGACTGTTGTTGTCATGTGTAGACTGTTGTCATGTGTAGACGGTTGTCATGTGTAGACTGTTGTCATGTGTAGACTGTTGTCATGTGTAGACTGTTGTCATGTGTAGACTCTGTTGTCATGTGTTGACTGTTGTTGTCATGTGTAGACTGTTGTCATGTGTAGACTGTTGTCATGTGTACACTCTGTTGTCATGTGTTGACTGTTCTTGTCTTGTGTAGACTGTTGTCATGTGTAGACTTTGTTGTCATGTGTAGACTGTTGTCATGTGTAGACTGTTGTCATGTGTAGACTTTGTTGTCATGTGTAGACTGTTGTCATGTGTAGACTGTTGTCATGTGTAGACTGTTGTCATGTGTAGACTCTGTTGTCATGTGTTGACTGTTGTTGTCATGTGTAGACTGTTGTCATGTGTAGACTTTGTTGTCATGTGTAGACTGTTGTCATGTGTAGACTGTTGTCATGTGTAGACTCTGTTGTCATGTGTAGACTGTTGTCATGTGTAGACTGTTGTCATGTGTAGACTCTGTTGTCATGTGTAGACTGTTGTTGTCATGTGTAGACTGTTGTCATGTGTAGACTGTTGTCATGTGTAGACTCTGTTGTCATGTGTAGACTGTTGTCATGTGTAGACTGTTGTCATGTGTAGACTGTTGTCATGTGTAGACTCTGTTGTCATGTGTTGACTGTTGTTGTCATGTGTAGACTGTTGTCATGTGTAGACTGTTGTCATGTGTAGACTCTGTTGTCATGTGTAGACTGTTGTTGTCATGTGTAGACTGTTGTCATTTGTAGACTTTGTTGTCATGTGTAGACTGTTGTCATGTGACTATGTGTAGATTCTGTTGTCATGTAGACTCTGTAGTCATGTGTAGACTGTTGTTATGTGTAGACTTTGTTGTCATTTGTAGACTGTTGTCATGTGTAGACTCTGTTGTCATGTGTAGACTGTTGTCATGTAGACTGTTGTCATGTGTAGACTGTTGTCATGTGTAGACTCTGTTGTCATGTGTTTACTGTTGTTGTCATGTGTAGACTGATGTCAGGTGTAGACTGTTGTCATGTGTACACTCTGTTGTCATGTGTTGACTGTTCTTGTCTTGTGTAGACTGTTGTCATGTGTAGACTTTGTTGTCATGTGTAGACTGTTGTCATGTGTAGACTGTTGTCATGTGTAGACTGTTGTCATGTGTAGACTTTGTTGTCATGTGTAGACTTTTGTCATGTGTAGACTCTGTTGTCATGTGTTGACTGTTGTTGTCATGTGTAGACTGTTGTCATGTGTAGACTGTTGTCATGTGTAGACTGTTGTCATGTGTAGACTGTTTTCATGTGTAGACTGTTGTCATGTGTAGACTCTGTTGTCATGTGTTGACTGTTGTTGTCATGTGTAGACTGTTGTCATGTGTAGACTGTTGTCATGTGTACACTCTGTTGTCATGTGTTGACTGTTCTTGTCTTGTGTAGACTGTTGTCATGTGTAGACTTTGTTGTCATGTGTAGACTGTTGTCATGTGTAGACTGTTGTCATTTGTAGACTTTGTTGTCATGTGTAGACTGTTGTCATGTGTAGACTGTTGTCATGTGTAGACTGTTGTCATGTGTAGACTCTGTTGTCATGTGTTGACTGTTATTGTCTTGTGTAGACTGTTGTCATGTGTAGACTTTGTTATCATGTGTAGACTGTTGTCATGTGTAGACTGTTGTCATGTGTAGACTGTTGTCATGTGTAGACTGTTGTCATGTGTAGACTGTTGTCATGTGTAGACTCTGTTGTCATGTGTTGACTGTTGTTGTCATGTGTAGACTGTTGTCATGTGTAGACTGTTGTCATGTGTAGACTCTGTTGTCATGTGTAGATTGTTGTTGTCATGTGTAGACTGTTGTCATGTGTAGACTGTTGTCATGTGTACACTCTGTTGTCATGTGTTGACTGTTCTTGTCTTGTGTAGACTGTTGTCATGTGAAGACTTTGTTGTCATGTGTAGACTGTTGTCATGTGTAGACTGTTGTCATTTGTAGACTCTGTTGTCATGTGTAGACTGTTGTCATGTGTAGACTGTTGTCATGTGTAGACTGTTGTCATGTGTAGACTCTGTTGTCATGTGTTGACTGTTGTTGTCATGTGTAGACTGTTGTCATGTGTAGACTGTTGTCATGTGTAGACTCTGTTGTCATGTGTTGACTGTTGTTGTCATGTGTAGACTGTTGTCATGTGTAGACTTTGTTGTCATGTGTAGACTAATGTCATGTAGACTGTTGTCATGTGTAGATTTTGTTGTCATGTGTCAGACTGTTGTCATGTGTAGACTCTGTATCTCATGTGTAGACTCTGTTGTCATGTAGACTCTGTTGTCATGTGTAGACTCTGTAGTCATGTGTAGACTGTTGTCATGTGTAGACTGTTGTTATGTGTAGACTTTGTTGTCATGTGTAGACTGTTGTCATGTGTAGACTCTGTTGTCATGTAGACTGTTGTCATGTGTAGACTGTTGTCTTGTGTAAACTGTTGTCATTTGTAGACTCTGTTGTCATGTGTTGACTGTTGTTGTCATGTGTAGACTGTTGTCATGTGTAGACTCTGTTGTCATGTGTAGACTGTTGTCATGTGTAGACTGTTGTCATGTGTAGATTTTTGTTGTCATGTGTAGACTGTTGTCATGTGTAGACTGTTGTCATATGTAGACTGTTGTCATGTGTAGACTGTTTTCATGTGTAGACTGTTGTCATGTGTAGACTCTGTTGTCATGTGTAGACTGTTGTCATGTGTACACTCTGTTGTCATGTGTTGACTGTTCTTGTTTTGTGTAGACTGTTGTCATGTGTAGACTTTGTTGTCATGTGTAGACTGTTGTCATGTGTAGACTCTGTTGTCATGTGTTGACTGTTGTTGTCATGTGTAGACTGTTGTCATGTGTAGACTGTTGTCATGTGTAGACTCTGTTGTCATGTGTTGACTGTTGTTGTCATGTGTAGACTGTTGTCATTTGTAGACTTTGTTGTCATGTGTAGACTCTGTTGTCATGTGTAGACTGTTGTCATGTGTAGACTTTTTTGTCATGTGTAGATTCTGTTGTCATGTGTAGACTCTGTTGTCATGTGTAGACTCTGTTGTCATGTAGACTTTGTAGTCATGTGTAGACTGTTGTTATGTGTAGACTTTGTTGTCATGTGTAGACTGTTGTCATGTGTAGACTCTGTTGTCATGTGTTGACTGTTGTCATGTGTAGACTGTTGTCATGTGTAGACTGTTGTCATGTGTAGACTCTGTTGTCATGTGTTTACTGTTGTTGTCATGTGTAGACTTTTGTCATGTGTAGACTCTGTTGTCATGTGTTGACTGTTGTTGTCATGTGTAGACTGTTGTCATGTGTAGACGGTTGTCATGTGTAGACTGTTGTCATGTGTAGACTGTTTTCATGTGTAGACTGTTGTCATGTGTAGACTCTGTTGTCATGTGTTGACTGTTGTTGTCATGTGTAGACTGTTGTCATGTGTAGACTGTTGTAATGTGTACACTCTGTTGTCATGTGTTGACTGTTCTTGTCTTGTGTAGACTGTTGTCATGTGTAGACTTTGTTGTCATGTGTAGACTGTTGTCATGTGTAGACTGTTGTCATTTGTAGACTTTGTTGTCATGTGTAGACTGTTGTCATGTGTAGACTGTTGTCATGTGTAGACTCTGTTGTCATGTGTAGACTCTGTTGTCATGTGTTGACTGTTATTGTCTTGTGTAGACTGTTGTCATGTGTAGACTTTGTTATCATGTGTAGACTGTTGTCATGTGTAGACTGTTGTCATGTGTAGACTCTGTTGTCATGTGTAGACTGTTGTCATGTGTAGACTGTTGTCATGTGTAGACTGTTGTTGTGTAGACTCTAAGTGCTGTCAGTGTTGACTGTTGTTGCTCATGTGTGTAGACTGTTGTCATGTAGTATCTGGTGGCATGTGTAGACTCTGTTGTCATGTGTTGACTGTTGTCATGTGTAGACTGTTGTTATGTGTAGACTTTGTTGTCATGTGTAGACTGTTGTCATGTGTAGACTCTGTTGTCATGTGTAGACTGTTGTCATGTGTAGACTGTTGTCATGTGTAGACTGTTGTCATGTGTAGACTCTGTTGTCATGTGTTGACTGTTGTTGTCATGTGTAGACTGTTGTCATGTGTAGACTGTTGTCATGTGTAGACTCTGTTGTCATGTGTTGACTGTTGTTGTCATGTGTAGACTGTTGTCATTTGTAGACTTTGTTGTCATGTGTAGATTCTGTTGTCATGTGTAGACTCTGTTGTCATGTGTAGACTCTGTTGTCATGTAGACTCTGTAGTCATGTGTAGACTGTTGTCATGTGTAGACTTTGTTGTCATGTGTAGACTGTTGTCATGTGTAGACTGTGCTGTCATGTAGACTGTTGTCATGTGTAGACTCTGTTGTCATGTGTTGACTGTTGTTGTCATGTGTAGACTGTTGTCATGTGTAGACTGCTGTCATGTGTAGACTGTTGTCATGTGTTGACCTGTGGTGTCCTGTGTAGACTGTTGTCAAGTGTGTAGACTTTGTTGCCATTGTAGACTGTTGTTTGGCTGTAGACTCATTGTCATGTGTAGACTGTTGTCATGTGTAGACTTTATGGTTGTCATTGTAGACTTTTGTCATGTGTAGATTCTGTTGTCATGTGTTGACTGTTGCTGGCTGGTGTGTAGACTGTTGTCATGTGTAGACTGTTGTCATGTGTAGACTGTTGTCATGTGTAGACTGTTTTCATGTGTAGACTGTTGTCATGTGTAGACTCTGTTGTCATGTGTTGACTGTTGTTGTCATGTAGACTGTTGTCATGTGTAGACTGTTGTCATGTGTACACTCTGTTGTCATGTGTTGACTGTTCTGTCTTGTGTAGACTGTTGTCAGTGTAGACTTTATTGTCATTGTAGACTGTTGTCATGTGAGATCGTTGCTGTGTGTAGACTGTTGTCATGTGTAGACTGTTGTCATGTGTAGACTCTTGTTGTCATGTGTTGACTGTTATTGTCTTGTGTAGACTGTTGTCATGTGTAGATTTTGTTATCATTTCATGTGGTAGAATTGCTGTCATGTGTAGACTGTTGTCATGTGTAGACTCTGTTGTATGTGTAGACTGTTGTCATGTGTAGACTGTTGTCATTGTAGACTGTTGTCATGTGTAGACTTTCTTGTGTTGTTTGTAGTGTTGTCATGTGTAGACTGTTGTCATTGTAGACTCTGTTGTCATGTGTTGATTTGTTGTATTGTAGACTGTTGTCAGTAGACTGTTGTCATGTGTACACTTGTATGTTACTCTAGCTGTTTGTGTAGACTTTGTATTGTAGACTGTTGTCATGTGTAGACTGTTGTCATGTGTAGACTCTGTTGTCATGTGTAGACTGTTGTCATGTGTAGACTGTTGTCATGTGTAGACTGTTGTCATTGTAGACTCTGTTGTATGTGTTGCTGTTGTTGTCATGTGTAGACTGTTGTCATGTGTAGACTGTTGTCATTGTAGACTCTGTTGTCAGTGTTGACTGTTGTTGCATGGTAGATGTTGTCATGTAGACTTTGTTGTTGTGCTGTGGAGATGTTGTCATGTAGACTGTTGTTTGTAGACTGTTGTCATTGTAGATCTGTTGTCATGTGTAGACTCTGTTGTCATTGTAGACTCTGTTGTCATTGTAGACTGTAGTCTTGTAGACTGTTGTCATTGTAGATGTTGTTATGTGTAGATTTGTTGTCATGTGTAGACTGTTGTCATTGTAGACTCTGTTGTCATTGTAGCTGTTGTCTGTGTAGACTGTTGTCATGTGTAGATGTTGTATGTGTAGACTCTGTTGTCATGTGTTGACTGTTGTTGTCATGTAGACTGTTGTCATGGTGACTGTTGTCATGTGTAGATGTTGTCATTGTGACTGTTGTATTGTAGACTCTGTTGTCATGTGTAGACTTTGTCATTGTGTGTCTTTGTAGACTGTTGTCATGTAGACTCTGTTGTATGGTTGCTGTTGTTGTCTTGTGATGTGCATGTGTAGACTCTGTTGTCATGTGTAGACTGTTGTCATGTAGACTGTTGTCATGTGTGACTTTGTTGTCATGTGTAGACTCTGTTGTATGTGTAGACTGTTGTCATTGTAGACTGTTGTCATGTGTAGATGTTTTCATGTGTAGACTGTTGTCATGTGTAGACTCTGTTGTCATGTGTAGACTGTTGTATGTGTACACTCTGTGTCATGTGTTGACTGTTCTTGTTTTGTGTAGACTGTTGTCATGTAGACTTTGTTGTCATGTGTAGACTGTTGTCATGTGTAGACTCTGTTGTCATTGTTGACTGTTGTTGTCATTGTAGACTGTTGTCATTGTAGACTGTTGTCATTGTAGACTGTTGTATGTGTAGACTTTTTGTCATGGTAGACTATGTTGTGTAGATGTTGTTTGTAGACTGTGTATGTGTAGATGTTGTTATGTGTAGACTTTTTGTCATGTGTAGACTGTTGTCATGTGTAGACTGTTGTTATGTGTAGACTTTGTTGTCATTGTAGACTGTTGTCATGTAGATTGTTGTCATGTGTAGACTGTTGTTTGTAGACTGTTGTATGTGTAGACTCTGTTGTCATGTGTTGACTGTTGTTGTCATTGTAGACTGTTGTCAGTAGACTTTGTCATGTGTAGACTCTTGTCATTGTAGACTGTTGTCATTGTAGACTCTGTGTATGGTAGACTGTTGTCATGGTAGATGTTGTTTTGTTGTTGTCTTGTAGACTCTGTTGTATTGTTGCTGTTGTTGTCATGTGTAGACTGTTGTCATTGTAGACTTTGTTGTATGTGTAGACTATGTCATGTGTGACTGTTGTCATGTGTAGACTGTTGTCATTGCTGTTGTCTGTGTAGATGTTGTTGTAGCTGTTGTCATTGTAGACTCTGTTGTCATGTGTAGCTTGTTGTCATGTGTGATGTTGTCATGTGTAGACTGTTGTCATGTGTAGACTCTTGTATTGTTGCTGTTGTTGTCATGTGTAGACTGTTGTATGTGTAGACTGTTGTCATGTGTAGATTTTGTTGTCATGTGTAGACTGTTGTCATGTGTAGAATCTGTTGTCATGTGTTGACTGTTGTTGTCATGTGTAGACTGTTGTCATGTGTAGACTGTTGTCATGTGTAGACTCTGTTGTCATGTGTAGACTGTTGTCATATGTAGACTGTTGTCATGTGTAGACTGTTTTCATGTGTAGACTGTTGTCATGTGTAGATTCTTGTTGTCATGTGTAGACTGTTGTCATGTGTAGACTGTTGTCATGTAGACTCTGTTGTCATGTGTTGACTGTTGTTGTCATGTGTAGACTGTTGTCATGTGTAGACTGTTGTCATGTGTACACTCTGTTGTCATGTGTTGACTGTTCTTGTCTTGTGTAGACTGTTGTCATCTGTAGACTTTTGTCATGTGTGGACTCTGTTGTCATGTGTAGACTCTGTTGTCATGTGTAGACTCTGTTGTCATGTGTAGACTGTTGTCATGTGTAGACTGTTTTCATGTGTAGACTGTTGTCATGTGTAGACTCTGTTGTCATGTGTTGACTGTTGTTGTAATGTGTAGACTGTTGTCATGTGTAGACTGTTGTCATGTGTAGACTCTGTTGTCATGTGTAGACTGTTGTCATGTGTAGACTGTTGTCATGTGTAGACTGTTGTCATGTGTAGACTCTGTTGTCATGTGTTGACTGTTGTTGTCATGTGTAGACTGTTGTCATGTGTAGACTGTTGTCATGTGTAGACTCTGTTGTCATGTGTTGACTGTTGTTGTCATGTGTAGACTGTTGTCATTTGTAGACTTTGTTGTCATGTGTAGACTGTTGTCATGTGTAGACTGTTGTCATGTGTAGATTTTGTTGTCATGTGTAGACTGTTGTCATGTGTAGACTCTGTTGTCATGTGTAGACTCTGTTGTCATGTGTAGACTATGTTGTCATGTGTAGACTCTGTAGTCATGTGTAGACTGTTGTCATGTGTAGACTGTTGTCATGTGTAGACTGTTGTTATGTGTAGACTTTGTTGTCATGTGTAGACTGTTGTCATGTGTAGACTCTGTTGTCATGTGTTGACTGTTGTTGTCATGTGTAGACTGTTGTCATGTGTAGACTGTTGTCATGTGTAGACTCTGTTGTCATGTGTAGACTGTTGTCATATGTAGACTGTTGTCATGTGTAGACTGTTTTCATGTGTAGACTGTTGTCATGTGTAGACTCTGTTGTCATGTGTAGACTGTTGTCATGTGTAGACTGTTGTCATGTGTAGACTCTGTTGTCATGTGTTGACTGTTGTTGTCATGTGTAGACTGTTGTCATGTGTAGACTGTTGTCATGTGTACACTCTGTTGTCATGTGTTGACTGTTCTTGTCTTGTGTAGACTGTTGTCATCTGTAGACTTTTGTCATGTGTGGACTCTGTTGTCATGTGTAGACTCTGTTGTCATGTGTAGAATGTTGTCATGTGTAGACTGTTGTCATGTGTAGACTGTTTTCATGTGTAGACTGTTGTCATGTGTAGACTCTGTTGTCATGTGTTGACTGTTGTTGTAATGTGTAGACTGTTGTCATGTGTAGACTGTTGTCATGTGTAGACTCTGTTGTCATGTGTAGACTGTTGTCATGTGTAGACTGTTGTCATGTGTAGACTGTTGTCATGTGTAGACTCTGTTGTCATGTGTTGACTGTTGTTGTCATGTGTAGACTGTTGTCATGTGTAGACTGTTGTCATGTGTAGACTCTGTTGTCATGTGTTGACTGTTGTTGTCATGTGTAGACTGTTGTCATTTGTAGACTTTGTTGTCATGTGTAGACTGTTGTCATGTGTAGACTGTTGTCATGTGTAGACTTTGTTGTCATGTGTAGACTGTTGTCATGTGTAGACTCTGTTGTCATGTGTAGACTCTGTTGTCATGTGTAGACTATGTTGTCATGTGTAGACTCTGTAGTCATGTGTAGACTGTTGTCATGTGTAGACTGTTGTCATGTGTAGACTGTTGTTATGTGTAGACTTTGTTGTCATGTGTAGACTGTTGTCATGTGTAGACTCTGTTGTCATGTGTAGACTTGTCTTGTGTAGACTGTTGTCATGTGTAGACTTTGTTGTCATGTGTAGACTCTGTTGTCATGTGTAGACTTATTTGTCATGTGTGTGCGACCGAACACGCGCACAGCTTACAATGAGCACTGGTTTGACCTGCCTGCCATTTGGTGGTGTCGGGAAGTGGAGGGGGTAATGATGGGCAGGACACGAAGGGGGAACAACTCATGTGAAAGTAAACATCCCCGACTGGAGGAACTCAAACAATTCGACTTGCCCTCATCTCTTCATGTGCTGGATACAAGCAAACTTTCACAAACACAAAACCTTTGTTTTAAAACACGGGACTTCTCGCATCCCGTCCGACTTAACAAACAATCGGCTATTTCTGGTCAAGCATTAAAATAAACATATTGTCCGGATTATTCTGTTGGGTAAAAGAGGATTTTTCGAGATGACCGATTGACATAAGGACAATCTGTTTACGTTAAGACAAATGATGGTTTAAGAATGCAATCTTACTGTTTGATTGGGTGAGCGAATGGCTGGGTGAGTGAATGGTTGAGTGAGTGAATTGTGATCGTATTGGAATTAATATTTTTCAAGTCAACAGAGCCGTATAGTTCTTTTTGTGGCGCCAAGTACGAGCTACATTTGAGGCGCCCTGTATGAGCTACATTTGTGGCGCCCTGTACGAGCTACATTTGTGGCGCCAAGTACGAGCTACATTTGTGGCGCCCTGCATGAGCTACATTTGTGGCGCCCCGTACGAGTTACATTTGTGGCGCCCTGTACGCTACATTTGTGGCGCCAAGTACGAGCTACATTTGTGGCGCCCTGTATGAGCTACATTTGCGTCACCCTGTATGAGTTACACCTTAAAGCTAAAAGTTATTTAATTAAAAAAAATATGGAAAAATCTTTGTTTTAAAAAAATAAGCTTTTACTAAAATTCATTAAAAAGTAAACAAATAATAGTTCATTATGTCATAGAAACTAAAAAGTTTTTTTTCAAAGATTTCATTTAAATATCTTGCATCAAATTCAGACCTAGAAAGAAATCTATTTACATTATGAGTTGATGACGGACATTTCCTTCAGAAATATTGAACCTTTTTTGTAAACAAATATTTACTCGCTGCAAAACACTAAAGCTTTGAAAAATAAACCGTCCGATCTGTTCATTTAGAAAAAAAAAGTTCTCTTGTGTGTGTGTTTGTGTGTGTGATTGTCTGTTTGTGCACTTGTGTGTATGTGTGTGAGTATTTTTTCTCTCCCCTATCCCTGTAATCATGGGTCAGTGTTGTTATTGTGGTGAGGCTGATGTCAATATTGACACAGTTTAAACTGATCCGTTCAAAGACAGTTACAAATATTGGAACATTGGCTCTTCCTCTCGGTGGGCGGTGAAGATGACATCCAGATCAGACACTGAGTCAATAGGAAATGTTCTCTTTACCTCATCAGACTAATGTCATAGAACAAACATTATCTCATCAGACAAATGTCATATAACAAACCATATCATCTCATCAGACAAATGTCATAGAACTAACCACATCTTATCATCAGACAAATGTCATAGAGCTAACCACACCATCTTAAGAGACAAATGTCAAAGAACTAACCACATCTTCTCATCAGACGAATTTTATAGAAATTAACCATGTCAAACCATCGATTAATTGATATTTAATAAATAACTGTAGCATAGTTAAAGTGTGACGGAATAATTTGTATCCCTTGAGATCAATTTAAATATATCAAACGTAATAAGCCGAGTGTTGTTTTATCAAATGTAATCTTCTAGAATAAAACAGCAACAGAAACCCTCTGGTAGATAGTACATGCAACAAAATGTTTCCACCCAGTGAGTTGTTTGTTGTTGTGGTGTTCTGTAAGGGGGGGGGGCATTGTGCGTGTCGCGGCCTGGGCTAGAATTGTCCTAGTTGGAGTTCGTTTTACATTTTGACTACGCGCGACTTTTGTGATTGACTGGAAGTCAGTTTTAATTGTTTGATGAACCCAACGGCCACACAGGGATTATTTTCAGGCCAGTTTAATTGGTCACTTTAACTATAGGTCCCCCGGGGATTAGTGTTCGCAGACACTGTGGTTTGTGGGGACGGGGAGAATCAGTGGGGGGCCCGACAATGTCTTCACTTTGTCCTCAGTTTGAAGATAGTCTTACACAATACGAACAAAATCTTTGAATGTGAAGTCGGTTTCTCTGTAGTAGAGCTTTAGATTTCCCATACTAATATAGGTCAGGGTTGTAAAACTTGCATTGGTCATAACTGTAAAACGCTTGGCTGGGGGTTTTCGAAAGGAAGAAGCTGTAATAACTGAACGTCTAATGAGTTCCAACTGATGCACCACTGAATTCTATAGGTCTTACACACAATGGTTGCCCTGGCTGGTTGCTATGGAAACACTGGTGTGTAATTTAAAATAGTGTGTTGTTTTAATGTATACAAAAAAGTGATATTGACAGAGTAGAAGTGAGACATAAAGATGACAGGACAAATGGACAAATAGAAGTGAGAAAAGACAAAATGACAAATGGAAGAGAGACCACACATAGAAAAATTTTGTTCAAGAAACAGAGGCCATTATTAAAATAAAACAATGTAAAATCATTAGAAGAAATATAATAAATTAGAACAAATTTTAAAACGGTTACATGCATATATAATAATATAGGGTATAATATATGAAAAATGCAATAGTGTCGAGTTGTTTGATTACAGTTTATAAAAATAACAAAGAACAGTAGATTTAAAAAAACAGCAGACATTATAATATTTAAAAAAATTAATTTTTGATTATAGAATAAAAAAGAGTATTTGTATTTATTTAATTTAATTATTTTTATTTTAAGAACCTTGAGGGGGGCGTACCCCCCCCCCCCAAATGACGCCACTGTTTGAAGACTAGTCATGTATATATTACTGTTGTTACAGTTCTACTTCTGCTAAATTAAACTAAAATGTTTGAGGAAAGTAAAAATATAGCTGTCAACATTTTGGGTGAAACGGGCGGTACGTTTGAAGTTTTCTTTCCTGTGCTCCACCCACTACTCCTATAATTTTTAGTTTAAGAATAATTTTATAATTTCTTTATAAATATCAAGTTAGAAACCCATATACAAGTATTAACACAAAACTCTTTACATTATATGTTAACCATCATTATATGCCGAGTGAAATTGTCTGTTTTATAGTTACACCGATTCGATCAACAATCACCCAATTGAAACAAATCTTATTAGCTCTATTACTTTGAACTAAAAATAATCGCACCATTAAAACGCTCTAAATGAAAAACATTTCAACCTCTCACTGTGGCAAAATTTACTATGTTATACGCTTTTTAAAAATAACATTAACAATGACAGCTTTGTACAAGACCGTAGCCGGGGGCTAGGGGGGCTGCAGCACCCCCCCCCTAAATTAATTCTAAAAACCAAATTTTATTATAAATATACTTCTTTATCACTGTGTTCCAATTTTTTCTTATATAAAACTCTCCGCACAGCCCCCCCCCCCCAAAACCGCACAGCCCCCCCCTCCAAAACAAAATTCTGGCTACGGCCTTGGTTATGTATAACCTTCGATTTGTATTTAATAAATGGCCAGAATTTCTAAGAAGCGAGGAGAATTTCAGTATAAAATATACTCAGTGGAAATGTAATTTTTTAAAATGAAGATTCTTACGATATATATATATATATATATATATATATATATATATATATATATATATATGATTAGCTAAATATATTCAATAAACACAGGGCCATTTTATAGCTATAATCTGGTCCTGTGTTTATTGAGTACATTTAGCATAATCATTCATAATAAAATGACTACAAGTTTAAATATATATAACATCAGTTATAAATCGTAAATGTTGTTAGTCGAATGCTTTATACAAATATAAAGATCTTTGTTCGTTTTTCACTAAGAGTTATGACCGGCAACACTTACGTCTAGTCCCTGGCTAACACCTAAATGCACGTAATTGTACCCTTAATGGTGTTATTTCAGAGTTGCAGAAAAAATCATGAAAAAAAATCAGTAAATAACCCAATTCTATAAACAAAACTATATCACACAAGATTAAAAAAAAGCAAGAAAAAATAAACAAACCCAAAAAAACTGTCACGTCTACATAAAATCATAAGAGCTATATGACCCTGAAACAATAGGATTGCCATTTCTTAATTCTAACTTATTACCTTAATGATACAATTAATGCAGACGCATGCTACTAGTTCGATTGGTAGGTGGCTTGGGTTTGATGCAATGGAACTTGTGTCTCTCCCCACAAATAAAGTCATCTTTGTGGGGAGTCTGCGAAGTTGTTAAAAAATTTGACCGGATTGGGGATGGGGGGTAAAATCAAGATTTAAAAAAAAGCGTTAATAATAAGTGAGCAAGTACTTTCTGACTATACTTTATTGTTTTATGAAGTAGAAGGCACATAAGAAGTAGAAACGACGTGTGTTTTTTTTTTTTGGGATGGGAAGTGGAGGACTTACGTGGGTGCGAAGTGTAGCAAAATATGACAGGGATGGAGAGGAGAGAGGTTGAAATACGCCATTAGTACGTCATTAGAAATACGTACCTACGGTACGAGAAAAACATTTGTTTGGCATTGTTGTAGGTTAAAAAAAAACAAACTCGCATCACTTGACGTGATTGATACATGTCAATAAACTGGTGATTGATACATGTCAATAAAATGGTGATTGATACATGTCAACAAACTGGTGATTGATACATGTCAACAAACTGGTGATTGATACATGTCAACAAACTGGTGATTGATACATGTCAACAAACTGGTGATTGATACATGTCAACAAACTGGTGGTTGATACATGTCAACAAACTGGTGGTTGATACATGTCAACAAACTGGTGATTGATACATGTCAACAAACTGGTGATTGATACATGTCAACAAACTGGTGATTGATACATGTCAACAAACTGGTGATTGATACATGTCAACAAACTGGTGATTGATACATGTCAACAAACTGGTGATTGATACATGTCAACAAACTGGTGATTGATACATGTCAATAAACAGGTCTGAATATCTAATTCAATAGATATAAGCTTATATGCTGATGCTTAATAGATCTGTTAAAATTAATCACAACTCTTTCATTAATGCGACTGACTTGTTTAACATTGCAGCAATAAATGTACATGTATTATATTGTATCGATTAAAATGTGCGTTAATTTGCGATAAAAATTTTAATCATGCATTAATTTCGATCAATTTTTTTTACCAATATATATATACTACATTGTTGGGTGACAGACAAAAGAATCCAAATATATTAGACATGTATAAATTGAAGGGTTGAAGAATGATACATACACAGTTGTCTATTGATGAAGGGTTGAAGAATGATAGCAACACAGTTGTCTATTGATCATTAGACATTTATATTGTCATAGTTAAATATTTTTTAATACGACTTAAAACTAAATTTCACAATAAATGTATGACAGTTATTCCTAGTGTTAAGTTACTGAAATATTGTCATTAGTATAATGTGGGGTTACCAATATGACATCGTAACACCCCCATAACAACTGTTCTATAATCGTACAATATAATGGCTATACATGAAAACTGTTTGACTGTTAACGCACTAAGTGGATTTGGTTCACTTATTTAATATAGTTTTTTTTTTTCTTTTTGAAGGCAGGAACTGAAGGAGGGTAGTGGAGGGTTGCCAATATCCCAACTTGTTCCGTTCCATCCTACTGGCCACGTTCAGTCTGGCGAAGTAATAAAGTGAGTTGTGAATATCTGACGAAGGTACGTCTGACTTGTCACACAGCCGCTGTACAATATCACAGGTAGGCTGGCAAACAATATCACAGGTAGAGTGGGGGGGGGGGCACACTCTCCGTTATCTGATTGAACGTGACCAATACTGTCCAAGTGACGACAGCCTCGTTATTGAAACCTTTTCACCACTCGACTTCTGTGTGATTGTATCACTTGAGCTGTGAATTTATCAACTCGAGCTGTGAATGTATCAACTTGAGTGGTGAATGATGCCATTCAAGAAATGAATCTTTTCAAGAAGTGTGTTCAAGGAATATCTTTTATTTAAGTCAATAAAGTATACATATATTTCATTGATAGTTTACAGTGATGTCCACAGACTCAATGGAATACCACAGTGTCACTACAAGTTGATTACTTACATGGACTAGGAGCGGGGAAGGGGGCAAATAGATGTTCAAAAATATGAAGAATATACGTTGTTTGATTGTCTGTACTTATATATGTAAACACAGGCAGATAATATCATTTGGGTATATATATATATATATATATATATATATATATATATATATATATATATGTAAACACAGACAGATAATATCATTTGGGTATACATGTATATATATATACCTATGACATATGAACTAGTTAAATATTTATTAGATGTTTATCGATATGTGCATACATGTATGCATTAAAATTATAATGTTTAATTAAACAAATGAGTAGAAATAGAAATAATTTGTAGAATTGCATTGATTGTGTTCAACTTGTAGAATGGTTTCTGTTGATGTCACGGGGTGTGTAGCCCCCCTCCCCCCACACACTTGACTTTGTTATTGCAGGAGAATTAGTCTCTGGATATGTAGCCCATATATTTCTATGTTTACGTGTCTGCATATTTATGTATGTGTTTGAGTATTACCCCCTTGTTTATACATGTATTTATGTTTGTAAAAACAACAATGTGTGAATTTGGTAGCATGGTAAAAGGTTGTACTGAGGTTTTAAATTCTATAGACCAGAGGTGGGCAAACATTTTTGAGTGGCGGGCCACATTGGGCTCGTAAATTTGAACGGCGGGCCCAAAGAAGAGTAGATGGATAGATTGTTGACCTTGAACATAAGTTGAAGGTCAAGTTCACCCTGAAACGAGTGGCGAGCCGGATAAAACAGTCAAGCGGGCCGTATGTGGCCCGCGGGCCGCTGTTTGCCCAGGGCTGCTATAGACTATGTGTAATCAGTGAATGGTATTATGTTGCTATAGACTATGTGTAATCAATGTATGGTATTATGCTGCCACAGACCATGTTTAATCAATGTATGGTATTATGTTGCCACAGACTATGTGTAATCAATGTATGGTATTATGTTGCTATAGACTATGTGTAATCAATGTATGGTATTATGCTGCTATAGACTATGTGTAATCAATGTATGATATTATGTTTCTATAGACTATGTGTAATCAATGCATGGTATTATGCTGCCACAGACTATGTTTAATCAATGTATGGTATTATGTTGCCACAGACTATGTGTAATCAATGTATGATATTATGTTGCTATAGACTATGTGTAATCAGTGTATGATATTATGTTGCTATAGACTATGTATAATCAGTGTATGATATTATGTTGCTTATATGCATTTGTTCGTACATCTGTTAGTATTTCTAGATGATATGTCTGTTGGCATTAAATATACATGAAATTATAAATGAATTTAAAGGTAGCTGTATATATATATATATATATATTTGTGTCATAGGCAGAACTAGACCAGGTTCATAGAAAGAACTAGACCAGTGCTATAGACATAAGTATACTAATACCAAGGTTTAATCCAATCCAATGGAGCGCGTTCAATCAACACTACATCTTTGTTAGCATTTCAAATGAGATCTCAGTTGATATTTCCGCAATGATCCATTCACTAGTTGCACGTGGTGGAAGAAAGGCACCGCCTACTTATCTCAATCGCTGTGCACTCGTCCATCCAATGAAAAGTCTAGTTCGGCGCGAGACATTTGTGTATGCCGAGTTCTCTCCCTTCCTCTTGAGTCAACCCATCGCCTGTAGAAATGGAAGCGAGAATCAAAACAACAACAACAACAATTCGGAAGCGAATGAAATGTGTAAATATTGATTTCGGAAACTGAGCCCCATCCAGCAATAGTGGAGACATTTGTGAAGGGAGGTTATTTCCTGATATGGAAACTTGTCCTCTGAAATAAACCATCTAAAAATAGAACGTTTAGTGAATGTTTTAACTGACATGTTATTGGTTAATCAAGAGCATCATCGGAACAAACAGTTCATTCTGAGAATTCTTGTGATTTGAAAATAAAATGTTGATTTGTTCATAATTCTGTTTTTAGAACTGTCAACAATGAACCAATGGGAAGGTAAGTTGACTTTGTTGATATTGTTGATCAGTGGATTGAATAGTGAAAATGAAATATGACCACTGTCACATGACCAAATGTTATATAAAAATTATAAAATGTTTATTCTGCACACGATCTCATTCAATTCATGAATATTTCTTTAATTAGAAGATAACATTAGAAAATAACATAAGAAGAAAACATAAGAAGATAACATAAGATCTATTCACATACTGGATCATCACTGAAACTGAAATAATTTAACAATAAATTGATAATGTACAGTTGTTCAGTTGTACAGTTGTTGTACAGTTTGTTGTACAGTTGTTCATTTGTTCAGTTTATACAAGGATACAAATAAAATAGAGATACTTACATTTAAAACAATTTCAAGTTTGGACTAATTAGTAATGGTGAATATGACCGATGGTCATTCATGTTGAGTCTCATGTAAACATTGAATTAATTAGTAGCCGCTCAAAATATAAATAAACTGTAGTAAATGTTGGTTTATTTCTAAAGCTAATATACAGTTTATTTATATTTATCAAACTCTATCAATTGTTTTTTTGGTCACAATACTATTATGTTTTATATTATTATTACCATTCTTTGGTCATGTTTTGATTTAAAATATGTAATTATAAAACATAGATAAGATATCACATACACATAACCCCAATATAATATTTGCCAAAGTCTGTTTATTTATATATTTGTTTTGTTTATTTCATGTATTATAAATCGTCCCCAACAATTTATTTAGTTTAATTGACGACTTTTATACATCTGAATTCAAATATGTTGCATCTAAATGTAACTTTGCATTTAAATCAAATGACTTGATGATATTTGTGTCTGTAAAGTTCCCTTAGCCTTAACGGGCTATCGGGACAGATGAAGTGTAGAATTCATATCTTTCTATATCCTCGGCATATTTAGGGATTGTGTGGTTAATGCAACGCACAGCAGCCTTTACTTCCCCAACTTAAGTCAGGTTCCCATGGCAGGACGTGAGCGACTTTCTCTCATACACACAACAAATACACAGAAACTATACTTCCGTAATAGTACAGTATAGTTAGGTTGTAGTCGCAAACCGTCACGTTGACTACACTTGCCTGTATAACCGCTTCATCTATGTCCCCTAAAGAGCAGATCACTCCATTTAAGTCAACATTCTATTGCTATTCATTTGAGTTATGGGCCTTGTCACAAAAGAACATATCCGAATCTATCTCAAGCAGTCTCCTCTGATCCCCACCACCCACCCTTGCCGTTCTGACCCCCCTTCCCCCCCCCCTCCCAGCACCATGCTTTTGATGTGATGTTGCTTGTGTCTGGGATGACGAATCTCTTAAGTTCGGACAGGTCAGTGAAGTCACGCTCTCCTTTCAGTGAGTACAAGACCAGGGGACTAGAATATTGGCTCCAGCAGATGACAAGTGATAAGGGGTGGATGACGTGAGGGGTGGGGTAGGGGACGTTGGTTCCAGCACTCATTGTTTCCGGCCTGATCCCGTCCACCGTCTGATGCCTGGCACTTTAGTGAATCAGGGCTCTAGGAAATGATGGTCACTGACTGGTCAGTGAACTGACCTGTTGCTATAGAAATTATGAAGTGAATTATTCACAACAATAAGCATAGTCCAATGTGTAGCTCAGTGCCATTCTAGGCAGAGTCTTATATATGTTTAGATGATCGAGGCCTCAGTAGAAGTAGAGTGATAACAGCGATCATGTGACCTTTCATATTGATGTCTAGTTTTTAGATCGTTAGTACAGCCCTGTATAACTATTACATAACACTTACATCAAATGTGTTGATGTTACATACATCAAATGTGTAACTGTAACACACGCATATATATATATATATATATATATATATATATATATATATATATATATATATATATATATAACCAGTTTCTATGTTTTTTGTCGGTGTTAGAATGGACAGAATGATATCCGGTATTGTCTACCATAACTGTGTCTAGTATTATCTACCATAGTTTATGTCCACTCTTACCTTTCATTACTGATGCCCAGTACAGATGTACATCAAACAGCCAGCTAAGTTGACCAGCTTACTTGACCAACTGGTTCTCGCCACTTGACATGTATAAATCGACTTATAACATTTATCCGATGACGTCACTTTGGTCATCCATTTCAATCTACCTAAGGAATAATACATCACCGTGAGTGACATTAGCCTGAGGTCACATGTGACACAATGTTTCCTTCTGGCCGGAAGGGACCACTGGTCAAGTGCGGACAATGTGCCTCAAGCCTGAGGCTGAAAAGCTGGAAGTGTCCATTGTAAACAGACACTGTAAGCTATACTTTGATTGATGGAGTTAAAACAGCTGGACATATAGTTACTGTCCTAGTTGAACATTTTATCTGGCTGTCGGTTTCTGTATATATACAGTTGAAACATGTGATATGATAACTAGAAGCAAAATGACTTAAAGTAGCGAACTATCCAACACTTCACAGTGGGCGTGTTCTAACTGGATTGTGTCGAGATGAAAACTTCAGTATGATCGTTACTTGTAGTTCTTACAATTGGTTTAGATATCCAATGTGTCCTATGTGTATGGTGCACAGTGTAGAGTGTATGGTGCACAGTGTAAAGTGCTCGGTGTAGAGTGCACAGTTTAGAGTTCACAGTGTAGAGTGCATTGTGTAGTGCACTAACCTTTAAGTGTATTGAAAACAAACTAAAATAAAAAATGCTATGTTTGAAACTAAGAAGTTTTAAGAATATCCCCTCCCCCCTCTCTACTCCCCTCAAAACTCCCTAACTTTTTAGCCTTGACCAGCAAGTAGCCTTCATAGAGTAGCACAGATACACGTAATATAAAAGACTAGCTGTATCCTGCAAATCCTTTGCATTGAGTTATATCCCCTTAGGTTTGATCAGTAGGCTAGGTTATTTTTGGTTTCGGACAGATCCGATTTTTTCATGATTTGTATTACTATTGTTTACGTTTGACGATTTTAAACTGGAATAATGTTGTATTAATTCTTTACTTTCGATTAAACGCAGACACCACATCGCTATTATTTCTATAGATTATCAAACTGTCTCAATACATATACACGTAAAATAAAATATTCTCAAACTGTCTCAACACAGATACACGTAATATAACATATTCTCAAACTGTCTCAACACAAATGCACGTAATATAACATATTCTCAAACTGTCTCAACACAGATGCACGTAATATAACATATTCTCAAACTGTCTCAACACAGATGCACGTAATATAACATATTCTCAAACTGTCTCAACACAGATGCACGTAATATAAAATATTCTCAAACTGTCTTGAAAACTGTCTCCCTGTTTATTTAATAAATGTATTCACGGTTCACTCTAATCCACGTTACACGTCACTCGTCTCTCTCGGTGTATCTCGGTGTCTCCACTGTGGTGTCTATTGTGTAAATTGAGAGTCAATAAAAGAACATTTCTACCTGAATATTAAACACTCATAAATATGGAAGAGCGTCCAATGGGGGAATCAGTTCAACTGGTGTGTGTCAACAAAGGTAAACTTGTGCCAGCTAAAACTGTTGTTGATTTAACTCTATTTATAGAACACGACATATATTTAGCAGCCCATGAAGTGAGCAGAGAAATAAAGTTGGAGCTAGTTTTAATTGAATTGTCCTACATGAAAATAAATATACAACAATACGATGACAGATATTTAGACTAAATGTATAGATGTGTAGATCATATGTCCAGCAACGTCGATTTCAATTGTCACAATGTACCATCATACCATCATGGACACAGGTGGGTATGGCCCTAAATAATGACGTCCACAATGTACCACCATATCATCATGGGCTCTGGTGGGCTTGACCACCCGTTAATTACGATTATATCATTATGTAGGTTTATTCAGGTCTATAATTTATTTGAAATGTGATGAAAACAATTTGAAATTATTTGTATTTTATTTTCAACAATCAAATTTTTTTATTATGATAATGTTTTTAAAAAAAAAAAAAAAGAAATACAGTTATATTATTTATGTTGTCCAACTTGAACTTTAGCAATACTGGGCGGTCTGGCTCGGGTGGTACTTACATTGCCACAAGCAAGGGGCGGCAGTTTCATCACACGGGGAATGGGGCGACAGTTTCACCACACGGGGAAAGGGGGGGGGGCAGTTTCACCACACGGGGAATGGGGCGGCAGTGTACCTGAGCAACACAACTGTGATAAACTTCAAATTAGAAATGATTTTTGCAATAATCTGTGCATCTGTAAAATGTTTAAAAAAATTAATTTAAAAAAAAGTACACAATTTAATTCCAGGTTGACAGGTTGATGCCACGTCACTTAAATACAACAATCAATCAAATCAATCAATCAATTCATGAATAAAGGTCAGCCTTTAACAAATATCTTTGAGTGCCGCCCCCATAAATTAGCTGCACTATTTGACCGCCTAGTTTAGCTTGATGGTTAAACCGGCCTTGTGTGTGTAACTCCATTGTGTGTGTAGCTCAATTGTGTATATTCTTCACTAATTTCATTTAATTAATCAACTTCATACATGTGTTTTCTAAAAAAAAAATGTGTACATGTCCTTAAGATGTTTATTAAAAATATTTTACATTAGGATAAAGTATTTGAGATATTATTCAAATACTAGTGTACCCTTCAAAACCTTTGTTTAGAGTTATATCCCCTCAGGCTTGATCGGAAGGCTAGGTTATTTTTGGTTTCGGGCAGATCCGATTTTTTAATGATTTTATTTTCAACTGGAATACTGTTGTATTAATTCTTTACTTTCGATATAATGCAGAACCCACATCGCTATTATTTATGTAGATACTATGTCTGTATCACAGTGTACAAACAAAACAACATTCTATATTGACTTGTTATAGGCTCAATCATTGTAGAAAAAAATGTTTTGTTATAGGATCAATCATTGTGGCAATACATTTTGTCTAGTTCACTAGTCTGACAATTTGTTTATCTTTTAACGTTATCAAATCGAAATGCCAAAAAAAAAAAAATTAATCTAATGGGGTTCGAATGTAGTACTGTGGCATATGGGATCTATCTGACAATCAGACATCCTTATAGTCACAAAACTAAATAGTGCTTTGGATAAGTTCCTGTTACAAATTTCTTAAAGCCAAGGCATATTTTATTTATTTATTTTTTCAGTTTGCAGCATAGAAACATCCATGTCCAGCTATTGGTTATTTACTGTACCTCAGTTTATTAATGGTTACAAATAAACAATGTTACACTGCACTCGGAATTTAATGAAATTCAATAAATTATTCTATTATAGTCACTACCAGTAAGTGCTAATAGGTAGCCTTTGTTAAGAATACAGAGAACTGGTTGAAGGTGTCACGTTATAGAGTGTGTTCACACCTGTCCGTCAAATAACAGAACTGTGAAACTTGTACTTCTTGACTGCAGCATCTCTAATAACATCCCCTGTCCTACATGGGAACTAATCCCCTTATTAATAAAATCTTAGCGTGACCAGGTGTTATAATCTGATTGTATGGTGTTCTATGTTCACCACAAGTGACAGTAACGGAACCCATAAATCAAACCTGCGGGGTACTCCATCAGTCCAGACTCTATCCGACCCAACGCCAGACTCTATACCTGTTGTATTCCAGTACTTCTCACTCACAATGATTATAATTCAGTACCACCATGATCTCAATAGCAGGGGTAGGGGGAGACACTGTACCTTTGCCCCGCCGGAGAATTAGATAGCCATGTGACTGCCAGCCCCTCTATTGTAGGCGACGGTCCGTAAAACTGGAGACGTGGCCACGGTGCTGACTGCTATTTACACTAATAGTCCATAATTATTTGGATGGACCAGATTTTGACCAGATTCTTTCTGAGAAACTTTCCTCGCGCGAATCTCCACCCCTCATCCGGTTTTGAGTTTATTGATAGCAACTTCACTTATACTAGATAGCTTTGTGTTATAACTAGTCTAATACTAGATAGCTTTGTGTTATAACTAGTCTAATACTAGATAGCTTTGTGTTATAACTAGTCTAATATTAGATAGCTTTGTGTTATAACTAGTCTAATACAAGATAGTTTTGTGTTATAACTAGTCTAATACAAGATAGTTTTGTGTTATAACTAGTCTAATACAAGATAGTTTTGTGTTATAACTAGTCTAATACAAGATAGTTTTGTGTTATAACTAGTCTAATACAAGATAGTTTTGTGTTATAACTAGTCTAATACAAGATAGTTTTGTGTTATAACTAGTCTAATACTAGATAGCTTTGTGTTATAACTAGTCTAATACAAGATAGCTTTGTGTTATAACTAGTCTAATACAAGATAGCTTTGTGTTATAACTAGTCTAATACAAGATAGCTTTGTGTTATAACTAGTCTAATACAAGATAGCTTTGTGTTATAACTAGTCTAATACTAGATAGCTTGGTTTTATAACTAGTCTAATACAAGATAGTTTTGTGTTATAACTAGTCTAATACAAGATAGCTTTGTGTTATAACTAGTCTAATACTAGATAGCTTGGTTTTATAACTAGTCTAATACAAGATAGCTTTGTGTTATAACTAGTCTAATACTAGATAGCTTGGTTTTATAACTAGTCTAATACTAGATAGCTTTGTGTTATAACTAGTCTAATACTAGATAGCTTTGTGTTATAACTAGTCTAATACAAGATAGTTTTGTGTTATAACTAGTCTAATACAAGATAGCTTTGTGTTATAACTAGTCTAATACAAGATAGTTTTGTGTTATAACTAGTCTAATACAAGATAGCTTTGTGTTATAACTAGTCTAATACAAGATAGTTTTGTGTTATAACTAGTCTAATACTAGATAGCTTTGTGTTATAATTAGTCTAATACAAGATAGTTTTGTGTTATAACTAGTCTAATACAAGATAGCTTTGTGTTATAACTAGTCTAATACAAGATAGTTTTGTGTTATAACTAGTCTAATACAAGATAGCTTTGTGTTATAACTAGTCTAATACAAGATAGTTTTGTGTTATAACTAGTCTAATACTAGATAGCTTTGTGTTATAATTAGTCTAATACAAGATAGTTTTGTGTTATAACTAGTCTAATACAAGATAGCTTTGTGTTATAACTAGTCTAATACAAGATAGTTTTGTGTTATAACTAGTCTAATACAAGATAGCTTTGTGTTATAACTAATCTAATACAAGATAGTTTTGTGTTATAACTAGTCTAATACAAGATAGCTTTGTGTTATAACTAGTCTAATACAAGATAGTGTTGTGTTATAACTAGTCTAATACAAGGTAGCTTTGTGTTATAACTAGTCTAATACAAGATAGCTTGGTTTTATAACTAGTCTAATACTAGATAGCTTGGTTTTATAACTAGTCTAATACTAGATAGCTTGGTTTTATAACTAGTCTAATACAAGATAGCTTGGTTTTATAACTAGTCTAATACTAGATAGCTTGGTTTTATAACTAGTCTAATACTAGATAGCTTGTTTTTATAACTAGTCTAATACTAGATAGCTTGGTTTTATAACTAGTCTATTACTAGATAGTTTTGTGTTATAACCAGTCTAATACTAGATAGTTTTGTGTTATAACCAGTCTAATACTAGATAGTTTTGTGTTATAACCAGTCTAATACTAGATAGTTTTGTGTTATAACCAGTCTAACGCTGGGTTACTATGTTACTATTTGTTATTCAAAGAGCATGGAGAAATCTCTGTAAATTCTAAAGAACCGAAAGAAATATAAATACAAAGAAAATGTTTAAATTATGTATGTTAGTGACTTGATAAAATGCAAGTGAAATAATCTGAATAAATTATAGAAACAACATTTGTAAACAAACTGAAAGCATTATTGTTATATTTTCACTCATGTTATAAACTATTATGTTATTAATTTTATTAGCAAATACAATTTATTAGATTAAAAACTATGTTGATGCTAACGAAAATTATGTAAAAGTATTAACACAGGTATGTAACTTCAATGCATATGTAACACATGTAGGTATCTTCAATGCATGTAACGTATGGATGTACCTTCTGTGCATGTAACACATGTGTCTGTCTGTCACAGTGTTGTCTCATATTGCGTTCTCTTACAGTAGTCAAACGGACACAGGGGGGTGGGGGGCAGTCATGAAGTCTGGGCCGGGGTGATGAATTTTGAACCTACTTCCATTTTAGGTTTGACATAGGGCTGCTCCTAATAGAGCCAGGAAGTAAATATATATATCTGTATATTCTTCTTGTCAGTACACAATAGGCTACAATCACATACACCATGGACCTATGTATTTTATAGTTAACATTCTATAAACTGTTTTAGAATGAAATGTATTGTTTAAAAAACATCAATAAAAAATAAATCAATCATCATATATAATAATAATCATTTCCAGTGTGCGTTAAATCGAAAGCGGAAAACAAGAATTCAAAATGGCGTCATCCCCTGTGTCTCAACTCAATTTTTCTTTTTGAAATATCTACAGTTTTCAATAGTTTCTGTGCTTTTAATTATGAAATGTAAAAGTCCCCAATATTAAAAATTAATAATTAGCATATAATATCATTCAAATCATTGTAGTTTTAATCACAACAGAGCATTTTAACATCGTCAAACGTAAACAATAGTAATAATCGAAAATCTCCGACGTTGGCGACGATAAGACTAGTGACCGAATTTTTGTATCTAATTTCGTAAATAAAGTTCTTTTTAAAAGTCGATATAATATTTAAAAAAAGAAATTCTGCAAATTTCTATACTAATTAAGTTCTCAGCTTTTATAATATTTTTTTTTAATAAATACGGCTTTGAATTATTTCTTAATTACAAAATAACAATATAGGCCTAAAAAACTAGTTCAAAAGGCAATGAAAACATAACCGAGCAATATTTTTCTGACAGTACATTAAAATTGTAACATAATTTGTGTGGCGCGGTGGCAGAATGGTTATGCAGTTTGGACAATATTCACTTTTATGCAGACTCTCCGGGTTCGATTTCTCTCCGAGACATATTGTTTTATTGTTTTTTTTTTTCAGAATATATCCTTTTAGTTGTTTTAATGAAAAGTAACTAATGAGATCTCTTTGACATTTTTTAGATTGAAATAATTTATCTTTTAGGATGTTGTAAGAAAAAGAAACAACAACTAATTAGATTTATTATTTTTCATAACTTAAAAGAAATTAACACAGAGGCGTAACTAGGGTGGGGGGGGGTCCGAAATCGAAAGTCCCGCCGGGTCCCAGCTTGAGGGGAGACCCCCAACAATTTTTTTTACATTAAACATTAAGTATTACTTTAATCTCATGACATGGTATCGAGCGTCAAAATGCAGGGGCCCAAAAGAGGCCCTAGGTTTGGCACTGGCTTTAGAGTAGTCGATCTCTATGCAAAGGCTTTGCAGGGTACAACATGTTTGTGTGACCTGGTGGCTGAATGGCTAAGCAACTTAGGTTATTCTTTTTATGCTGACTATCCAGGTACACTACTTCTCTTGGACTTTTTTTTTTTTTAGAATGTATCCTTTTAGTTGTTTTAATTTAATGACAAATAACTAATTAGATCTCTTTGACATTTTTTTGTTTATTGAAATAATGTTTCCTTTAGGATGTTGTAAGAAAAAAAAGCAACAACTAATTAGATTTTTAATCATTTCATAACTTAAAAAAAACGAAATATTTTTGAAAAAATGTATCAAATCTGAACACAGAGGCGTAACTAGGGTAGAGGGGGGTCCAAAATCGAAAGTCCCACCGGGCTCCAACTTGAGGGGAGCCCCTAAAATTATTTATTACATTAAATATTAAGTACATAGTATCACGTCATGGTATCGAATGTCAAATGCAGGTCACCCAAATCCTATGTTCGGCAATGGCTTTACAAGTCTATCTTCCTGCAAAGTCTTTGCAGGGTACAGCTAGTAAAAACATAATACAGTTAGCTGAGTCAAAAAGATCTTTACAAAACTGATATGTCTGGCTTAAATAAAATAAAGTTTATTTTTTAACAACTACACCATAGATTGTTGTGATCTAACTACACCATAGATTGTTGTGATCTAACTACACCATAGATTGTTGTGATCTAACTACACCATAGATTGTTGTGATCTAACTACACCATAGATAGTTGTGATCTAACTACACCATAGATTGTTGTGATCTAACTACACCATAGATAGTTGTGATCTAACTACACCATAGATAGTTGTGATCTAACTACACCATAGATTGTTGTGATCTAACTACACCATAGATAGTTGTGATCTAACTACACCATAGATAGTTGTGATCTAACTACACCATAGATTGTTGTGATCTAACTACACCATAGATTGTTGTGATCTAACTACACCATAGATTGTTGTGATCTAACTACACCATAGATAGTTGTGATCTAACTACACCATAGATAGTTGTGATCTAACTACACCATAGATAGTTGTGATCTAACTACACCATAGATAGTTGTGATCTAACTACACCATAGATAGTTGTGATCTAACTACACCATAGATTGTTGTGATCTAACTACACCATAGATTGTTGTGATCTAACTACACCATAGATAGTTGTGATCTAACTACACCATAGATTGTTGTGATCTAACTACACCATATATTGTTGTGATCTAACTACACCATAGATTGTTGTGATCTAACTACACCATAGATTGTTGTGATCTAACTACACCATAGATAGGTGTGATCTAACTACACCATAGATAGTTGTGATCTAACTACACCATATATTGTTGTGATCTAACTACACCATAGATAGTTGTGATCTAACTACACCATAGATTGTTGTGATCTAACTACACCATAGATTGTTGTGATCTAACTACACCATAGATAGTTGTGATCTAACTACACCATAGATTGTTGTGATCTAACTACACCATAGATAGTTGTGATCTAACTACACCATAGATAGTTGTGATCTAACTACACCATAGATAGTTGTGATCTAACTACACTTGAAACCTAATAAAATATTTTTACATTAGACGCCAAACACTGGTTTTTAGATTGGGTCAGTATATTGCACGCTATTCACTGGTTGTTGCTTGTAACATTATGTGGCGTCAAGTATTGATGAGATGGAAGGGGGGGGGGTGTCTATGATGTACTTAGAAATAAGACAAATCTCTGTCTAACACGTGTTTAATAAGGTCACTTCTGGTTTTACCCATAATTCTGTTCTGAAACCAGGCTTACCGCCACAAACTAATCTTTGCCATAATTGACTTGTGCTGCCATTGTACCGTGTCTTTGTGAAGCCATTAAGAAAAGAACTGAAGTCATTGGCTATATAAAACTGTAGCCACCAAACGTGTAACAACCAAGCTAGCGTGAGACACGAACAGCTATAACCCCGACCTTTTGTTCCGTTTGAGCTGGAGGTGTGTTTAGTTTAGTTTCGTGAGTTGACTGTTTAGTTGATTGTTTCACTGGTGTATTGCGTGACATACTGAAAACAGAAACATAAACTGTCATTAAAAATAGATCGATACAGAAAGTTTGTCTCACAGACATCCACATACCGGTTCAGACCAGGTAGTTAATTAACTCATACATAATGGAAAAGTAAACCAAAAAAAAAAATCAATATGCACTGATTCCAACAGTGACACGGTCTGATTGTCTTTGGTTTCAACATGAAACAAATATTATTGTTGTTATTGTTATTGTTGTATTTGTGTTTCTTAATATTTTCCTATTATAGTGACTTATATTTACATTTCTCAAAAAGTTCTGCTTTTACTAATTATACAAGGTAGTAATAAATCCAAACATCATTGTAATTGTATGATCAATGAAAGTATTCATATGTTATGTATTGTATGGTCAATGAAAGTATTCATATGCTACGTATTGTATGGTCAATTAAAGTATTCATATGTTACCGTATGTATTGTATGGTCAATTAAAGTATTCATATGTTATGTATTGTATGGTCAATGAAAGTATTCATATGTTATGTATTGTACGCCTGTGAAATATATTCCGCTCACAGTCAATGTCTTACACCGCCACCCACCATGTCTCTCTTGCTATGTGACTATGTCTCTATTTTGAGCCCAAATGACCAACGCAAACACTATCAGTGGACATATTTCTATTTGATTAATTTGACCCTGGCTTCCAACATTTCCCCACACACCTGAGCGCTCCCCGCCCTCATGACTGCGGCTGACCACACGATGGACAAACATGAGCATCTTTATACTGGGGGATCATATAGTGGACAGGTGGGGTGGTGGATGATTAAAGGATCATGGAGATACCAGTGTCCACAAAGAGAAGGGGGGGGGCGATGATCTTTAGAGAGAAACATTGTAACAACGCTGGACAGGGGACATGGATGGTTGACTATTCATTCTACTATTGTACTTTCTGTTTCAACACTGGACCCATCGCGTTAGTCTTTTATCTGGTCGCTGCGCAGAAACACCAGTACTATGGTCAGCCCATTCAACTGGAAAATGATGGGGGAGGGGGAGGTGTTGGACGAGCTCAAATATTGTCCATGAATGTATCAGATGACCAGGGTCAGTAGAAAAATGACTGAAATCACATCCACGGTTAGAACTAGTGATACTTGTAGCGGACTGTCCAAGTTATATAAAAAATATGTTTGATACATTGATTTACGGCGTCAGTTCGTATAGAGTACACACACACACACACACAAACAAATACACTCACACACACACACTGACATATACACACAGACACTCTCTCTCACACACATAGACACACACTCACACACACACTCTTATATATACACACAGACACATACAATCAAACACACTCACATACACACACAGACACACAAAATCATACACACTCACATACACACACAGACACGCACACACTCACATACACATACACTCACACACACTCACACACACACACACACACACACACATACATATATATATATCCACAAAATGACCGTATTCTTCTCATGTGAATCAAGTATTGGATGAATAGGGGACAAACTCTGTCCCACTCACCACTGAAAGAAGAAACCAACTCTATAATTATCTATATAAATAATAGTGGTGTGGGTTCTGCGTTAAATTGAAAGTAAAGAATTAATCAAAGAAACAACAACTAATTAGATTTTTATTTTTGTTCATTACTTAAAAATAAAATTTTTTTGAAAATATATATCAAAGCTGAACAATAGTCTATCTCTATGCAAATATTTTGCAGGGTATAGCAAGTAAACAATCCCAGCCATTTTGTCCTGATCATTTATTTTCCATTTGTCATATACCAATCTAAGTTCATTTATTTTGTTTCTTTCATTTTGGCGAATGAAACTTTTTTATTAGAAAGAAACGTCACCTCATTTATTGCTGTGTTGGTGTTATGACATCTATCATTTATTGCTGTTGGTGTTCTGACATCCATCATTTATTGCTGTCTTGGTGTTCTGACATCCATCATTTATTGCTGTTGGTGTTATGACATCCATCATTTATTGCTGTTGGTGTTCTGACATCCATCATTTATTGCTGTCTTGGTGTTCTGACATCCATCATTTATTGCTGTTGGTGTTATGACATCCATCATTTATTGCTGTGTTGGTGTTCTGACATCCATCATTTATTGCTGTGTTGGTGTTCTGACATCCATCATTTATTGCTGTTGGTGTTATGACATCCATCATTTATTGCTGTGTTGGGGTTCTCACATCCATCATTTATCGCTGTGTTGGTGTTCTGACATCCATCATTTATTGCTGTGTTGGTGTTATGACATCCATCATTTATTGCTGTTTTGGTGTTATGACATCCATCATTTATTGCTGTGTTGGTGTTCTGACATCCATCATTTATTGCTGTGTTGGTGTTATGACATCCATCATTTATTGCTGTGTTGGTGTTATGACATCCATCATTTATTGCTGTGTTGGTGTTTTCACATCCATCATTTATTGCTGTGTTGGTGTTATGACATCCATCATTTATTGTTTTGGGTCACTGACTCATATTCATTAGTAGGACCCCACTGATCAAACACACATGTCCATCAAACACACATGTCCATCAAACACACATGTCCATCAAACACACATGTCCATCAAACACACATGTCCATCAAACACACATGTCCATCAAACACACATGTCCATTGCTCAATTATTTTAGCAGATTACTCGGAGGGACGAAACATTCAGGATTGGGACCCCTGGATGGGAAGGGGGGCACTCACCCGTGCATCGCCCATGTTTATGTAAAAACAATCGTTTGTAACTAACCGGCCTAACGTTATATAATTGCTTACAATGATCAGATCTATGTATCTATATTTATTGCACTTGAAACTCTAGTGTATTTGACTCGTTCAAATCTCGCTGGACTGTATTTAAATTTAGATGTATCTATTGTTGGTTTTTGGATTTGATTTCAATTTGTGTTTTTTTTTTATATCTCTCTTCATTTTTGTTGTACGGGAAGAAGGAACGAATTAAATGAAACTGGACAAAAGCTTTTAGAAATCAATGTAGAGACAACCATCCCCAGTTTGTTTAATATAGTGACAACCACCCCCAGTTTGTGTAATGTAGTGACAACCACTACCAATTTGTGTAATGTAGTGACAACCATCCCCAGTTTGTGTAATGTAGTGACAACCATCCCCAGTTTGTGTAATGTAGTGACAACCACCACCAGTTTGTGTAATGTAGTGACAACCACTACCAATTTGTGTAAGGTAGTGACAACCACCACCAGTTTGTGTAATGTAGTGACAATTACCTGCAGTTTTTAATGTCTGAAGTTACATCCCATGTATACATTCTGTCAATTGTCTTTTATTTAACTGGTTTAGGACATCCCAAGTATACATTCTGTCTATTGTCTTCTAGAAATTGGTTTATAAAGTTAACACAATATATCATCTCATTTATACATCTTGTGTATTGTCATTAAGTTAACTGGTTGGAATATTGGAATATGACTATCTTTACTCATTGTCTCTTATCCTATTACAGCAATAGACTAGACAAAGCTTTATATCAGTGGTGAGTTCATAATTGAGCAAGTTACTCAACATCAAGTATTTACATCCCAAGGGTTCAGTTCAACATCAACTGGGCTAAAATTTCAAGCGAAGTGTGAAAAAGACATTAAAACAGAAATACATTTCAGCACCGTCCACCCTGCCCCCACCCCCCAGCAGTAACGTGTGGGCCCTGCAGATAACACCCAGTGTGATCTTGACCCTCTTCCTCCTGCACGAACGTATTTCTTCCCATCCATTACACCAGGCCACGGTCCCTCACATCTGCATTAGCGCATGTCACTCTCAATTCCCAGCAGACAACAACTCACGCGAAATGACCTCGGGAAACTTGCACTGACCCAAAGAATTGTTTTCCATTAAAGGTCTTCGTTCTGTCTCGACACATTATAGTGGGAACTTGAATTAAGAATTGCGTCTTAGGGTATTTACTCTCTCTCTCTCTCTCTCTCTCTCTCTCTCCTTCACTCTGTATCTCCCTCTCTCTCGCTCTTTCTCTCTCTCTCTCTCACACACACACACACACACTCTCTCTCGCTATTTCTCTCACTCTCAAACACACCCTCTTACTTTCACAAGGAAAAACAACAACACGCCAGTAACTTACAAAAATGATCTATCTGTAAAAATCGAAAGATCTAATGTGAAACAACACTGCTGTTTTATATAAATCAACAGTTCCAGTAATTTAAATTTATTAATTGAAGTGACAGTAACTTATTTTGAATGATTTCTCATTTAATCAATAACATTTAATAATAAAAATGGCGTCCTAGTCAAAGACATATAGAATTCGTTCTGTCACAATTCCTAAATTATACATTGGTCTATAGTAAACTAAAATGTCATTGTTACATAACATAAGAGTAATATCTAACACATTAAACTAAGTAATCCATAAGAATCATATGACTACTATTCTAAAAATAGATTCCAGTCTTCTGTTTCCTCTGTGTGTAATAATGACAAGTTAATGTGATCATCTCATGTCTGAATAAAATCTGCAGGTTTCTTTCTTGTTGACAATTTCACTGACACAGTTGTATGTCATCTTTTTAATGAAATGTCCAGACCTGATGGGGTTTCATCTCGCTACCAGAGTCACACCGAAGAAGGAAGAGTTCATGAAATAATCTTGTCACACTGTGGCGGTTATGAGGAACATTATGACATTATAGCATACACACACACTAGGGTGATAACTATTTTCATTTTTTTTCGTAACGAAACTGAAACCCCCTACATTCGAGGAACAATTGTATGTAGATGACAGTAGCAACATTAATTTTTTTTTAATTGAAAAAAGTTCCCCCACCTTTTAATTTTTGTTTTCTCATATCGCGCAGTTTGACGCTCGGTTTCAATTTCACACTGAATTTTTTATATGACTTTCTAGACTGCTTTTAAGCACATTCCAGTCATCTGTTTCTATTTGTTTATAAACAAGACATCTACCCTCATCTTCTAAACAGAATAGGGATCCAAGAATTCTATCTGTTGAAAAGCTAATCAATCTCACATTGATGCCGACAAACCGTCAAATTCTTGGAAACTTCACTTTTCTGTTCAATAGCCAGAAACGGCGACTGGATCGAATCAAAATTATGATTACTGATATAGAATTGCTCTGGAGTGAAATTCTAGACTTTCCACTATTGTCCAGCACACTAATCAGAATGAAACTCAATGGTCTAATTGATTTATATGACAAAAACAAAAAGAAACCGTCTGATAACACTTTCTCAGTTATTTGATGTCACCAACGTTAATGGAGAATGGAAAAGCACAGAAGATAAAGAGCTCTATTAGAGTTAACAGTGGAGGAAAGATTGGTTATTCAATGATCAAACAAGCCCCTTTGGAATCATTCCACCCAAGAAAACGAATCCGACTATCAAAAACTCAATCTCAAGCCAGCTCTTCTCAATCACAACCTACAAAAACACATACAACTGTCTCACAACCTACACAAACACATACAACTGTCTCAAAACCTACACAAACACACACAACTGTCTCAAAAACTACACACACACATACAACTGTCTCAAAACCTACACAGAAACATACAACTGTCTCAAAATCTTGGATTCTGAAACCTCAGCATATTCACCCAAGTCGCCAACTATTTCTTAAACGTCATCTTCTGAATGCAAACCGAAATACCAAAGAGCAAGTACTAGAACGGCGGGTTTACTAATACTGAAAAAACATTTCTACACATAAAGCACATGACGTTCTTGCAACCATTGCTGAACAGGGTTATGATGTGCCGGTTCCAAGTCAGGCGGGTGTCTGGAAACGAGTAATCTCTGAAGGACGGAAAATGAAAACTAAATTTGATCAAAAACTTCAACCAAAGATCCCTATTATCTCTAGTTTGATGGTAAAAGAGTGCAAGGGGAAGAGCATCAAGTAGGTTTGCTGAAAAATATGACAACCGAAATCAAACTCTGTTTTCTCAAATGTGAGAGTGGTTCTGCCGCGGCCATTCACAATGAACTACATCAGCTAATTGATGAATATGATGCTTGAGAAAATATTTGTATGTTAATTAGCAACACGACCGCAGAAATACTGACCATTTGCACGGGATTGTAAAGCTCATACAGGATGATGTCTTGAGCAATGGCTTTCAGAAGCCACAATATATTGGGTGTCAGCACCATGTGCTCGACCTTCTTCTGAAACATGTCATGAATTTTCTTATTCAAGAGCCAACGAGCAAACCAGAACTCAACTATTCCTTCATTGGCAAATGAACACAAAACTATGTCACTCTTCAAGCTGATTACCGCTTCTTGCGACAGAAGATGTTAGCACAGGCGAGAACCCACGTTGGCCTCGCATCAGCTGGAATAAATTACCAAATTTACACCAGGCAAGATGGGACTCACGTGCAATATTTACTGTTATAGCATTATTTCTGATACCAGAGTGGCGCAGCATTCTCGCTTCTGCCTCCAACTTCATCTGCTACGAATGGGCAAATGCTTGGTTCGATTCGCAACACTACAATGAAGCGTCCTTCAATGAACTGTTTACCTTACTCATCAAGATAAAATGCAAGAAGGCTATTATGTGTTTAACCCATTGGTCAGTCGAGAAGTCATTAATTGACATTCCCAGATCTAACCAAATTGCTGAACGTGCTGTGAAACTGATGGAGGAACTTCATGCGAAATCGAGAAAAATTTATTTTTTTGAATCTGAAGTTCATAGGACAAAATATGTTTTGAACATTTCTTGTACATTCTGTACATATTAATAACTGTTCTATATCTTATTTGTTTATAAAAGTTGGTTAGTTATCATTATTACCTTTTGAATTAAGCTTAAAAAAAACATGTCCTTTTTTGAAAAAAAAAAATATTTTTTTCACTTTTTTTTTCTCCCAAAAATGAGGAGGTGGGGGAACTTTTTTCAAAAAAATTTAAAATGCAATTGATATTCTTAAATTACACATAAAAGTTCCTCGATTGCAAGTGGTTTCATAAAAAAAACATTTTGTTATCACCCTAACACACACACACACACACACACACGCACACACACGCACACACACGCACACACACACACTGCCCAAAATCATCCTACATTTGATAACGTTCATCATTCATCAATTCCAACTTTCAAAAACTAAATTTAACAGCAACTAAAGTTATGTTTTATTTTCCAACCATGTGTGATCAAATGTGTATTTATTTGATTGTGTTTTATTTTTCTGTGTCTGAGACTGTGTAGTTGGTAGTTGATTGTGTGTCTGAGACTGTGTAGTTGATAGTTGATTGTGTGTTTCAGACTGTGTAGTTGGTAGTTGATTGTGTGTCTGAGACTGTGTAGTTGGTAGTTGATTGTGTGTTTCAGACAGTGTAGTTGATAGTTGATTGTGTGTCTCAGACAGTGTAGTTGGTAGTTGATTGTGTGTCTCAGACAGTGTAGTTGGTAGTTGATTGTGTGTCTCAGACAGTGTAGTTGGTAGTTGATTGTGTGTTTCAGACAGTGTTGGCGGTAGTTGATTGTGTGTCTCAGACAGTGTAGTTGGTAGTTGCAGATTACATTCAATAGAGACACCAATGTCCGTGAGGTTTTAAAATTATCCAATGATTCTGTCTCCAACAGGTAAAGTTCTACTCTTGTATTTATGCTATGATAGTAAAAACAATGGATCGTTTTAGTGATACATGTAAAGATATCGTTAAACGTATATATTTATAAGTAATCGTATAGTTCGACACGTGATCCTATATTCATATCTAATCCTACACAAAAAATCACCCAAACTATTTCACAGACTAACAGGAAACAGAGTTCAGTCTCCCACCCCCTCCACCCCCTCCCATTAACAACCTCTGGTCATAACCCTCAAGGGTCAAACATTTCCCCAGTTCTGGATATTAATCATCGTGACCCCCCTGGGTAGCATTTTCCTCCCCATTCCTCCCCTAAACATTCAAAACAAAATTCATAAGATGGTGAAGATTTGAAATGAACCCCCCCCCTCATACCCTAAATAACTGAGGCTACAACTCTGTTAAGTGCATCTCTCCATGTGCACACTTTGAGGTGGGTGTGGACACAATTGCGTCATTATCGCCTCCCTAACTCCCTCCTCCCCTCCAGCGGCTTCCTCCTCTACATGGCACAACCTCCCAAAAACTGTGTTTCCTTCTCCTCCTACCATAGCCTGGGGGTGGGGTGGGGGGGGGTGGAGACGCTGGTCAATGACAAGAGCGGACAACTCGTGCTCACAGCTTTCATTGCAGTTTTACTTGCCTCGACGCAGCGTAAATTATTCTCCCACCCCACATAACTTTATGTTTTTAGCTGCTGGGTGGGTAATAAACGTTGATGGGGGTGGTGGGTGTAGAATATATCAGTCACGTGATTGTGTGTTATATCCGATATATCAGTCACGTGATTGTGTGTTATATCCGAAGGAAGGAAAGAAGAAAGTATTGAAAGACAGTCAGATAGAATGGTAAACACATTCTATGTTGGTTGTTAGTGTATTATATCCGTGAAGATGATGCAATGAATTGATTTATAGTGTTATTCAAATGAACAATACATCACATGAAGATTATATTATTATGAGATTAGTAACAACACTTCACATGAAGATAATGTTATTATGAGATTAGTAACAACACATCACATGAAGATAATGTTATTATGAGATTAGTAACAACACTTCACATGAAGATAATGTTATTATGAGATTTGTAACAACACATCACATGAAGATAATGTTATTATGAGATTAGTAACAACACATCACATGAAGATAATGTTATTATGAGATTAGTAACAACACTTCACATGAAGATAATGTTACTATGAGATTAGTAACAACACATCACATGAAGATAATGTTATTATGAGATTAGTAACAACACATCACATGAAGATAATGTTATTATGAGATTAGCTTGGATTACAGGTTGGAGGAGAGGGACAAGATTAGCTTGAGGCAGCCATTGGCTGGTCCACATCTCTTTAAAATACTTTTTCAACCAATGAATTCTATTGGATAAGAAAATATCTCAATAATGTTCCAGGTTAAAATTTATTTTTCCGATTGATTTAAAAAAAACAAAATTTCGGCTAAATAATCGATTTCTTTCAATTTAAAATAAACTGATATTTTAAAATTCTTCTAAAACATCGAGGCAAAAAAAAAACCTATAAAAATATTTTTCTCCGCTGCTACAATTAGTTCCGGTTGGCAGCTTCCACTTCCTCAAGGTTCTGCAGCTCTCTAAGAAACGGCTAACATTAAATTACATCATTGTCGCCTAGGCAACCGTGGCTGACCTTCATCTCTCCCCCTCCCCAGGCTCACATTCCCAACACGCAAGTTATTTTATAATCATTCATCCATGCTTTCTTGTTGTTAAAGAAGAAGAAAAAAATCTCTTCATATCTTGGTTGGCCTGTTCTGTCTCGTCCATTGAGTTCTAAATTGTGGCCCTCATTACCCGGCTATCACAGGTCACATGTCTCTCACGTGACCATCAATGCATCAATCTTGAATTCTGCTGTCTCCTCAATGCTCAGGGGCGGAATGATAAGTTTCTACACGGCGGAGTTATCTCCCCGTCATTTGCCATCGGTTACGCCCCATTTTAACTTCCACCTGAGTGAATCAGGTGAATTTAGATGCATCATTACATTCCCAAGTGTGACTTCTAGCTGGTATTTGGCGGCTTTCATTCGACAGTGGTCAGATACATAAACTATATCAAACTTCTAGCTGGTATTTGGCGGCTTTCATTTGACAGTGGTCAGATACATAAACTATATCAGACTTCTAGCTGGTATTGGGCGGATTTCATTTGACAGTGGTCAGATACATAAACTATATCAGACTTCTAGCTGGTATTGGGCGGATTTCATTTGACAGTGGTCAGATACATAAACTATCTAAGACTTATTTGCCTTTGGCTATCCATAGACGCGGCTACTGTTGAGATATAAAGATGCACCTTTAAGCCTATTGAAAATAAATCACTCTGAAATGTATGTGGCCAAAACGAATAAGTTACTCGAAATATACCAGAATAAAGAACAATAATAAAATAACCTGAGACATCGGCCGTCACTCAAAATATTAAAACGTTATTATAACCTGGGGCTGTAGGAAACACAGCAACTAGACAATATATGGAACATAGTAGAACCAACACAGCAACGAGACAGTATATGGAACATAGTAGAACCAACACAGCAACGAGATAGTATATGGAACATAGTAGAACCAACAAAGCAACGAGACAATATATGGAATTTAGTATAACCAACACAGCAACGAGACAATATATGGAACATAGTAGAACCAACAAAGCAACGAGACAATATATGGAACATAGTAGAACCAACAAAGCAACGAGACAATATATGGAACATAGTAGAACCAACACAGCAACGAGACAGTATATGGAACATAGTAGAACCAACAAAGCAACGAGACAATATATGGAACATAGTAGAACCAACAAAGCAACTAGACAATATATGGAACATAGTAGAACCAACAAAGCAACGAGACAATATATGGAACATAGTAGAACCAACCTAACAACGAGACAATATATGGAACATAGTAGAACCAACACAACAACGAGACAATATATGGAACATAGTAGCACCAAATGAATATGGGAAAATTGGCAGAGGGAACCGAGACATTGAGTTTGATGGAGAGACAGAGGGAGGGAGGGGGAGGAAAGGGTGGTCTGGTGTCCAGGTTTACCTATAAAATGTGTACACATTCGGGCCTACATTTCTCTCACGGTGTTGTATCAAGTCATGAGTTTCTGAAGGGGAGAATAAACAATCATCGGTTTTTGGTCAAGCAGACATCCAACAAATAAACTGACAAAACCTGTCAAGTATGTTTATATCAAGTGCCCCCCCCCTCACTCTCTCTCTCTCTCTCTCCCAATTCAAACACAATAGGTCACTTTTTCCCACCCTATGTGTTACGTCACTGTTTCATTGTGCGTGAATCGTCTGCAAACATTAGAACTTCCCTCCCTTGTTAACTCAAGATTAGCCAATCACTCGCTTCAAATAAACTTCCAATGGGGTCAAGCTGACCGAACGTTCAGCCGTCGGTCGTTGTGTCAATACTAATGATTGTTTATCAGAAGTGCATGTTGACCTCACAAGACAATGCCGGAAACAGTTCGGAAGTCCATTGTGTTCAAACCATTGGTTCTTTTCAAATCGGTCTCTAGCTAGTTTCTAAAAAATGTGCTACATTCAATAGTTATCTATATCTGAACAATCTGCTGCTAAACTGACCTCAAAGATATCAGTGTTGATAAAATCAGACTCACGTTTTATCAATAACTTAGTTTCAAGCCGTGAAGTTTTTTTTTTTATTTCTGATATCTTTCACACTTCCATGTTGTTTGTTGATTTATCTTTTTGATAACCACTTTGAAGTGAAACAGCACCAAACATTGTGTGGTCTCTCGGCTGAATGACAGCACTGAATGTTGTGTAGACATCTCTACTGTATGACATCATTGAATGTTATGTAGACATCTCGGCTGTATGATAGCACTGAATGTTGTGTAGACATCTCTACTGTATGACATCATTGAATGTTGTGTAGACATCTCTACGGTATGACATCATTGAATGTTGTGTAGAAATAGTTTAATTTATTTTGCCTCTCAACAACTTATGATTTAAATTTGCTGTTCCTACATACAAACTTTATTTTAAGCGAATTTATTTGTATAAGAAACTTTAAATTTCAAGGATACTATAAAACAGCTATGAGAATTCCTTCAGTATTAAATTATGAACTCAATTCTTTTTTTTTCGTTTGATCAGGTATACACTATTAGAATGCTTTTGTGTTTCAAGGCGTAATAGAGTTTGAATGATTTTGTTAAAATGTCACTTCGTGTTAACTTATCCAATGACTATCGTCACCCCAATCCCTCCCCAGCCATCCTGCTCCATTCCACAGTCCACAGACCTGATTCATTGAATCCATGTGTACATTTTTCTCTGTCGTTGTATCCATCAACTCATCGAGTTCATTGAACTAGGAAATAAAAGTTTCTGCAATTAAAAACACCAAGGGGTAGGTAAATAACTCGTAATGGTGATCGATGTTGGTTGTTGTCTGCCCTTGAATGCAGGATCGAGTGAAATACGATTCTCTTTGAAGGAAGTAAAACATTGTGCTAGATGACAAAAGGAAGACAAGGGTGTTAAGGAACAATGTGTCTTGATAGGGATTTAGATCACTGTGGAGTACTTGGTATGGGGGACCCACAATGACAAAATGGTGTCTTCGTTTACAAACAATGGTGTAGTAGTCATATGAGACGTAATAGACAATGTGCACTGTTAAACATAATAGACAATGTGCACTTAAATGTAATAGACAGTGTGCACTTTAACATAATTGCCAATGTGCACTTAAATAATTCACAATGTGCACTTAAACATAATTGACAATCTGCACTTCTTAGAGTAACATATGTTTATACAGCAGCGTGCTCTATAATAGGTGGGCCATTCTGAGAATAACATATGTTTACATAGCAGTGTGCTCTATAATAGGTGGGCCATTCTGAGAATAACATATGTTTACATAGCAGTGTGCTCTATAATAGGTGGGCCATTCTGAGAATAACATATGTTTACATAGCAGTGTGCTCTATAATAGGTGGGCCATTCTGAGAATACCATATGTTTACATAGCAGCGTGACTAACATTTGTTCCCAGGCCACAGTTTACTTAAGTTGTGAAAATGCTGCCCTTTGCTAATGTCAAAATAAGTGCCGTCCTGGTAAGGGCCAACATACATAGCTATAGAACTGACCATTATACATAGCTATAGAACTGACCATTATACATAGCTATAGAACCCATTATACATAGCTATAGAACTGGCCATTATACATAGCTATAGAACTGGCCATTATATATAGCTATAGAACCCATTATACATAGCTATAGAACTGGCCATTATACATAGCTATAGAACTGGCCATTATACATAGCTTTTTTTACATTTTTTTTTTGTCAGGCTTAGCTTTTGACGTTTTTGGACGTTTGAATTCTGAGAATAAATTCACATGATTGTACAGAGACTGTTCCCATTAAACACACTTTGTATGCAGCCAGTTCTTCAGAATTCATTTCAAATGAATTCATTATTTCTCCAGCCATCAACTAAAACATCCAAATGTAATGCATGTTCATGGTCTGTCCTGGAGGCGAGCTATGTCCCGGCTCAACCAACTGGACATACTTGGTCAGTGATGTGCATTTTCAATTAACACTGGCCGTTACGTGCGTCTCCGTCATAATGTCTCAACGCAATTTACAGCGCAAGTGATTTTTTTAAAATACATTACTGTCTGACTTCATTTTGGGTTTCGTTTTCTTTATACTTTCTTCCTTGAATGATTCTCTCTAACACAATATCTATCTATCTATCTATCTATCTATCTATCTATCTATCTATCTATCTATCTATCTATCTATCTATCTATCTATCTATCTATCTATCTATCTATCTATCTATCTATCTATCTATCTATCTATCTATCTATCTATCTATCCTGCCATTCTGTCTGTATAACTTCTAGTTTTCTGTATTAAATTCTTTCTGTCTATCCAGTTTCCAGTCTTTGTATGTCCAGTTGTAAAGTTTCAAGTCTTTGTATGTACAATTTATATGTCTTTATTAAATTTAATCATAGTGTAGACGGATGAATAAAATTATTTTTATGAGTCTAACATTTCATAATCAGACAAGAGATGACCACTGATTGACCACTGGAGTTTTATTCTATGACGGTATCACTGGGTGATGGTGGTGGTCAGGCTCAAGGACATGTGTGGCCAAAATGAACCAACTCTATTTCCGGTCAACCGGATGCTGGTTCAGTTGAAGAGTCCTTTGATGACGTATGAGCAGGTCCAGCGAACTTCCAACTGCAATCATGATTGTTGGCAATCCACTGAGTAAAGACAATCGTCTTAAATCTTTAAGAGCTTAAGGAGAACGTCCGCAAGTATCAAACAAAATAAAGTCTGTAGAAGCTTTTGAGTCTGTTGCTAGGAAACGATGAATTTATTGTGCATACATTAATATTTTAGACAATCCTAACCAGACTGACCGCGTGTGTAAAATGTTGAACTGTTTTCTATTGTGACCGTGTTGAGATGTTTAGATCTTTTTGTGTAGAGTTTCAAAGTTTCGTGTTTGCATACGAATATGCTGTAATAAACTAGGCGTCGTTTTGAGATGAGTACGTTGTCAGAATACTCCTGTCATCTGTGTGAGTATTGTTGTGAGTAGTGAATACATTTGACATTGTGGCTTGATTCTATTTGTATCGTGTATAGCTCAGTGGTCTATGTACTTAATTTATTCTATTAGTATCTTGTGGTATCAGTGGTCTAAATCAGTGGTCCCCCAACCCCCGGTCCGCGCACCGGTACCGGTCCGTGGATCGAATGGTACTGGGCTGCCCAAGAAACATTAAAATATTTCCTTTTTATTTTTTTCTCTCATGATTGTGCGACTTTCCATGGACGAGAAAAATTCTACCCCCCCCCGGTCCCCTCTTCCAGTGGGCCGCGGTGCAATTGTCAAACGCTGACCGGTCCGTGGCGAGATGACCGGTCGGTGGCGAGAAAAAGGTTGGGGACCACTGGTCTAAATACTGAAAAAAATAAAGAAAAAATCTTGTGCGTCTTAATATACAAAGTCAACATGAGACAATATAAACCTCTTTTTTAACTTTCTATACATCAGAATTAACAACAGTCTAGTAGTTGAAATAAAATAATAACAAAAACACAATAACATAATCTGTTAAGGGGTACTTATTCATTAAACTGACACAATTGCATGCGTTCATTTTTCAGACAATGTTATTTGGTCGTATTTATGGGGTTCAATCTAATTGTATCAATTCATTGTAAGTAGACCAGATAACACGTAGCACATATACCTAGAATATTTGTAATCTTGACTTTCGTGATTTTCATTCTGAAGTTGAGCAGATCTGCTACTAAACATTCAGACTGTAAATTGCCTATGATGAAATATTCAATATGTCTAAGCACTTGACGTGTTGGTTCTTGTGAGTTCAACAGATCTGTGTCAATCTCTCCTCCAGCTCACGGCTCGCACCAGAACAAATATCAAGCAATGAGATTAATCAGGGAACCATGCAATAACATAGTTTGTATCAACACAGACCTGATGGGGGATGGGATTAGACAAGAATATATTACTGGGGAAGGAGAAACATACGGATATTGGGAGAGTGAATGAGTGATAGAGAGAGAGAGACAGAGAGAGAGACAGAGAGAGAGAGAGACAGAGAAAGAGACAGAGAGAGAGAGACAGAGAAAGAGAGAGAGAGAGAGAGAGACAGAGAGAGAGAGAGACAGAGAAAGAGACAGAGAGAGAGAGACAGAGAAAGAGAGAGAGAGAGAGAGACAGAGAGAGAGAGAGACAGAGAAAGAGACAGAGAGAGAGAGACAGAGAAAGAGAGAGAGAGAGAGAGAGAGACAGAGAGAGAGAGAGACAGAGAAAGAGACAGAGAGAGAGAGACAGAGAAAGAGAGAGAGAGAGAGAGAGACAGAGAGAGAGAGAGACAGAGAAAGAGACAGAGAGAGAGAGACAGAGAAAGAGAGAGAGAGAGAGAGAGAGAGAGAGAGAGAGAGAGAGGGGGGGGAGTGTATGATATTGTCAGTGTTTCTGCGACACAAAGACCTGCCCCCCCCCCCAATCCACCAATGCCCAGAGATCAATAGACACCTGTCAGTAGGCGCCATGTTCCTGTCGTCACACCCCCCCTCCTCCCCCCGCCCCCATTTGAGCAGGAGTGGACCGATGATGTGCTAAAGGATGTTGTCTATTGTGGACTGGAATGTTCCGTGTAACTCTGCACCTTGTCACACCTGTAGATGGTGAGTGGAGTGGGTGGTCGACAGGGGGGGGGGGTTCGTAATGTCTGGTTACTGATAGGTGTAATATGATGGTGCATTACGATGGTGTTTAATGGTGTATTATGGTGCGTTATGGTGTATTATTAAAGCTGACAGTGTGTGTTATGCAGTGGTGACTGAATGTTTGTGTTGAAAAAAAAACACTGACCTAGAAAACGGGAGAAATTGAATGACAGAAATACTTTGAAGTAAACACCAAGCAACTCAATACGTCATTGTCTTCTCTGTTGGATAAAATAAGTGAAGGGCGTGAGTAGGTGATGGGGTGTGGGAGTGTACTCGTACACAGACTGTTGGATGGTTTCATTCTCTACTGAACGTAATACACACAGTGACATTTCTTACCGTGTGTTGTCTGTACATGTGTGTGGCCGTCTTTGTGTTTCTGTACACACCGACTGACTGAGTCACTGACTTCATGACAGATGTTGAGTCGGTCAGTGACAGATATGTTGTCATTAATTTTGTCATGACGTAGTTGGGGAAGATTAACGAACGTACAAAACTTTAGTCTGCCCATATAAATATATATATATATGTGTGTGTGTGTGTGTGTGTGTGTGTGTCTGTGTGTGTATGTGTGTACAGGTGGTACATTACTTGTTCGGTAACATTTATACATATCAATATAAGTACAGTTGTATATCTCTTTATACGTAGTACTTTAGTTGCTCAGTAATATTTCTTGCAACATCTATTCATATAAGATGAATCAAATGGTGAAAATATAACAGCAGACAATAAAATGTGTTCATGTGTATTCTGTATAGACCTTTCATCATACTCCGTCAATTCATTCATAGTAATTAATTTGGACATTAAATTAGTTAAAAGTGAAGAAGTTTCATATTGAATTCTGTCACTTCTATGTAAGTCAGTGACTGTTTTAAAAGAAAAAAGGACTTTGAAATGAAGTAGGTCCAAGTCTGTCCCACTTCAGTACAGGTAGGTGCAGCTTTTGATAAAACAATGTCAAACTTTGAAGTCACCTGCCTTACCTGTTCACGATCTCATGTAGGATGATGGGGGTCAGACAAAGTTAACCACTGGCATATTAAGTGAGGCGTGAAGGAATGTGTGACATGGTGAGTAGGTAGGTCTGTGAGGTGTGAAGGAATGTGTGTCATGGTGAGTAGGTAGGTCTGTGAGGTGTGAAGGAATGTGTGTCATGGTGAGTAGGTAGGTCTGTGAGGTGTGAAGGAATGTGTGTCATGGTGAGTAGGTAGGTCTGTGAGGTGTGAAGGAATGTGTGTCATGGTGAGTAGGTAGGTCTGTGAGGTGTGAAGGAATGTGTGTCATGGTGAGTAGGTAGGTCTGTGAGGTGTGAAGGAATGTGTGTCATGGTGAGTAGGTAGGTCTGTGAGGTGTGAAGGAATGTGTGTCATGGTGAGTAGGTAGGTCTGTGAGGTGTGAAGGAATGTGTGTCATGGTGAGTAGGTAGGTCTGTGAGGTGTGAAGGAATGTGTGTCATGGTGAGTAGGATTTTCTTAGACATCCACAGTGAAGCAATCTCTATGTTTAACATATGCTGATGGTATTTATGAGCAATGCTATTTTGGTGACTGTATCACACACTGATGGTATGTATGAGCAATGCTATTTTGGTGACTGTATCACATACTGATGGTATGTATGAGCAATGCTATTTTGGTGACTGTATCACACACTGATGGTATTTACGAGTAATTACGAGCAATGCTATTGTGGTGACTGTATCACACACTGAGAGTCACTGATCTAAACATATCACTATAACGACTCACGTGACTTTATAGCTCAACGAAGTTCTAATTTCACAAATCAAATTGTTGTTTATATCTGCCAAAGACTCGGGCTGGCTGGGAGGGTGAGGGTGGGGATCAATGACACCCACCTCCCATCATCTGATTCCCACCTCCCATCATCTGATTCCCACCTCCCATCATCTGATTCCCACCTCCCATCATCTGATTCCCACCTCCCATCATCTGATTCCCACCTCCCATCATCTGATTCCCACCTCCCATCATCTGATTCCCACCTCCCATCATCTGATTCCCACCTCCCATCATCTGATTCCCACCACCCATCATCTGATTCCCACCTCCCATCATCTGATTCCCACCTCCCATCATCTGATTCCCACCTCCCATCATCTGATTCCCACCTCCCATCATCTGATTCCCACCTCCTATTATCAGAATTCATTTGTTACTTTACTCCATTTTCTTATCAGTTTATCGAATAAAATATATATAATACATACTTTGAATATTGTTGAATAGGTTGAAAATTTTGTTTTAAAACATTGTAGTTACATTTAATAGCTTTTTATTTTTGTTGTTTACACAGATATATATATATATATAGACTGATATCACAAGACAACATGTGGATTTTATTTTTGTTTACACAAATACATAGACTGATATCACAAGACAACATGTGGATTTTATTTTGTTGTTTACACAGATATATATATATATATATATATATAGACTGATATCACAAGACAACATGTGGATTATATTTTGTCCCAAGATAAACCAATTAATTCTTATTTTACGTTTTGCTCTATTCACCAATGACATTCTCTAGACGTACCCTCGCCAGACTCTCAGTAGGAACACTTTGACATGTGATGTCACATTATGACACGTTAACTTGGCTGGTGGAAACAGAAGACATTTGACAATGACATACAATTAGCGTCCAGCAGGAGCCGTGTGCCACTAACTAGCCATTTTGTCCACACAATGCTCGAGTTTGTCAGATTTCATCTGCATTTCATTCTCTGTATTTAAATACGGATAATATTTCTAGACCTGATATATTCTGATGTAACGGTGAACATATTATTTCTAGACCTGATATATTCTGATGTAACGGTCGATATATTATGCACACATTCAATTTATTTCTAGTGAACAGTGTGTGTGTGCTTGTTTGTTTCATACACGCGATTACTTGTTGTTTTCTAAACAATGGATAATAAACAGGATTGTATAAGGAATGACAAAATAAAATCAGATTGAAATTAATTTTTTTTCGCTCATGCCAAAATCTTATGTTTGTTTTTTTACATATATTTTTAATTAATTTCTTTACTAGCACCCGGGCCGTGTAATGCGCCCCCCCCCCCCCAGCGGTGTAAGTTCATCGACGAGTAGTTTGTTATCTAGTTCAATGTCTTTAGCAAATATAATTAACATTGACTTGACTACACGAGAGACTGTAAATAATTAATAAATTGTAACAAAAAAAAATTCGGTTTTAACCCAAAATAAAGGAAAAAAAATAAATTGACAAAATGATATCCAGTCCGATTAAATGGCACATTGTTTACTTTGGTGTAACCCTCACTTTGTGCCAATTAGATTTTAGAATGAATAAACTGTATGTGATTCCCTCAACCGATGGCTCTCGTCTGTTCTCTCCAGCCACGAGACTCCACGGCAAGTTCTGCCCGCCTCGCTGATTGTTGTACCTTGTCGCGAGTCCCCGGCGAGTGGGGGGTGTGCGTCAGCCAACATCAGGGGGTAGCGAGCTATGACAAGGTGTCACCATTCCGTTGTCCCAGGCTCGACTACTGGGAAAAACATTTCGTTAGGTCAGTTGTTGTATTGGAGTCGTGTTGGAGTTGGCTCCACAAGTTTCTGAGTCTGTCTAGTTGGTGGACAGTGAGTGCCGGGATATAAGCTGTATGGAGAATATAGTTCATGACCACACCATCTGAATTATTGGACTTGTGTTTATCATTCAGGATTACCACATTGTGTTTACTTTATTCCAGTAATGGAAGAATAATATCAAAGGTGAGTGGTCCTATTGGTGTAGTGAGTGGTCCTATTGGTGTAGTGAGTGGTCCTATTGGTGTAGTGAGTGGTCCTATTGGTGTAGTGAGTGGTCCTATTGAGGTAGTGAGTGGTCCTATTGGTGTAGTGAGTGGTCCTATTGAGGTAGTGAGTGGTCCTATTGGTGTTGTGAGTGCACAAACTAATATTAGCATTTCTATATAATACTATTATTGTTTAAGCAGTTATTATTAGAAATTGTCCTCCTAGCGATATTGTGAACTGTTTAAACATAAACCATAAAAAATTTACACATTCATGAGCATAACATTTTAAAAGATGGTTACATTATAACTTCTTAAACTATTTACACTTTTAGCGATGTGAAAAATTTGTGACACTTGACCACATTCAGTGGCGTCGTTATACGGGCACGGGGGGGGGCGGCGTAGGGCAATCGACACCAGAATTATTGCTCTGGTTTGCGGCCCTCACACATTTTACTTGAAGGCTACAAGTTTGTTTGTGACGCTACTGACCATAGGGGGCCTTTGTGTTGGTTATTAGAGTGACTGCCACAGGCCCAGCGCCTGACAAGGGCCTGTTCTAGGCCCGGCATTTGATAGTGGTCCTAGGCCCCGTGAGTTTGAAAGTAATGTCAAGGCCGCCTCTGTACAGACAACTCGGAGCTCCGATTCTCCATCTCAACAATGTATCGATAATTCTGTCGTGATTTTAATTGTACACAATATTTCTACCAATGATTACATTTAATGTAATCGATTATCAATAATCGAGACCATAAACACGTAATGTAAACAATGTTTCAAGGCTAGACAACTGTAAGAACTTGATTTGTACTGAAATATTTCTATATAGCAGAAATGTCCAACTATGGTTTTTATATTTATTTTTATTATTTTGACTATGGCTTATTTATTATGGCTTTGATTTATTTATTTTTATAAAATATCGAGTGCTTGATTTTCAATCTCCATTTGTGTACATGACGACTAATTCCAATGAAACAATTCAAAATAAACTGCAACAAAACAAACTGGTCAAATATTTTGATTGATAAGAACAAATATCAAAGTTTGATTGGTTTCCAAATAATATATTGTTCTCTGTCTAGTAGCAAAACTTTCATTGTTGTTGTTGTTGGGTCACAGAAACAAGACATGGCATATTCCTCATGTATCAAATGACATATTCCTCATGTATCACATGACATATTCCTCATGTATCATATGGCATATTTCTTCATTTCAGACAGATATCACATGACATATTTCTTCATTTCAAACTGATATCATATGGCATATTTCTTCATTTCAAACTGATATCATATGGCATATTTCTTCATTTCAGACAGATATCACATGACATATTTCTTCATTTCAAACTGATATCATATGGCCTATTTCTTCATTTCAAACTGATATCATATGACATATTTCTTCATTTCAGACAGATATCACATGACATATTTCTTCATTTCAGACAGATATCATATGGCATATTTCTTCATTTCAAACATATATCATATGGCATATTTCTTCATTTCTAACAGATATCATATGGCATATTTCTTCATTTCAAACTGATATTATATGGCATATTTCTTCATTTCAAACAGATATCATATGGCATATTTCTTCATTTCAAACAGATATCACATTATATATTTCTTCATTTCAAACAGATATCACATTATATATTTCTTCATTTCAGACAGATATCATATGGCATATTTCTTCATTTCAAACATATATCATATGGCATATTTCTTCATTTCAGACAGATATCATATGGCATATTTCTTCATTTCAAACATATATCATATGGCATATTTCTTCATTTCTAACAGATATCATATGGCATATTTCTTCATTTCAAACTGATATTATATGGCATATTTCTTCATTTCAAACAGATATCATATGGCATATTTCTTCATTTCAAACAGATATCACATTATATATTTCTTCATTTCAAACAGATATCACATTATATATTTCTTCATTTCAAACAGATATCACATGACATATTTCTTCATTTCAAACAGATATCACATGACATGTTTATTTATATCGTGCACCTCCCTCCTATGTCACGTGACATGATGTACTGTAATGTTACTCCCCCCTCATCTTTACCTGGCCAAACTCATTTAACTCCAATCTCCAGTCGTCCCTGGACTCTGGACTATTAATTAAGACCTGGGTGACTCTCCACTGAAATATTTCTTCCCGCCAAACTCGCTGATGGGAAATTGAATTTAAAAGTCAATTATGCAAAAATTAACGTTTGGGTCCCTCCAACAGAAGTTGTTTGATTACAGAATTAGTTGGTAGCTTTAGTATTAGTGGTCAGTGATGAATTGAATGTATCTAATCAATGTAACATTGTTTCCTGTGTAGTTTGACCCCCACTTCCCCAATTTCGACTGTATATTAAATACATGAGCAAACATCCAACAAATGTGCTAGTATAATGTACTCGAGGTATTGTCTCTGTAGATAAATCAACATACTGTAAATAAATAAATAAATACAACTTCTATATTCTACACCCCCCCCCCCCCATGCACGTTTACCTCTAAAGATTTACATTTAATTGACTGGATACGATTAACTCCAGACCCCTCCCTACCCCCCACCCCACACACCACACAATCAAACAAACCGTATCTTTGAAACTTTCTTTGATCTCTACATGTGCGATGTCCTTTTTTTTTATTTCTTTTTGGAGAGAGACCCGTGCTGCCCCAAGGCACAGTGATCCACGTATCTTTTCTTCTGTTGGCGACATGCTTCAGTTGTCCTCCATCTCCGATTTGTTTAGTTAATTCCTTTTATCTTAATCGTGGGGTAGTGTCCGTACTGTGGAGTGTTTGATTAGTTCAACTAATCTACTCACCACAATACAGTGTTTCTAGGCCAGATTCAGGTGTGAAGACTTTGACCGGTAATTTAACTTTGATGTTTTATTTGTAAAGGTAAGGTTACACTGGGGACTTTTCAAAGCGACACTTGGGGATAGAGAGGTTTTGTTTGTACTTAGTGAGATGTTGATTTATTGTTCAATTACAACACCGATTGATTTACTATTAGTGAAGTTCTATTGTGGGGATAACACGGTTGGTTGATGTATTGTGAAATGAACACTCACACAGGTGAAGCTAGGTGTAAACAATGGATAAAACATATTTTGATATTTTAAAACAAGTTTATGTTTTTTTTTAAATTATTATAAATCGTAAGAAGAAATTTTGTTTCGTTTGATCAACTTTTTGTATTATTTTAAAATGTTGTACTTATTATATTTCCTCTGTGTTTATTGTATTAGTCATGATGTTCAAATCACGTGGATATAATGTGTCAAGTAAACAGATGATATTTTGGAATCGTACATGTAAATCAGTAACATATTACTATATACAAAATCAGATATACAGATAGTATAACATGATAAGTTATCAAATTGCTGAATAATAAATACTTCAGTTTATTGTCAAATTTCTGAATTATAAATACTTCATTTTATATATATATAAAGGACGAATGCTACATAATTGAAACATCATCTATTGTTTTGTTTATCAAATTTTCAAACATGTCCTCCTTACATCATCTGTTACACTAACAATAACAAAACAACACAACGGAGCAGAGATGAACATGAATGAAAGAACATTTTTATTACAGATGTACTGTAGATGTACAGACATTTACTGGCCGATATAATGTAATATAGATGTACAGACATTTACTGGCCGATATAATGTAGATGTACAGACATTTACTGGCCGATATAATGTAATATAGATGTACAGACATTTACTGGCCGATATAATGTAGATGTACAGACATTTACTGGCCGATATAATGTAGATGTACAGACATTCACTGGCCTATATTATGTATATAAACATAGAGACAACGAGACACGCTGTGGTCATTAAGTGTCATTCTAAATAACGCCCCACAGCCTCCATTACTTCTAGAAAGTGTGAACTACAAAAATGAAATCAGAAAACACAATTTCCTGTGCAACTCACCCTTCCTGACTTCTAGAACTCATTTACAGCTAATGACCGCTAGGGTCCGAGAAATGGTCACCCGAGCTGTATAAATAAATCAACTTAACGGTTTGCTGGGTCCAGTGGTCAGTAAATCCAAGTTGGCACCGCCTTAATCAGTTATCTAGGTCGAGAAAAAAAGTGGGATTGTCTATTTCATTTTTTAAAATTCTATAACTGTCATTGTTCTATTTTAGAATTGTTTTAGACTCTTGAATTTCATTCATGCATTTGACTTTCAATCTTACACTTGATTTTCAATCATACACCTGTCTTTCAATAGCACACTTGGCTTTCAATCATACACTTTACTTTCAATATCACACTTGGCTTTCAATCATACACTTGACTTTCAATAGCATACTTTACTTTCAATCACACACTTTCAATCACATACTTGGCTTTCTACCATATGCTTATTTTCAATTGTGAATTGACAATGATTGTAGTTTTAAATCAATCTAAACTTACAGGCCTAATTATTATCATTATTATTCAAATTGTATCGTCATATATCGAGCTTGTCCATTCACTCTACAACTAGCTGGCAAGTTGTCCATTCACTCTACAACTAGCTGGCAAGTTGTCCATTCACTCTACAACTAGCTGGCCAGTTGTCCATTCACTCTACAACTAACTGGCCAGTTGTCCATTCACTCTACAACTAGCTGGCCAGTTGTCCATTCACTCTACAACTAGCTGGCCAGTTGTCCATTCACTCTACAACTAGCTGGCCAATTGTCCATTCACTCTACAACTAGCTGGCCAATTGTCCATTCACTCTACAACTAGCTGGCCAGTTGTCCATTCACTCTACAACTAGCTGGCCAGTTTATTTCAAAATCATATTGTTGTTTTCTTTAACCAGCTCTGGTGAACTAAGCGGAAGTTGTCACATTGACATATTTCAGCAACCAACAGCTGGATTGGCTAACGACCTGGTTTTATTTTACACAGTTATCAATTTACTTTTTTCTTTTGTACCCGATCTGCTGAATTAATCCCACGACGCGGTAGTAATGGCAGCTAACAGTTTTAGTTTTACAACTTCTGGCTTGACTAGCGATCGCTGGGTGTTCTCCATCGCTATCGTTTTACGTTCGTTTCCCATCCCGGTCAAATGGTCAGTCCAAATGACCACCCTTTGATCCCTGAGAGGAAATAGCACCCAGTAAAGCCCGGCAGTATAAGACAAGTATTAGCACATTCACAGGTGACTGATTGTCCCACGGCACACCGCGGGCAGCCAGCTCACCTGTAAATCAGTCTTTTAAATACCTGACATTGGTCAGTGGAAGTATCGTCGGGTGTAGTTGACATTGGTCAGTGGAAGTATCGTCGGGTGTAGTTGACATTGGTCAGTGGAAGTATCGTTGGGTGTAGTTCAATCCCGTGGAGAGTCTGTTCAGACGTGTGACCTGTGGTCTGACTGTTACATCGAAGATTCCAATTTTTTTGGGTCATTTTTTAGGTGAAGTTTTATTATTTACTTCTATAATAATAATTGCAGATGTCTGGTACACCATCAGAGTTTAACATGCCTCATAGTTTCTGATTGAGTAGGAAATAGATATTACAGTCAATTATAAACACATTTGATTTGTATTTCATTTCACTCATCAGAAACACACCCACACACTCACACAAACATATATGTATATACAACAGACATATAAATAAACTTACATAGTTCTATGTATACAAAATAAATATATCAATGGAAACAAGAGAACTATCTAGGTTGAGAAATATTACACACAGAGATTAATATTTTGAAAGACAGGTTGTTGGACATACTGTTAGACAGGTTGTAAGACAGGTTGTTGGACAGGTTATTAGACAGGTATTTTTTTAACAAGATATCACACAATGGTTGAAAAAATAACTATAAAATGTAATGTGGCATGTCTTACAAAAAAACAAGCAATTTAAGTCTTTTCCGTTTCGGACAAAGGACATTTTAGAACATTTTCGCCGGACGAAATCCGTATTTTTTTTCCCGGGTTACAGCCATAAATATTGCTCCACGCGCATGAATTTTGATAAATTTAGAGATGGAAGTAATCATGTTGAATAACTGTTACAAAAATAAATAATGATTACGCCCCTTTGATTAGCTTTTATTATTTATATTTAAAATATAAGCAAAAACGGTATATAAGAAACTCTTATATTTTGCTCTGAGAGATCAGATCGCAAAATGGACTTTTGATGTACACTTGGCAGATCAAGACCTACAAAATAATATACACATCATGGGTCTAGGACTTATGGTTGCTGAGATATAGAGCGCTCCATTGTTAATATAGCTTATATAGTAAAAAACGGTACTTTATAAGCCCCCTTTTACGGCCCTCAGAGGTCCTATCGCGAAATGCACTTTTGATGTACACTTGGCAGGCCAAGACCTACAAAATAATATATACATCATGGGTCTAGGACTTATGGTTGCTGAGATCTAGGGCGCTCCATTGTTAATATAGCTTATATAGTAAAAAACGGTACTTTATAAGCCCCCTTTTACGGCCCTCATAGGTCAGATCGCAAAATGAACTTTTGCTGCACACATGGCAGGCCAAGACCTACAAAATGATAAATACATCATGGGTCTAAGACTTATGGTTGTTGAGATCTAGGGTGATGACGGACAGACAGACAGACAGACAAAACGGGGACAATAGAGCATTTTTTTTTTCGAAAATGCTCTAAAAAGCCACATAATAACATGATATGTTTTTTCCTCACTATAAATACCTGACAAAGTAGCAGTGATACTAACATGACATTGAAACAGATTATTGGCATACCATCACTTTTTGAACAAATTGATTAATGTATGTACTGAATGTTTCTATTGACCGCTAGACTAGTATGGACTGAATGTTTCTATTGACCGCTAGACTAGTATGGACTGAATTTTATATTGACCGCTAGACTAGTATGGACTGAATTTTATATTGACCGCTAGACTAGTATGCACTGAATTTTTATATTGACCGCTAGACTAGTATAGACTGAATTTCTATATTGACCGCTAGACTAGTATGCACTGAATTTTTATATTGACCGCTAGTCTAGTATGCACTGAATGTTTCTATTTACCGCTAGACCAGTATGCACTGAATGTTTCTATTGACCGCTAGACCAGTATGCACTGAATGTTTCTATTGACCGCTAGACTAGTATGCACTGAATGTTTCTATTGACCGCTAGACTAGTATGCACTGAATGTTTCTATTGACCGCTAGACTAGTAAGAAAACTACGGTGTGATAAAGAAAGTGTTAACTCTGGTTGTTCCCGTAAATACACAGAGACAGAAGATGAATGCACCAAGTGTGTGGTGAATAATTGGACCAACACAGACTGTAATTATCTCATACCACACACGGTTAACAACGTGACATAACCTGACTCCATCACCGTCTGTGTCACGTGATAGGAACACTGCTACCATCATTCTATAATGGAGTTTGGTTAAAGAGAATAGCTTGGCTTGACGTAATAATAGAACGAGAATATATCTGTAGACTGACGTCCTTTGTTGGTCTGTCTCTGTAAGGGCTGACGTCCTTTGTTGGTCTGTCTCTGTAAGGGCTGACGTCATTTGTTGGTCTGTCTCTGTAAGGGCTGACGTCCTTTGTTGGTCTGTCTCTGTAAGGGCTGACGTCATTTGTTGGTCTGTCTCTGTAATGACGGATGCCATTTGTTGGTCTCTCTCTGTAAGGGCTGACGTCATTTGTTGGTCTGTCTCTGTAAGGGCTGACGTCATTTGTTGGTCTGTCTCTGTAAGGGCTGACGTCATTTGTTGGTGTGTCACTGTAAGGGCTGACGTCATTTGTTGGTGTGTCACTGTAAGGGCTGGTGTCATTTGTTGATCTGTCTCTGTAAGGGCTGGCGTCATTTGTTAGTCTGTCACTGTAATGACGGATGCCATTTATTTGTATCTATTCTCGTCCTTCATGCACTCTGGCTGTTAATGGCACTGGATGCATTTCGCTTCGATGTATTGAAGATTTTTATTTTATTAAAAAAATATGACAGTATTGTATTCAAACATAAACACATACATACATGATTGTCAGACTTGCACGGCTGTTATATATACATGATTGTCAGACTTGCACGGCTGTTATACATACATGATTGTCAGACTTGCACGGCTGTTATCACATCGATAGAACTTTTGTATGTTTTTGTGAAGTTTTTTCTAAGATAGATAACATGTTATTTTTAGACCCAGAAGAATTAATTGGCATTTCTCTACACAGCATTCGTCAAGTTTCTGTGTTCCAATGTATTTGTATGTATTGATGTATGGGACTATACTTTCTTATACTCTGTACAGTATGTATTGATGTATGGGACTATACTTTCTTATACTCTGTACAGTATGTATTGATGTATGGGACTATACTTTCTTATACTCTGTACAGTATGTATTGATGTATGGGACTATACTTTCTTATACTCTGTGTACAGTATGTATTGATGTATGGGACTATACTTTCTTATACTCTGTACAGTATGTATTGATGTATGGGACTATACTTTCTTATACTCTGTGTACAGTATGTATTGATGTATGGGACTATACTTTCTTATACTCTGTGTACAGTATGTATTGATGTATGGGACTATACTTTCTTATACTCTGTGTACAGTATGTATTGATGTATGGGACTATACTTTCTTATACTCTGTGTACAGTATGTATTGATGTATGGGACTATACTTTCTTATACTCTGTGTACAGTATGTATTGATGTATGGGACTATACTTTCTTATACTCTGTGTACAGTATGTATTGATATATGGGACTATACTTTCTTATACTCTGTGTACAGTATGTATTGATGTATGGGACTATACTTTCTTATACTCTGTGTACAGTATGTATTGATGTATGGGACTATACTTTCTTATACTCTGTGTACAGTATGTATTGATGTATGGGACTATACTTTCTTATATTCTGTACAGTATGTATTGATGTATGGGACTATACTTTCTTATACTCTGTGTACAGTATGTATTGATGTATGGGACTATACTTTCTTATACTCTGTACAGTATGTATTGTCCCCGTGACTTTGTTCCCCCTCACCAATTCACTTTACAATTCACTTCATTCAAACAGCGGGACATCTTCCCACCACCATCTGTTTAATAAAAAGAGAATCTCAAATGACATTATCATATTCTCGACTTTATCATGTCCAGGAACACAAGATCTCTGCCTTTTGTCCGCCATGGGAATAGATCATGGAACATGGACAGATTATAAATAGGGGATGGGAGGTCACCCATACAGATCTTGTTCATTCAGTTTTTTTTCCCTCTTAGAGTTTTTTGGGTACAATAATTTCAGAAATGCATGATTAGGAAACTTGTGTCTAATTTAATTTTATCATTAATTTCTTCCCCTTCATCAAATAGAAATGTTTAAAATAAATGTTGTATTTATGGAAAGCGTCATGTTATCATGGCAACAGCGACTAATTGGTGAAGAACATTGACAGCAGATGAACAATGCGGTGGGAACCTGGTCTATGGGCAGCAACTCTTTTGTTTGAATGTGTGGACGATAACTCCTGTCGACTTGGACAGTTGTTGCAGCCTGCTTCACTCCCCCTGTCACCGTTAACTAATGTTGTTCCAGTAATATTTGGGCCCCGTTTATTTCAAGCCATGTGATGTAAAAAAAATAAAAAAGGCCTGGCTGCTACCATCTTTAATTTTCTCACGTCTGTCACATGCCAAGTGTTGAGAGAACTTCTCGACTTGTTTAAATCAGGGAGACATTTGTACGGCATGTCGAACAAGAATTGTTGAGTAATAGAATGTGACGTTATGTCCACAATTGAATTGACCCCATTCATTCTGATGTTGTAAATATTACAAGTTGTGATAGGCCGGGGCTGGATTTACCAGTAAGCTAGTACCAGAAGCTCTGAACAAAATCGGCCTTCATTTATTACAGTTGTGATATATTTTCTGATTTTGTTCACAATATTAGGCCTTGTTTGGCAACGAACATTAGGTCCACAGCAACATTATTCCGGCTCAGATACTCCTAATAGAAACAAACTCCCACACATATTTGGGCCTCATTCATTGGTTTGTTCCAACTTGTACACCCACTCACTTGATTCATATATTTGAGCATCATTCATTGGTTTGTTCCAACTTGTACACCCACTCACTTGATTCATATATTTGAGCATCATTCATTGGTTTGTTCCAACTTGTACACCCACTCACTTGATTCATATATTTGAGCATCATTCATTGGTTTGTTCCAACTTGTACACCCACTCACTTGATTCATATATTTGAGCATCATTCATTGGTTTGTTCCAACTTGTACACCCACTCACTTGATTCATATATTTGAGCATCATTCATTGGTTTGTTCCAACTTGTACACCCACTTACTTGATTCATATATTTGAGCATCATTCATTGGTTTGTTCCAACTTGTACACCCACTCACTTGATTCATATATTTGAGCATCATTCACTGGTTTGTTCCAACTTGTACACCCACTCACTTGATTCATATATTTGAGCATCATTCATTGGTTTGTTCCAACTTGTACACCCACTCACTTGATTCATATATTTGAGCATCATTCATTGGTTTGTTCCAACTTGTACACATACTCACTTGATTCATATATTTGAGCATCATTCATTGGTTTGTTCCAACTTGTACACCCACTCACTTGATTCATATATTTGAGCATCATTCATTGGTTTGTTCCAACTTGTACACCCACTCACTTGATTCATATATTTGAGCATCATTCATTGGTTTGTTCCAACTTGTACACCCACTCACTTGATTCATATATTTGAGCATCATTCATTGGTTTGTTCCAACTTGTACACATACTCACTTGATTCATATATTTGAGCATCATTCATTGGTTTGTTCCAACTTGTACACCCACTCACTTGATTCATATATTTGAGCATCATTCATTGGTTTGTTCCAACTTGTACACCCACTCACTTGATTCATATATTTGAGCATCATTCACTGGTTTGTTCCAACTTGTACACCCACTCACTTGATTCATATATTTGAGCCTCATTCATTGGTTTGTTCCAACTTGTACACCCACTCACTTGATTCATATATTTGAGCCTCATTCATTGGTTTGTTCCAACTTGTACACCCACTCACTTGATTCATATATTTGAGCCTCATTCATTGGTTTGTTCCAACTTGTACACCCACTCACTTGATTCATATATTTGAGCATCATTCATTGGTTTGTTCCAACTTGTACACCCACTCACTTGATTCATATATTTGAGCATCATTCATTGGTTTGTTCCAACTTGTACACCCACTCACTTGATTCATATATTCATACTAACGGGAGACATCTCGTAATTTTATTTGGGTTTTTAAATTTATAAATGATGTGATGTTTACATTATTTTAACAATTTAAATTGTATTGGGTCAGATAGATAAATAGACGAATGTATAGATACATGATAGATAGATAGTAGATAGCTAGATACGTGTATAGACAAACCGATAGATAAATGATAGATAGATAGGTAGTAGATAGCTAGTTACATGTATAGACAAACCGATAGATAAATGATAGATAGATAGATAGGTAGTAGATAGCTAGTTACATGTATAGACAAACCGATAGATAAATGATAGATAGATAGATGATAGATAGATAGATAGGTAGACAGATAAGAAATTGGATTAAGTCTGTGTAGTCATTGATCAAATCAACACCCAGCGATCCATAATAATTATTTCAGTTTCCCAACCTCTAGCAGTAGCCTACATGTTGTAATTCTAATGATTCGAGGAATTTCATGTTGTTTTTTTTTAACTGCACAAACTGACATACTGGTAGAGATAGTAGGATTAGCGAATGTTTAGTTGACTCAGAGGTACAGCATTAAGAAACACCAACACGCCCCATTGTTTGTACACGTGACTTGTGTTCCATAGCATACTACGTCATAATCCTGACAGGTATGCAGGTCAGACAGGGAGAAGTCATTGTTTACTAGGCTAGCTGATGTCAGTCTTCAAAGTTTAGCCGTCTATTTTCGTATTATTTTTTTAATGAATCAATTTCATTATTTTATGAACAAGTTTTATTAATTATCATTTACTTTGAATTATAAACACATTTTAAACATTTTTATTATAAACACATTTTAAACATCTATATTATAAACACATTTCAAACATCTATATTATAAACACATTTCAAACATCTATATTATAAACACATTTTAAACATCTATATTATGTTTGTTAATTTTTTTATCATTATTATTCAGCAATGATGTCTAATTTATTTAATTTCCTACAGGTTCATTTGAAAGAAGACTGGATTGTTTACAAGAAATATTTGATGTTTCAACTAGAGAAACTACTGAATAACTCACATAAATAGTTTTGAATTTCTCAGGCAAATTGTCATTAAAAAATCACGGACACAATAGTTTGTACTTAATGTATTTAATATCAACCTTGTGAAACTTCAGTAAATAAAGAGGTCCCAAGTGTTGGTCATCTCTTTAACTGGGATATAATTAGTGAACATTTCAACAACCTAATGACATTGTTGCTATAGAAACCAACCCCTCCGCCTTGCACATTGTCACCATGGCTCAGTTATTTGTCTACTTGTTCAGCTTGTGTCTAATAATGGTATCAATGGCTCAGAGCCCCGACGCCGAGTTTGAAATTGACGAAGAGCTACCATTGGCTGCCATGATAGGAAGTATTGCTAATAAATCTTGGGGTTTTCCCGATTCAGTGGACAAACAGAACGTCCAGTACGCTATTCTTGATGCATCGCGATTTCCTGGAAATCTTTTTAACATTTCAAAATACACCGGAGTCATTTATGTGGCTAAACGGATTGACAGGGAAAATTTTTGTCTAGTTAAAGAGAACTGTACCTTGACTATCAATATTCTGGTTGTCAATGGGTCAGACAACAAAGTCATTACCGTCAATATCAAAATTCGTGACATCAATGACAACGCCCCATACTTTGACCGAGAGAGTCAAGTTCTGAAGGTCACTGAAGGTAGCTCCATGGAGTTGAAGATTAGCGGCGCTAACGACAGAGACTTTAACCCCATGTATAAAGTTAAAAACTACGTACTGGACTCGCTACAGGACGTATTTCAAATCAGCGCCACCAGATCTCTGGACGGCAGCTCGGAGATTGAAATTAAACTAAAGAAGCCTCTGGACAGAGAGACAGTCTCCAAATACCAGTTCACCATCACGGCGTACGATGGTGGCGCACCGCCCCTGTCGGCTGTCTTGTCAGTGACAGTGGATGTGACAGATGTCAATGACAACCCACCTGTGTTCCTGAACAACTCTTACAGTGTGACACTTGAAGGGAAGGTTCCAGTGGGCGCAGTCATCCTGCAAGTCTCGGCCACAGATAGTGATGAAGGTGATAACGCGTTGGTCAGTTATGACTTCAGCAGCATTCAGAAACCTTTCGTTGAAAGCTGGTTTCGTATAAATTCGTCCAACGGAAATATATCTGTTGTGGGCCCCTTGAAGTCTGGGTCCACCGAGTTTATAGTAGAGGCCCAAGACCATGGCAGCCCAAGCCTTAAGTCTCAGACCGTGGTCCGAGTGAATGTTGTCAATACCGGAAACGTCGCACCTCGGGTCTCCATAACAACCATCAGCGGCAATTCGGATCAGAATATAGTATCAATCCTAGAGCCTGCCGGTCGTGGGTATTTCGTGGCATTTGTCATTGTGGAGGATGATAAAATTGAAGATGTTTCTTGTGATATCACCAACGAAGTATTTAAAATGGAGCCAGTGGTCAATAAAGGTTACAAGGTCGTTCTGCAAGGTCCGGTGGATAGAGAGACCAGAGACTCGTACAACCTGACTGTACTATGTAACGACCGTGGTGACCCACCATACAGTATTCCAGCTTACTTCACAGTTAAAATTGAAGACGCCAATGACAACGCCCCAGAGTTCACTCAGAAGAAATACACAAGGACCATCAAGGAAGGAAAGAAGAACGGAGAGTTCCTGCTTCAGATAAACGCCAGTGATAAAGACATCGGACTCAATGCTGTGATTGTTTACTCTGTTGAGCCCGACTATACCAAATATTTCTCAATCGACATCAAAACTGGGGCGCTGACAGCCATAGGAGATCTTGATAGGGAAACTTACCCTGTGATGAAATTTAACGTTTTGGCCACAGATAAAGGAACTCCGCCCCTGACTAGCACGGCAGAAGTCGTTATACTGTTGGAAGATGTGAATGATAACCCGCCAGTGTTTGACCAATATATATTTAAAATCCAGACTTTAGAGGAAGTTGAAGGAACCAGAATAATCGGGAACGTCACGGCACGTGACCCAGACGACGGTGTGAACAGTCAGCTGGAGTATTTCTTTACTGGCTCACTGGATGGCGCCGATGGCTCATTCACTGTGTTACCCAACGGCTCCATTCTTTGCTCTTCCAGATTAGACAGAGAAGAGAGAGTCAACTTCTCATTTTCTGTGATGGTCAGAGACAAAGGAGTCCCGTCTCTGTCGGCCACAGCCAGTGTTGTGATAGACGTCCTTGACATTAACGACAACACACCTACAGTGCTGTTCCCCAAGTCCCAGAATCACACCATCTTGATCTCAGCCTACCCCGAGTCCGGCATGATACTCAGTAGAATTATCGCCTATGACGATGACGCAGGAGACAACGGAAGTCTGAGATACACAATCTTGTCCGGCAATGAGGACAACTGCTTCGAAATGGGCGAGTCTTCGGGAGAGCTGAAAATTTCTCAAGCATCTCGTTTGAAAAACTTGAAAGTTTACGAAGTTGCCGTCCGTGTTTCAGATCGCGGCGTCCCGCCAAAGTTCAGCTCAACTCTGTTGAAGATCGATGTACAGTTTGATAACGTCACTAAAGAAATGATCTCCGTCGGCCCCCAGATACAGGAGGATTACATCATCATTGTGGCCGTGGTGGCCGCAGTGACCGTCATATTCTCCACCTTGATCATCGTGGCCATTTGTGTGGTCTTCCAGAAAGACAGGGCCAGTCGCGGCAGTAAGCCCAGCCCTAAAGGGACGTTCGACAGTCTCCATACAGTGACCAGTGTCAGTGTGGAGGAGAAGGTGCCCACCGCGGAGCCAGTGGTGGTCCCGGGTCCAGACATTTACCCACTGAACAATTTATCCTCCCCGCCGAGTGGGGACAAGTTCCAGGTGGGTGGACCAGGGCCTAGGACCACCAGCACCACCACCGAGCAGTGCCATATCTCATCCAAAGGTAAAGCTGTGAGTTTCAACCTGGAAGGGTCAGAAAGGACGCCCCTGCCCTTGTTTTCGACATTCGGAGCCCCCCATGGCCGGTCATGTGATGGCGACTTGTATCACCAGCAGAGGTCATCGATGAGCCGTCAGGTCAGTGGTGTGAAATATTCGCCAGTCAGCACGTGTGTGCATGTAGGTACACATTGTTGTCTCTCATTGACTGGACATTGATTGGACATTGTAGAGATCCGTACATGTTGTTGTCTCTCACTGACTGGACATTGTAGGGATCAGTACATGTTGTTGTCTCTCACTGACTGGACATTGTAGTGATCAGTACACATAGAGACAGAAGGGTTCAGTATTAAGTCATTAACCGTGTTCTGTAGAATTATATTGACTAGACTCCTTAGGAATTAATATAAAGATATTAACGTGATATATATGTAGTGTATAAAGATATTAACGTGATATATATGTAGTGTATAAAGATATTAACGTGATATATATGTAGTGTATAAAGATATTAACGTGATATATATGTAGTGTATAAAGATATTAACGTGATATATATGTATTGGTTCGGATGTATTTTTAAGTATTTAAATACCTCGAAAATAATTTCATCAGAATTTAATTTGCGAACTTGCACGGTTTGAGAATAAATCAGTGGGTATCGGCGGACAATGGAACAACATTTTATGTCTTTATTACGTTAGCAAAATTCAAATACCAGCACCACTACCCACACAGTTGTAAAGTCATCTAAACTAAACAGCTCAAAACTAAAAGTTAGGGTTACTAATATGGCAAATAATGCACAAGTTTAACATTTAAAACTAAATACTTTACACATTTATATTTCTTTAGATCTCATACATTTATAATCTCCCTTGATCTTCAATGTAAATTACTTCTTTTGTGAACCGTTTTATTATTTCCTGTTCCACCTGTAGCCTGTTTCTAGACCCACCTGTTCCACCTGTAGCCTGTTTCTAGACCCACGCCACTTCATGACTCAGGCTAATAGCTGGCAATTTGTTAAAACTCATTAGTCTCTAGTTATCTGAACATGCAGCAGCCAAAAGAATTATTATAGTCATATAATAGCTAATGTTTGTTTAGAGGCTTGCATCATACTGGCAAATATTTCGTTATTAGTGTAAAACTAATGTAGAGGCTATTAGCACGCTGATTCAGTGTGAAGTTAACTGGCGTGACATATTGACATATATTATTTCAAATATATGTAGACTTCGTGCGAATGGAATTTAAAATTAATTTAGACGTTGTTTATTTTTTTTTTGAAACACTCAACACAGTATATATGAAACACTCAACACAGTATATATGAAACACTTAACACATTATATATGACACTAAACACATTATATATGAAGCACTCAACACAGTATATATGAAACACTCAACACAGTATATATTAAATACTCAACACAGTATATATGAAACACTCAACAAAGTATATATGAAACACTCAACACAGTATATATGAAACACTCAACACAGTATTTATGAAACACTCAACACATTATATATGACACTAAACACATTATATATGAAACACTCAACACATTATAAATGACACTAAACATAGTCTTTATGAAATACTAAATACAGTATATATAAAACGTTAAACACATTAAACACTAAACACAGTCCTGTTTATTGACTTGATTTACGTCTTCATAAAAATTTATAAGTTTTTTAATGGTCAAATATTTTACTTTTGATTAATGAAACCATAGGTCTTATATATCTATTAGTGAAACCATAGGTCTTATATATCTATTAGTGAAACCATAGGTCTTATATATCTATTAGTGAAACCATAGGTCTTATATATCTATTAGTGAAACCATAGGTCTTATATATCTATTAGTGAAACCATAGGTCTTATATATCTATTAGTGAAACCATAGGCCTTATATATCTATTAGTGAAACCATAGGTCTTATATATCTATTAGTGAAACCATAGGTCTTATATATCTATTAGTGAAACCATAGGTCTTATATATCTACTAGTGAAACACTCTACTGGTGTAGTTGTTAATTATAACTGTCCAATAAACGAACTAACATAAATAATAGACTTTAAACATAGACTGGGTAAATAAAACAGACTCTCAACATAGACTGGGTAAACTGAATCTTTCTTTTGTTTCATCTGTCTTGTCCAGCCATTTGTGTCATCCATTCTTGTTTACATTATTTTTTTTTATTTAGTTAGAAATTAAAGAAAAGAGTATATTTTTATTGAACATAATAATTTAACTCGTATCTGTCAATTCCAGGCCGATGACGTCACGAGCGACACGTCAGCAGACACCACAACGAGTGACAGTGGACGAGGTAACAGTGTGGATGACGTCAACTTCGATCAAATTATGAAAGGTGAGACCATAATATGTCAACGTTATGTACTTAATTACAGCATTTGACTTAACAATACATCATTTGACTTAACAATACAGCATTTGACTTAACAATACAGCATTTGACTTAACAATACAGCATTTGACTTAACAATACAGCATTTGACTTAACAATACAGCATTTGACTTAACACTCTGCATGGTTTTCTACAACAGACTGGAAATATGACTTTAGTAGACACACAGTTTGTAGCCATAGAAACCCATCTCACAGCGAATAAACACATTTTAATTTACATATACTTTATATTGTGTCTTACACTTTATTTAATAAAGTTAAATTTTTTTTCTTGCAGATGAACTTTCACCCCGCTTTAACTCACGAGTTCAAGGTCAGGATTATTTAGCTCAAGGGAGAAAAACTGTAGCCCCAGAGAGACCACCAAATTATCACGTGAGATTCAGCCAATCACCAACATCTTTTCCTCCACCAGATTTACCACCAAAACAGAAGATGACAAATCATTATGATGGCGCCCCGCAATTCCTTAGGTCGCCCCGTGATGGCGGCGTGTTCCCCAGTTTCACAAGATTGCCTAACAACAATATCAGTCAGGGGCAGACGGCCATGTCGTTCATCCCCCCTAGACAATTATCTGTGACATCCATTGATGATGATGCAACGACCACCACTTCCGGCAGCTACGTCATAAGCCCAGATGACCTAAAGATAGAAACTTTTGTTGGTTCAGATATTATTGTTTAGTGTTCGAATATCTAAGAATTTTATTGTACAGACATGAAGCTAAGATAACTTTTCTTTGCTTTTTACTTTGGCAGTGTTTATCTGTGCAGAACTTCTACAATTACATGACCGACGGGGATGTACTGTCTAAATGTAACCTTCACATTTCAGTGCCAAAATTCAAGACCTTGCACTGGTACAATATAGATCTGTTCTGCCATAGTGGTGTACAGTGGTGAAGACTAGACCACATTCTAGATCTGTGCTAATGCTGTACTTGGACAATACACAACAGTACTAGAACCCAATGGATAATCAATAGTTTACAATCTAGTTTAAAGTTTAGATGTTTATGGAGTCAGGGTATGACTATTGAATTTACACAAGTAGGTTCAGGATAATTTGTATACTGGCGTCAGGTTCAGGATAAGTGATGTACTGGAGTCAGGTTCAGGATAAGTGATGTACTGGAGTCAGGTTCAGGATAAGTTATGTACTGGAGTCAGCTGACCATGCACCAATGCTAGAGAAAGATTTTGTTGCTTGAGTCAGCATCATTGACTATTTAATTTGGCCTTTGCATTGATGAAATGAATCAGCTACTTGATAGCTTGCAGTATGTTAGTATTACTGTACTCAGCTACTTGATAGCTTGCAGTATGTTAGTATTACTGTAGTCAGTATTTATTTTTACAATTGTATATATGTACATATGTTATTGATAGTGCATAACACAATGTGCTGGCCCGACCTTTGAACTGTGTTCAATATAAACATAATATTTGACTCCACATTTGATATTACTGTATTAATGTTTTTTCTTTATTTTCTACTTAGAACAACATTCCACAAGTTATACACTATTTATCTATGTCTGACTTACCCTGACATTTTAAATTTATCATTTTACAAATGGCTGCAGCAAATTTGTATCTACATACTTATTGTTTTGTTAATGTTTCATTGAAATAATCCTCATAGATAATAACAATTTACTTTGCAAACCAAAATAACTTACATAATTATATCAAGACTGTATCAGTGAGAAATAACAAATATACGATAAATGTAACTATATAAAATGTGGTTTACTCTATGTTGGAAAGTTATACCTCTCTAATCTCCCTACACCATGTTATTACCATGACCTCTCTCTCTCTCTCTCTCTCTCTCTCTCTCTCTCCCTCTCTCTCTCTCTCTCTCTCTCTCTCTCTCTACCCCTCTTACCACCCTGGCATCTCTATCTACATCCTCAATATTACCATAGCCTTTCTCTCTTTGACACTTCAACCAATCAATTTAAAAATAGCATTCTAGATCCATTAAAGCCAACACATTACATGCATTACAACACATGACATGTATTGCAACACATTACATGTATTACAACACATGACATGTATTGCAACACATTACATGTATTACAACACATTACATGTATTACAACACATGACATGTATTACAACACATATAAACTGACCATTATTTTGTTGATTATTGAACATACACTGTGTATTATCTTAAATATGAATGTTTTATATTTTGTAAGCTATGAGTGTTTGGCTGTAAGTGTACATTTTATTATGTATATTTGTGTGTGTGTGTAAGCATGTAATGTGTATATTTGTGTGTGTCTGTAAACATGTAATCGTGTATATTTGTGTGTATCTATAAGCATGTAATCGTGTATATTTGTGTGTGTCTGTAAGCATGTAATCATGTATATTTGTGTGTGTCTGTAAGCATGTAATTTTGTTTAAATTTTAGTCTATTCTATGCACATGTGCTAAATATTTTATTTTGTAATTTGTTTTATTTCAATCAATACAAACATTTTTTTTTTATATTTTTGACAGATAAATAAATATTTTCATGATTTTGGTAATTTTCTTTTTGTTTGTTTTATTTCATTGTTAATGTGTATGTGTATGTTTATGTGTATGTGTATTTGTAAATGTTTGAACTGTTCTGTTGTCTACAGATGTCAAGGAGAAAAAAAAATCTCCAAATACTTTATAAACAATTATATCTTAGCACAACATAAAAATCATCTTATCTAAATTTTGTGGGTTTTTTTGTTCACATAATAATAAAATAATGTGGTACCAAAGTAAGTATTAGTCCACTAACATTGAGATATAAACTGAATGAATGGATGGTTCATAGTTATGTTGAAGCAGAATTGATAAAAAAGTTTATAGTCTAGTACATTAAATTGTCCAAGTAAAAACTAAATGTCTCTCCTGCTCCACAAAACTATTGTCATAAACAATTGTCAAGAGATAGTAGACCAAGGTTTCTGTTTATTCAGATAGGAAAGTATTACTGTTATTTACTTATCATGTTATCTCCTAAACTCGTGATAAGAGAAATGACATTAAAACATTTCGTACAATAAAGACATTTAAATAGGATTTATATTTTACATTTTAAATTAAGTCACTAAATTCAGAGCAGATTCAAAGTTATACAGATTCAATTTCAGCTCAACACAATTTTTTTTATTGAAACCAGTTTCCCTAATCCATTATTTCCAATGCTTCCCCAATCCAATATTTCCAATGTTTCCTCAATCCAATATTTCCAATGTTTCCTCAATCCAATATTTCCAATGTTTCTGTTACCTATTTGTTGGGGTCACGTTATATTTGCATACATAGATAACATTTTAACACTTACCTTAAGGCCTAATCGGTAGTTTTCTTTATTTTAATAAACATTTACTGGAACTTTATTGTAGTAGTAGCCTCAAGGGATGACAACTTGTGATATGTTAATCCACTCTATAAGACTAATACAATACATTGGAATAAATGTGCTACAACAGAATATTAATGTTACATTGAGAATAACACTGAATGTTTGGTTCATTTCATTTGCCATAGATCAATAATTAAATATACATAAAATATTACATAACAAATGTGGTGTGACGCTTGTCCTTATAAACCCAAACTGAAGTTGATAATTTTTGTTCTTGTAACGTAAACTCAAACTGAAGTTGATAACTTTGTCCTTATAAACGCAAACTGAAGTTGATAATATTGTCCTTATAAACCCAAACTGAAGTTGATAACTTTGTCCTTATAAACACAAACTGAAGTTGATAACTTTGTCCTTATAAACACAAACTGAAGTTGATAACTTTGTCCTTATAAACACAAACTGAAGTTGATAACTTTGTCCTTATAAACCCAAACTGAAGTTGATAACTTTGTCCTTATAAACACAAACTGAAGTTGATAACTTTGTCCTTATAAACACAAACTGAAGTTGATAACTTTGTCCTTATAAACACAAACTGAAGTTGATAACTTTGTCCTTATAAACCCAAACTGAAGTTGATAACTTTGTCCTTATAAACACAAACTGAAGTTGCTAATTTTGTCCTTATAAACACAAACTGAAGTTGATAACTTTGTCCTTATAAACACAAACTGAAGTTGATAACTTTGTCCTTATAAACCCAAACTGAAGTTGATAACTTTGTCCTTATAAACACAAACTGAAGTTGCTAATTTTGTCCTTATAAACACAAACTGAAGTTGCTAATGTTGTCCTTATAAACCCAAACTGAAGTTGATAACTTTGTCCTTATAAACCCAAACTGAAGTTGCTAATTTTGTCCTTATAAACACAAACTGAAGTTGATAACTTTGTCCTTATAAACACAAACTGAAGTTGCTAATTTTGTCCTTATAAACCCAAACTGAAGTTGCTAATTTTGTCCTTATAAACACAAACTGAAGTTGATAACTTTGTCCTTATAAACACAAACTGAAGTTGCTAATTTTGTCCTTATAAACCCAAACTGAAGTTGCTAATTTTGTCCTTATAAACACAAACTGAAGTTGATAATTTTGTCCTTATAAACCCAAACTGAAGTTGATAATTTTGTCATTGTAACGTAAACTCAAACTGAAGTTGATAACTTTGTTCTTATAAACCCAAAATGAAGTTGATAATTTTGTTCTTGAATTCTCGATTCCTATACAACAGACCAGTGCTCCGCAAACTTGTTCCACTCGCGGCACACTAGAATTGTTACTTCTTCCACTCGCGGCCCACTAGAACTGTTACTTCTTCCACTCGCGGCCCACTAGAACTGTTGCTTGTTCCACTCGCGGCACACTAGAACTGTTACTTCTTCCACTCGCGGCACACTAAAACTGTTACTTGTTCCACTCGCGGCACACTAGAACTGTTACTTGTTCCACTCGCGGCACACTAAAACTGTTACTTGTTCCACTCGCGGCACACTAAAACTGTTACTTGTTCCACTCGCGGCACACTAGAACTGTTACTTGTTCCACTCGCGGCACACTAGAACTGTAAATAAGTGATTCTATTTATCAGCTGAAAGTAAACAAATCAAATTGTCGTTTACTGCTTGACAATCATTTTTTTTATCTTCTAAATGTCTTATGTTGTGTGTTTGAATATTGATAACATGTTGGTTAGTTGTTTTGTTAAGTTATCGTGGGATGAGAATTGAATATGATGTCAGTTTTCTAGGATGTGGCTCTTTATAGCAATGTATAAACATGTGGCTCTTTATATTAATATACAAAGATGTGGCTTTTTATAGTAATTTACAAACATGTGGCTCTTTAGAGTAATTTACAAAGATGTGCCTCTTTATAGTAATTTACAAACATGTGGCTCTTTATAGTAATTTACAAACATGTGGCTCTTTATAGTAATTTACAAACATTGGCTCTTTATAGTAATTTTTCTGACACGAAAACTGGATTGTTTCTGGATCAATGGATCTGACGTGCTGTATTTAGTTTGTAATATAGAGACTTGCCATTTAATGTGACCATTAGATTCATCAATTCATTGTTTTTAAACAAACTCCACTAATAAGCTGGCATGATACAAGGAACAGCATTTGGGTTAATTTTTTTTTTGGTCAATTTAAACCGTCACATTTCATACAGACGGTTGTGTTCATATGACTTAAAGGAACTTCTGCTTTTAATTCTGTTCTTCCAATTTCTGTTTTCATAACAAGTTGTTGCCACTCACCAGATGGTCCCTCATGTTTGCCCGACATTGTAATCCAGGATGGAGAGGGTCTTATTACAAATTAAACAATAATTAAAAGTTGTCCGGTGAAGTAGACTAAATACTTTTTTCACTTCCTCTAATTCAAAATGTTAGGAGATGACGTCATCAGATGACAGTCACCAATTATTGATATTATAATGTTATAAAAACAATCAGACAGTATATGTTACAATCACACAGTATATGTTACAATCACACAGTATATGTTACAATCACACAGTATATGTTACAGTCACACAGTATATGTTACAATCACACAGTATATATTACAATCGCACAGTATATGTTACAATCACACAGTATATGTTACAATCACACAGTATATGTTACAATCACACAGTATATGTTACAATCAGACAGTATATGTTACAATCACACAGTATATGTTACAATCACACAGTATATGTTACAATTACAGAGTATATGTTACAATCACACAGTATATGTTACAATCACACAGTATATGTTACAATCAGACAGTATATGTTACAATCACACAGTATATGTTACAATCACACAGCATATGTTACAATCACACAGTATATGTTACAATCACACAGTATATATTACAATCGCACAGTATATGTTACAATCACACAGTATATGTTACAATTACACATTATATGTTAACTCGTCAATGTGTAAAAACGGTTATAAGAGTTTATTTGTTATACAAAGTAAGTCTTCAGCCCATACAAATTATGGCTCTTTTTACCAGCTACCAAACTGTTTCTTAGAAAGTAGTTCTAAAAAGTGTTCATATTTGATTGGTTTAATATTTTATACTTTAGAATATTTCCTTATTTTGAATATGTGTATTAGGGTTTTTAACTTTTTGTAAAATAATTAATTTTCTGTGTCATAAATCGATGAGCATTTGCTCAAAAGTAATGAAAATGGGTTTTATTCTGATACATTTTCAAAAAAGTTCACCCACAACACGAAATTTTTAAAATGGTATATAATACATTGATGACAAAAGTTAACTAATCACATTGAATGAAGTTTTTGAAATCACAAAAAAAGATGGTCAATGGTTCTGCAGTGAGGACAAATGATTGTATCATCTTCAAATTGAAAGCAAAGGACAGGTCGGTTACACAACTGTGAAGGCTGCTAGTTCAAGAACTATCCATTCATCCAAAAATAAAGAAAAATGTACTTGATGCCTACTTCAACAACATAACGGCAACAGAATATCAAGAGCCTGATGATTTAGAAGAAAGTCCACAAGTACCAGCGAGAACTACAGCAAAACCAAAACTGTAACCAAATTAGTAACATCTTCAAAGTTATCGACCAGAAAAGCAGCAACCATTTGTCGACATTTATCTCAAGATGAGATCGACATTCAGACAGTCTGTTATATTCAGACCAACATACTGTTAAACTTGAAGAAGAAATGAAGAAAACATTACACTTAGAAAGCTGGTCACTGCACTTTGGTGGTTAACGAATTAGTCACCAAGAATATCAAGTGTTAGGTGTTGAAGAATAAACAAAGAGAAGTTAAGTTACAAGCACTAGATCTACCAGACGGAAAAGCAAATACTGTTTTTAAAAGTATAACGGCTATTCTTGATGAATATAATTTATGGAAGAGTATAACGATGATTGTAGCGGACACTACGAATGTAAACACTGGAAGTAGGAATGGGATGGTCAATCAGTTACTGAAAAGAAACTGGAAGAACCACAATTCATTGGCTGTCAACATCATGTTTAAGGCCGAGTCCTTCGCGTAGTAATGGATGAAGAACTTGGAGGAAACAGCATGAAGTAATCCTATGTTAGTTTGTAGATATTCTGCATTTTTCTTGTAATATCCATATAGTAATCATATGTTTGTTATGAGCTATATGTCCCAAAAGATTACTAGACTTGTAGTCTATACAAAGTGTATGCCTACATGTCCCAGAAGACTAGACTTGTAGTCTATACAAAGTTTATGCCTACATGTCCCAGAAGACTAGACTTGTAGTCAGGGCCGGCGCCAGTGTATTTGCCGCCCTAGGCGAACCTGTCGCACTCCGCCCCCTACTACAGGCAACTAAAAGAACTAATATTTAAAGTAATATTATAACTTTCATGAAGGAAAACTATGTTGTTCTTTTGTTTCAATAACTATTTAAGTTGCAACAGAATCTATGCAATGTCATGTATAGTTGTGTTTTATGGCTATAGGCTACAATCAATACAATGTCATGTATAATTGTGTTTTATGGCTATAGGCTACAATCTCTACAATGTCATGTATAACTGTGTTTTATGAAACGACAAACTTAAACTAAAAATGGCTTTTGCAATAACCCGCGCATCTGTTTGTGATGTATTACCAGATGTTCCTGTTATATTTGTGGTCATCCGCAATGTCTGCCAGAGCATCGTAGCTATCAGCAAGCTGAAAACGAAGTGGCTTTAAAGCATCAATACGACTTTCCCATCTTGTTTCACTCAGTGGTTTAACAGTGAGATTAGAAACATGTCGAGTTAAAACTTCCCAACGGCGAGTTGATGCAGAAAAGAATGTATAAACACGTTGCACTAGATCTAAGAAGGTTGTTGCTTCTAAGCAACATTTTGCGGCATCATTCACAGCCACATTCAAGGTATGTGCACTGAAGGAACAAACAATGCTCGGGGATTGACTTCTAAAATTCTTCTTTGGACACCATTGGCTTCTCCCTTCAAATTGCTGCCATTTTCATAGCCTTGACCGCGTAAATTTTCAATAGATAAAGACATCTCTTCTAACTGCTTAAGGATAGTTTCAGTCATGCCAGCACCAGTTGTCTCTTTTAGAGGCACGAAACCCAAGAAATGTTCCTTTACAGATGATGGTGCCGCAGTGTCATTTTCTGGATTTGAAATCACATCCACAAAGCGAATGATCATGGTCATTTGTTCAACATGACCAGCCACTGGTGTGCAATCTAGAATTATTGAAAAGTACTTAGCATCACGAGCAGAAGCCAATATTTTTTGTTTGATTGCATTGGATAAATACTGAATCAATTCATTCTGTATGTCTTTGCCTAAGTAATGAACATGGGTCTAATTGTCTTTAATCTTTTGGAGATGCTCATCCATAAGTGGGTCAAACAAAGCTAGAAATTCCACAAATTTCAGGAAGTTACCGTTATCAGAAGTGTTAGGTTTATCATGTGTTCCACGAAAAGCAAGATTTTGCATACCAAGAACTCTAACTAAAGCAATCAGCCCTCTCAAGATTTGCTGCCAATACTGTTCTTCTTTTTTAATGAGACGCATGTGTTCGGCATCAATTGTTTTCATTTGTCGCAGTATCAGCTCGAGTTCCTTCCATGACTGAAAATTCGCTAGATGCTCACTGCTTTCCTCATGCCCTGATAGAATCCCGGACATGTTTTTCCAATCATGAGAACCTTTATCAGAAAGAGATGACGCACCTACGCTACGGGTAGTGGTAAACAGCTTGCAGCAGAAGCAATAAACAGATTCATCACTTACAGAATACTGCAGCCAGCATCTGCTAACTTCTTCTCCATTGACAAGCCTACGTTTGTAATGATTTTTTGAGGATTTTCGTTGCAAACTATCTTTAGGAAAATCAAACTTCTCAACTTGTTCTGGTCCATGTGCTATCAAAATTTGTCTCATATGATCACCAATTTCGGGCCCAGCAGCAGGATCGCCAAAGTTAACATATACACAATTGAAATTATTATTTCTTGACCTTCAGATTTTGTTTCTTGGTACATAACGTGCATTTCATTTTGTGATTCAAACTCTTCTGATACTGTAATCTCGGATTCCTCCGCTTCCTTGTCTGCTTCGGTTTGATTTTTTAACTCATCTGGTCGATCTGGACCATCTTCATCTCTGTGCGATGTACATAGATACTTTAACAACGATTCTCCTTGTTTTGTTACATTTTTTTATTTTTCAACCCGTCTTTTACGATACTGTGTACCAGACAATCGTTTTCTCTCTGCCATGGTGGGTTAAAATAACCATGGAAACTGCAAGATCGAATTTTATTGTGGTTCATTATTTTTCAAAATTTGTTATACATTCTTGAAAAATAAAATAATTACAATTTACATTTACAAATTTAGGACTAAATATCTGAGGACTAAACTTTCAAATGACAATTAACCAATGACGTCTATATATAATATTACTAGATGAAATGTTTCTCTATTGGCCTATGCAATAGAAACACGCCCATTTTTCCAAATAGCGATGACAATGGCATGACGTCATTAACGGTCGTTTACATATTTACATAATCGTTCACATTTGAACGTCGGCCATTTGCAAAATATCTTCCAATGTTAAATAATTGGACTCGGGCAAAAGGGGAAGCGTTAACCCCTGCTATTAAATAACTTTAATCTTCACAGTTCACTTAAGTAACGTCTTTTAAAATGAGATCGATCACCGACGTTATTTTAAAGTGCTTTTTAAGTTCAAAAGATACAGATTGGCCGCATTTGAAAACAGGTTGTTTAAGCGGAGATTACAGACAATTACTTGACGTTGTCAAATTTCTCCCCAAATCAAATGTATTGAAATATAACGCTGTTCTATAGTATTTACATAAGAAAAATAAATATCTTACCAACAGTATAAGTTGGCAGTCGAGTAACTCTACGACAATTAATTTTCAATTACATGTATTTAATTTATTTTTTTAATATCTATAATTCTCTTCTTCATCCAACCATGCTGGACAACAGCAGCAGTCTGCAAGACGCAATCCTATATATTTATAGATAGATGTGTTGCGTTTGTGGTTTTCCCGAATACGTCAAAGCATGCATGACGTAGCCAACCACGTTCGACAACTCGCGTTGTTTTCTGATTTCTTTTATAAAAACCAGATTATTTTAATTTCTATTATGAAGTTTTGTCATTTTATTTTGTGAAATATATTAAGCATTTTAATATTAATAAACTCTTAGCACTAAAATATCATTCAATCCATTTATTACTAAAGGACGTCCATTTTTTTAAATATTTCTATTTTTACGTATCTTTTACTACCACGGCTGCCGCCCCAGAATTTTTGCCGCCCTAGGCGGCCGCCTAGTCCTGCCTAGTGGTTAAACCGGGCCTGCTTGTAGTCTATACAAAGTATGCCTACATGTCCCAGAAGACTAGACTTGTAGTCTACACAAAGTTTATGCCTACATGTCCCAGAAGACTAGACTTTTAGTCTATACAAAGTTTATGCCTACATGTCCCAGAAGACTAGACTTTTAGTCTATACAAAGTTTATACCTACATGTCCCAGAAGACTAGACTTTTAGTCTATACAAAGTTTATGCCTACATGTAACAGAAGACTAGACTTTTAGTCTATACAAAGTTTATACCTACATGTCCCAGAAGACTAGACTTTTAGTCTACACAAAGTTTATACCTACATGTCCCAGAAGACTAGACTTTTAGTCTATACAAAGTTTATGCCCACATGTCCCAGAAGTCTAGACTTTTAGTCTATACAAAGTTTATGCCTACATGTCCCAGAAGACTAGACTTTTAGTCTATACAAAGTATATGCCTACATGTCCCAGAAGACTAGACTTTTAGTCTATACAAAGTTTATGCCTACATGTCCCAGAAGACTAGACTTTTAGTCTATATAAAATTTGTTTTTATTGGGGGATGGGTCCTCTCTATTTACACATTGCAAAATAAAATAGATTCAACAATTAAGAATTCCTAGAATGCAATCCTGCGGCCTTCATTAATATGTTCAATAGTAGGTGCAGAACATTGCAGAATAAAATATATTCAACAATTAAGAATTCCTAGAATGCAATCCTGCGGTCTTCATTAATATGTTCAATAGTAGGTGCAGAACATTGCAAAATAAAATAGATTCAACAATTAAGAATTCCTAGAATGCAATCCTGCGGCCTTCATTAATATGTTCAATAGTAGGTGCAGAACATTGCAGAATAAAATATATTCAACAATTAAGAATTCATAGAATGCAATCCTGCGGTCTTCATTAATATGTTCAATAGTAGGTGCAGAACATTGCAAAATAAAATAGATTCAACAATTAAGAATTCCTAGAATGCAATCCTGCGGCCTTCATTAATATGTTCAATAGTAGGTGCAGAACATTGCAAAATAAAATATATTCAACAATTAAGAATTCTTAGAATGCAATCCTGCGGCCTTCATTAATATGTTCAATAATAGGTGCAGAACATTGCAAAATAAAATATATTCAACAATTAAAAATTTTTAGAATGCAATCCTGCGGCCTTCATTAATATGTTCAATAGTAGGTGCAGAACATTGCAAAATAAAATATATTCAACAATTAAGAATTCCTAGAATGCAATCCTGCGGCCTTCATTAATATGTTCAATAATAGGTGCAGAACATTGCAAAATAAAATATATTCAACAATTAAGAATTCCTAGAATGCAATCCAGCGGCCTTCATTAATATGTTCAATAGTAGGTGCAGAACATTGCAAAATAAAATATATTCAACAATTAAGAATTCCTAGAATGCAATCCTGCGGCCTTCATTAATATGTTCAATAGTAGGTGCAGAACATTGCAAAACAAAAATAGATTCAACAGTTAAGAATTTTAAGAATGCAATACAGCGGCCTTCATTAATATGTTCAATAATAGGTGCAGAACATTGCAAAACAAAAATAGATTCAACAGTTAAGAATTTTAAGAATGCAATACAGCGGCCTTCGTTAATATGTAGCAGAACATTGAAATATTTAATGCATGTTATTACAGATAGCCGGGTCAATGTACAGATTACCGACAAATAGTTGATATTAATATAAACACAGATAGAAAAAAGAATCAACGTTGAAGATGTAAACAAACATATCCAGCAATATCCTGAAACATTTGTACACAGCCGTGACAGAAAAAAAAATTCATTTTTTTGCTTTATTGCTTTCTTTGTGTTTTCTTTGGTGAAATTTGAGTGCAGATGGCACTTAACGGAGAGGAAGGTCCGTACAAAATCTGCCGTGTTTAGAGCTAGACTCTACCAAACAACATTTTCCCATCAGGTCTGGTCATAAACTCTCATGATTCCATCCCTGATGACAGCAGCAACACAAACAGTGCTGCAGGGAGAGAAGATTACAAATTAGTTTTTCATGATGGTCACCTCAGCCCCCCACAATAGACGGTCGCGGCCGATTTACGACTTTCTGCCGGGCCGCAGACCATTTATGACCAGCGTGAAACTGGAGAATTTATTGGACACCACATAAGAGAAACACATTCAATCATTTCATAAAACATAAATAAACACTCATGCATTTAAAATAGATAGTTGAACTTTGAAACTACACTATATGTATTTTCAAATCCATTTCTTTTATGATAATTGTACACTAAAGATATCTACAATTCTTTGCCAAATTTCAATAAATGTAAACGCATGTAAAAATAAGCACATTTTTAGGGAAGTTGTGTGTGCAATGATATAAAATTACAAATTTATTGGGAAGTTGTGTGGTTAATGATATAAAATAACAAATATATTGGGAAGTTGTGTGGTTAATGATATAAAAAAAACATATATTAGGAAGTTGTTTGTTTAATGATATAAAATTACAAATTTATTGGGAAGTTGTGTGGTTAATGATATAAAATAACAAATATATTGGGAAGTTTTGTGGTTAATGATATAAAATAACAAATATATTAGGAAGTTGTGTGTGTAATGATATAAAATTACACATATGTTAGGAAGTTGTGTGTGTAATGATATAAAATTACACATATATTAGGAAGTTGTGTGTGTAATGATATAAAATTACAAATTTATGGGGAAGACGTGTGTTTAAAGAAAAAAGTGTACACATTCATTTATCTCTATAAACATTACTCAGACACTCGGACACTCAGACCATTTTGAATAATTTTAAAATATTTATTTCAGAATTATTTTTTTTTATTTATCATCTATTATTTTTCTTTTACATTTTAACATCCGTCAAATAAATCTGGAGATCTGTATCCATGTATTTGAGAACACCCGTGTCTCTCTATGTGGGGATCGTCAAGTGTGAGAACCCCTGGTGTACACCATTTATCATCAAGTATGAGCAACATTTATTTCTTGTAATCATGATGTAAACATAGAAGAAATAAATCAACGTTTTGCAGTTTGTGTTGAGAGCGTTGATTTATCCCACAATAAAACTTCAAAGAAGTGGCCATAAAACATCTCAAGACATTAGGAGACGTAGCCGCGTTGTCTGTCCTCAACATCAGAGATCACAAAATATCCATGGCGATGTTTAACTCATCGCTGCCTAGAATAAAGGTTTTAACTCATAAACTACCACCGAATCCTGACGTCCGTGAACTCATTGTCCAGTTTTTAATCTGCGGCTAGTGGACTTGTTGTAAACACGGGACTCTAATAGAGGGGAACTGTGCGGATCACAATAACTTTAGTGGCAAGAAAGGAAGACCCCAAGTCGTAAAACACTATATAAAACTGACAAGAACCGAGACACTGAATGGGTCATTTCTGTTGTCCCCCTTTGTGCAGGATGGAGGTCACAACTGAGTCTTGTTCTCTTTCACCTGGTCAGATCAATCGGCACCCCCTCCCTACACACACACACACACACCTCTAGCAGATGGGAGCTGTAGGTGTAGGGGGGGACTAGGATGAATCGTGACTAAACAACTTAAAACCAGGATGTAGACTGGACAGACCAACAGACAGACAGACCAACAGACAGACAGACCATTTGATTGTTGTTCTTATACTCTCTAAAATCATTCCATTAAAATTGTTTCTACAAGTTCATTTAAAAGGTGATTTCTGAAAGTTTATCAGACCCACTTCCCTAGTTTTAAGGTCTATATACAGGTGGCCCTCGACTTTCGCACATAATTGGTTCCTGAAAGTGTTTGCGTATGTTGAATGTTCGAAAGTAGAGGGAAATAAAACAAGCAATTAAGCCTGTTCCATTCTGGACACAGGACGTGTTAGCGCATTTTCTTGTTATGTATCAGTACGTATGTTAGCTTTCAGTAAATATTTGTAAATTTTGGAAATGTTTATAAATTCAATTGTGTAATGCATATATCTGTAAAAAAAATATTATAAAGACGTTTCTTTAAATTTGAAAAAAAAAATATTTTCTCTTAAATCTAACTACAAGTGGTTTGTGGTTACTGAAATAGGACTCATAATTGAAAACATTCGAAATTGTAGTCATTTAATCGTCCGAAAACTCCGTCAATTGTCGCATAGCTCTGATACTTTCAATTAAACTCATAACACAATCTTACTATTTCATTTGATGAGTTTCTTAATAAATCTTGGTGAAACTACGTGCTGCAGTATTTCGCACCAAATGAATGGGTTATTGAACGTACAAGGTGTAGAATGGGGCCATATATATAATATATAAGCCCCTTAGGAGCCCTGAAGCCCGGCTCTCAGAGATCCTATCGCGAAATGGACTTTTGATGTACATATGGCAGACCAAGACCTACAAAATGATATATACATCATGGGTCTAGGACTTATGGTTGCTGAGATATAGGGCGCTCCATTATTAATATAGCTTATATAGTAAAAAACGGTACTTTATAAACCACCTTTTATGGCCCTCATGGGTCAGATCGCGATATGGAAAAAAGTTATTTCTTGGCAGGCCAAGACCTACAAAATGATATATACATCATGGGTCTAGGACTTATGGTTGAGATCTAGGGTGATGACGGACAGACAGACAGACAGACAGACAAATCGGGGACAATAGAGCATTTGTTTTCGAAAATGCTCTAAAAATGTACATGTAGTTTTTCCGTTTCTTACTCATGTTTATAAATTTGATGAATAAATTTTAAAGAAATATTAAGATAGAAAATTAGCGAGTTTAATTTAATATAATAGTCAAACTGGTATCTACTTAATGACAAACTGATATCTACTTAATGACAAACAGTGAGAGAAGTATGAGGGTCAGTGATAGAAGTATGAGGGTCAGTGAGAGAAGTATGAGAGTCCGTGATAGAAGTATGAGGGTCAGTGAGAGAAGTATGAGGGTCAGTGAGAGGTGTATGAGGGTCAGTGAGAGAGGTATGAGGGTCAGTGATAGAAGTATGAGGGTCTGTGACAGAAGTATGAGGGTCAGTGAGAGAGGTATGAGGGTCAGTGAGAGGTGTATGAGGGTCTGTGATAGAAGTATGAGGGTCAGTGAGAGAAGTATGAGGGTCAGTGAGAGGGGTAATGAGGGTCAGTGAGAGAGGTATAAGGGTCTGTGATAGAAGTATGAGAGTCAGTGAGAGAGGTATGAGGGTCTGTGATAGAAGTATGAGAGTCAGTGAGAGAGGTATGAGGGTCTGTGATTGAAGTATGAGGGTCAGTGAGAGAAGTATGAGGGTCAGTGAGAGGGGTATGATGGTCAGTGAAAGAGGTATAATTGTCTGTGATAGAATTATGAGGGTCAGTGATAGAAGTATGAGGGTCAGTGAGAAAAGTATGAGGGTCTGTGATAGAAGTATGAATATCAGTGATAGAAGTATGAGGATCAGTGAGAGAAGTATGAGGGTCAGTGAGATGGGTATGAGGGTCAGTGAGAGGGGTATGAGAGTCAGTGAGAGGTGTATGAGGGTCTGTGATAGAAGTATGAGAGTCAGTGAGAGAGGTATGAGGGTCTGTGATAGAAGTATGAGGGTCAGTGAGAGAAGTATGAGGGTCTGTGATAGAAGTATGAGGGTCAGTGAGAGAAGTATGAGGGTCTGTGATAGAAGTATGAGGGTCAGTGAGAGAAGTATGAGGGTCTGTGAGAAGTATGAGGGTCAGTGAGAGAAGTATGAAGATCAGTGAGAGAAGTATGAGGGTTAGTGAGAGGTGTATGAGGGTCAGTGAGAGGGGTATGAGAGTCAGTGAGAGGTGTATGAGGGTCAGTGAGAGGGGTATGAGGGTCAGTGAGAGGGGTATGAGGGTCTGTGAGAGAGGTATGAGGGTCTGTGATAGAAGTATGAGAGTCAGTGAAAGAGGTATGAGGGTCAGCGAGAGAGGTATGAGGTCTGTGATAGATTATGAGGTTCTGTGATAGAAGTATGAGGGTCAGTGATAGAGGTATGAGGGTCTGATAGAAGTATGAGGGTCAGCGAGAGAGGTATGAGGGTCAGTGAGAGAGTTATGAGGGTCTGTGATATTTTAAATTTATATCTTTTTTCGATTTCAGATCAAACATTTCCTGAGCCGTCATATTCTGATTGGTTTGTAATGTTAACGGTTCAGACCTGATAGTGACATCTCCTAGGCCAGAATGACCAATAGTACTGTATGATAGTGACATACCCTAGGCCAGAATGACCAATAGTACAGTATGATAGTGACATACCCTAGGCCAAAATGACCAATAGTACTGTGTGATAGTGACATACCCTAGGTTGGATTGACCTATAGTACTGTATGATAGTGACATAACCTAGGTTGGATTGACCAATAGTACTGTATGATAGTGACATACCCTAGGCCAGAATGACCAATAGTACTGTATGATAGTGACATAACCTAGGCCAGAATGACCAATAGTACTGTATGATAGTGACATACCCTAGGCCGAAATGACCAATAGTACAGTATGATAGTGACATACCCTAGGCCAAAATGACCAATAGTACTGTGTGATAGTGACATACCCTAGGTTGGATTGACCTATAGTACTGTATGATAGTGACATAACCTAGGTTGGATTGACCAATAGTACTGTATGATAGTGACATACCCTAGGCCAGAATGACCAATAGTACTGTATGATAGTGACATAACCTAGGTTGGAATGACCAATAGTACTGTATGATAGTGACATACCCTAGGCCAGAATGACCAATAGTACTGTATGATAGTGACATAACCTAGGCCAGAATGACCAATAGTACTGTATGATAGTGACATACCCTAGGCCGAAATGACCAATATTACTGTGTCAAAGTAAAAAAAAAGTTAAATATAAATGACATTTTTGAGCGTGAAAAAAATAAATCAAATTGAAATGAAACTTGTTTGTGCCTATACATTTTAATTGATTTGTGTTGATTTTTAAATCTTTCGGCGTTTCAGAACAATTTTCTGGCGTGCCAAGTTTGGCACATGTGCTACTTATTTGCCATCCCCGCTCTAAGTTGTAACACTTATCGAGTTAATAATTTCTTACTTGCACCGTAACTTTACTAAACAAACCGTAACTTTACATGTCTGTATGAGATGGTTCTCACAGTTTATATATTAGTGAATACCATGAGTACGCTTCACATAGTATATCTGACGAATTGGCTCATGAACTGATAATGAAATTGACTTTAGAAGATGGAAAGTCTTTTCTTTCATTCTCTTAAGTCCTGAAAATCTTTAATATTTTCAACCACCTACCCCCTCTCCAGTACATTTCTTGTTTCAACAAAGCAATCTGACTTGTTCGACACGTCCAGTCATATCTGAATGCTGGTCACTATAAAGAATATTCATTTCCTAAATTGCACGGACAACGTCCACATAATTATCAATCACAGCAGTGGCCGGCTGTCCCAGTCAGCAAATAGTTCAGTACTTTGTGCCAGACCCAGTGTAAAGAAATAATAAAGATTGGTGTCCAGCTGTGTGGGGACGGGTTCTGGTGATTTATTAGGACTAATTCATCCCGTATATGTTTTAGAAGTATGCCTCATGAATACTTGGCCTCTAGTGGTCAAGTGGTCACCAGATGAATGGTCAGAAATAAAATACATGAGTGACCACTTTCAGCCACAGTTAAAGTATTCTTACTATCGAAGTGATCAATGAATAATTTGCTGAAACGATTTTGGTTTCTATCTATCTATCTATCTATCTATCTATCTATCTATCTATCTATCTATCTATCTATCTATCTATCTATCTATCTATCTATCTATCTATCTATCTATCTATCTATCTATCTATCTATCTATCTATCTATCTATCTATCTATCTATCTACCTATCTATCTATCTATCTATCTATCTATCTATCTATTTATCTATCTATCTGTCTATCTATCTATCTATCCGCCTGTCTATTTTATATAGTTCCATCACTCTATCATGTATAGATATAGTGTTTCTATGTTTCTAGTGACGTCACGAATACAGCAAAATGTCATTGGGTTGCTTTTAACCGTGGTCTATTAATCTGTGCAATATCTTTTGTTGGTATTGCATGCTGCATCAGTTTACTTTAAAGGGAATAATAAGTCGGATGTTGAGATCAGTTAGACAAAACTGAAACAATATGATGATTTATAGTTTGTGTAATGTTAGGACAATTAGAACAATATGATGATTTATCGTTTGTAAAATGTTAGGACAATTAAAACAATAAGATGATTTATAGTTTGTATAATGTTAGGACAATTAGAACAATATGATGATTTATAGTTTGTGTAATGTTAGGACAATTAGAACAATATGATGATTTATAATTTGTGTAATGTTAGGACAATTAGAACTATATGATGATTTATAGTTTGTGTAATGTTAGGAAAATTAGAACTTTATGATGATTTATAGTTTGTGTAATGTTAGGAACAAATTTTGTGAAAACTAAAAGATATAATGAATGTATTACTTCACATTCATCACATACCAATCTTCAAAGCTACTGTTTATATACATTCAGAGATACAACCTAGCCTGCCTAGCGAATAGAGTGACACAACTAAACACTATGTGTGATAAACTAGTTTCCGGACAAAAAGGACATTTTAGAGCATTTTTTCGCAGAACGAAATCTGTATTTTTTTCCGTGTTTTGATAAATAGAGAGGAAGTAATCATGTTGAATAACTGTTACACAAAAATAAATAATGATTACGCCCCTTTGATTAGCTTTTTTATTTTTTATATTTAAAATATAAGCAAAAACTGTACCTAAGAAAGTCTAATATTCGGCCCTGAGATGTCAGATCGCAAAATGAACTTTTGATGTACACTTGGCAGGCCAAGACCTACAATTGATATATACATCATGGGTCTAGGACTTATGGTTGCTGAGATATAGGGCGCTCCTTTGTTAATATAGCTTATATAGTAAAACGGTACTTTATAAGCCCCCTTTTACGGCCCTCAGAGGTCAGATCACGAAACGGACAAAAAGTCATTTCTTGGCAGGCCAAGGCCTACAAAACGACTGTATTCATCATGGGTCTAGGACTTATGGTTGTTGAGATCTAGGGTGATGACGGACAGACAGACAGACAAAACGGGGACATTTTTTCCGAAAATGCTCTAAATAATTAAATGCCCAATTCTATAACCAGATCCAGACAAGATTTTTTAAAAAAGGAAAATAATCCCGTACACAGAAATCGTCACGTCTACAAAAATTGCATCCGAGATATGACCTTGAAACAATAGGATTGGCATTTCTTAGAGATTTCTAATGTATGACCTTGAATAATACAATTAGTGAACATCTGTGTGTATTTTCTTTTGGGATGGGAAGTTGAGGGAAATTAAACAAGACTACCTTGTGGACGAGAAGTGTTACAAAATAAGTGAGCATGGGTTGACATACGTCATACAGCACGAGAAAAACACGTGTTTGGCATTGTTGTTGCTTAGGGGCTGTCCATTATCTGCGTCAACAAAATAGGGGGGGGTCAGAAAATTTTTGACAATTGTTGACAAGGGGAGGGGAGGTCAAGAAAAGTTGACATCAACAATGTTACTTTTAATTTAATATAATTACTTAATGTAAGGACAGTGAAAATAGATAGATATAGATAGATGTAGATAGATGAACTTGATCATATTGTTAGATGAATGAACAGATAGATTGAGTGATAGATTGATAGACAGATAATTAAGTAGACAAACGAATTGCACGGACAGTGAAAATAGGTCAGGACTGATGATTAATAGCAGCAGCGTGTAGAGTTAGAGTGTTAGACAGGTGGGAAGACGAAGGTGGGGCGAAAGGGACAGCGTTGGTCAGTTGTAGGGACGTGGAGATATACAGGTCACGACAGAAAGAAGAAGGGGGCAGTGTAGTTTTTGTGAAGTTTGAAGAAGGTAGATTGAGGTAGGAAGAAACGAAGGGATAGTAGGAACAGTAGTATTGTATTGACGGAACGACAATTGATGTAATAATTTATTGTGTAGAATTGATTTAATATTTGATGTTCACTCTTGGATATAAGTGCTTTAGATAATTCAATAAGTGATTTGAATTAATACAACGGAGTTTGTGAATTCGCATTAGTTGTGTGTAAAGAAAGAAAACGAAAGAAATAATTAAATATAAAGAAGATAAAGAACACCATCGAGATACTTGAAACCAATATAGCCATCCCTGACACTTAATAAATAGGAGAAATTAAGCAGCGTTTTTAGTTCTGTGTTACACTCGCTTAACATTCAGTATTTTAATTAAACTAACTATATTCCTACTAATTTTGCCACATAAACATTTTGGAAGCCACCTTTTTTAGGGGGTGGGGGTAATCAAATGTTGACGTAATTTTATACGGGGTTCTCTGGAAGTTTGACAAGTTGTTGACAAGGGGAGGGGAGGGAGGTAAAAATCGCCAAAAATTTGTTGACATAAAAATGGACAGCCCTAAAAGAAAATATCGGTATCGGTAAAAATGCTGGGGAAAATATCGGTATCGGACTATCGGTAAAAAGGCATATCGGTCGCTCCTACTAAATACTATTTTAATGGACTCCTATCCGAACAGTTCTTCATTTTATGTATTTTTGTTCAACATGACGTATTAAAAAAAAAAACCAGCATCTTAAGCCATTCAGGACACAGGACGTGTTAGCGTATTTTCGTGTTATGTATCGAGTACATATGTTAGCTTTCAGTAAATATTTGTACATTTTGGAAATGTTTAATAAATTCAATAGTGTAATGCATATATCTGAAAAAAAATATTAAAAAGATGTTTCTTTATATTTGAAAAAAAAATTCTCTTAAAATCTAACTACAAGTGGTTTGTTGTCACTGAAATAGGACTCATAATTGAAACATTCTAAATTATAGTCATTTAATCGTCCGAACACTCCTCAATTGTTGTTTGATAAATTATTGTTGCCAATGCTTGTTTCACTTCCATTCAATAACCCATTCATTTGGTGCGCCACCACAGCGTATGGTGTTGAATGGGGCCATGAAAAATGTGAAATAATTATTAGCCATAAACATATAGTAAAAAGGTAAAAAAACACGATGCCCAGCCCTCAGAGGTCAGATCGCGAAATAGTTTGATGCAGGAATGGCAGGCCAAGACCTACAAAAAAATTATGCCCATCATGGGTCTAGGACTTTTGGTTGCTGAGATCTAGGGTAATGGTAGACAGACAAAACGGGGACAATAGCGCATTTTTTCTCGAAAATGCGCTTAAAAACACTTTTTCATCCCATTCTACAGCATAAAGGCAAGTTGATGTAGCACGATACAGCACCCGCGCGCAAGTTCAATTCGGCTTTATTAGTAGGAAATAAATAAATGTACCATCGAAATGACGTCGCAGTGGATTTGTTTTGTTTATAGCGACGGCTTTCTTATACCGTGATTACTTTATCAAATACTATTGGAGGAACAAACACATACTTGCCTTTTATTAAGTAGATAAGCTTTAAAAAATTTTCAAACTGTGGTACGCGAAATAGTTTTGTGAGTAATTATTGTACACAAAAAAGAAATGGTCAATACATCTCGAAAGTTTGGGAAACATTGTCAAGTATTAGTTAATTCGATGGACCGGTCGTATCCTGGAGGTATGGCTGTGCAACCCTGACTGTCGTTGCCTATATTCCCTATTGAGCAGTCTAACTCGGCTATCAAGAAACAAACAATAATAATCGAACATAATTCCGATTAAACAAAAATCAAAGTTTAATTAAAAGAAGCACTAGCTGTTGTCCTAAAAGTACGGGTAGCGTTTATGTCTACCACAATCTTGCGAAAAAATAAAAACAATCGTAACGCAAAAGTCTAAATTTATCGACATAAAAACAACATCATCCAGCCCATACGTGGGACGCTAGCCATTCAGCTATCAACAAAACATATCGTGCGCCGATACCGTCTTGTACTCTACTCCCTCCTATACAACTGACCCGTGGTCCTCAAACCCGTCTCTCAACACCCACGTCTTCTCGTTCTCTCTCGTCCAGTTGCACCCCGTGGCAGTATGAGATATTTCGTCCAAACACACAATTCTTGACACACACACTTTTGGGAATACATACAGCCAGGGCCGTTTTAATGTCATCGTAGGACCTAGGCACTTTCAAAGTCGTAGGCCCTCCTGTCTTCATTTTTAACATTTTTAAAGAATGCCTGCACTTCTTTTGCGATTTGAAATCAAATAATCTCATCGCATTGCTAATTATTCTATGCCAGGGTCGCAACCTTTTGAGACGGAAGAGCCACAAGTTATAATTTATAATTTTCTCAGTTTTTTAAGCAGCCACACTAAAATTGTTGTTTCAATATTCTGGTATTTGATTAAGATTAGGTATATAAATTTGATTTTCGATTGAAAATAAAGGTCTTTAAATACGAAATAATATTTATTCATATACAAAATTTAAATTTTAAATAAATGATTTTAATAGATCGCAACAATAGTTACAACACTGGGAGCATTGTCATTGCCTGCTTTTTGATGGTTTGGTTAAATCTGGCTCATAAATGATTATTTTCAGTTTCAAGCACGCCTCTAGATTTATGTTTGTTAGTTGGGTTCTTACTTTACATTCTATTATATTAATGCAAGAGAACGCTTGCTCGCTCGAATATGTTGACCCAAAAGATCGTCAGCACTCCTAATGGCAACTTCTTCCTTTGCTGCAGCATACTGGAAGACTATTCCATGCGTCAAATATGAGTGCCTCATCTCGGGGTATTTCTGTCAAGAATGCCCACTTGTGCAGCAACGTGTATGCTTTTCTGAACCTCCTACACTTGCCTTTTAGCTATTCTTGTCATGTTTCTGGTTCCATCAGTTGCTATGGAAACGATTTTATTTATATAGTTTTCTGTCTTCCAAGTATTTTTGCATAACATTTGCTATAACTCACGAGTTTGCCATGAGACGTGAGCGGCTTCAATCCTAGCAGTTCATTTTTGGACCTTTTGACATTCATGGCTTTTATCTGTTTGCAATATTTCTTTTTTGAGTTTTGAAAATAAAATAAAATAATTATTTGCGCATGGAACTGGAAGGCCACAATTATACATCGAAAGAGCCGCAACTTGATATCGAAAGAGCCGCATGCAGCTCGCAGGCTATAGGTGACCAACCCCTGTTCTATGCTGATATTCAGTGATGACGTTGTAATTCCGGTGTTACATCATGCACTTCGCATTTGTTGTTTATCGTTAATTGTGAGCTGATTTTTATTACAAAAAATAAAAAGTAACAAAAGAACTTTTAAAAAACCATGTCTGATGGATACAAGAGGAAACACGAGAGTGAATTTGAAAAGCAAAAGAAAAGGAGAAAGAAAGAAAAAGCATTGAAAAAATCAGGGTTAGTTGCTGCAATTTACGAGCAGAGACACTGATTGCACTACTGGTAAAACTAGTAATACTAGTGATAATGACATTTCATTTACTTCCTCATCCACAATGTACATCAATAATCACAATACCAGAAATAATGTTGCTGGACTCTGCTGAAAACGTGAAACAACCGAAACAAGTGTTGTTACAAAGGAAAGGTATCTTCAAATTCTGTTATAGGTCATGCTGAAGCTGCTGTGTTTGATTTGCCTATAGACTCAGACTGTACATTAGGTTCAGTAGGAGCTGCTCGTTTGAAGCATGAGTTGTATGACAAAGAATATAGTTATTGAAGTGATCCAGCTGATTGGGAGATAACTGCACATCTAAGACGTTATTATGCTGAAATCTTCCGCTTCACAAATTTGGAGGCAGATTTTACATTAAAGGGTAGACAATTTGGTGACAAGATCAGATATGCACTAAAATATTTTGCTAGAACTTTAACAAATGGTGAAATTGTCAAACGAGACATGCTTCTCTATTCACCTTCAACGGGTAAAGTGTTTTGAACACATGTGTGCAAGCTGTTTGACTACAACTGGTTTTCGCAAAACAGTTTCTTGATGGTTTTGATGACTGGAAGAATGCCATCAGAAGAATTGCATTACATGAGAAGTCGAAGGATCACATTGCTGCTCTGTCAAGAGGATGTTAGAATGTCAACAGACATCTAGAATTGACGAAAGTGCAAAAGAAGCAATAAATGTGAAAAGATTTATTTATTTTCGCGGTGATAGCCATTTAACAACGGAAATTATCTTGGTTGCATTGACCTTTTAGCTGAATTTGATCCCTTTCTAAAGAAACACATTGAGACATGGAAACCCTGGAAAGTGGAATGTATCATATCTTTCTGCCAGTATATGTGATGAATTTATTGAGTTAATGGGATCCAAAGTATTGACGCATATGCTTTCTGAAATTAATAATGCTAAATAATATGGAATCAGTATCGATTCCACTCTGACATCAGTAATGTGGATCAACTGACAGTTGTTGTTCTCTATGTTCTCAAAAGTGGAGATGTTGTAGAGCGTTTATTTCAGTAAATACCTTTTTTGATCTGTTGGTGAGTACTCTCAGACTTCATGGTATAGATATCGGCGGCTGCAGTCCGCAATTCAATGTCAATGCGAATAAAATGAGTGGGATTTATTCGGGAGCTAAGCTTTTTTACGTCAATAATAAGGAAATTAGGCAAGCATTGTCTAATGTTGCTATCAGCAGACGTCAACCACCAGCATCTGTGCATGAAGCCAACTCACTCATAACGAGGTTGGACCATTTCAAGACAGCGTCAATGTTTGTTATCTGGAACGGCTTGCCAAAATTCGATATCTTAGCTCTACAAGAGCCTGTAATTGAGTTTACGACCATCATCAACTAGTATGACAGTCTTGTTCTATGTAGCTTTCATGATACACGCGATAAATTTGAAATGTACGAAAGTATAGCAAAAGAGCTCACACATGAAGGTTCAACTTTCTTCTGGACAGATCTCTGTCAACTTATCAAACAGTTTCAGCCAAGTCTCTAATTGAGAAGTACACATCATATCTGGAAAAGGCATTTACTGGTGAATTTCTTTTGTTCTCACTTACAAGAAAACTGTGGCTGAAAGGCTTATGGCACAAATACAGAATAGGTTGGTTACAAGTTTTCAGAAATGTAAATATTGCTTTCCAGTCAATCTTTCAAAGTTCAGAAACAACACATCTTCCAATACATCTTTTATGCTTTCATCTCTGCTTCCAGTGCACAGAGGTCTAGTGACCCTGCTGTCACATTCTGTGTCTTAAGTTGTATGAAATCCAGAACATTTCTCCTATTTTATCACTCGAGAGGGCGGAGATAATACATAGGATAGCCAAAGGCTTTTTGTACTTTCTCAGGTGTCAGCACTTGTGGTAAATTGCGTCTGGCACTAGATTAACCCCTCCTAATTCTGGCACCACCTGGTAAATGTCTATAGGGGAGATAATCTGTGCCCTTGTTGTATTATCGAGCGGGGAGGGTCAAGAGAGGAGTGTCCCTTTTATCTCCCCTTTATCTTGAAGGTTGGAACTGTCCACGGTGAGCTTTGGGCAATCGAACAGAGAGGTCGAGCAGACTATCGGACCGGGGCGTGGGGAAATAGGCTGTTAGCGTAACTTGGGACTACCTCAGTCCTAAGTTCTCTTTAAGAGCTACCCACCCCAGGTAATTATTCTCTCATTCTGTCGTGTGTATTATGTTCATTATATACATTGTTTTTGTAGTAGCTGGTAAAGCTACGGCCTTTCTTAAGGCCCGCTGATGTGTATTCTGTTTTGAGGTAAATAAATATGTGTTTTAGTGTATTTACTTCGGAGTTTGTACTCAATTCTTGTTGTGTTGTGCGTCCTGTGTAACCACATTGGCTGGGACAAATGTAAATGCTGGCCAGAACTCAGTAGGTGATCATACCAATAGACAACGACCGCGGGGACCTCGCAAGGGGACCTTGACACCTGCAACGTCCTCATAAAACAGTCATAAAACATTGTGGCTTGGTGGACTATGTAGGCTCCGTACCCGGCCTTGCTGACGGCGGGAACCATCGGTGTAGGCCAGTAAAGCTCCCTCTGGGTAGGACTCAATCGTTCTCATAGCTGCCGCGTGCAGCGTCTCTGTGACTGCTTTTCTTTTGTCTTGGTGTCATCAGACTCATGCTTACCTCGGTTATGCGGGAGAAGACGTGAGTGAGTCTTCAACTTTTCACGTTCAGTCAGGCTCTTTATTTCTGTCAGTCGCGTTGTGTGGTGCATAAACGACTGCATCGTAAGCCTCTTTCCTTATGTTTTTAACCAGATTTTTTTGCTCAACGCACTGCCCCCAACGCGTGTCATGACCTAGTTCGATTACTGAGGAGAATTTCGCAGACATATACACTCAGTGGATACTTCCGGCTGCTAGCTTACGCGACAAAATTTGCCGCCAGACACTATCGTAAGCCTGTTTAAAGTCGATGAAAACTACCCCTATAGATTCACCTCTTTGGAAGCCGTGTTCCTTTTATGGCATAAAACGTAACATGGTCCATAGCACTCAGCCTCTCATAAAAGCCACTCTGGCGAGGCGTGATCAATCCTTTCTCCTCCAAGTACCACACCAATCTTCTACTGACAATTCTCTCAGCTACTTTCCCAGCACACGATGTGAGGGATATCGGCCTGTAGCTTTCCGCATTACGTTCGTTTTTTCCTTTTTATGACGCTATGACAGCCTCCCACCATCTCTGTGGGAGGTCTGATTATCCATGTCCGATTGACGAACTCAAGGAACATTTTCAACCTCACAGTGCCCAGAGGTGCCTGATCATCTCATTACTGACTTGGTTACTTCCAGGGCGTTATCTAAGGGACAATGTCTAATCGCATGCTTCAGTTCGTTTGGCGAATGGAGACTCGAATGTTTTTAGAATTCCATCATCGTTTACAGTTCTTTATCCGTTGCGACGAACTTTGTTTAGAGCCTTCGACCACGTACTTTTTAGTCGACTTTTCCACTACTGCGAATTGTTTGTTAAGCACTTCGACCTTCCTTGTCATCACTTACAGCACCGACCTTAAAGGGGACAGGAAAATGACCCGAGCTACTTTTGTCTGTGCCTCCATGATCATTGCACTATCGGCTATGGTGGGGATGAAAGAAGGGCACCGCCAAAACTGTCCCATTAGTTTATAGGATCTGAGATTTCATCTCATCCTTACAGGGACTTCACACACTGGAAGCCATGGTGTCGGATATACAGGATCTTATGTCCCAATACAGTGTGGCTGTGACCCTCTAATGGGTCCCCGGGCATCACGGACGTCCCTGGCAACGAAAGGGCCGACTTCCTTGCAAAGTCGAGACATGAAAGCGCAGCCCGTGAGTGCAAGAATGAGCTCATTTGAGGGGCAGTGTGTGCCAGATCAGGCTCTTTGAGCAATCTCAGTGGTTCCCGAGTTGGACAAAGGGGTGACTGCTTGATGACGTTCGACATAAAAAATGGAACGGCCGTTCAAAACTGACCCGTGGTGGAGGCTTAGGAGGATCGAGCAGGCACTGATTGCCCAGTTCCGTGATAGGCATTGTCCTAAAGATGCGTACTGGAGAGGGTGAGGCCCAATGTCGATACCCTTTGTCGTCACTGCTGGGAAGTGGAAAACCGTAGATCACGTGCTTTTCGAGTTCCACGGGCAGGCGGACCACAGGATGGACCAGCCCAAACGGCTTGCCAGTCAATCCGGTCTCCAGATGTTGAGAGACACAGCGAGTTTGATCTCACGGGCTCTAAGAGACTAAGTCTCAGCCCGCAGTTTCACTGAGTGTTCTAAGGAGAGAGAGAGCGAGACAGAAAAAGAGAGAGAGAGAGAGAGAGAGAGACAGAGACAGAGAGAGAGAGAGAGTTTTAAGCCTCTAAACCAAACATATGAAATTTCCGGTACGCTGGTCAATTATGCATCGTTAAGTGGTTTGATCTGAGACTCTGTAATCCCGTCCATTCATTTAAATCGATAACGTTTACTTTTATATTAGTTCATATAAACTGTTAAAAACTCCATAGATCTACTCTTGTCCGTCCCCTCAATTAAATTTGAGAACCCATTGTGGGTTATCTGTGATTTGTCGACATGTATTTCGTGTTGCTCTTCAAAATCCAAACCACATGTTTACATGAAATGGATATGCTGATGAAACTCAAAAAATTGTCAACGGATGAGCTGTATGTCAAACTGCGGAGGTAAAAGTTAGGAAATTGACTTGCCTATAAACGCTATAAAGCACACATATCAGCTGCTATTCAAAGTGCAAGCTATGTACTGTTAAGCTGCTTACATTGAACTTTAATTTTGTTTACAGTACTTCTGTATAATGGAAGAAAAGTTGACTGTTCATTCGATTTTAATCTTCAAGATGTCTGATTAAACGGTAATTATTTTTTTACTAGATCTGTAGCAGCCAATTTCGTTCTTTTCATTGATTTCTCCAATAAATTATCCAGACAAAATCACCACGGAAAAAACCCTCAGGGACAAAAACCTCATGGACATAACCCTCAGAAGACAAAACTCTGAGAGAACCAAATCCCAAATTTTTATAAAATATAATATTAAACCCTAATTTTATAAATGTAATATATAGTACTTTGATGTAAATATACATGAAAAAGTCATTTTGATGAAATAAAAGAAAAAATGTTGAGGCATTAGTAATAATCTTCAGTCCACATCCAGCATCTTCCGACAAGTAAAGAGCGTAAGATCGAAACCCCCAGCAGACAAAGTCCCCAGCTGGTTTAAAGAGTTCTTTGCTCGACTTAGCGGTATATAAGCCTAATGAACAAAATTGTTGTACGCTATTTTTCCAAATATGTGAGCGCGAACAAGTGCACAACGTAGATTGAACCATGGAAATCTTGATATAGCATCAGGAAGGAAGACCAATATCTTAAAGAATACGTTTTAGGCTGACGCACAATCAAGTATTTAGCGTTAGTCTTCATGTTTAATAGCAGTTTTGTATATTTGGTACTTTTGTTTTTATGAAATAAACACAAACGCAATTAAAAGTTTGAAAATTTTTAATAACAAATTTTTTAATTTAAAATCTTTATTTTGTCAATTTATTTATTTTTCGTTTTTTCATTGGTTTTTCATGAACCGTCTCATTCAGTTGTAACATGAATTTTGAACCGAACCATTCAAAAATTTAAGCAGAAATAAGTTCTTTTAAATTATGATTGAAATTACAAAAATTTTCTTCAATCAACAATGACTCATCAATTGTTACTCTATCAATAATTTTAACAAACATATTTTTTTTATTTGTTTGTCCCTGAAAATAGTTTCAGACATCCAAATCTCAACTCTATGGGGTCCGACTGCAGATGACCAAGGAGGATGAATTTCAATTCTGTTTCACTCATCAAATATTTACAACAATTAGCAAGAGCAGAACATGTTAGACCAACAGCCAAATAAGTCACGACTGAGTCCTTTTGTTTTTGCGTTTTGCCAGCTGTGTAGAAATCACGAAATTCTAGAGAAATTCAATTTTCCAATCAGAGGAAGATTTTACTGGATCCATGTGGTAGTTTCTTTTTCTTTTCTCTTTAGAACAAGTTTTTACATTTAAAACTTCCAGAATTGGTTATAATACCCATAAACCAAGCTGTTGCAGTCCATTCAACTTTATTTTCATGCTCCCCATAATATTTTAAAGCATTCACAGTCGATTCGCAAACACTGACGATGAGAGTTTGACAGACATTTTCTCAATATTTGAAGGATTCAGTACTTTTGCATACAGCTTGTATGCGTTCTTAACAACCATGTTAAGCTCCAAGTTGTTAAGATCCTCAATGTGGTGAAAATCGGTTGATGAAAATCAAGTGCTGCAATGTTATTGTTGCAAGAATTTTGGAAAGACAAAGGATCGTCGATTCAAAAAGTTATTGTATATATTTTTTTAAATTGTGGACAGCATCGAAAATTAAAAACATTAGCTGATTAGTCCATTTTATTTTTCAACAGATGGTTTAATCGTGCCTCCACAAGTTCTTGAATATAAAAATTTCTGTTAACAGCTGCATTGACAACCGAAATGCCAATTACAGTAACCCCTGCTCGGTGTACCATTTCCATAACTTCTATGTAACATTGATGCATTTGGCCAGCAGTCAAATTATGGATAGGAGTAAGGAGCTACCATATCTCTATATTTATGGCAAAAAGATTTAACCATAAAACACAGAAGTATTCAACAAGCTTGTACATATATTTCATCGATTATGATTGTGAACATTCTTTCCAGCTGGTTTTAACCCTTTCCCGTCCACATTCATGTTTTTTCTGGGAAAAATTTTTTTGCTTAAGTTTCCTATTAAAATAGGTCTGTCTGACCTACAAATATCAATACAAACATTCTTGACCCCTCGCAACTTAAATGACGTTGCCATATGGCAACAATGGGCATGAATGCCAGTTGATGCCGATTAGCAAAACATGCAGAATATAGTGGTATAGCTGACAAACTTAGCAATATGGCTTATATGGCAGCAATGGAAGTTTAGGAAGAACAAAAGACGCCAATATTGTAATGTAGAAACATGTAATTTTTGTGTTAACATACAAACGAAACTTTATTTTAGTACAGTTCTATGGTTTTGTATGATATGTAACGTAACAATTTTTTGTCAGTCGTCAAACACAGAAAAACACATTTGGTGCATGTACGGATAATAGAAGTCTTGCACTGCCAACAGCGACCTTTGACAGACTTGTGCTCCGGCAAATGGCCAACATTGTCCAGCGGATCTCTGTCAGCGGTGAAGAGTTCTTTTTTGTTGTGGTGTCTGCTCCTCTTGTTCCTCCTTATCAGTTGCTTTGATGGATGGCCGTCCACGTTTGCGTTGAAGTGAAGGAGCTGGCTTGTTGATCACAATCGAACACTGTGAAACTCTTGTTACGAATCAAGAAGATCCAAAACATCCTTGTTGGGAATAGACAGCTGACTGCAGTGTCGTCGATATAAAATCCAGCTATTCACACAAGCTACATTCAGAGCCCAATAAAAGATGCGACGATACCATTTTCTACTGCTCTTGTGGTCAACACGGTATAATCCTGCCAACATGTCAAACAAGTCCACACCACCCATGTTAGCATTGTATTCAGTCTGTACGCTGGACATGGCACTTTAACATGTTTCTTGGCCTTATTACCCCATCGTTCCACCATCTTCAGAGATTCGGTTGAAACATGCTATGACGAAATTTGGACTGCCCGGTTATCAAACCACCGCAGAATGCATAATCCACTGTTCGCATCAACCCGAAATCATAGGATCCACGTCCCTCTTTGCGTAGTTCTTTCTCGGACTTCAGTTGAAAACCTCGCAGTCTGCTCTAAGTGTACCAACTGAGTGGAATCCACACTGTTTGAGTTTCAACTGAAGTTCTGGGAAGTTGAACCAGTTGTCAAAGTAGATGATATAGTTCTGCTGCTGTGGAAGTGATTTGCACAACAAAATCACAAAATCGGCTGGCTGATAGCCAACACTTTCTCCTCTGCCAGATTTGGTGCTTTGCCTTCATACAGAGTAAATTCATTTTGTGAGAGCAGTATGTGAGCAACATCTTGCAGTCACCTTGAAACCCCATCGCTTTGGTTTGTTGGGCAGATATTGGTGAATTCTGTTTCTGCTTCCCTTGAAAGGGATCATCTGCTCATCAATCGACTGCCTCTGTGTTGGAGTCACCAGAGGCACTGTTGGCGCAATTTTCAAGTGGTCGGATCTTGTACAAAGAATCGTAATTTTCGTCTTTAAGATGAGTGATTACTTTCGTATTGTCATTGAAATGAATGAATCGACCAATATCTTCAAACATATTACGCTCATATAGTCAACAATACCAATACATTCGGTAACGTAGCATGTGGAGTATACCTATTCGCAAAATAATTCCAACATACAGCCTTGAGTGCCCATTGTTGCCATTTGGCAACATGCACAAAATAGCTTGATATTCCTAACCTAAGTAGCAATATGGCCTATATTTCATTGCATTACATCTGTTTACTAATTATCTAACTGGTCATATTTTTTCCTAATAGAAAATTTTTGGAAATAATAACTGAAACACATTTTAAATTTGCCTTTGTTTTGTTTATACTGTCAGCTTCAAAATGATACTGTAAGTTTTGCGTCAGGAATTATTTAATAAAAACCAAAAAAAACAAACATGGCGGATCCTCGTCTGCTAGCAAAATAAATATTAAGACCTTCTGTGTTTATATGTTAGTTTTATGAGCCCATTTTTGATGTGTTGCCATATGGCAACAGCGGGTATGAAAGGGTTAATGTGCTAACACGAAGTGTGAAGTAACTTGTGTTGTCAAGCCTATTTTTTTCATTTACTCGTCTTGTTTTTTTTAAGTGTTTATTGAAGGCATGTTCAAAACTTCACTTTCCAATATTTTAGAGTAGATGCAGTGCCTGATGCATATACCAGATATGACCAAACAATGGTTTGTGGTGTGTATGTTCTCGCATGTTTATTTCACCCCCACCAATTTCAACTGATCGACAAGAAATTGTATTTTGAAAACAGGATTTGAATCTTCATAAAAAGTTATCATTTTTTTCAAATTTGATTTTTGTTTCTTGCTTGATCTTATCAAAGGTTTCATGAAATGGAGTTTCATCAAAACATTTTAATCGAGCAAGCAAATTCAACAACTGACTCATTGTTTCAAATTGGCAGAACAAATATCGTTTGAAAATGATTTAGATAATTGTTTTCCTTTGTGATGTAGTGATATGTCGAATCATTTTGAAATTGATGATTTAATAAACAAAATGTTATTCTGAAATTCCAACAAATAAATATATAAATGTTCATTTTGAATATGGAATTGATATCCATAGGTATTTTCTCTTTACTTAATTTTTCTTTTAGATCAACTAAAGATAACTTGTTTACGACATCATTTTCATTAAACAAGTTTTCCAAATCCATCATTTGATTTTCTTGTCGAGCTGAAGACGAAGACTTCATTGTTGTTTTACGGTGCTTTGGAGTTGATAAGTATGATGGTGCATTCTGAAAAATACTCGGCACTGCATCATCTATCAATTTCATTTTGGTCTAACAGGTTTATTGGATTAACATCTTTTCTTTGAACGAGATATGTTTGTATCATTTACATCACTAACAAAATCTTGGCAATATATGGAGCGAACACATTTTTGAATATTTCCCAGGCTGAAAATTTTGGCGAGGATTAGCTCTAATCCATTTTCACATAATTCCACATTGTTTAATGGATACGAATGAAAAAGAGAAACTCCTTTACTTTCCGCTTTTCCAACACTTTCATATCCACTTTTGCATCCGTATGCAGAACGCTTATTGACCATTTTCTTAGTTTTTTATTATATTTAAAATTAGATTTATAAACCAAAAACAATTATTATACGTAAATTTTTCCGAGAAAAAGAAATTTTAGAAAAACGCAAAATAACAACCCGAATGGATGAACGAAAACAAGCAAGCATGTCTATGGTATATATAATAGTGCAACTTTGTTTAACCCTTGCGTCAGCCTAAACGGTACACAGCTAAAATGAAATTTTGTTTGGTTGTGAATCCTGGTGTTGTATCTAGATATCCATGATTGAACACTTGTATCAAGTTGAAGAATCATTTTACTAAGCGAAAAATGTGTGCGTTTTGTTGTATAATATGCATGTGCACGAACATCTGCAGAAACACTAGGCAGTAGAGTCGTTCTGCTAAGTGAAAAGTTTGTGCGCTTTGTAATTTGTTCGCGCGCAAACACTCAGGTAGAATAATCGTTATAAAGCTATTTTCTTTGGCTAACATTGGCCATTTATTTTACCATTGCAGAGAGTTATGAAAGATCATAAGAAACTATCCAGTAGACTAACAATGGGACAACTAGGGCCCGCAGCAATAAACAGGCCTGCCAAAGTTGTAACCGCCCGCTCGTCATTTCAGAGTGGAACACAGCACTAGCATTTCATGTTATGATTTTTACATTTGATTTTCTTTTAGTTCATATCAACACCCCCCTCCACCTGTTCATTGTCTGGCCACCGGTAAAGTGTACATACCCAATTTGGCCCGAAATTCAAAAAAGTTTACCCATCCCTGGTCTTCGCGACCCACTATGAACCACCTGTATAGAAAAACTACAATAAAAGAAAGATTAAAAACGTCATAAATTTTTAAAATAGATTTATTCCTTTTACTTAACAGATTAAGACCATGATGAAAAAGCACAATCAAGATTTATTTATGTATTTTGTTGAACACTGTTTTAGAAAAATAGACTAATTTTCGAAACAACGTTTTTTTTTTAAAAGTGCCAACAAGTAAATATGATATGATGATTTTACTATATGAATGTAACAGCATTGCTTTATAACTTTTCAGTGCGACATTACTTTAAAATGGAATAGTTATAGGATAAACGAATAGTTTTTAGTTTAAAATCGTTATTGAAAAATTTTACTACTCATTTTGCTTGCTAACCTTATCGTCTTGTTAGATGATTTTATCTTATTTCTCCTAGGAACAAAATTATCTATTTTTTTGTCTCACACCGTACATGGTATATTCTAAAACTATATTTTAACTTGTTTAACGCTTTAAAATTAATAAAACAAAAAAAAAATTCAGATGTCATGCGTTTAAAAATTCTCCTTCGGTTAGTTTCTAAACATGCCCATATTTTAAAAAATACACTTAAGTTTGTCTTTTACAAAGCAAATGCTACTTCCCCCTTCTATACCTTATCTGTTGCAGTAGGTTGTTTTAGTTGTTGGCCTCTCTCCGTGCGAGTCTTATCTCCTTTGCGTTATCCATCGACGGAAGCGACCTTCCGTCTGACAATATGGCGTTAAGTTTGCGTGGATTGGTTACAGCTAGAGTTGAGCCTATCGTTGTTCATAACGTCTCATCTAGTACGTGCCATGATGTCTTCATTAAAAAAAAACAGCTTTGTCGTTTGGGCTGAGCTGAAATATCCTAAACTAGTGCATCAATTACCCGTTGTTTTTAGATTCCTCATGTAAAGATACCTAAACAAGCAAAAAAAAATTAGTTTCATATAAACTATAAATAAGCAAAAGTACATTAATTACAATAAATATCAAGTGGTTCCATAGCTACGACGTTTTAACAGCTTTTGAACAGAGTGGCTACAAATGCTGTAAAAAATAGATGTAATAAGAACCACAACATTGTAGAAGATGAGGAGGGAAACCAGTAAAAAAAAAACCTAACTATTTTTTAAATAAATTTTATTGAATTTTGTAACAGAGAAATTACTTTTAGTGTATGAGTTTAAGAGAGATACTAAGAGTATGAGAAAGAAAGAGATAGAATGAGTGAGTTCAGTGATAAAATAAAAAGGCACCTATGGCAAAACTGAAAATGTCAAAAAAGAAAAAAATTGAGAATGGAGCTTGAGAAGTTTCATAAAGTTGATTTGCAGGAATAAATCACTTAAGTTTCCCATTAACCCTCGGATAAAATAAAATGCAGAATTCGTCTGTTTCTATAGACATGAGTATTTAGTAGGGAGCGACCGATATGCCTTTTACCGATAGTCGATACCGATATTTTCCCCCAGCATTTTTACCGATACCGATACCGATATTTTCTTTTTAGGGGCTGTCCATTATTTATGTCAACAAATGTTTGGCGATTTTTACCTCCCCCTCCTCCTTTGTCAACAACTTGTCAAACTTCCAGAGACCCCCTATAAAATTACGTCAACATTTGATTACCCCCCCCCAAAAAAAAGGTGGCTTCAAAATGTTTATGTGGCAAAACTAGTAGGAATATAGTTAGTTTAATTAAAATACTGATTGTTAAGTGAGTGAGTAACACAGAACTACAAACGCTGCTTAATTTTTCTATTTATTAAGTAATTATATTAAATTTAAAAAAGTAACATTGATATTGACGTCAACTTTTCTTGACCTCCCCGTCAACAATTGTCCAAAGAATACTACGACCCCCCTCCCCCTATTTTGTTAACGTAATTAATGGACAGCCCCTTAAGCAACAACAATGCCAAACGTGTTATTCTCGTGGTGTATGACGTATTTCAACCCATGTTCACATATTTTGTAACACTTCGCCACGCATGTCTTGTTCTCCCCTTCTTCAGATACCGATATTTTTTAATCAACAACAATGCCAAACACGTGTCTTTCTCTTTCGTGCTACAGCTAATGACGTATGCCAACCCTTCCCTGTCATATTTCGTGACACTTCGCCCCTACGTAAGTCTTGTTTCCCCTCCCCCCCAACTTCCCATCCCAACAAAAAATACACACAGATGTTCACTAATTGTATCATTCAAGGTCATACATTAGAATTAAATGCCAATCCTATTGTTTCAAAGTCATATCTCTGATGTAGACGTGACAAATTCTGTGTACGGGTTTTTTTTCCTTTTTTTTTTAAATCTTGTCTGATCTGGTTATAGAATTGGGTTATTTGCTGAATTTTTTTTCTGCAACTCTGTTGTGAAAAAAAACAATGTTTCGGCAGCCAAAGAACGGCCGGTCCGACAGTTAACCTAGTGCCAATATCGGTTCGACTATCGGTCGCTCCCTACAACAATCGGCCGATCGGATATTAACCGATAGTGCCAGCTATCGGTCCGATACCGATCCGATTATCGGTCGCTCCCTATTATTTAGAGTTTGTGTGGCTAGCACCACATAGCCGCATTCTCTATAACTCGGTACCCATTTACAGCTGAATGAACCGAACTTTCTACTAATTATTACTTTGACTAAGAAATACCCACGCGAGGTCTATGGTTGAAAATGCATCATTGATCTAGCGAGTGAATTTAGAAGGTACTTAAAGATAGCTTTAATATACATGATGAACGCCCTAGATCATCTAAATTTAGTTTTATAAGTGTTAATGCTCTGGATGACATTATTTCAAATAATATCTCGAAAATAGTTTCGAAAAAAATGGTTTTATAAATGCTTGTATTGTTTTGTTTAAATTTATTTACTCTTTGTGAAAACGACCAATTATAAGGTATAAAAAATGATGTTTTGATTTATGTTAAGTTTAAAAGGTGTTGTAATTTTGGAATGTTCTAGAAGATGCTGTTGGGCAGTATTGTACGACTAAGTGGAGCGGCCGTCCAAAACTGTCCCATGGTGGGGCTCAGGACGATTGAGCAGGCACTAACTGCACAGTTTCTTACTAACATTGTCAAGGTGCATACTTTGAGAGGTTGAAGCCCAATGTTGATTCTCTTAGCCGACTCTGCAGGAGAAGTTGAAACTGTGGATCATTCGCTATTAGGTACTTAGGGCTGGCGAACCACAAGGTGGATCAGTCGTATAGCTTGCTGGCGATAGGTTTTTATGACAGTTCTCAGATGTTGAGAGACTCAGCGAGTTTGATCTAACGGGCTCTAAGAGATTAAGTCTCAGCCAGCTATTATCACGGAGAGAGCTCAAAGAAAAGAGCGCCGACTTGATATTTAGTAATGTATCTAGATGGAGAGTTTGGTTGTGTAGTAGGTTTAGTAATGTATCTAGATGGAGAGTTTGGTTGTGTAGTAGGTTTAGTAATGTATCTAGATGGAGAGTTTGGTTGTGTAGTAGGTTTAGTAATGTATCTAGATGGAGAGTTTGGTTGTGTAGTAGGTTTAGTAATGTATCTAGAGAGTTTGGTTGTGTAGTAGGTTTAGTAATGTATCTAGATGGAGAGTTTGTTTGTGTAGTAGGTTTAGTAATGTATCTAGATGGAGAGTTTGGTTGTGTAGTAGGTTTAGTAATGTATCTAGATGGAGAGTTTGGTTGTGTAGTAGGTTTAGTAATGTATCTAGATGGAGAGTTTGGTTGTGTAGTAGGTTTAGTAATGTATCTAGATGAGTTTGGTTGTGTAGTAGGTTTAGTAATGTATCTAGATGAGAGTTTGGTTGTGTAGTAGGTTTAGTAATGTATCTAGATGAAGAGTTTGGTTGTGTAGTAGGTTTAGTAATGTATCTAGATGGAGAGTTTGGTTGTGTAGTAGGTTTAGTAATGTATCTAGATGGAGAGTTTGGTTGTGTAGTAGGTTTAGTAATGTATCTAGATGAGTATGTTTGGTTGTGTAGTAGGTTTAGTAATGTATCTAGATGGAGAGTTTGGTTGTGTAGTAGGTTTAGTAATGTATCTAGATGAAGAGTTTGGTTGTGTAGTAGGTTTAGTAATGTATCTAGATGGAGAGTTTGGTTGTGTAGTAGGTTTAGTAATGTATCTAGATGGAGAGTTTGGTTGTGTAGTAGGTTTAGTAATGTATCTAGAGAGTTTGGTTGTGTAGTAGGTTTAGTAATGTATCTAGATGATGAGTTTGGTTGTGTAGTAGGTTTAGTAATGTATCTAGAGAGTTTGGTTGTGTAGTAGGTTTAGTAATGTATCTAGATGGAGAGTTTGGTTGTGTAGTAGGTTTAGTAATGTATCTAGATGGAGAGTTTGGTTGTGTAGTAGGTTTAGTAATGTATCTAGATGGAGAGTTTGGTTGTGTAGTAGGTTTAGTAATGTATCTAGATGGAGAGTTTGGTTGTGTAGTAGGTTTAGTAATGTATCTAGATGGAGAGTTTGGTTGTGTAGTAGGTTTAGTAATGTATCTAGATGGAGAGTTTGGTTGTGTAGTAGGTTTAGTAATGTATCTAGATGGAGAGTTTGGTTGTGTAGTAGGTTTAGTAATGTATCTAGAGAGTTTGGTTGTGTAGTAGGTTTAGTAATGTATCTAGATGGAGAGTTTGGTTGTGTAGTAGGTTTAGTAATGTATCTAGATGGAGAGTTTGGTTGTGTAGTAGGTTTAGTAATGTATCTAGATGGAGAGTTTGGTTGTGTAGTAGGTTTAGTAATGTATCTAGATGGAGAGTTTGGTTGTGTAGTAGGTTTAGTAATGTATCTAGAGAGTTTGGTTGTGTAGTAGGTTTAGTAATGTATCTAGAGAGTTTGGTTGTGTAGTAGGTTTAGTAATGTATCTAGATGGAGAGTTTGGTTGTGTAGTAGGTTTAGTAATGTATCTAGATGGAGAGTTTGGTTGTGTAGTAGGTTTAGTAATGTATCTAGATGAAGAGTTTGGTTGTGTAGTAGGTTTAGTAATGTATCTAGATGGAGAGTTTGGTTGTGTAGTAGGTTTAGTAATGTATCTAGATGGAGAGTTTGGTTGTGTAGTAGGTTTAGTAATGTATCTAGATGGAGAGTTTGGTTGTGTAGTAGGTTTAGTAATGTATCTAGAGGAGAGTTTGGTTGTGTAGTAGGTTTAGTAATGTATCTAGAGAGTTTGGTTGTGTAGTAGGTTTAGTAATGTATCTAGATGGAGAGTTTGGTTGTGTAGTAGGTTTAGTAATGTATCTAGATGGAGAGTTTGGTTGTGTAGTAGGTTTAGTAATGTATCTAGATGGAGAGTTTGGTTGTGTAGTAGGTTTAGTAATGTATCTAGATGGAGAGTTTGGTTGTGTAGTAGGTTTAGTAATGTATCTAGATGGAGAGTTTGGTTGTGTAGTAGGTTTAGTAATGTATCTAGATGGAGAGTTTGGTTGTGTAGTAGGTTTAGTAATGTATCTAGATGGAGAGTTTGGTTGTGTAGTAGGTTTAGTAATGTATCTAGATGGAGAGTTTGGTTGTGTAGTAGGTTTAGTAATGTATCTAGGAGAGTTTGGTTGTGTAGTAGGTTTAGTAATGTATCTAGATGGAGAGTTTGGTTGTGTAGTAGGTTTAGTAATGTATCTAGATGGAGAGTTTGGTTGTGTAGTAGGTTTAGTAATGTATCTAGATGGAGAGTTTGGTTGTGTAGTAGGTTTAGTAATGTATCTAGATGGAGAGTTTGGTTGTGTAGTAGGTTTAGTAATGTATCTAGAGGGAGAGTTTGGTTGTGTAGTAGGTTTAGTAATGTATCTAGAGAGTTTGGTTGTGTAGTAGGTTTAGTAATGTATCTAGAGAGTTTGGTTGTGTAGTAGGTTTAGTAATGTATCTAGAGAGTTTGGTTGTGTAGTAGGTTTAGTAATGTATCTAGATGAAGAGTTTGGTTGTGTAGTAGGTTTAGTAATGTATCTAGATGGAGAGTTTGGTTGTGTAGTAGGTTTAGTAATGTATCTAGATGGAGAGTTTGGTTGTGTAGTAGGTTTAGTAATGTATCTAGATGGAGAGTTTGGTTGTGTAGTAGGTTTAGTAATGTATCTAGAGAGTTTGGTTGTGTAGTAGGTTTAGTAATGTATCTAGAGAGTTTGGTTGTGTAGTAGGTTTAGTAATGTATCTAGATGGAGAGTTTGGTTGTGTAGTAGGTTTAGTAATGTATCTAGATGGAGAGTTTGGTTGTGTAGTAGGTTTAGTAATGTATCTAGATGGAGAGTTTGGTTGTGTAGTAGGTTTAGTAATGTATCTAGATGGAGAGTTTGGTTGTGTAGTAGGTTTAGTAATGTATCTAGATGGAGAGTTTGGTTGTGTAGTAGGTTTAGTAATGTATCTAGAGAGTTTGGTTGTGTAGTAGGTTTAGTAATGTATCTAGATGGAGAGTTTGGTTGTGTAGTAGGTTTAGTAATGTATCTAGATGGAGAGTTTGGTTGTGTAGTAGGTTTAGTAATGTATCTAGAGAGTTTGGTTGTGTAGTAGGTTTAGTAATGTATCTAGATGGAGAGTTTGGTTGTGTAGTAGGTTTAGTAATGTATCTAGATGGAGAGTTTGGTTGTGTAGTAGGTTTAGTAATGTATCTAGATGGAGAGTTTGGTTGTGTAGTAGGTTTAGTAATGTATCTAGATGGAGAGTTTGGTTGTGTAGTAGGTTTAGTAATGTATCTAGATGGAGAGTTTGGTTGTGTAGTAGGTTTAGTAATGTATCTAGATGGAGAGTTTGGTTGTGTAGTAGGTTTAGTAATGTATCTAGATGGAGAGTTTGGTTGTGTAGTAGGTTTAGTAATGTATCTAGATGGAGAGTTTGGTTGTGTAGTAGGTTTAGTAATGTATCTAGAGAGTTTGGTTGTGTAGTAGGTTTAGTAATGTATCTAGAGAGTTTGGTTGTGTAGTAGGTTTAGTAATGTATCTAGATGAAGAGTTTGGTTGTGTAGTAGGTTTAGTAATGTATCTAGATGGAGAGTTTGGTTGTGTAGTAGGTTTAGTAATGTATCTAGAGAGTTTGGTTGTGTAGTAGGTTTAGTAATGTATCTAGAGAGTTTGGTTGTGTAGTAGGTTTAGTAATGTATCTAGAGAGTTTGGTTGTGTAGTAGGTTTAGTAATGTATCTAGAGAGTTTGGTTGTGTAGTAGGTTTAGTAATGTATCTAGATGAAGAGTTTGGTTGTGTAGTAGGTTTAGTAATGTATCTAGATGGAGAGTTTGGTTGTGTAGTAGGTTTAGTAATGTATCTAGATGGAGAGTTTGGTTGTGTAGTAGGTTTAGTAATGTATCTAGATGGAGAGTTTGGTTGTGTAGTAGGTTTAGTAATGTATCTAGATGGAGAGTTTGGTTGTGTAGTAGGTTTAGTAATGTATCTAGATGGAGAGTTTGGTTGTGTAGTAGGTTTAGTAATGTATCTAGATGAAGAGTTTGGTTGTGTAGTAGGTTTAGTAATGTATCTAGATGAAGAGTTTGGTTGTGTAGTAGGTTTAGTAATGTATCTAGAGAGTTTGGTTGTGTAGTAGGTTTAGTAATGTATCTAGAGAGTTTGGTTGTGTAGTAGGTTTAGTAATGTATCTAGAGAGTTTGGTTGTGTAGTAGGTTTAGTAATGTATCTAGATGGAGAGTTTGGTTGTGTAGTAGGTTTAGTAATGTATCTAGATGGTGAGTTTGGTTGTGTAGTAGGTTTAGTAATGTATCTAGAGAGTTTGGTTGTGTAGTAGGTTTAGTAATGTATCTAGAGAGTTTGGTTGTGTAGTAGGTTTAGTAATGTATCTAGATGAAGAGTTTGGTTGTGTAGTAGGTTTAGTAATGTATCTAGATGGAGAGTTTGGTTGTGTAGTAGGTTTAGTAATGTATCTAGAGAGTTTGGTTGTGTAGTAGGTTTAGTAATGTATCTAGATGGAGAGTTTGGTTGTGTAGTAGGTTTAGTAATGTATCTAGAGAGTTTGGTTGTGTAGTAGGTTTAGTAATGTATCTAGAGAGTTTGGTTGTGTAGTAGGTTTAGTAATGTATCTAGATGGAGAGTTTGGTTGTGTAGTAGGTTTAGTAATGTATCTAGATGGAGAGTTTGGTTGTGTAGTAGGTTTAGTAATGTATCTAGATGGAGAGTTTGGTTGTGTAGTAGGTTTAGTAATGTATCTAGATGGAGAGTTTGGTTGTGTAGTAGGTTTAGTAATGTATCTAGATGGAGAGTTTGGTTGTGTAGTAGGTTTAGTAATGTATCTAGAGAGTTTGGTTGTGTAGTAGGTTTAGTAATGTATCTAGAGAGTTTGGTTGTGTAGTAGGTTTAGTAATGTATCTAGAGAGTTTGGTTGTGTAGTAGGTTTAGTAATGTATCTAGAGAGTTTGGTTGTGTAGTAGGTTTAGTAATGTATCTAGAGAGTTTGGTTGTGTAGTAGGTTTAGTAATGTATCTAGATGGAGAGTTTGGTTGTGTAGTAGGTTTAGTAATGTATCTAGATGGAGAGTTTGGTTGTGTAGTAGGTTTAGTAATGTATCTAGATGGAGAGTTTGGTTGTGTAGTAGGTTTAGTAATGTATCTAGATGAAGAGTTTGGTTGTGTAGTAGGTTTAGTAATGTATCTAGATGGAGAGTTTGGTTGTGTAGTAGGTTTAGTAATGTATCTAGATGGAGAGTTTGGTTGTGTAGTAGGTTTAGTAATGTATCTAGATGGAGAGTTTGGTTGTGTAGTAGGTTTAGTAATGTATCTAGAGAGTTTGGTTGTGTAGTAGGTTTAGTAATGTATCTAGAGAGTTTGGTTGTGTAGTAGGTTTAGTAATGTATCTAGAGAGTTTGGTTGTGTAGTAGGTTTAGTAATGTATCTAGAGAGTTTGGTTGTGTAGTAGGTTTAGTAATGTATCTAGATGGAGAGTTTGGTTGTGTAGTAGGTTTAGTAATGTATCTAGAGGGAGAGTTTGGTTGTGTAGTAGGTTTAGTAATGTATCTAGAGAGTTTGGTTGTGTAGTAGGTTTAGTAATGTATCTAGAGAGTTTGGTTGTGTAGTAGGTTTAGTAATGTATCTAGATGGAGAGTTTGGTTGTGTAGTAGGTTTAGTAATGTATCTAGATGGAGAGTTTGGTTGTGTAGTAGGTTTAGTAATGTATCTAGATGGAGAGTTTGGTTGTGTAGTAGGTTTAGTAATGTATCTAGATGGAGAGTTTGGTTGTGTAGTAGGTTTAGTAATGTATCTAGAGAGTTTGGTTGTGTAGTAGGTTTAGTAATGTATCTAGAGAGTTTGGTTGTGTAGTAGGTTTAGTAATGTATCTAGAGAGTTTGGTTGTGTAGTAGGTTTAGTAATGTATCTAGATGGAGAGTTTGGTTGTGTAGTAGGTTTAGTAATGTATCTAGATGGAGAGTTTGGTTGTGTAGTAGGTTTAGTAATGTATCTAGAGAGTTTGGTTGTGTAGTAGGTTTAGTAATGTATCTAGATGAAGAGTTTGGTTGTGTAGTAGGTTTAGTAATGTATCTAGATGGAGAGTTTGGTTGTGTAGTAGGTTTAGTAATGTATCTAGATGGAGAGTTTGGTTGTGTAGTAGGTTTAGTAATGTATCTAGATGAAGAGTTTGGTTGTGTAGTAGGTTTAGTAATGTATCTAGATGGAGAGTTTGGTTGTGTAGTAGGTTTAGTAATGTATCTAGATGGAGAGTTTGGTTGTGTAGTAGGTTTAGTAATGTATCTAGATGGAGAGTTTGGTTGTGTAGTAGGTTTAGTAATGTATCTAGATGGAGAGTTTGGTTGTGTAGTAGGTTTAGTAATGTATCTAGATGGAGAGTTTGGTTGTGTAGTAGGTTTAGTAATGTATCTAGAGAGTTTGGTTGTGTAGTAGGTTTAGTAATGTATCTAGAGAGTTTGGTTGTGTAGTAGGTTTAGTAATGTATCTAGAGAGTTTGGTTGTGTAGTAGGTTTAGTAATGTATCTAGATGGAGAGTTTGGTTGTGTAGTAGGTTTAGTAATGTATCTAGAGAGTTTGGTTGTGTAGTAGGTTTAGTAATGTATCTAGAGAGTTTGGTTGTGTAGTAGGTTTAGTAATGTATCTAGAGAGTTTGGTTGTGTAGTAGGTTTAGTAATGTATCTAGATGGAGAGTTTGGTTGTGTAGTAGGGTAATCTCTTATTTTACCATCCAAAATTTTTTTGATACATATTATTGATACTTTCCATATATAAACATTCCCAAATGATAGTATTAATGATTTCACACCAATATAATCCATTTTAGACAATATTTTGTTCATTTTTATTACTTAATCGCAAAAAAATTGCAACTTATAACACTTTTCTTTACTATTTTCTTTCGTTCCGTATATTTTCTGTTTAACAATTTAAAAAAACACGACCGAATTCCAGTGATGTTGCTGCCAATTTAGCATTTTACAATGAAGAAACTAATGGGGCATACTTAACAAAGGATTATATAGGAAAAACAGTACCATGCGAAGCAGTAAAGCCTGACTCCCATAGGGCGTGAAGAAAATGATTAAACACATTTTATGTTAGTGGGGTAGACGTCCTTGACGCCCCAATGGGCCATTTATTTTTTATCACTATATCTTAGGTGTAGAATGGGGCCTTGAAAAAGACATAATTAATAAAGCTTATATAGTAAAAAAAGGGTGCCCTTACAAACAGTGATGCTTAGCCCTTATGGGGCAAGACAAAAATTTATTAAACCAATTTTATGTTAGGGGGATAGCTACTCTTGGGGCCCCTAGGCCCCTTTATCCTGCACCGCTACGTATAAGGTGTAGAACGGGGCCCTAAAAATGACATACTTATTAATAAAGCTTATATAGAAAAAAACGGTACCCTTATAAACACTGATGTATAGCTCTCAAAATGCATGACCAAAATTATTTAAACCAAATTTACGTTAGGGGGATAGCTACTCTTGGGACCCCTAGGGCCGTTTATCTTGTACCGCTACGTATAAGGTTAAGAACGGGGCCCTGAAAATGACATACTTATTAATATAGCCTATATAGTAAAAAACGGTACCCTTACAAACACTGATGTATAGCTCTCAAAAGGCATGACCAAAATTATTTAAACCAAATTTACGTTAGGGAGATAGCTACTCTTGGGGCTCCTAGGGCCGTTTATCTTGTACCGCTACGTATAAGGTGTAGAACGGGGCCCTAAAAATGACATACTTATTAATATAGCTTATATTGTAAAAAACGGTACTCTTATAAACACTGATGTATAGCTCTCAAAAAGCATGACCAAAATTATTTAAACCAAATTTACGTTAGGGGGATAGCTACTCTTGGGACCCCTAGGGCCGTTTATCTTGTACCGCTACGTATAAGGTTAAGAACGGGGCCCTGAAAATGACATACTTATTAATATAGCCTATATAGTAAAAAACGGTACCCTTACTAACACTGATGTATAACTCTCAAAATGCATGACCAAAATTATTTAAACCAAATTTACGTTAGGGGGATAGCTACTCTTGGGTCCCCTAGGGCCGTTTATCTTGTACCGCTACGTATAAGGTTAAGAACGGGGCCCTGAAAATGACATACTTATTAATATAGCCTATATAGTAAAAAACGGTACCCTTACTAGCACTGATACTTAGCCCTCAAAGGGCATGACCAAAATTATTTAAACCAAATTTATGTTTGGGGGATAGCTACTCTTGGGGCCCCTAGGCCCCTTTTATCTTGTACCGCTACGTATAAGGTTAAGAACGGGGCCCTGAAAATGACATACTTATTAATATAGCTTATATAGTAAAAAACGGTACCCTTACAAACACTGATGTATAGCTCTCAAAATGCATGACCAAAATTACTTAAACCAAATTTACATTAGGGAGTAAGCTACTCTTGAGGCCCCTAGGGCGATACAAGATAAACGGCCCTAGGGGCCCCAAGAGTAGCTATTCCCCTAACATAAAATGGGTTTAAATAATTTTTGTCTTGCCCCAAGAGGGCTAAGCATCAGAGTTTGTAAGGGTGCCGTTTTTTTACTATATATGCTATATTAATAAGTATGTCATTTTTAGGGCCCCGTTCTACACCTTATACGTAGCGGTACAAGATAAACGGTGCTAGGGGCCCCAAGAGTAGCTATCCCCCTAACATAAAATTGGTTTAAATAATTTTTGTCATGCCTTTTGAGGGCTATACATCAGTGTTTGTAAGAGTACCGTTTTTTACATTATAAGCTATGTTAATAAGTATGTCATTTTGAGGGCCCCGTTCTACACCTTATACGTAGCGATACAAGACAAAGGGCCCTAGGGGTACCAAGAGTAACTATCCCCCTAACATAAATTTGGTTTAAATAATTTTGGTCATGCCTTTGAGGGCTAAGCGTCTGTGTTTGTAAGGGTACCGTTTTCTACTATATAAGCTATATTAATAAGTATGTCATTTTTAGGGCCCCGTTCTACACCTTATACGTAGCGGTACAAGATAAACGGCCCTAGGGGCCCCAAGAGTAGCTATCCCACTAACAAAAATTTGGTTTAAATAATTTTGGTCATGCCTTTTGAGGGCTAAGCGTCTGTGTTTGTAAGGGTACCGTTTTTTTACAATATAAGCTATATTAATAAGTATGTCATTTTTAGGGCCCCGTTCTACACCTTATACGTAGCGGTACAAGATAAAGGGCCCTAGGGGTACCAAGAGTAGCTATCCCCCTAACATACATTTGGTTTAAATAATTTTGGTCATGCCTTTTGAGGGCTAAGCGTCTGTGTTTGTAAGGGTACCGTTTTCTACTATATAAGCTATATTAATAAGTATGTCATTTTTAGGGCCCCGTTCTACACCTTATACGTAGCGGTACAAGATAAACGGCCCTATGGGCCCCAAGAGTAGCTATCCCCCTAACATAAATTTGGTTTAAATAATTTTGGTCATACCCTTTTAAGTGATGGGCATAAATTTTCCGAAGGTACCGTCTTATCTTTCAGTTTTTTTTTTAATAATCTTGTAGTTGGCAGCTGCCTTTTTTTGTAAACAATTCAGGTCATCTCTTAACATGGCTGGCAGTATTTTATATAGAATATAGAGGACCTTTTTTAAAATTTATTTAATGCATATAAACACATTTTTTTTTATTTTTTTCTTATTCTTTTAATAAATAACAATCAATACTATGATTTTGAAATGTTTATAGAGGTAAAGTATCAATAATATGTATCAAAATAATTTTGGATGGTAAAATAAGAGATTACCTATATATACTAGTTGCAAGTACCCGGCTTTGCCCGGGTTTAAAATAAGGTTTTCTGTTTACCTTTTTTTCTCTCCCTACCCCCTCTCTCCCTCCCTCCCCCTCTCTCTTCCTCTTTACCCCCTCCCTCGCTTTCTCCCTCCCTCCCTAACTCTCCCATCTCCCTCTCTCTTCCTATATCCCTCCCTCCTTCTCTCACCCCGTCCCCCCTCTCTCCACCTTCCTCCCTTCCTCCTCCCCCCTCCCAACCTCCCTGCCCCCTCTATCTCTTTATCTCTCACTCCCTCCCATCCTCTCTCTCCCTCTCTCCTTCCCTCCCCTTTCACTCCCTCCCCTCTATCTCCCTCCCTACTCCCTCCCTTCCTTTCTCTTTCCTTCCCTCCCTTTCTCTCTCCAACCCTCCCTCTCCCTCCCTCCCCCTTAATCTCCCTCCCTCCCTCCTTCTCTCCCCCCCCTCCTTCCCTCTCCCTCCCTGCCCCCTCTCTCTTAATCTCTCTCCCCCCTCCCTCTCTCTGTACAATTAAACGTCAAATTACCCTTCTTAAATAAACAGAAAACCTTATTTTAATCCCGGGCAAAGTCGGGTACTTGCAGCCCTTTCTTCACCGTCCGTTCAATTACACATTCACTTGGTGCGCGATTTTTATTTATATAGTGAAGGCGATCCCATACCGTGAATACTTTAATATAGTAAAATACTAAAATAATTAATTACAATTAAACTACGCATTGAGATTGTATTAATAATGTTAATAATGTCACAGAAACATTTTAATTAACGTATTTCGGTTTATTAAAGTGCACCTTTAATTTTAATCTTCCGAATACATAAAACGATAGGTAAAAAGATATGACTATTGATTTTATCATGTTTACAATTGGAGTTTCCGGGAGTTACCCCTCTTTTAAAAATGTATGATAAGGGAAATGACGTCACAGAGGAATTTTATCTATGGCGCCGTCGAGATTACTTTAATATAGTAAAATACTAAAATAATTAATTACAATTAAACTACCCATCGAGATGAAACGAAACATGTCCTATAACCTTTCCCATGTAATTATGTGTATGTGTAACAAATTTCATGTTATTTGGTTTTCTGGATCTTGAGTTATAAGGGAACAGACAGACAACAAATGCGTCTTATAAGTATATATATATATATATATATATATATATATATATATATATATATATATATATATATAGAGAGAGAGAGAGAGAGAGAGAGAGTTAGATAGATAGATAGATAGATAGATAGATAGATAGATAGATAGATAGATAGATAGATAGATAGATAGATAGATAGATAGATAGATAGATAGATAGATAGATAGATAGATAGATAGATAGATAGATAGATAGATAGATAGATAGATAGATAGATAGATAGATAGATAGTTAGATAGGTAGATAGATAGATAGATAGATAGATAGATAGATAGATAGATAGATAGATAGATAGATAGATACTGATTTTTATTCAAGTTAAATGACATTTAGCCAGATCGTAGACATACTATATGTCAGATGTATTTAGAGTACTATGTTTTATCCTCCAACCACAGTCTACATTTGCTACTAAACATCTCAATTGACCGCCAGACCACAACTCTATAGTGTGTTTAGTAAATCAGTCAACAGAATCAAAAGCAATGTCTTAAAAAAGACAGATTGTTTCAGCGGCGTAGCGTGGGTATCGGCCGCCCAGGGCGGAAGACGATTTTGCCGTTTGCCGCCCTCTCATTTAGGTATTTCAATTTAATCTATACATTTTTGCCGCCCCCTAAAAAGTAATAAAAAGTGCCGCCCGGTGCGGACCTCACCCACCGCCCCCCCCCCCTAGGTACGCCACTGGATTGTTTTGACAACTTTGTTATGAAAATGTTGAAGAATTTGGTTGTTTCTTCATACTGAAGTCCGTCTTGGATGTCCAGGCGTATTTTTGACTGGATTTTTTAATCGCTTGGACTGAGTGCTACACATTTTAGAATACGACTTGATCCAACTTGAATCTTCAAAACTGACATTGCTTTTTTAAAGGACATATTAAATAAATTTAAGGAAGTAAATCCACAGCTTCAAGGTGATGAACTAAATTTAATTTTTTAAAAAGTTATTTCTCGTTCTATATATTTTAAACCCTGTTGGATTTTGGATCCTTTTATGAGCTGCAGAAGTATAAAAATATTTAACAATGGTAGAGGAATTGGTTGAATTACACAGCCCAACAAAAAATTTTTTTTTGTGAATTGCCAAGAATGTTTGAATGAATTTGTAGCAATTCATGGGTGCTGATTTCAAAACTGCCACTGCTTTTGCTGAATTGGCTCTAGTTTCTGAGATATTGGACACCCTTGAAAATATGATTGTACCCTTTGTGTAAAACAAATGCAATAGGTTTGGTGTCTGTTGTTTAATTAAACTATACCAAGTTATAACTTGGTTTTTTTTCTATTTTATCTCTTCTTTCTAAAGACATCATGAGTTCATCACGAAGATGCTGCAAAAATAATCAGAATGTATTCTGTTACATCTCTGGACAGTACATGATTGAAAAGCAAAGAAGAAATATAACCGACTTTGTGCAGCAGACATATTTGGCTTATTTCGGTGTGAAGCTGGGAGACCAAAACATGTCTTTGGTTCCCCATAAGGTCTGCAAAAACTCTGTGGAGAGCCTACGGCAGTGGACAAATGGTGAGAAGAAAAGTATAAGTTTCGGTGTACAAATGGTATGGCGAGAGCCGAAAGACCATTTTGGTGATTGTTATTTTTGTATTGTGAATGTTAAAGGCTTCAATCGCCACAATAAATCTAAGTGGGATTATCCTGATCTTGAATCAGCAAGGAGACCAATTCCACATAGCACTGAAGTTCCTATACCAGTGTTTACTGGATTATTAGAGCTTTCACCATCAGACTCCGACGAGGGGCAAGATCTGGAGTTTTTGGCAGGTGAAAACAGTGGAACCGATTATGAAGGAAGTTCTTCAACACCTCAACCATTCAGCCAAGAAGAATTCGATGACCTAATACGAGACCTAAATCTGTCTAAGCAAGCATCTGAGCTTTTAGCGTCCAGGCTCAATGAAAGTAATTTTCTCAAACCAGAAGTTAAAATAACATTTTATCTGAAAAGAGAAGAGTTTCTTCTTCCATATTTCAGCCAAGAGGAAGATCTTGTTTACTGTAATGACATCCCTGGACTTCTGCTCCAAATGGGACTACAAGACTACCATTCCGAAGACGCGTCTTTTTATAGACAGTTCCATCAGAAGCTTGAAATGTGCTCTGTTACACAATGGTAACCGTTGTGCATCTCTTGCCATTGCTCACAACACTTAAAGAAGAGTATGAGAATATCAAAACAGTATTGCAGAAAGTCCGTTATTATGAGCATCAGTGGTCAATTTGTGTTGATCTAAAAATGGTAAACTTCTTGCTTGGGTAGCAGTCAGGATACACAAAATACCTATGCTTCATGTGCCTTTGGGATAGTAGGGCAAGGCAAGATCATTGGACAAGAGTGACATGGCCTGCAAGGGAAACCATGACTGTAGGTAAAGAAAATATCATCAACAAGCCACTGGTTGACAAAAATAAGATCATTCTCCCACCGCTTCATATCAAATTAGGTTTAATGAAACCATTTGTTAAGGCTTTGGACAAATCTATCTGGCAATTGCGTCAAGTATATTTGCAGATCATTCCCCGGATTGAGCATGGAGAAGCTGAAAGCTGGGATTTTTGACGGTCCTCAGATTCGGAAACTCATCAACGATCGAAATCACCTTGAAGCTTCTTCATGGAACAGTTTTGTTTCAGTTGTCAGGAACTTCTTAGATAATAACAGAGCAGAGAATTACGAAGAACTGGTGCAAGATATGCTAGCTAACTTCAGAAACATTGGAACAAATATGAGCATCTAGGTACATTACCTGCACAGTCATTTAGACAAATTTCCAGGTAACCTTGGGGACTTCAGTGAGGAACAAGGCGAGAGGTTCCATCAGGATATGAGGGTGATGGAGGAGAGATAAGGAAGATGGGACATACATATGATGGCTGACTACTGTTGGAGCCTCCAGCGCAACTGCACCAATGACACACAAAAGGAAGTCGAGCAAACAGCGATTTGCTAATGCATTATCATAGACAATTAACATATTAATTAATTAATTAATTAGACATAATTAGTTTTTCAAATGAAAATGTTTTCTTCTATAACACTATTACACATATTTTTGAACAAATTTCTGCATGACTATTAACAGTTTCACTACTGTTTGTTAGTATACTATTATATACTTCATGCAATTCTTGACAAATTCCAAACACGGGGCATACAATATTTAATTAATTTTAATTATCTCGTAAAATAGAGCCAATCTAGCAAAAGCACTTACATATTCTAAATCAGCATAGTTGACTTTGTATAAAATGATTCAAATATCACTGGCAATGAATTCACTGTTTACCAGTGTTATCAATACAAGAGAAATTGGCTACAGAAACAGTTCCCTATATTCTACCCTAGGTAAAGATAAATGGTGCTAAAGTCACCAATCTATTAATGTATATGACACACTGACTTCAAGTTAGTTGATTTAAAATTAAAACTTACTAAAATAAACCCAGACATTCACAGAATAATGTCATTACACCAAGTTTACTTTTCTCTTTAGATTAATTCGTTCAATGAGACAAATAAAAACTACATAAATTATATTTGTTTGTTTTATTCTATGTTATTTTCATAGTATCATATTACTTCTACATTTATATATTGTTACTTTGTATGTCTACATTGACATATGACATATTGTTACTCGGTATGTCTACATTGACATATTGTTACTTTTTATGTCTACATTGACTTATTTTTACTTGGTATGTCTACACTGACATATTGTTACCAGGTATGTCTACATTGACATATTTTTTATTGTTTGCACTAGTTATGTCGTAAACAGAGACGGATTTAACAGCGGGTGCACCAGGTGGGACACACATATTGGGGAGCCACACATATTTGGGAGCCACACATATTTGGGAGCCACACATATTGGGGAGCCACACATATTCGGGAGCCACACATATTGGGGAGCCACACATATTGGGGAGCCACACATATTCGGGAGCCACACATATTTGGGAGCCACACATATTCGGGAGCCACACATATTTGGGAGCCACACATATTCGGGAGCCACACATATTTGGGAGCCACACATATTTGGGAGCCACACATATTTGGGAGCCACACATATTCGGGAGCCACACATATTGGGGAGCCACACATATTCGGGAGCCACACAAATTTGGGGAGCCACACATATTCGGGAGCCACACATATTGGGGAGTCACACATATTTGGGAGCCACACATATTTGGGAGCCACACATATTTGGAAGCCACACATATTTGGGAGCCACACATATTTGGGAGCCACACATATTTGGGAGCCACACATATTTGGGAGCCACACATATTGGGGAGCCACACATATTCGGGAGCCACACATATTTGGGAGCCACACATATTCGGGAGCCACACATATTTGGGAGCCACACATATTCGGGAGCCACACATATTTGGGAGCCACACATATTCGGGAGCCACACATATTGGGGAGCCACACAAATTTGGGGAGCCACACATATTCGGGAGCCACACATATTCGGGAGCCACACAAATTTGGGGAGCCACACATATTCGGGAGCCACACATATTTGGGAGCCACACATATTCGGGAGCCGCACATATTTGGGAGCCACACATATTTGGGAGCCACACATATTCTGGAGCCACACATATTGGGGAGCCACACATATTCGGGAGCCACACAAATTTGGGGAGCCACACATATTCGGGAGCCACACAAATTTGGGGAGCCACACATATTCGGGAGCCACACAAATTTGGGGAGCCACACATATTCGGGAGCCACAAAAATTTGGGGAGCCACACATATTCGGGAGCCACACATATTCGGGAGCCACACATATTGGGGAGCCACACATATTGGGGAGCCACACATATTGTTGAGCCACAAAAAGACCTAATCTATGTAGAATCTAAATCATTTTGGATGTCAGTCTTTTTTTTTCAATCCCTGTATTTTCTTCTGTGTCCAGGGCCTCACCCACCCTTACAAATATGTTATGACATACATTACATTACATTACATCACATCACATCACATCACATTACATTACAATACATCACATTACATTACATCAGAGCCATTCTTAGAGTTTTTGAGACGGCCTTAGGAAAAAGAAAGTATTACTTTCGGTCGGGGCGTAGAAGCAGGCTTGGATTTACCATTGGGTATAGAAGGCATGTACGTTTGGGGGTGGGGGTGGGGGGCACCACAAGTCCTCAAGAAAAATGTGTAGTCCGCACGTAATCGACATGACATTAGCAAATCGCAAATCAGATATTGAATCACATTATTTAACATTAATGGTTACGAACTGTTCAACTGAGAGCTCTTTTTCTCAGTGGAACCTACAATAAAATCCAAGTAGATGGACAATGAAACAAGAAAGGTTTGATTCCTTATCTCTGATGATGATTGAGACAAACTTGTTGCACAAAATTAACTTTGAAAATGTACTAAAAAAATTTGCCAGACGTAAATCTACAAAAAATAATTTTAAAAATGTAAATGTGTGCTCTCTTTGACTTTCTAATCAATTAAATTTAGTTACGGTATTTCTGTCTATATTACAAAATTAATTAATAGACCTACATTATTGTAGGTTTTATATGAATGATAGGAATACAAACATATGTGTTAAAACTGTTTTTCTTTGTTAGTATTTTGCGTAATATTGAACATATCAGCGGTCAGTGAAGAATCGGGGGCTCGGGGCAGAAGGGGGCACCCAAGTGGATTTGTGTCTAGGGCACCAAGATGGCTTAATCCGGCCCTGCGTAGAAGATTATAATATGTGGTCCTTTAAATTAAGGGAGACCTCATAGAGGGTAGGCTATAAAGCTACGCTTTCAGGCCCTTTACAATCTGGGAACCAGAGTGCGTGCATTGTGTGCCCGCGGTACTTAAATCTGCCCTTGTTGAATATATGATAGCCATTATATTCAATGAATAGGCGTAGGCTAGTGAGACAAAACCAGGCAGCAATTAGCGGTACATTTTTTGGTAGAAATTAATCATATTTAGTGAAGTTTAGTTTTTACTGATACGACTTTGTACAAGTAGGGAGGACCCTAGTCCAGTAACTGATTTATTTTCGCCACTCGTGTGATTTGTGAGCCCAAGCTTCATAATAGGGCGGGGACCTGCAAGCTTCATAGTAGGGCGGGGACTTGCAAGCTTCATAGTAGGGCGGGGACCTGCAAGCTTCATAATAGGGCGGGGACCTGCAAGCTTCCTAGTTGGGCGGGGACCTGCAAGCTTCATAATAGGGCGGGGAACCTGAAAGCTTCATTTAATTCTGTACACTAATATTGATAAGGTAAGACCATTTTAATTTTGTTTAGATTTTAGTGAACACATCTCTAGTGATAACTCTAGTAATAGCTTTAGTGATAACTCTATTAACAGCTTTAGTGATAACTCTTTTAACAGCTTTAGTGATAACTCTTTTAACAGCTTTAGTGATAACTCTAGTAATAGCTTTAGTGATAACTCTATTAACAGCTTTAGTGATAACTCTAGTAATAGCTTTAGTGATAACTCTATTAACAGCTTTAGTGATAACTCTTTTAACAGCTTTAGTGATAACTCTTTTAACAGCTTTAGTGATAACTCTAGTAACAGCTTTAGTGATAACTCTAGTAACAGCTTTAGTGATAACTCTAGTAACAGCTGTAGTGATAACTCTAGTAACAGCTTTAGTGATAACTCTAGTAACAGCTTTAGTGATAACTCTAGTAACAGCTTTAGTGATAACTCTAGAGATACAGCAATGCGATGTTTAGTATATCTCCTATTAGAAGCTTAAATTTATTTAAAATATTACATAAGAAATGTTTTCACTGAATTGTTTACATTCTGTGGCCAACCGGAATGCTGCTCTCATTGACGTCATGGTATTGATCCGTGGTTGATGTACTAAGGCTACAGCTGGAAACATTATGTTTTAAGATACTATTGGTATTGGTATCCCAATGTTTGAACTGATTCCAATCAATGCCTTTGTCATACAGGCCCAATAGACACGGATGTTTTGTTTCATACCTACTCCTCCATTCACCCAATGTCTAGAAAATCAAATATTTTATTATTCAACGATTATGCTAATGAACGCGATGGGCATATGGCTAATAATTCCATCGAGATAAGATCAATACAAAAATGATGAAGCGATAAACAAACGGGGCATTATAACTGAACATTGAACAACGTCAAACTGGTCACTGGCCTAGATGTAATGGTGAGATTGTCAGATCCAATAAAGGAGACAATAACATTCGTTTAATGACTTCTAAATCCCCATCATTGCCAGGCAGCGCCGGATCGCGTATAGGCACTGTGGAACCGCAACACCCCTGATTCGCACTTGATACATCGATTAAATGCAATATAATGAGTTCTTTTTTCTTTAATTCATTCTTTTTACTTGTACAATAAACTTATGTCAGTAGTCATGTTAATGGAGCCCCAGTAAAACAATAAAAAAATATCTTTGCTTGGAACAGCATTATTTACAGTTCCAGCGGAGGGGTATTGGGCTGTCCTGCACAAGCATACTTAAAAATCTAGAAAGAGAAAGCACTGTCGCTCTTGCAGTGCCCCCTGTAATAATTTAGGTTATCTACAATAATTACTTTAGAAGGGGAGAGGGGGGGGGGGGTTAGAGTTTAACAACGTGACACAATTTTTTTTTTAAATTAAAATTTGCGTGGCAAAAAAAAAATAATGATTGATTTTTTAAGATTGCGGTTCCTTATTGTGTGTATGTAATATATATATATATATATATATATATATATATATATATATATATATATACATACATATATACATATATATATAGTATAACTATTAGTGTACCCGACATTGAGAGGGATAACATAGTACCACGTGACACATTACTAATGCTTACACTGACTTGTTATGGTTATGAAATTGGTGCTTGTCAGGACCGGCCTTACGAATTGAGGCACCCAATTGAACGAATGCTTGCGAGGCCCCTCTCCTACCTAGATATGTAAAAAAAACAATCTATATTTATCTTCACATATAACATTCTACTAGTTCACGGTACCTATATGTGTAGAAACATTTATCTTCACATATAACATTCTACTCGTAAACGCTAACAACTATTTTGTGGTTCTAATTGTTTTTCCGAAGAGTCAAAAATCAAAACTGTGGCTTATAGTTATACAGCCCGGTAGCGTGAAAACGGTGTTTAGCTATAAATAGACACAAACATTGAACTATTTAGCCCTATAAATGAAATGTAAACGGTGTTTAGCTATAAATAGACACAAACATTGAACTATTTAGCCCTATAAATGAAATGTAAACGGTGTTTAGCTATAAATAGACACAAACATTGAACTATTTAGCCCTATAAATGAAATGTAAACGGTGTTTAGCTATAAATAGATACAAACATTGAACTATTTAGCCCTATAAATGAAATGTAAACGGTGTTTAGCTATAATAGACACAAACATTGAACTATTTAGCCCTATAAATGAAATGTAAACGGTGTTTAGCTATAAATAGACACAAACATTGAACCATTTAGCCCTATAAATGAAATGTAAACGGTGTTTAGCTATAAATAGACACAAACATTGAACTATTTAGCCCTATAAATGAAATATAAACGGTGTTTAGCTATAATAGACACAAACATTGAACTATTTAGCCCTATAAATGAAATGTAAACGGTGTTTAGCTATAAATAGACACAAACATTGAACTATTTAGCCCTATAAATGAAATGTAAACGGTGTTTAGCTATAAATAGACACAAACATTGAACTATTTAGCCCTATAAATAAAATGTAAACGGTGTTTAGCTATAAATAGACACAAACATTGAACTATTTAGCCCTATAAATGAAATGTAAACGGTGTTTAGCTATAAATAGACACAAACATTGAACTATTCTGTCCAAACACAAGATGTTAAAAAGGGTGAGCTCAGGTTTTCTCTAATATCAAAGGTCAAACTTTATTGTATGATATTTGAAATGTGTCATGATATCTATTTAAAAATGTTAAATAATGTAACTTTGGTCAAGATAAAAAAAAGGAAGAAAAACTGTTTCAGACTAAATGTCATTAAACGGCCACTGGTCAAGTTGCACACTCTTCTTGTCACCGGTGAGTCACTACTACAGGAAACTGTACTTAGACAATTATTCCAACTTTGCCTGTCCACATCTAAATGTACATGTTTTTTTTTGTAATCTATTTTTTTCATCTCACAAAACTCCACATAGACTCATTCAAGTCTCATGTTTCACAAATTACACGAGAAATCAAATTACCATAAAACTTGATCTCTGATTTCTTTTTTCCCCTAAAATTCAGTACCCACTTATCTCCCTTTTATTTTTTTCACTCAGAATCTTCACAGATTTCTCTCCCTCTAGTTCCACCACTTGGCACTTCTCCCCCTCCCCCCCCCCAGGACAATGATTACACCGAAGAGACTTGAAGAAATGAGAGAAAATGAGGGTCCATTTCTCCAGCTACAATAAGGAGCTATCAGCTTAAGACATCTCTGAAGAGACCGATGTCCAAGATGATTCCAGGGGACACTCAATCATGAAACGATCAGGTCAATTCCATTGCATGCTAGTAACCCCTGGGGGAAGTTCCAGACTTGTGTGTTTAACATAATAGCCAGTACATTGAGGGAGCAAGCAGTGAAACATGAAGTAGTACATGTGACCGGGGGGGGGGGGGAGATAAGTGAAACATGTAGTAGTACGTTAGACCTGGAGAGAGGAGAGGTGACATAGTTTGTTATCATTGTCTGATGGACCAACTATATTTGTTATCAATGTCTGATGGACAGACTATATTTGTTATCAATGTCTGATGGACAGACTATATTTGTTATCAATGTCTGATGGACAGACTATATTTGTTATCAATGTCTGATGGACAGACTATATTTGTTATCAATGTCTGATGGACAGACTATATTTGTTATCAATGTCTGATGGACAGACTATATTTGTTATCAATGTCTGATGGACAGACTATATTTGTTATCAATGTCTGATGGACAGACTATATTTGTTATCAATGTCTGATGGACAGACTATGTTTTAATAATCTCTGTCTCATACGAACTACGAACATCAAATAAAAATCTTATCTCATAACTAGAAGGAATCAACTGTTGTATCTAATACTTTTACATCTTCCATATCATTGGACACATATCTATTATCATCTAATACTGATACATCTTCCATATCATTGGACACATATCTATTATCATCTAATACTGATACATCTTCCATATCATTGGACACATATCTATTATCATCTAATACTGATACATCTTCCATATCATTGGACACATATCTATTATCATCTAATACTGATACATCTTCCATATCATTCATTGGACACATGTCTATTATCATCTAATACTGATACATCTTCCACATCATTGGACACATATCTATTATCATCTAATACTGATACATCTTCCATATCATTCATTGGACACATATCTATTATCATCTAATACTGATACATCTTCCATATCATTGGACACATATCTATTATCATCTAATACTGATACATCTTCCATATCATTCATTGGACACATATCTATTATCATCTAATGCTGATACATCTTCCACATCATTGGAAACTTGTCTATTGTCTGGCTGTACTTGACCGCAGGCCATAGATTGCCCATATCTGGCTGAAAATTGTTTTCAAGATTACTATTTCGGAGCCCCTCCAGCTTGTGCCCTATGCGGCCGCACACGCCCACTACCCTTCCTACGATACTGACTATATGACAAAATAATCAATATTTACCCACAATAAAATGAATGATTGTAAATAGTTTTAATAATGAAATATAAGAAAATGTAAAGCAAAAAAATAAAAAAATATAATTGAAATGTATTGTTCAATGTTATCAAAATAATTGATATCGCTAGATCATATTTTGCTAAGTCCACAATAAACGGTTACGAAATTTCACATCTTAAAACACGTTTTACCAGATTTAGATTGTTAGAATGAGCGCCCTGCAGACAGAAATATCTCACAGAATTACACAGACTGATATACATACATGGGCGTATTCAAGGGGGCAAGGGGGCATTACCCCCCCCCCCTTCTTAATTTTGGAAAAATGTCATAAAGTTCCTGAAAGTTTATTACAGTGAAGACAATGTGCGTATATCAAACATAAAAAAGAATTATATCGGCAAGTATAACTGATTACATTATTGTAATTTTTAAAGTAATGGTTTCAGTGTCGAACAGTTACTATACTAATAAAATAGAGTATAAAATTATAAATTACAATTATACAGCAATAAGGGGCCGTCCATAAAGTACATCACGCTCCAAAGGGGGGTGGGGGTGGGGGGAGGGGTGTAAGAAAGTGTAACAGTTTGTGACAGGGGGGAGAGGGGGTCAGGCCAAGTGTGACGTCACTTTAACACTTTAATTAGTTTTATGTCAAAATAACATGAAATGCATATCTTTTCAATGTGTTGTTCACAATTCCTCATGTTAGTTAGGAATTCATATTTCAACGTTATACCTTCGAGATTCTTTCCTCCTGCAATCCCAATCAACCAAACAACTGTGCCTATGGCCTACGAACTTTTCAAGGGCCTACGAAAGCCAGAACATAAAGTGAAAACAAGTTCAGAATGCCAATAAAAATTAATAATGTTTGTATTAAAGTAACTATATATAACCGTGTGAGATGATCACGTCAAGCTGCATATCTGTAAATTACAGTATGTTAACTTTTCGGCTCTTTGTCTTAGCAAAGTCACATATGACGTCCTCAAAAGTTTATTTAGATTTCAAATAGCAAATAAGTGCGGGTACATTCTTGAAAAATATTAAAAATGAAGATGGGGAGGGACTACGACTTTGAAAGTGCGTAGGGCCAACGATGACCTTAAAACGGCCCTGAACTGGTGGACTCAGAGCTTCAGAAAAAGCAGATGCCGATGCTCATAAATGTCCTTCATTGTTTGTGGCAAAAACTCTCAAATTGGATGACATTATGCCAAAATCAACAGGAGTTTTAAAAATACAACCATATGACCTTTATCGTCCATTTTTGCAGACGAGCTAACATGATCGAATTTGCAAAGTGTGTCACTTATACTTTGCGTCACAAACAATGTTGAAGAAACATACAGGACAACACAGAGCTCGGGCGCAGGAGAATGTGCCAACCCAAAATTTGCCAGAATCAATTCAGATAAAACGCCTCCGTCCTTTGAGAATCGCTTCTAGAAGGCAAAGAGAACTCATGGCAATTATTGGCAGAATGATGAAGTTGATCTGGCTGCAATTATTCTTCCAGGAAACGATGATGGGGAAAGACTTATGTCAGTCGTAACTATGGATGAACACTTCACTTCACCATGGATGGATGATGTCTAGTGAATATTTTTTTAATTAAACATAATTCACAGGCCCACTATAAACATATTTAGTATAGCACCAGAGCTGCTCACATAATTTGTCAATCTAGTCCTTTTTTTAGTCGCATTGTTTTGTTTCCATTTTTATAATTTAATCACTGGTTGAGGTCAAGTTTCGCTAATCTACTTCTTATCCTGTGTCAATAGAATGCATAATCGGAAGATTATCTCAAAGTTGACCTCACCCATTGTAAATGAATAGGTAGCAGATAAATGATGTTTATTATATAATTGTCAAGTCTAATTTTTGCAATTTTCTTTTTTTTTCAAATTCAATTGATTGAGTTACTGTTTCAAAGAATAACTGTGACAACTGTTGACAATTATTCTACTATTAAAGTCATTTAATAATCTGATAGTTCTTTAAATATTTATATTTTAAGGCAGTGTAATTATGAAGTGCGTTTTAAGTTTTCGATTAAATTTTAATTAGTTGTTTATAAAAAAAAAATTTGAATTTGTGACGTACTTTAGGGGGGAGGGGTCCCGAGATTTGTGACACTTTGTTACAGGGGGGAGGGGTCCCGAGATTTGTGACACTTTGTAACAGGGGGGATGGGGTCCCGAGATTTGTGACACTTTGTGACAGGGGGGAGGGGGTCCCGAGATTTGTGACAGGGGGGATGGGGTCCCGAGATTAGTGACACTTTGTGACAGGGGGGAGGGGGTCCCGAGATTTGTGACACTTTGTGACAGGGGGGAGGGGGTCCCGAGATTTGTGACACTTTGTGACAGGGGGGAGGGGGTCCCGAGATTTGTGACACTTTGTGACAGGGGGGATGGGGTCCCGAGATTTGTGACACTTTGTGACAGGGGGGAGGGGGTCCCGAGATTTGTGACACTTTGTGACAGGGGGGAGGGGGTCCCGAGATTTGTGACACTTTGTGACAGGGGGGAGGGGGTCCCGAGATTTGTGACACTTTGTGACAGGGGGGAGGGGGTCCCGAGATTCGTGACACTTTGTGACAGGGGGAGGGGGTCCCAAGATTTGTGACACTTTGTGACAGGGGTGAGGGGTGTCAAAATGGTCAAAAATAGCGTGACGTACTTTATGGACGGCCCCCTAATATTGTAATTTTAAATTATTTATTCTGGAATAAAATTGTAAACGTCTTGGTATTTGTCCAAATCGATTGATAACATGTTCTTTACATTTTGTATACTCATCATACAAAGATCAGATAAACGATCATCACCAGTTGTTGAGCGTAGCCACGTTTTTAATCGTCCTAGTGCTAAATGATCTCTCGAATGTGCATGTTGTTACTGGAAGAGACAATGCTTTCAAGCACCACGTGACATCTGCTCTATGCCTGAAATGCCAGTTGTCTCGTCGGCAGGTTTAGAAAATGCAACTGAATTATTTGTTTCACGAACAATGTCTTCACGCAAGAAAGATCCAAAAATTTCGATTATAGTGTTTTACGTAGTTGCCAAGATATACTTAGCGCTACAAGAACCAATTGACAAATGATTACCAAGAACTTTATCTCCATATTCAACACGAAACTTTAACAGGTCATAAAAATTACCAGAATTTGATTCTTTTCCAACAAGTGGTAAATCATGCATGCCGCAAAATAGGATTGTAGAAATCATAGATATATATCTATGGTAGAAATGATGGGACCCAGTGGTCAGTTTGTTGCGATTTTCTTGAATTTGTCTTCTAAATGATGAGTTCAGCTGCTCATCTATAGAAACTGCTTTGGTTTCCAATAATGCAACAAAATTGCTTGCATTTTCATGAGAGTCTTTGTGCCATGTGCTTTGCATGTGGCTATGTGCATCTTCGTTGAAATCTTTAAATGTTGTGCTTGTTTTGATGACAAATGACCCCTGAACACCACGAATTACTTTTTGCGGAAACAATACGCAATATTTGCAAAAGGCACCTTTTAGCATTTGCTAGTATACAAGCCATGGCGAATAGTCTGATAACCATGCATATCTAAAATCTCTGTTTCCATCACTGTCAGCTCTAAAATCATACTTTTTATCAGCGGTCCAACAATCACGAATGAGCTGCAATTTCAACTAATGATAAGTCAGATGCTGCAGAAGCCCCAAAATCTTCTAATAGCGGCATTTCGGAATTCCGCGATTGCTCTATTTTTCGTTTTCTTGAGCTTGTAAAAAAAAAATTCTGATATCCATCTTTTTATATTAATTTTATTTTTGAATGTCTGAATTAATTTAGGATAAATTAAAAAAAAATTCTCTCAGTGGCAGACGATTAGGCTATAATATAAACAAACAAGGGTTGCCAGATAAAAGGAAAACTGAATGCAAAAACATTTTCGAATGCCTATCAAGTTATAGAAGGCAAAATTAACAAATAAAATAAAAAATCGGAACCTTCTTGCGCTTGTTGTCAAAATGTTTGAATTTTCAAATGCATTTATTATGTCAATATAAATAATTAATGTTATACTTAACTTGAATTTAATTGAAAAATGAAACTGTATGGCATTGTCAGTTAAATTAAAAAAAAAACAAAAAACGTGTACTTGTGTCCCCCCTCTCCCCCCCCCCCCGGGAAAAATTTCTAACGACGCCCATGCACACACAACAGGCTATTTCAAAATTTATTCTTGTCTCAAAATTATAATATAATGGCTAAAAATCCAAATGGAGCTAATTTATATAAGTACACTGTATACTAAAATTTATATAAAATTAATGTTTCATACATCATCAATTTATGTCATTGATCGGAGAATTAAATTTGCCTCAAGTTCAAATTAAACTTAGGTAAAACTTTCATTTTGAGTCTGTAAAAGAGACAATGGAGTTAATTTTGTAAAAAAATTTACATAGTTGACGACAAAAAAAATTCAAGTTGCTAATGGACGACCTCTAAGGCATGTTTGTAGCGGCTTATATGGTTCAGTGTTGAAAAAACTTGCTTTTCTTTAGTAAAAACCGGATATCGGATTAAACAGTAAACAATAATACTGTCATCTACATCTATGACTACTAGGAGAGTTTGTACCACAATCTTCCAAGATGGTTTTGCAAGAAACTATAAATCGTTTATTTGACTTTTCCACTGGAAACGGGACAATCATTTTGGTATTTTTACTAACCATGTTGTTGACCGTATATTTAGGTAATTATTTAAAATATCGACAGATGCCACCAGGTCCTATCGCGCTACCATATATTGGCAATTTACTGACATTAGCTACCGCTGGTAGTAACCCAAGTGACATATTTATGAAGATGAAAGAGAAATACGGAGATATATACTCACTGAGGATTGGTTCAACACGTTTTGTTGTTCTTAGTGATCATAATCTGGTAAAAGTAAGTTAAGTTACAAAATTTCATTAGTTTAAATGTCATGTTAAGATTTTTTAACTATTATAAGTATTAAAAAACCTGAGTAAAGTTTTAGTCAAGAATGTCAGTTTTAATATTAAGCTAAGTAACATGCTACTAAGTATCTAACACCATTTTGCCTTACTGAAGATGTAAATGTGATATAAAAAAATTAGAGAATTATGATAGCCTAATTATAATTATGAACTCATATTTATGTCTAAGTCTAAGTACATAACAGTAACACCTTTGATATTTGAGTGGGGGGGGGGGCAAAATGATAAAGGTAGGACAGATATATATATATATAAGGCTTGATGTAATAAGCATATTATTACTAAATGTCATAAAACATCATTTGTAGGCCTCATTACAATATTACTAGTAGGATTTGTGCTTGGTTTCATCTTGCTTCTAAGCAATAACTAAATTTATTACTTTTCTAAAGATTGAAGAGCTTTATATTTTCTAATGTGCATTTTTATTTATAAATTTGGTTGGCTTAAACATTTTTTTTAACCATAAACTCATTTTAGAGCGAAGGGCTTCATCATTGCACACAACCCTGAAATGCCCTTTTCACACACTCCCTCCTTATAGGGCTTGGTTGTTTTAACTCATGTCATCAAGACTGTCTCCAGATAATCACTGGGGGGGGGGGCTGACCTTTTTTTGGGCTTTAAAGTGTTAAAGGTTCTCATCCTTATTGTTATTATATTATTCGTGATTAGCTTTTAGGTGGATTCAATATTCTCTTATTCGGTACACAGTCATGAAAGGTTATGTCCACAAAAAAAGCAAAACTTCTGAGATGTAAATAATGACAAATCTTCATTTGTATACAATAATCATTGTATTTTTTTTAGGAAGCTTTTATCAAACAGGCTGATATCTTCAGTCATAGGCCATATGATAACATGTATATGATAAAAGTGAATATTCAACATTTAGGGGCCGGTAAGTGACTTTTTTGGTTGGTTTAACTACTATTTTTTTTATCTAACAACTAATCTAAAATGTTGTATTATATCTACTCTCTTATATCTTTAAAGTAGATCTTCATTGTTTTTTTTTTTTTTTATGAAAAACCTGAATAAAGTGAGACATCACATCTTCTCATCCCAAACTTTTCACTTTAGAATTGAAAGGTTTCACAAGCAGAACAAAAGACTCACTTCCCAAACCAAATTAAGCTCATGGTTTCACAGATAATCGGTTTTGTGCAAGCCCATACATTTTTGGCTTGAGCTAAATACTGGAAGCCACCCTCTTGGCTTTTAAAAAAAATTAATTTAAATGTTTTGTGCTTTTGTTATCCTAGTTAAAATTATTATAAATTAAAAGTTTGTATGTGTATGCATGTGCACTCAAAGAAAACTAGTATTAATGCTGATAAGCAAAAAATGAACAGAATAAAAAACAAGCAATTAAGCCTGTTCCATTCTGGACACAGGACGTGTTAGCGCATTTTCAGTACGTTTGTTATCTTTCAGTAAATATTTGTAAATTTTGGAAATGTTTATAAATTCAATTGTGTAATGCATATATCTGAAAAAAGATATTAAAAGGACAAGTAAGTCATGTTGAATAACTGTTACAAAAATAAATAATGATTACACCCCTTTGATTAGCTTTTATTATTTATATTTAAAATATAAGCAAAACGGTACATAACAATCTCTTATATTTTGGCCCTGAGAGGTCAAATCGCGAAATGGACTTTTGATGTACACTTGGCAGGCCAAGACCTACACATTGATATATACATCATGGGTCTAGGACTTATGGTTGCTGAGATATAGGGCGGTCCATTATTAATATAGCTTATATAGTAAAAAACAGCACTTTATAAGGCCCCTTTTACGGCCCTGAGAGGTCAGATTGCGAAATGGAAAAAAAGTCATTTCTTGGTAGGCCAAGACCTACAAAATGATATATACATCATGGGTCTAGGACTTATAGTTGCTGAGATATAGCGTTCCTTTATTAATATAGCTTATATAGTAAAAAAACGGTACTAAGGCCCCTTTTACGACCCTGAGAGGTCAGATCGCGAAATGGAAAAAAGCTTTTTCTTGGCAGGCCAAGACCTACAAAATGATATATACATCATGGGTCTAGAACTTATGGTTATTGAGATCTAGGGTGATGACAAACAGACAGTTATAAGGCCCCTTTTACGGCCCTGAGAGGTCAGATCGCGAAATGGAAAAAAAAGCCATTTCTTGGTAGGCCAAGACCTACAAAATGTTATATACATCATGGGTCTAGGACTTATAGTTGCTGAGATATAGCGTTCCTTTATTAATATAGCTTATATAGTAAAAAATGGTACTAAGGCCCTTTTTACGGCCCTGAGAGGTCAGATCGCGAAATGGAAAAAAGCTTTTTCTTGGCAGGCCAAGACCTACAAAATGATATATACATCATGGGTCTAGGACTTATGGTTATTGAGATCTAGGGTGATGACAAACAGACAGTTATAAGGCCCCTTTTACGGCCCTAAGAGGTCAGATCACGAAATGGAAAAAAAAGTCATTTCTTGGTAGGCCAAGGCCTACAAAATGATATATACATCATGGGTCTAGGACTTATAGTTGCTGAGATATAGCGTTCCTTTATTAATATAGCTTATATAGTAAAAACGGTACTAAGGCCCCTTTTACGGCCCTGAGAGGTCAGATCGCGAAATTGAAAAAACCTCTTTCTTGGCAGGCCAAGACCTACAAAATGATATATACATCATGGGTCTAGGACTTATGGTTATTGAGATCTAGGGTGATGACAGACAGACAAAACGGGGACAATAGAGCATTTTTTTTCGAAAATGCTCTAAAAACACTAGAAATGAATGTAAAAAAAGTAAAGTTCCCTTAGCCTAGTGGGTTATTAGGGCAGATGTTGTGTAAGATTCATCTGTTTCTATAACTTTGTCATATGAAGGGATTGTGTGGTTAGTATAGTACCCTGCCACTTTTACTTCCCCAACTTTAAAGCTGGGGAGACTTTACACCAAATTTCACCAGGAAAAAGCCCTATGTTCTCACAGAGGATCAAACCCAGGACACTGAAATGAAGGTGGCATGTTACATTCGACAGAACCTACGAGTACAAAAGTAGGATTTAAAGGTAATACATTAATTGCGAAAGATTTTTATGGAAAAGGAATTCCATACCAAACAGCTATCATCACACTCTTTTCTTACTTACGCAATGGACTCTGATTTGTATATATAATATTTACTGTATTTTATGGGAGTCCACAAACCAGTACCCCCATTCTGTCTGAAGCTAAAGCTCTTATTGAGGTATTAAAATTGTTTTATGAAATAAATGGAGACACAGAATTAAACTAAACAGAATGATGAGGAGTGTTTCGGATTAGTACCTTTTTTTTTTGTACTTAACAGATGAAACAAATAAAAAAAATTTCAGTGTTGTTGTACATAAATGAACAAAGGTTTATCATGCATCTCCAAAGACTCCAACTGCAGAGTCACTGATAAGAGTGCAGTTTTGTTTTCCTGAGACCAGGTCTAAATTTTTATTACCCATCTGTTATTCAGCTTTTATATGGAATATCTTTGAATTGACAAAGTTGTTTAAGAAATCTTGGTTTTAATGTATCAGTATGTCAAAACTCTGTGTATTTAATACCACTTCTATTTAAAAACATAATTCTTATAAATAGACCTACCTCAACACATGACAGATGGCCGAGTGGTGTCGAGGTTCGACTGTCAACCTGAGGGGCCTGGCATCAATGTTCGTGGTATTTTCTCAGATACTGGTAAAAGTTGGTTAAAATCCCACAAGCTTTAAATGGGTACCTGACAAGTTGGGGAAGTAAAGGCAGTTGGGCATTGTGCAAACTACACTATCCCTTTATGAGCAGAGGTTACAGAAACAGATGAAATCTACACTACATCTGCCCCGATGGATTTGTTTATTTTATATTTTGTGGATTGTGCAGGCCACCCAAGTATAAATGTACTATGCACATTGTGCAGGCCACCGAAGTATTAATGTACTATGTGCATTAGGGTACAAAAAGTCCTGGAACCCCTGGTATATTTTATGGTAAGTGTACTTGTAACATGTAAAGTGACTGTCATGTAGCCCTAGTAAAAACAAATATATTTTTCATCATTTCTTCTAAAGCCTCTTCTGTTCAGCTTGATGTTTCACTATTTTTTTTTTCCATTTTCTAAATCAGTCTTTAAATTCCAATACCAGGGCTAATACTTAGCAGTGGTCAGGTATGGAAAGAACTGCGTAAAATCACTTCAACTGCTTTGAGAGATTTTGGAGTTGGAAAGAAAAGTCTTGAAGAGAAAATACTTGAAGAAGTTCATGTTGTGCTTGCAAGCATAGAGAACCAAAATGGAAGACCTTTTAATATTAAGCCTTTGCTTACCAATGCTACTTCAAATGTGATTTGCAATGTTTTATTTGGATCAAGGTAAATTTATTATTTTCTAAATAATACTCAAAGCCATTTGTTCTCAAACTGTAGGCTACTAACCCCTGGTAGCAGTGCCGGCCTTAGACATTTTTGTGATATAGGCAAGGACAGAAATGCCGCCCTTTTTAGTTTCATTTTTCTTAGAAAACTCTATATATGCTATTTATTTTGAAGTAAATCCAAATTATGAAAATAAAAATATGATGTAGTTATAGTTTTGTTACTGGTCTTCATTTTTAAAACAAATTTTTAAAATTTGGCAACTTTATAAAAGTTAAAGAGTTTTAAGTATACGTAGTGTATTTTAGGAAGGTTTTTTTTTTTGCTAAGTTAAAAAAAGTAATGAAAAATTAAAAAAAAATGAAATGTCATGTTTATTATGCATTAAACAGATTGAAGAGAATTCAAGAAAAATATGCTTTTCTAGCTTTTGCAGAGGCAAACTCTTCAATTACTTCGGTCAGATCCAAATCTTCTGCAATCGTTTTCTCTATAGATATTGTAGCTAAACTAACCAAACGATCCTGTGACATGGTAGAACGAAGATATGTTTTTATGAGTTTGAGCGAAAAGCTTCTCTCTGCACTCGCCACTGTTATCAGGAGTGTAAGCGAAATTCGCAATGCCACGTACACATTCGGATAAAGAGCAACCAAGCCCATTCCACATAGATAGTCTAATATAACTCTAAACAACCAAGCCCATTCCACACAGATAGTCTAATGTTACTCTAGGAAGCCACGCCCATTCCAGATAGATAGTCTAATATAACTCTAGGCAACCACGCCCATTCCATATAGATAGTCTAATGTTACTCTAGGAAGCCACGCCCATTCCAGATAGATAGTCTAATATAACTCTAGACAACCAAGTCCATTCCACATAGATAGTCTAATATAACTCTAGGCAACCACGCCCATTCCACATAGATAGTCTAATATAACTCTAGGGCTTGATTTTTCTGTAATTCACCTTGATAAATCAAATAATTCATCGCACAGTTCTGTTGCATTAATGTCTGCTGAATCTTCGTTTTCAGATGTTAGAGCTAATTGAAGGTCCATGCAATCTTTGAAAACCTCTCTTTTATCGCATATCTTCAGTTTTTTAATGTCATACAAAAATTAAAATAAATCGCTATGAGATGTTAACTGCATAAATCGATCATTAACTGATAGAATTGCGGTATCCAATATCTGGTTAAAAAAATGTACTCTGAAACTCATTTCTGGCTCGAGAATCGGATCGTCTGAAACTTCATTGTAAAATTGTCTCTTTCTTAGTCGATATCTTATTTGTATTTCCACAGGGAAATTGCACTCAATACCAAATTCTTCGGCCAACGATTTAGCTGTTGTAATTGCTTTGGCAAAACCTTCATCTGTTCTATAATTCTGGAGCATAGTTTTAGTGGCATTCAATTGTTGAATTCATTTCTTTAAATCAAGATCTTTTTCTTGAAATGTTTTGCTAAAAATATTGATCTCAAATAAAACATCATACCAAATCACTAAGGAACAAACAAACTTGAAATCGAGCATTTTTTGTGCGATTCCCTTGGCTTCTGCAAGGGACTGGGTTCCACGTGATCCAGAAAGTGAAATGTCATCAGCATTTGGTATCGAATTACCTTCACAGCATTAACTCGACTTTCCCATCGTGTTGCGCATAACTCTTTAACAGTTAAACCTGCTGCCTCTTTATTTTTGACATATTCTAACAATACATTCCAGCGATGTGTTGATGCAGAAAAAAAGGTGTATATATTTTGAATTACCTCAAAAAACCTTACAGCTTCCAAACAACAGTTTACGGCATCATTCACCACCAACTGCGCATTTCATGGGACGTAAAGACTCTTCGATTTAGCTCTTTAACTCTTGCTTGGACACAATTTTGAATTCCCCGCTTGTTCGCTCTGTAATCGTAGCATTGTCCCCTTATGTCATCTCGATAAATGCTCGAATATGACAGTTATTTAAGTAAAATTTCCACCATACTTGCACCTGTAGATTTTTCAAGTACTACGAATCCAATGAAGTGTTCATATTTTATTTTGCTGGAATTTGCCGCTCCTTGAAATAATGCCGCTCTAGGCAGCTGCCTATATCGCCTATACCTAAAGCCGGCACTGCCTGGTAGGTCACAGAGGTTGTCAGATTTTGCAGAATGACATATTGCTAGATAAAGGCTGCATTTTAATAATTATTATATAATTATAATTTTCATATTTTTTTAAACATAAACTGAGAAACTTTGAGAAATCCCATTGGATTATGAATCCATATTTAAAGTAAACAATCACAATTATATTCCTGATTGAGGATTAGGAATTATTTAATTTGTCTGTTTAAACTGCAACAAATTCTTTAGACCATACTAAATTTTTCGTTTTGGTTGTCCATTCAAAAGACACATTCATATTTAGGCAGTACAGCGATAAGAATACTACTTCCATTTACAGCTTTATAAACAACATGGTGGCAATTAAGGGTTAATATAGCAGTAAAAATAGTTGTGTGAATATTGCAGTAAACTACAAATAGTAAATTGTGAATATAGCAGTAAACTACAAATTGTGAATATAGCAGTAAACTACAAATAGTAAATTGTGAATATAGCAGTAAACTACAAATAGTAAATTGTGAATATTGCAGTAGACTACAAATAGTAAATTGTGAATATTGCAGTTAACTACAAATAGTAAATTGTGAATATTGCAGTAAACTACAAATAGTAAATTGTGAATATTGCAGTAAACTACAAATAGTAAATTGTGAATATTGCAGTAAACTACAAATAGTAAATTATGAATATAACAGAAAACTACAAATTGTGAATATAGCAGTAAACTACAAATAGTAAATTGTGAATATTGCAGTAAACTACAAATAGTAAATTGTGAATATTGCAGTAAACTACAAATAGTAAATTGTGAATATTGCAGTAAACTACAAATAGTAAATTGTGAATATTGCAGTAAACTACAAATAGTAAATTGTGAATATTGCAGTAAACTACAAATAGTAAATTGTGAATATAGCAGTAAACTACAAATTGTGAATATAGCAGTAAACTACAAATTGTGAATATTGGAGTAAACTACAAATTGTGAATATTGCAGTAAACTACAAATAGTAAATTAACTTCACCTTAAAATGACAAAAAAAAAATTAATAATGAGACTATTGAAATCAAAATAGGGATTTAGAAATATCAACTATTTGGGATATTGTAATCAGCTTTTGCGAATTTATAACCAATCTCCAGTTTCTCATTCAATTCATAATTTTGAAAGTTCTATATATCCTAATCAGGAACCATAGATGAGTTAAATTTTTCAGAATCAGTAAACATTTTTGGCATCATCTCACCACTCATTACAATAGATGTCATTATTAACATACAAATTTGAGCAGATAAATATCCATTTATATTTTGTGTCTTTTTTTTTTTATATACAGTGAGAAGAGCTGTAGCCATTTGAAATTGTAAATTTTAATTACACTGGCTAGATAATGACAATGCTGTGATTCATTTAAGATATTATATGATATTATAATGCTCAAGCTCAATGTATTAATTCATTTTCTTTCTTCTTTTTAGGTTTTCCTATGATGATCCAAAGTTTATGGAGTTTCACAGTACGCTGGCTGATATTGTGAAAGAGAACCCCGTTAATGTACCTGCCAATTTCTTTCCATGGATGAGACATTTACCACATGTTCAAAAAGTAAATAAGGCTAATATAAAACTTTAAAATTTATTTTATTTTCCAATAAGGCTAATAAAATTGTCTTGTGTACTTTACTTTTGGAAAAATACTTGATTCACTTTTTGTTATGACTACCATTATTTATCCTAAAAGTCAGAATACGTCTGTTATAAGCCAGAATACGTCTGTTATATCTTTCAGCAAATTCAAAAGTTCCTCAATGTTTTTAAATCAGCTGATAAATTTATTGGGGATCAGATAGCTGAACATGAAGCAACATTTGATCCCAGCAATTTGAGAGATTTTATAGACTTGGTATTAGATGTCAGGATGAAAAACACAGACAGTATTCATTTTACAGGTAAAACACAGACAGTAATCAGTTGAAGGTAAAACACAGACAGTATTCAGTTTACAGGTAAAACACAGACAGTATTCAGTTTACAGGTAAAACACAGACAGTATTCAGTTTAAGGTAAAACACAGACAGTATTCAGGTTACAGGTAAAACACAGACAGTATTCAGTTTAAGGTAAAACACAGACAGTATTCAGTTTACAGGTAAAACACAGACAGTATTCAGTTTACAGGTAAAGAAACAACAAAATTGATCCTTTAATAAATTCTAACTTTGAAAAACTTGTCACCAAAGTATTATTACTAAAATATCTTCTACATCACAAATAATATTTCATGTATTTGAAATGTACAAACACACTGATATTTTGACATAAGTACATTAGATTACTAAAACTGCACATTTGTTGTTATAATTCTTTATAAACAGAAATATTACTGTTAAGAAATGTGGAATCAATCACAGGGAGGAGACATAATAACATGGAATTTTTATTAATGTTTTCTAAAGACAACAACCTGAGGAATGTTATTGTGGACTTGTTCCTGGCTGGGTCAGATACTACAGCATCTACCTTATACTGGGCCATGCTGTTGATGGCGGATAATCCAGATATACAGATAAAATGTCAGAAAGAAATAGATTTGGTAATTTTTCTCTCATTAAATATATCAGATAATTAAATAACTTTGGCTCAGAGTTTTATGACAGGTTTTTTTAAACTATTTATAATTGTAACATATTCTATTGACAGCTCTTGACTTTGAATTAGCTCACATTAGTTAAACATGTATTTGACTAAAATTGCATATTTAACACTATTTAAACTTCAGATTGTATTTTATATTTTTTTTTTTCAGTTCATGGTTCTTAAGTCATGAAAAGAAAATCATTTCTTATAAGGTTATCCCAATTAAAGTGAAGATATTATTTTCACAATTTTTATCAGCTTTGTTTTCTACAAAATGATTGTAAATAGTGCAGGCCACCCAAGCACATGTATTTTTTTTTCTGAGGATTCAAGTAATATCTCTTTTGAAAATGAGCATTTATTTCATCAAGCATTTAACATTGAATTTCTAAAGGTAAATAATTCTTCTGGTTGCAGGTACTGGGTGTTAATAAAGAAGTTTCATTAACTGACAGAGCCAGTCTCAAGTATACTGAAGCAACAATGATGGAAATTCTAAGATTTCGCACTGTTGGTAAATAATCTCTTATATTATGTTATAACTATCTCTTGAATGAACACAGAAACATGTCAAGATTATGTTGTCTTCTGATGTTTGTTTTATCACACTCAGCTCAGGTCTCGTTTCCCCACTGTACATCTTGTGACACAGAACTTGCTGGATACTTCATCCCTGGGAACACCATCGTCCTGGCCAATATCTGCGCCCTCCACAGTGATGCTAAATATTGGGAGAACCCAGAACTTTTCACACCTCAACATTTCTTAGATGCTAATGGAAATATTACTAACAAGGACAAACTCATGGCATTTTCAGCAGGTAATTATTATTTGATTTGTGCAGGTAAATGTAAATTTATCATTCTTGACTGCCCATTAATTTATCTAGCCATTAAAAAAAATAGTAGTGAAATTTTGACTCTCTATTTGATCATAAAACTTAAAGCTGCATGTCAACCTTTAAAAAGATTAAAAACTTCAAAGAATTTTTCTATGTGTCGGTGCCCTGTTAGAGAAAACATTTGGTGACGAAATAGAAGGATTGAGTGACAAAATGGGAGGATCCAGTGACAAAATGGGAGGATCCAGTGACAAAATGGAAGGATTGAGTGACAAAATGGAAGGATTGAGTGGCGAAATGGGAGGATCCAGTGACAAAATGGAAGGATTGAGTGACAAAATGGAAGGATTGAGTGGCGAAATGGAAGAAAGGATCCAGTGATGAAATGGAAGGATTGAGTGACAAAATGGGAGGATCCAGTGACAAAATGGAAGTATTGAGTGACAAAATGGAAGGATTGAGTGGCAAAATGGAAGAAAGGATCCAGTGACGAAATGGAAGGATTGAGTGACAAAATGGAAGGATTGAGTGGTGAAATGGAAGAAAGGATCCAGTGATGAAATGGAAGGATTGAGTGACAAAATGGAAAGATTGAGTGACAAAATGGAAGGATTGAGTGGTGAAATGGAAGGATTGAGTGGTGAAATGGAAGAAAGGATCCAGTGATGAAATGGAAGGATTGAGTGACAAAATGGGAGGATCCAGTGACAAAATGGAAGTATTGAGTTACAAAGTGGAAGTATTGAGTGTCAAAATGGGAGGATCCAGTGACAAAATGGAAGGATTGAGTGACAAAATGGAAGGATTGAGTGGCGAAATGGAAGAAAGGATCCAGTGATGAAATGGAAGGATTGAGTGACAAAATGGGAGGATCCAGTGACAAAATGGAAGTATTGAGTGACAAAATGGAAGGATTGAGTGGCAAAATGGAAGAAAGGATCCAGTGACGAAATGGAAGGATTGAGTGACAAAATGGAAGGATTGAGTGGTGAAATGGAAGGATTGAGTGGTGAAATGGAAGTATTGAGTTACAAAGTGGAAGTATTGAGTGTCAAAATGGGAGGATCCAGTGACAAAATGGAAGGATTGAGTGACAAAATGGAAGTATTGAGTTACAAAGTGGAAGTATTGAGTGTCAAAATGGGAGGATCAAGTGACAAAATGGAAGGATTGAGTGACAAAATGGAAGGATTGAGTGGCGAAATGGAAGAAAGGATCCAGTGATGAAATGGAAGGATTGAGTGACAAAATGGGAGGATCCAGTGACAAAATGGAAGGATTGAGTGACAAAATGGAAGGATTGAGTGGCAAAATGGAAGAAAGGATCCAGTGACGAAATGGAAGGATTGAGTGACAAAATGGAAGGATTGAGTGGTGAAATGGAAGGATTGAGTGGTGAAATGGAAGAAAGGATCCAGTGATGAAATGGAAGGATTGAGTGACAAAATGGGAGGATCCAGTGACAAAATGGAAGTATTGAGTTACAAAGTGGAAGTATTGAGTGTCAAAATGGGAGGATCCAGTGACAAAATGGAAGGATTGAGTGGCGAAATGGGAGGATCCAGTGACAAAATGGAAGGATTGAGTGACAAAATGGAAGGATTGAGTGGCGAAATGGAAGAAAGGATCCAGTGATGAAATGGAAGGATTGAGTGACAAAATGGGAGGATCCAGTGACAAAATGGAAGGATTGAGTGACAAAATGGAAGGATTGAGTGGCAAAATGGAAGAAAGGATCCAGTGACGAAATGGAAGGATTGAGTGACAAAATGGAAGGATTGAGTGGTGAAATGGAAGAAAGGATCCAGTGATGAAATGGAAGGATTGAGTGACAAAATGGAAAGATTGAGTGACAAAATGGAAGGATTGAGTGGTGAAATGGAAGGATTGAGTGGTGAAATGGAAGAAAGGATCCAGTGATGAAATGGAAGGATTGAGTGACAAAATGGGAGGATCCAGTGACAAAATGGAAGTATTGAGTTACAAAGTGGAAGTATTGAGTGTCAAAATGGGAGGATCCAGTGACAAAATGGAAAGATTGAGTGGCAAAATGGAAGAAAGGATCCAGTGACGAAATGGAAAGATTGAGTGACAAATTGGAAGAAAGGATCCAGTGATGAAATGGAAGGATCGACTGACAAAATGGGAGGATTGAATGGCAAATGGGTGGGAGGAAGTAGTGACAAAATGGAAGGATCGACTGACAAAATGGAAGGAATGAGTAACAAAATGGAAGGAATGAGTAACAAAATGGAAGGAATGAGTGAAGAAATAATTTTAAACAGTATTTCCAACTCATGAACATTTATTTTACTTGGGTTTTCATCCTTTTAAACTCAATTCGTTCATTGTTGTGATCATTTATCAGAAAACAGAAATTAATAAGTTGAATAATACTTGTGAGACCAAAGTGTATATTTTATAGCAATAGAGAAAAGTATGGTCTGATTGGAAAGCAAAGTTTGGTATGTACAAAGTATTCTGATATACAAAATATCTCTCATTATATACATGCGAGAAAGTTCATGACACTTGTTGCTTAGATTAATGAGAAATGTTTTATGGAATTATTCATTGCATTGGCCATGGGGGCTAAATAAGAAAAAAATAATGCAAATAAGGCAAGCAAGCTATTGATGCTATAAGTTTGGACAAGGTGGAGAATAAGTGAAAAGTTTAGACAAAGAAAAAATGTACAAACATGGGGGTAGAAAATAATAAAAAATAATTTTCGTTTAATTTAAAGAGATTTAATTATTTTCATGTGTTCTTTACGGCTCTGAGAAATTAGCTTTCTGATCTCTTCAAAGATGAGCAGCTTTCATAGATTATGGACTATGACCTCTTGAACTTTTAAATGCTGTTTAAGTTCTTGATTTGGATGGAATATTTGGAAGACTTTGTTATTGAAGACATAATTCACCATAGAAAAATATGGCTTATTAGGAGCAGCACCAAACTCATTCGGCCATTTTTGTTATTTGTTAGTGGCAACAGATTGTATAGCAGCCTGACCTGCCTTTAAACTAAACATCATAACATTTACCTCAAAATAATTAAAAATGTTTACTTTTGATTTAGGTCCACGATCTTGTGTTGGTGAAACTTTGACCAAAATGGAACTTTGGTTATTCTTTACCAGTATTTTACAAAGCTACACTGTGAAACCAGTTGAAGGTCAAACTGTTGATCTGACAGCACACCAAGGTGTCACTTTTCAAGGTTTACCTCAAAATTTGATCTTCATTCACCACTAACTATGTTTTGATTTTTCTTGTTATTTTACATGTTAATTTTACATAAATGTTAAATGATATTGTAATTTGTTTCATGCGTAAAAAAACATTTATGTGATATTTTAAAAATGTTTGCAAGCTGAGCAGCAAAACTATTTTATATTACATGTATTTAGAGTTTAGATTTCAAATTTTTTTATTTGTTAAAGATACTATAACACTCCAGATCACAATAACAAACACTCCAGATCACAATAACAAACACTGCATATCATAATAACACTCCACATCATGCAGTATCTGAATATTTCAGTAGTTCCATTTTTAAATGTCAGGAAAAAAAAATATTCAGAAGTAATTGATTGTCTCCTTATACAGTGAAATGTCGCTTTAACGAAATTGACAGGGACTCGAAATTCTTTTGTAATACTGAAAATTTGTTACACTGAAACGGGGGGGGGGGAGGGTAAGAGCGGCGGTTTTGACGACGTCATTTTCTATTCTTAATATGTGGATATAGTTCATTTGGGTATCAATGCAAATATATTATGGCATTTTACAAATTTCTCAAGATATTTAGCTAAAAATGTTATTTTCTTTCCGTTTATTTCTTATTAGTTTAGCTACTAATTTAGCTTTCGTTACTTACCGCTAACGGTAATTGAACTAAGGGGCATAACTCATTTATTTTTGTAACTGTTGTTTAACATGACTTACTCCCCTTGATTTATTAGACCCACTTGCGATGTGTCTATTACGGCTCTCTTACTCATATTGTCTTATCAATGAAATAATTTATATATTTATAAAAAAACATATGTTTATTTTTTTAATTAGAATAAATTTTATTACAAATAGAAAAAAAGTATAGTTATATCACAAAAAGGTCAAATAAATCACTATTTTATTCTTCACTTCATGTATTATTAATTTAATACTGGTACCGGTAGTTTGTTAACATTATCGATTTCTTTTTAATCCAGCGATGGTGGTTGTCCTATGACATCTTAACTCTCTTCCTCTCCCCTTTCCCCACCTAGCTAAATCTCTCATCTCATCCCTTCCCCGTTCGTTGTTACGTAATTTGCTTGAATTAAAGTTTACATAATGGCTTTTTGAAAATCGGATTTTTCATTTTTACATGTTTTATTTCTATCATGAAAAATGTTTGTGATTAATTTGTAAAATTTTCAAAGTGATACCTACAATTTTCATGAAATACAATTATTTAAATAGAAACTGGTGTCTTATATCCTGTATTCTGATGAAAGTAATGTGCAGTATGTTTTATTTGCTTATATCCTGTATTCTGATGAAAGTAATGTGCAGTATGTTTTATTTCTATCCTGTATTCTGATGAAAGTAATGTGCAGTATGTTTTATTTGTTTAATATTCTGTGTATTCTTTATTAAAATGTGTACATTTAAACAGTTAAGTAAATAAAAATATGAAGGACAAGAAAACAGACACAAAAATTGAATAATTAATTCAGTCAATCTATTGCATATCAAATTTAATGTGTTATGAGCACAAACGAGCATTAACTAAATAAAAAAATGACAAAAAAATTTTTGAAAGAAAAAAACTATTTAAAAAAATCACAGCAAGTAGCCTATTTCAATGACACAAGAAACATGTTTGACTAATAATGGGAGCTAACTGCTACACAGAACTATTCAAGTGTGAACAAAGAAATATATCCTCAAAACAAATTCACTATGAACACAAAAAATGTAATCTCGAAAAACCTTTTATCAGAGAAAGTGTGAAAGTATACTTATGCAATAAGGAAAACTAAGCATGCATATGGTAAATATAAAAGTTTATCTGGACATAAGCAACTATATTTTTAGAAAAAAGTTTTTCACTTGTTTGGCTTGGACCATCTCAGTGACAGGTTTCTACAAATAAAACTTTAAAAATAAATTGACAGATAAAAAACTAAGTACAACTTTAACATAAAATTACATTTAATTGTCTGAAAAATTGTAACTTAAAGACAGACATTCAGCCGTTTATATAATATCCACAAATGGTTAAGCAGACAGTTTAGGCCTCAAATTCATTCTCCTTTTTCAATCAAACTGGAAAAAGTTCAAATAGTGAAAATTCAGACATATCTAAACTAAATACATTTAGTGAATTTATAGCTTAAATACACTGGACTGACTTTCATCTTCTTTTTTTAAATACTAGTCCAGCATATGATATTCCATTTGTCATTTAACTATCTGTGATATTCCTTTTAAGTCGGTAAATTATATTTATTTTGAAATTCAAATGAAATATACACTATGTCCAGTACATTGCTTTCAGGTTGGCAATGACACTAAAAGACAAACTATGCCTAGTAAATTGTATTTAAGTTTGCATTGATATCAAATGCTAATTTGAATATAAAATACTAGACAAAGTATTTCTTCAATTTCAATGACAACTTGAATATAATACAGGAGACAGTGTGTCTTATATCAATGCCAACTTAAGTTCAATACAAGCCTATTAGCTATTTATTTGTTTTTAAATCTTACCTTCTTAAACTTGACAGAATATCTAAGATAAAAAATAAAATACAAACATATATAAATATAGCATTATGAAAAAAAATCAGACGAATTTTTAAAGTATGATAATCGAAAAGTTTTATATTACATAGTACTATAAAATACAATAAATCTAAGTATTGTAAATACCTTCATTTTTCTTTACGGTGGGCGAACTTTCCAACACTTTTACAACACAATCTTTAAGAGTAGAAGTGGATGCCTCTGCCGGATAGTTTTCTAAGAGTTTCTCAACAATAGCTAACATTTCTAAAAGAAAAAAAAAAAACATTCAGTTTACATGTAATTTTCGGGTCTATAGTTCCATAATCCAAACCTGAAAATAAATTATCACATATAACTGCTAGTAACATGTACAAATAAGTAAGTCACAAAAGGAGGAAAGCATGAAAAAAAAAACATTTACACTTAATAAGAAAAAAAAGGTACTAAATAAAAACATTTACCTGGCTGTTGCTGTACAGTCGGCAAATTAGCCAACAATTTCAAAACTTGCGCTTCAAATTGATCTGATTCCGACTGTTGGCACTTGAGTACCTGGTTTAGATCACTGTTTAAACTTTGGTCATTTGCCGCACTGGCCTTGTAAAATTCCACTTGATTCTCCAGTGTCTGTATCCTTGCTTTATTGCTTACCAACTTATCAACTGCAAGTTTTATAACATCCTTGGAGAAATGTTCTGCTCCAGCCTCAACTTGCCTTCTCAATGAGGCCATGTTATTTACGAACTGAAAAAAAAGTAATAAAAAATGATTAACAAATTAGATGAAAAAAAATAGCAAAACTATTCTAAGAGTCGCTCTAGGCTTATGGCCACCATGTGCATGCATAGAACTGGTTGCCGCTTCGCATGCCATAGTCAGTAGGGTGTATTGTATTTCTGTTCCATATTTATATTTAACACTTAATCGACGAACTTTCACCAAAATTTTTCCCTTCTGTAACACTGTATATTTTGTATATAATGTTATGTATGTGATGGATACTGTTGTAGACACCAATTTAGCGTTGGAAATTGTCAACGCTATGGTACTATCGTTGTTCCACCAAATGCAATACTTCTTGTTCTTCACTACTGCTTCAATGTGACGTTATGGTTTGAACGTTATGTAGTTTGTTGATATTAGGTTATGTAGTAGCCGATATTCTCTCTGGTTTTACTTCAAAGATGGTAGCGTTCAGTCTCTTGGCATTCACACACAAACACACCATGAATAAAGCCAAGTTCCACGATTCAATAACATTTATTAAAATAATAATAAAACACATATAAATGCACTCAAGTGCCGAAATATTCACAAATATGCTTTAGCAGAATAAACGTTGACTGTGTACTGTTAAACTTCAACTTATCTCTGAATGTATACTGTCTTCTCGTATGAGTTAGAGTACGTATATTTAGTAATTTGATTTCTCTCTGAACACCTGTATACTGTCTTATCGTATAAGAGTACGTATACTTAATAACTTGTCAATATCTGTATACTGTCTTGCGGTAAGAGTACGTATATCTAACATGTATACTGTCTTACAGGCAAGAGTACGTATATCTAGTATGTATACTGTCTTACAGGCAAGAGTACGTATATCTAGTATGTATACTGTCTTGCGGTAAGAGTACGTATATCTAATATGGTGTCCTGATGTCTCTATCTCTATAGTCGTTCTGTCGATCGGTAGGTCTCGACGTCTATCGTCAGTCTGAATGTATCTCGTCGGTCTCCCGAAATTTTCGCTACATCTCTTTTTATGTGATGGTTAATTATCACGTGCCCCAAACGCCCAGAACTTCTGATTGGCTCCCTAACACCCTTTCTAGCTCATCTACATATTAATGACTCTTATTCCAGCCTAGGGATTGGTGCGGCTAAAACTCACTTTGGGCTAGTATTTCTTTGTCTCCCTAATTACGTCTTATCACGTACATCCGGTGTCATCGAGGCTCATTGACAGATTTATTCCACCCAAAACAAAGATAACACGCTGGAATTCTAATTATCAAAATCTCTGCCTGTGTCCTTGGCCCATGAACTTTCAATGTTGACCACCCAACTAAACCAGTGGTTCTAAAATTGTATGAATCTATCTAAAGCTATTGTTACACCTTCCTATTTCCCAACTTTTTTTTGGGGCCCCATCTGCTTTTGAGGGTGTTATATTTAAAAAATTCATAAAAAAATAATTAACGATCAATTAACTTAAAAATTTCAACACAGAGACAAAATTGATTGTAGATTGATAAGAAAAAATATTTAATATGAATAAGATAAGTTGAATTAAAAAAATAAATAAATATAGGAACAAAAAAATGTGTCCAGTCAAAATTCAACTCGTGTCTAAGAGTCTTTAGTTGTTAGCGATACGCAGTGGCTACGGATACAACCAGTTTTACTCCCTATTTTTTTTTCGGGTACAGACAGCAAACGATGACGTCAGTAAACAGAATGAATGAGAACTCTTATTTACGGCAGACGTTGATGATGTCATTTGCTGTTAATAATTGGAGATATTTTTATAATATTTATTTTTTCTAAATAAATACGGCTTTGAATTATTTTGAATTACAAAATAAGAATATAGGCCTAAAACTAGGTCAAAAGGAAGTGAGAACATAACAGAGCAATTTTTTTCTAATCTTCTTCTTCTTCCTTTGGCTCCACAGCCCATTTAGGGCCCTGGCCTGCCATACTACACTTCTCCCGATCCATAGTCTTCTTCCTCCACTCTCACTCCTATGGCTTTAAGGTCTTTCTCCACTTCCTCCAACCATCTGCTTCTTGGCCTGCCTTTAGGCCTTTTCTCATTAGGTGTTGTCTTATATATCGTTTTTGGACCTCTGTTGTTTTCCATTTTTTCTAATAGTACATTAAAACTAAGCTTAGTTTGTGTGATGTGCTGGCAGGATGGATTAGGAACGTGGGGTTGACTTACTTTTATGCAGACTATCCAGGTTCGATTCCTGACAGAGACATTTTTTTTTCCTATACAAAATGCCATATATGAAGCAAAAGAATGTAAAAATTGATTTTAACTTTAAATTAAAGCAGTTTTTTTTTAATTTAATGTTGCCTATGGGCTATTAAGTGATTTGTTATAGTCAGAAGCATAGGCTTGATAAATAATAAAATCTGAAATGGACTTTTTTTTTAAATATGACTTCTTACAACTTTTTAAAAGAAATATATGTACCCACTGCATTAGCGATATCCCAATCATCGTCTCTGTAATGCTTTTATCACCCAATATCTCAGCTGATTCAATAATAAATAAAGTTCTAATTTGTATATCATTCAAGATCATTAAATAAACAGTAAAATTTGTAAAAAAAATAAATTCCGAATAATTCCGATCATTTTTGCTAACTTTTCAAACTGCTAAGATTAACATTTTATAAATCGTAAACAACTATCACAAAATCAATTTAGCCGAAAAACTCGACAAGCATTAGTAATAAAACCAACATACTTCCGGAAATTCGCATTATTATTAAACTAGCTCTACCCTGCAAAGCCTTTGCAGGAAGATAGACTTATAAAGCCATTGCCGAACCTAGGATTTGGGGGCCCTGCATTTTGACATTCTATACCATCACAGGCACGCCGAGAGGGGGCAGGGGGGTCATTGCCAGGGGGCCCGCATCTGTAAGGGGGCCCGGCCGACCAGACCATGTCAATTTTTTCACGAGCCCGCAATGATGCCCTGCCCTGGGGCCCGTGTTGGCTCTCGGCGCCACTGCCATGACATGAGATTATGTACTTAATATTTCATGTAAAAAATAATTGTGGGGGCTCCCCTCAAGCTGGGGCCCGGTGGGACTTTCGATTTCGGACCCCCCCCTCCTCTTCCAAACCCTAGTTACGCCTCTGTGTTAATTTTTTTTTAAGTTATGAAATAATTAAAAATCTAAATAGTTGTTGTTTCTTTTTCTTATAACATCCTAAAAGATAAATTATTTAAATTAAAAAAAAATGTCAAAGAGATCTAATTAGTTACTTTTCATTAAAACAACTAAAAGGATATATTCTGAAAAAAAAAAACAATTAAAAAAAAATGTCTCTGGGAGAAATCGAACCTGGATAGTCAGCATAAAAGTGAGAACTGTCCAAGCTTCATAAACACTCTGCTAAGTTGCAATTTTAATATACTATTTGAAAAATATTGCTCGGTTATGTTTTCATTGCCTTTTGACCTAGTTTTTTAAGTCTATATTGTTATTTTGTAATTTAAAATAATTCAAAGCCGTATTTATTTAAAAAAAAATATTATAAAAGCTGAGAACTTAATTAGTATAGAAATTTGCAGAATTTCTTTTTTAAATATTATATCGACTTTTAAAAAGAACTTTATTTACGAAACTAGATACGAAAACGCGGTTTACTATTGTTTACGTTTGATGATGTTAAAATGCTCTGTTGTAATAAATAATACAATGATTTGAATGATTATATATGCTTATTATTAATTTTTAATATTGGGGACTTTAACATTTCATAATTAATAGCACAGAAACTATTGAAAACTGTAGATATTTCAAAAGGAAAAATTGAATCGAGAAACAGGGGATGACGCCATTTTGAATTCTTGTTTTCCGCTTTCGATTTTACGCACACTGGAAATGAATATTATTATATATGATAATGATGATTCTGACACTGCTTAGTGATTTGATTCCATGGTAAAGTTGCTATGTAAACATGAGCGGTAGGTCAGCGGCATGGGAAAAATCGTAACGCTGAAAAGCGGTATGGTAGATTAAGTGTTAAATATTAGCGGTCGTGTGCAGGTGAACACATGCCAAAGCCCGCAATTTTGGTTTTGACTTTACTCATAAAGCATAAACATTGTTTTAAAAAATGCCTACACTTTTACAAATGTAAAAAAGAAAAAAAACATTTTAGCATGTAAAGAAATGTGCTATTTGTTTGTAAATAGAAAAATCTGTAAAAGCTTATGACAGTACGCTCACGAGATAAATGATTCTTTCATATCTTAATTATACGATCTTACTAACACTCATATCAAATGTGTATCAAATGAAATTGACAGTAAAACTGCTCGAAAGTAACTTAAAAGAAAAGGTCAGTAAAATTGCTCGAAAATATTCCATGTTATTTAAAAAAAAATCTTAATTTATATCTCATTGTATTTTAAAGTGTATGTGAGGTCGACAGCCGAGTGCTTTACCGCACGACCTTCCGTCCCGTTTTTAAAAGTAAACACCGCCATTTTTTTTTAAGATTGTGACGTCACATGTGCTGCCGACCACAGCCAACTCACTTAAAATACAATGTAATATAGGCAAAGAAAATATTGTTTAAATACTTTACAATTATTTGCGTTCAATGTTACTGTCCATTTCGTCTTATAAACATTAAGATCTTTACATTGAGATTTGAAATATTTTATCTTGTGGGCAGACTGTCGTAAACTATTACCGAAAAATTGAAGGCATAATAAGTCACATCTAAAAATGGCGTCCAAAAATGATGTTCGGCGACATCTTTAATTATGTAATTTTCAGAAAAGTAATACATTTATGTAACTAAATACTGCCCATAAGGTTTAATACCGAATTTGAGTCGCTGAAGGGTTCTTCCTTTTCTGCCATTTTCTTCCGAAGAAAAAAACCCTTTTTTTTTAAAGTCTTAGTTAAGTAATCTGCTTCGTCGTAAACACTTTCAGGTAGCATTGAAGAGTGGTTGCATTAAAAAAAGTCACGGCTGGTCATATAAACAAATTAAACAAAAAATGTTAAACCATAATATATTATATATTAGACATTATTATCATATCATTGTTTTTTTTAATCATAAAAATATCAATGAATTTATAACCTTGTATAATGGCCTAAAATAAAAGGAAATAAAATTTTAAAAATGATAATTTCTTTAACGCTAGGCCTACATTCCTACTTTTTAAAATTGTGTAAACCACTAGATTTGTAGGTCAAATATACCTTTTTTCTTTTTTCCAACCCCACCCATTTAACTTATAAAGCAGCTAAGCAGCTATTTAATAATTAGATAACTGTTCGACTCCGCAGTCGGAGTATAAGTCTGTTAGTGATAATTGTCACTGCCACTTCCCTCCTCTTCCCAACCTTTTACTAACATAAATATTACTTAACTGAGTGGAGAAAACAATAGGGATGGTAACAATTAAGAGCCACATTATGGCTGTTTCATACATTAAAAAATTCGTGTAAATAGTTACAACATATCTAAATTCAACGAAATATATCGAATGCAGCACAAAAACCATGGAAGGGTTATGTGGGTTTACACTATTTTGGTAACGTCCAGGAACAATACACACTATGCAATAATTTGTTTGTTGACAGTAATCATGATGAGATATAAACCAGTGAAATTGGAGTCGTTATTTACAAACGCAGTGATAGTCAATATTACTGTCGATTTTTTTTTATCGCTTAAGCATTTTAAAGTAAATTAGTTCCAGGATATACATTTTCTTGTTGCTGTATTACATGGGTTTTATAGTATTTCCCACTAGTGATATTTGTAACAACTGTAGATACTAACGAGTTACTTTTCTATTTTATTGTGATGATTATCTACTCTACGATACTCGTTTCATGATGGCGTAATTGCAAATTGCTCATAATAATTCACGCAATGCAACATTAAAAGCAATATAGATAAAATAATGCTTCTATCCTGATAAAGATGTAAACAGAAGATTGAGAATCGAAAAGAGAAAGGCGTGGGAACAATTAAGAGATGTTGGACTATACAAGAAGAAAACATTAAAGAGTGTATTTATCGCTTTCATTTTGAACATGATCAGATGAACGGCAATCATGGAAGTATATGAGGCTGTTAAAGTCAAGAGTCTACTATCAGCGAGTGAAAGAACTACTGATTCAATGTTGAGTTATCCGAAGTTCAACTTTAAAAAGATATACTAAGACGGAAAAGACATCTGAAGGTAGCAGATATTGATCTTTACAACGCCACAGAGTGGTCAGTATTTCAAGTTTTGAAATTCATTGCTGAATGGGATTTCATAGAATCTCTGACAACACCGCAATTTTAGTGTGTAGCTTCATGTGAGAGTTGCTTTTCTAAACTGAAACTGATAGATATTACCTGCTATCCACTATTGGACAGTCAAGGCTTTCTTATCTAGTTCTGTCATCCATTGAAATTGATATGGTAAAATATTGATTTTGATAGAGTGATTGACAGATTTTTAGCTTTGAAGACTAAGAAAGGAAAAGTTTAAATAAAGTTTATTCTCCAAAAAGCAATAACTTGACTTTGCTTAGCTAGTTGTTGCACTTCTTAAATGCTTTCATGTTAAATTATATTGTGTGATTTTTTTTTCATCTTATGTAGTTAAAACTCATCAACTTTTTGGACCATGAGACGTTGTAACGGAATTCTACTGCGTTGCCTCATCATTCATACGTGTTTAATTATATAACATGTATTAAATAGCACTTATAAACAATATTAGTTCTTACCAGAATATAAACAATATAAACACAAACAATCATTAGGAGCATCGATAATCATGCCTTCCTTTTCTTTTCTCTTTAACAGTCCGTTTTCCAACTTCCTTTTCATAATAATTGCATGTGGTGCTCCGACACTGGAAATTCTCTGTGTCACTATTCTTATAACAAAAACTATACTTCCAAGATCATCTCTATGACTCTGACCTCATGTCCACTAGCCTGACCTCGACACACACCTACACACACATGTACGTGTAGCACGCAACTATTATATTATTTTATATGATCTAGTATAGGAAAATTCAAAATATGGGATCTTTGGCTGTGTGACATCTTTATTAGTAGGGGCTCTTTGGCATCGCTCTTTTTCATCATCTGCATCTCTCCGTCTCTCACCAATTCATCCCTCTCTCTCACTATCTTCATCTCTCTCTCTCTCTCTCTCTCTCTCTCTCTCTCTCTCCCTCTCTCTCTCTTTCTCTCTCTCTCACACACACACCATCTCTAGTTCTCTCAACAATTCCATCTCTCTCTCTCCATCGTGGCCACGAACTAAAAGAAGGCAAAAAAAAAAAAACAAAAGAGAAGAAACCTTGAAGGTCTAAAATTGACTTTCAAACACGAATCTACCGTAATTACAATCTAACACCGGGCGCCCGTAGCCGTTTAGATGTAAATGTGTCTTGGGCTCACGATGATCAAAAGACGTCCTTCATTGTTAGCTATATATGAGAAGTCCTTTTTTTTCGTTAAAGTATAATTTAATGACAAATACATATATTAAACTGCGCTCATTTTAATTGGGAATATATTTATGAAAAAAAAAGACCGTCACTTATCCCCCCCCCCCCCTTATGAATTCTCCACTAACTTCATACGGGGAAAAAGTGAATAATTTTTTGCACCTTCTGGAAACCGCTGGGGGATTAGTCCGGCTCACTTTATGATAGTAAGGGTATTGCTTATATTTAAGGTTCACTTATTTCTTCAGTATATAGTAGTCAGAGTAGGCTACATATAGTTTAAAAAAGGCAATTGTATCCGTAAAACAAGCAAAAAAAAAATAGAAAATAATAACACAACGTGTAAACGTATTATGTTTATTTCTTATACAATGAGTTAAAAAAAAAGACAAAGCGATGAAGATGAAGTATAGAATTCATGTGTTTCCGTAGCAAAGGAAATGTGTTGGCCTTTCGCCCTTACTTCCCAAAATGTCAGTTTTTATTAAATTTTGGGTCTCGCACCAGCAAACGCCCGGGACACACTGTGCGACAGTATAGCCAGCCTATCGCTCTAAACCGCACTACCATCCAACCGCAATCAAATAAAGAAAAAAAAAAACGACATATTGTTGAAGCGTTGTCTCAGTCAATCGTTATAAATTTGACGGAGAAGTCGACGAGAGGCAACCTGACTGGCGGACTATGTCGATGTGGTTGGTAGGATTGGAAGGTTCCGCGCCTTGGTTGCATATCCAGAGATATTCACCGTCAGTAGGGCGGGGCTTGACCAAAAGTGGGCGTAGCCATGAGTGGGTAATTAAAAGGCTTGGGGACAGGGGGCGAAAAAGAATTACCCCACCCAAAACAAAGAAAGATTTTTGAAAATTAATTTGAAAGTCTATCTTTACATGAGAGCTAAGAAAAAATGTATTTAGTTTACATTATAAGCTGTATACCTAGGTTACAGACGAATTAAAATGTTACGTTGTGTTGATCGTAAATTGTACGTGAAACTCAGAACCGGGTTTACAGGTAGGCTAACTAGGCCGCACTTAGGCGAACAAGGGGGCCCCAAAATGTTTTGTAGAATCAGCCACGTAGCATGAAAATTCTACAGCAGGGGTCAGGCCACCGGCGGCGGAACGAAATATTTTAAGGGGGGGGGCAAGCCAAAATTCAAGGGGGGGGGGCATCCCCCTTGAAAATTTAAGGAGGGGCAAGACATAATTTGACCGAAAGACATATTTTACCCCCTTAATTTTATAATAGAATATAGTAATTCTGTAGCAAGTATTTAATCGATATTATTAAAAAATAATATATTAAAAAAGATAAAGATGAACATTGAGCACTTCTGTCGTCAACTGATTCGTAATGTCAGTTTGTTTACAAATTTAATAGTGAAATTAGATCAGAAAATTACTGATAATTATCATGAATGATGATGAATATGAAACCGGAAACGGGAAACTCAATAAACAAAAAGTAATTTATGAAAAGAAAATAAATAATTGTATTTTCTTTAAAAATTACATTTGCTGTCATTCGGTAGATGGCAATACTTCTCTATACTTATAAGACGCATTTGCTATCTGTCTGTCTGTTCCCTTAAAACTCAAGATCCAGACAACCAAATAACGTGAAATTTGATACACGCAGTGGCGCTACCGGGGGGGGGGGGGGCTTGAGGCCACCCCAGGCCAAATCATCAATACATAATTTACGTTATAAAGTTACAAAAAAGACTGTCAAACTGTCTTTTTCAATATGTAATTCCCCCCATTTTTTTGCTGGTTGCGCCACTGGCTACACGTACACAAAATTACATGGGGAATGTTCTTAAACAGGTTTCGTTCCATCTCAATGGGTACTTTAATTGTAATTAATTATTTTGGATATCGAAGACATGAAAATTGGCAAACTTTTACCCCGATTTCATGTTTTACGAGCTTCTCTCCCACATAGCTAACTTACTATAAATATGATCGGTACGGGGAACGAAATATCACATTACTTACTACATTATTACATTTCATTCCTTCATCCATAGGAATTGTCATCTTTTGATACAGTCATGCCTAAAAGAGAGAGAGAGGAAGAGAGGGAGGGAAAGAGGGAGGGAAAGAGGGAGGGAGGGAGGGAGAGAGAGAGGGGAATGGAGGGAGGGAAAGAGGGAGAGAGAGGGAGGGGAGAGAGAGAGGGAGGAGAGAGAGGGAGGGAAAGAGGGAGGGAGGGGAGGGAGAGAGAGAGGAACTGCCAAAAATGTTGTGTATCACATTGCTTTAAGATAAATGTACCCTTTTATTGCAATTTGCATGCAAATAAACCCTATTTACGCGTCTTATTTTAAATCTTAATTAAACGTCAAATTACGCTTCTTAAATAAACAGAAAACATTATTTTAAACCCGGGCAAAGCCGGGTACTTGCAACTAATTTTAAAATATGCCACAACAACTCTCAATAATGCGATTACTGTAAAATGTCAATTAATTATCATTTTTTTCAAATATTAAATTTAAGAAATAAATCAAATGAATTATGAAAATGAAAATGATACATATAAACTAAAATGAATTACAAAGTTAAAAAAGTTAAAATTTTAGGGGGCAGACTGGAAATTCAAGGCCCCCCTTAGGGGTTTTAGGGGGAGCCGCTGCCCCCCCCCCATGCTCCGCCGCCAGTGGGTCAGGCCAATAGCAGAAGGGGGGAGGCAGGAAAAAATGTTAGTAAGTAGAGCAAATAAGCAAAGGGGCCCAGACAAAACGCAGGGGAGCCCGGCCCCAAGACCCCCTGCACGCTACGAGCCTGAGTAGTATACAGAAATAAAAAATAAAAAAATAAAAACTTAGCAATTTTTTTTATTTTCCAAAGACATTTTCTGTTCGTAACATGTAACTTTAGCTCATTTGAAGATCAATGCAAAAATATTGTGTCATTTTACTAATTTCTCCACAGAAATTTAGCTAAAAATATGTTACATTTTCTTTCCGTTAATTGCTTATTAGTTTAGCTACTAATTTAACTTTTAGCTTTCGTTACCGCTCAGTGAACTAAGGGGCGTAACTCATTTATTTTTGTAACAGTTTTTCAACATGATTTACATCCCTTAATTTATGAGTAACCTGTGCAATGTGCCTTGCGGCTCTCTTCCTTTTATGGTCTCATTTATTAAACAATGAAATAATTTTAAATATATATATATATATATATATATATATATATATATATATATATATATACTTATTTTTTTAACTGGAATAAAATTTTATTATAATTAAAAAAAAGTATAGTTATCTCAAAAAAGTCAAATAAATCACTCATTTATTCTTTAGTTTGTGAATATTATTGAATTTTTTAATCCCGCGACCTTGTGACGTTCCATACATTCACGTGGCTGTCCCATGACGTCTTACCTCTCCCCACCTCCTCCCCTTTCTATGCTATTTCTATGCCTGGCTGCAATTCATTGAAATATAAAGGGGCTCTGAAGTCTGAACGTGACATTATTCTCTGTGCCAACATCAGCCTTCTCTTTTTAAAATCTGACTTTGTCCAATGTTTTAGATATATTACTTCTGATTACTTACTGACAGCTTCTTGCTATTTGCCCAGTGTTTTAGATATATTACTTCTGATAACTTACTGACAGCTTCTTGCTATCACTAGCTATCAGACCTGATCGGGAGGCAGTTTTAACCATCCCCGTATTAGTCAAGTTTTGCAAAAGTTTCTTAAATCCTACTTCTCACAAGTATTTGACCATATCTCCTTTTGGCCTCGGTAGACCTAATCTGTTAGTTTAATTTACTCACGGCGCACCTCGGTCGTTTTCTTTCTGTATGTCTAACTCTCACTAACCTTCCTAGGAATGAAGTCCAGAATGGCCTGAACCTATGTTTTGGATGGCTTCTCATGATAGTCATACGTGCGGCATCTAATAATTCTTTAATGATCTCCGAGTAAACAACATTGACTATTTCTCGGGTAGCATCTAACCTATCTAGGCTGGGATCTTAAACCATCATAAAGGGATCTCAGTTAGCCTTCACATAGATCCATCACTGACGGGTGGGACCTGGGTTTTTCTCAAGCGGAGAAATATTCACCGAGACGAGAACAATTCCGTGCTCATTATCAACGTAATGTGAAAGAGGTCAGTCGAGACTAGGATTAAATCTGGTCTCATGTCGCCCCTATTGCTAGCGTGCAGCAAAGTGAATACAGTCCCATGGTCTTGTAACCAAACTAAATTTATAGAATCACATATCTCCTCAATCTTTTGCCATGCGGCATTGATAAGCTCATGCTCACATCCACAGACAGGTGATATAGCGTTGAAATCTCCACCAACAATTGGTTTTGTCAGAGTACCCTCGGATATAATAATACCAAGCTCCATCTGGAATGGGAGGGGAGGGGTTACACTTTCACACAATTGTACTTCTTCTTATCCTTGTAAACGTTTATCACGGTCGTATCCATTTTTCCATTTGCATGGATCGGTTGAGTATTAAGTGTGTTCCTTACCAGGTTGGCTGATCCCCGATAGTTTTAGCCCAAGATGGACTCATGAAGCATTGCATCGTTTACATCATTCTCTTGCAAAAACTTTCAGACTTCTAAACTCTTGACACTATTACTAAACACACAAACGCAAAATTCCATTCTGGAAAAAATTATCAATACAGCCTTTCATACAAAGAGATTTTTAAGTATGATTCATATGTTATATGTTAATCAGGCCCGTAGCCAGGAATATTGGATTGGGGGGCCGAAGACATTTTCGGGGGGGGGGGGGAGAAATTTTTTTCGGGGGGGGGGTGCCGAAGAAATGATCGGGGCGGATCTAGACAACTTTGACGGGGGGGGGGGCAAAACATTGACCCGGGGGGGGGGGGGGTAAAACTGTTTTCATTGTTGAAAATTGGTCTTAGAACAAAAAATATTTCGATAATTTAGTGATGTGTTACCTAAACTTGCAATAGGTGGGGGGGGGGCATGGGCCCCCCGGCCCCTCCCCCTAAATCCGCCCCTGGTGGGGTAGAAGAAATGTTCTGGGGGGAGGCGAAAATGTAGGCGCGAACGGAGAGGAGGGGTTTGGGGCGGGGATCTCAGTGAGTCCCCTCCCCAAGAATTTTTTTGCAGTTCCATATCTGGAATAGTGCATTTTAGTACCGATTGTATAGCTATTTATTAGAAATATATAATTTTAACTACGTTTAAATAATGCATGACATGTTGCAGTTTTGTTAAAAATAATTTAAATAGTTAAGAGTTTTAATGATAAAAATTTATTGAAGCTGAGCAATTTCTGATTCCTGTTATAAATATATTGACCAATAGTTCTCCTACACAATTGTTACATAATAGATACCTGATTTATATTATTATACTGTTTGCTTAACGTACAACCCGGGAAGAACGACAAAGATGCACGAATATAGCTTAGCTATTTCTTATAAAATATTGAAAACAAAGAACAGAACTATCATCAAAAACAGTCGCAATTATTCAATTTAAAATAAAATTAATTCTGCTAAAAAGTAAATTTGCAAATTAAATAACATCACTCAGAAATCACGGAGTTTGTACTTTATTATTTTATTATGCATATGTATAAAAATGAAGTCAGAAGCCAATGTTATTTTATTAACTTATTTAAGTTGCTAGTTGTCCTCAGAAGATATCAATAAATAAAACTATTACAAGGTTGCGAACAGGCCAATCGACAGAAATTTCGGGCCCCTGAGCTGATATAAATATTTTAAAAAGTTGATTGGCCAGCTCAGTCCGGGTCCCTAAAACTCGCCGGGCCCCTGGGCATTGCCCCCCTGCCCCCCCCCCCACTCGTCGGCACTTGTTGCAAACTTATACGTTTCAAATTTGCAAACTTCGTGGTTTAGCCAACCCCGTAGCCAAAGGGGGGGCACTGGGGGCCGTGCCCCCGCTAGGTGTGGAGTGCCCCCCCACTTCTGCAAAAAGAAGAAAAAGAGGAAAAATAAAGAAAAAGTAAAGGTGCCCCCTTGCTGGGTATTGGTGCCTCCCTGCTTACTTTGACTTGGCTACGGGCCTGGGTTTAGCACTGAATTTACCTAAAAATGCTTCAGCATTCAGATTGTCTGTTAAATCTTTTTCAAATGCAAGCAGGAAAAGATTGCTTAGACGCTTTTGTAACATTGATCTGCGATATGGGGTGAGCATTCGTGTGAGGGTTGAGAAACTGCTCTCACACACGGCTGTTGAAGCACCAAATGCCAATGCTACCCAAAATACCCAGAAGTGAACTTCAATAATATTCAATCTTTTATGCCCAAAAATTAGATAAGCTATATATGTAAGTAAAATTGCCTGAATGATTGCCAAAATATACACTTTGAAGTTTTTATTAGTATTGATTTATTAACATAATGATTGATGTTTTATAGCTGTCATTATAAAATTTTGGTACATCAAAAACTCAAATCGCTTACGGAGGGGCTCAGCCCCTCCCTAGCCCCCTCTGGCTAAGGGCCTGATGTTAATGATAAAAGTAAAAATATAAGTGAATTTTTAGCATAAAATACCTAAATGTGTGTTGGTAAATAGATCAAACACGTTATGTTCAATCTTTTTGTTTAATAGGAGTTGATACTAAAATTATGTTATATATAGTTATACAAAAGCAATAAAGATATTAGAAGATATGGAGGCAGCAAATACATCTACAAAGGTATCCATATAACAGTCAAATACTTCAGGTTCATTCAAAAATAACCATAGTTACTGATGCACAACCAATTGGAAGGTAATTCAACTACATACATAAAAAAAATGAAATTTTAACACAAAGTATTTAATAGCAGAAATACATTTATTTAGATGTATATACAAAAATGAGATTTTGACAAATAATTGTAAAGAAATAGTACATCTACTATAGTGTAAGCAGAAGCTAATAGGCATAAATATATATTTTTTGTTAAATTTTTAGTCAATGAAAGAAAAATATGATTTGCATATAATGCTAGAAAAAGGTGCTTATACAAACCTGAATTGATATTGTCATGGGTGGTTTTTGTGTATTTAATTGATCAGTTGTATAATATATTATTTTTCTAAGGAACTTGTATAAAAAGGTAGTATGGTCTCTTCGGAGTTATTCTTGTTGACTGACTCTGGGAAACTAGAAAGTCCCCCCCCCGTCCCCAGCTTGAGGGAGACCCAACAATTTGTTGACATTAAATATTAAGTACATTATCTCATGTTATGGTGTAGAATGTCAAAATGCAGGGCCCCCAAAGAGGCCAAGCTCCCCCGGGCCCCAAATCCCTAGGTTCGGCACTGCATTTAATTTTGGAAGGCCGGACAAGATGGGTGTTGTATCTATGAAGTGAATGTAAGTCATCGATGTGGACGAGAGAAAAGAGAAGCGTGCTGTGTGTGCCGGATCTAACAATTGGACGGGTCGGTCTTGGCCCGCGGGCCGAAGTTTGTTCATGGGTCTAAACGGAAATTTGGTCCGCTGATGAACGAAGTATTGTTGATATTTGACTTTGAATTTTCGAATTTAAATTTCCGGGTACAGCCGTGTTGTACCAGTATCAATTGAAATGAAAACAAAATAATCTAAATATAGATGGACTTGGATCAAAATAAAACGAAGTTATGTTTTTCAAAGCAGATGGGTGTGGAAGGGTGTGTAATGTTAAGATGGTTATAAAGGTGCAATGTTAAGATGGTTATGGAAGGGTGTGTAGCTGTTAAGATGGTTAGAAGGTGTGGGCCGTTAAGATGGTTATGGAAGGGCGTGTAATGTTAAGATGGTTATGGAAGCGGCGTGTAATGTTAAGATGGTTATGGAAGGGTGTGTAATGTTAAGATGGCGGAAGGGTGTGTAATGTTAAGATGGTTATGGAAGGGTGTGTACGTTAAGATGGTTATGGAAGGGCGTGTTATGTTAAGAACAGAAGCGTCGTTATAGGAAATCGCGACGCGGAAGAGAAGGGAATAAAGGTCTTAGACTTGGGGAATTTTTGTTTAGTGTCAAGTTTGCGGGAGGGTCCCCCAAGTTGTCAGCAACGCCATAGGGAGGGAAGCAATGTTCCTCTAGTCGAGCGCGTGAGCGATCGTCACACGTATTCAGAGCGTCGCTCATACTACATTACGATCGCTCACACGTATTCCGAGCGTCGCTCATACACATACGATCGCTCACGTATTCAGAGCGTCGCTCATACTACATTACGATCGCTCACTCGGACGGACGACATGGCTTAAATCGCTCACAAATTTTGGCCCAAACAAATGTCGCTCAGACAAAATGTTTTGCTCATCAAGGAGGGAGCATTGCGGGAAGACATAAAACCGTTGAGTTAGGGGTGTCGTAAGAAGGGGGAGTGGGGAGGCCACCTGATCGTTTGTCTGGGGCCGCCGTGTGTTGGGGGTCTGCCAGAGTCAAACTGTTTGTTTGTTTATTTTTTTACTTCATCATAACTGGACTTTCAGAGTTTGTCAAGGGGGGCATAGAATTCCCAAGCCGCAGCCAGAGTTATGGTTCATGGGTGATCTATAATTAGAACAACAAAAAACAAACAAACAAACATTGTCTGTGGTCGTGTTGGTAGTCATAACGGTGCACACATCCCCACACCAGTTGGTCCTTTATTGGGGTCACTACTTTGAACAGGTGAACGTCGAGTTGTGTAAACAGCCTGTTAATATTTTAGATTTGAACTTGAGGGGGTGGGTGTGGGGGGTGGGTGGAATTAGCAATGCGTGGCACGTCGGCAAAGGTGAGTTCAAAGTTCAACGCAACAACTGCACACTGGTTCAATCGTGCTGCATACATCATTATTTATAATTGACAAGAGTTCAAACACCAGGAATGAGGAACTAAAGTCAGCCCCCCCCCCCCCCCCGTCTTAATTATTATTTTGTTTTTTCAGTTGCTTGAAATGAAACAAAACTAGCCCAGCAAACAGCGCCAGATTGACCGTTTTCTTTCTTGTTGGGGGCTGCTCATTGTGTCGAGATTTTAAACCTTTTGTTTTATATTGAAAAACCTGACATAAAAAAACGTGACATACGTGATACAATTTCCCCTGACCTATACAACGTATATTACGACCATAAGAAATCATACAATGTTTACTATAAACATCTTTGTGACTTTGTGGGTTGGACATAAACATCACCTAGCATATACATATTAATAAAGTGATCATATGGTCACAGTACAGTACATATGGTCACAGTACAGACTTCAGACTCCTCCCAATTTCCCCTTCCTAAATCTTCTGTTTTTTGTATTTTTTCGAAACATGTTTTTTAGTTGGCTAACATTATGGGCCCCTGGAAATATCCGGGCCTACTGTAAGGCCTACTGAACATGTGGGCCTACTGAATTGTGGCCCTACTGAACTTGTGGGCCTACTGAACATGTGGGCCTACTGAACATGTGGGCCTACTGAACTTGTGGGCCTAATGGAACATGTGGGCCTACTGAACTTGTGGGCCTACTGAACATAAAATTACTGAACATGTGGGCCTACAACTTGTGGGCCTTCTGAACTTGTGGGCCTACTGAACATGTGGGCCTACTGAACATGTGGGCCTACTGAACATGTGGGCCTACTGAACTTGTGGGCCTACTGAACATGTGGGCCTACTGAACTTGTGGGCCTATTGAACTTGTGGACCCACTGAACATGTGGGCCTGTCGAACTTGTGGGCCTACTGGAACTTGTGGGCCTACTGAACTTGTGAGCCTACTGAACTTGTGGGCCTACTGAACATGTGGGCCTACTGAACATGTGGGCCAATTGCAACAGTCTCGTCGACCGTGATCTTGGTACATTATGTTGATGCTAAATATATTACATTATGTATACTAGGGTGGAGCTTAAAAATAAAAAAATATTGAATTTTTGCTGTCTTACCCTCTGAAAGTGTTTCTGTCTGTGTAAAAACATTATTAAAAAATTGACCTTCTTATCTCATCATTTAGAGGTATCAATGATGTGAAAGTTGATAAGAAAGTCAAATTATTGCGAAAAACGAAACACATGGACTTTATTATTTGATCATTGATTCAACTAAATGCAATTAATACAAGTTACACACTAACACTGCTTGGTAAATGAGTAAATGTAAATGAAATTAAATGTTAATGTAAAAATTTATAAACAGCTTAAAAAAAGTTTGAAGAAAATGTTATTAGCCGCTGAATTATGACATTGCTAAAGCTTCAAGTGTCTCCTTCTTGCTGTTAAGATACATATCTCAATGTTTCTGGACAACCTGTAGTAGAAACCAGAGGCGTAGCTAGGGGTGGGCGGGGGGTACATATGTCCCCGGGGGCCGAAGTTCAGGGGCGCCAAATGGTATATTTTACATATAATATTATATGATTTTCGAATGGGGCGCTAAAAGGTATTAAAAGTTAAAACGGTATTGTGCTCCCCGGGCGCGAGTTAAGCTCTCTTCTACTGGTGAAACCCCGGAAATTGTGACTCATGTGTCATCAACCTTGTGAATTCCATATTATGCAAATCTTTCATCAGCTGGATCATAACGACCTTAAGAGCGAGAACGGTTTCCATAGCCTGCTGAAACTCCTCCTGAAAATGCCAGCACATCTGGATCTGTTGTTAAAAATGTGTCTGGCAACTTTAGGATTTGAAACAGTAACTTTGACTTCTTTGCAGAACAAATTGTACAGCAAAAATTCAATAATATTTTTATTTTTAAGCTCCACCTAATGTATACGTAACATATTGAGTATACACACTGTAACATATTGAGTATACACACTGTAACATATTGAGTATGCACACTGTAACATATTGAGTATACATATTGTAACATATTGAGTATACATATTGTATCATACTGAGTAACAAAAATAATGGAATACGTTATATGGAAAATCGGTCAGCGGGCGACATAATTTCCGCGACACGTGTATGGCATGTTTGTATTTTGACAGTACATATTTGTTATCTGCTAGTATCTTGAACAAAAAAAGTTTTTATTATATCATTAAAATATTCAGTAATAGTATTGAGTTGAAATGACTATTTCCAGTCAATTTTCGGTTGTGGCTCCGGGTGCAGAATAAACAAGCAATTAAGCCTGTTCCATTCTGGACACAGGACGTGTTAGCGCATTTTCGTGTTATGTATCAGTACGTTTGTTAGCTTTCAGTAAATATTTGTAAATTTTGGAAATGTTTATAAATTCAATTGTGTAATGCATATATTTGTAAAAAAAAAAATTATAAAGACGTTTTTTTATATTTGAAAAAAAAATTATTGTCTCTTAAATCTAACTACAAGTGATTTGTGGTTACTGAAATAAGACTCATAATTGAAAACATTCTAAATTATAGTCATTTAATCGTCCGAAAACTCCGTCAATTATTGCATAGCTCTGATACTTTCAATTAAACTCAGAACACAGCTACTATTTCATTTGATGAGTTTCTTAACAAATCTTGGTGAAACTACGTGCTGCAGTATTTCGCACCAAATGAACGGGTTATTGAACGTACAAGGTGTATATATAATATATAAGCCCCTTTAGAGCTCCTGAAGCCCGGCCCTCAGAGGTCCTATCGCGAAATAAACTTTTGATGTACATGGCAGGCCAAGACCTACAAAATGATATATACATCATGGGTCTATGACTTATAGTTGCTGAGATATAGCGCTCCTTTATTAATATAGCTTATATAGTAAAAACGGTACTACAAATTTTCTTTTACGGCCCTGAGAGGTCAGATCGCGAAATGAAAAAAAGTCATTTTCAAGTACAAGACCTACAAAATGATATATACATCATGGGTCTAGGACTTATGGTTGTTGAGATCTAGGGTGTACACGGACAGACAAAACGGGGACAATAGAGCATTTTTTTTTTTTTCTGGAAAATGCTCTAAAACGGAACGTTATGCTTATATGAAAGTGTTAAATTGGTCTTTATGTCAAGCCTTCTGAAGTGAAGTATTGTGTTAAATTGGTCTTTAGTGTCAAGCCCTTCTGAAGTGAAGTATTGTGTTAAATTGGTCTTTATGTCAAGCCCTTCTGAAGTGAAGTATTGTGTTAAATTGGTCTTTATGTCAAGCCCTTCTGAAGTATTGTGTTAAATTGGTCTTTTATGTCAAACCTTCTGAAGTGAAGTATTGTGTTAAATTGGTCTTTATGTCAAACCTTTCTGAAGTCAAGTATTACTTCAGTCCACTGATCAGACTGTGTTTTCTAGTTTAATGAATGCAAAAGAAATAAGTTGGGAAACAACTTAATAATTAGTTCTTTAAAAGTAGCTTTTAATCAAGTAATCATGTAACATCTAGAATCTAGATAGTAGACGTGTAGTAGTGGTCTACTGTAATTGTAGTAGTGGTCAACTGTCATTGTAGTAGTGGCCTTTAGTGTTTCAGTCGTGAGGTGTTTAATATATTAATCACCCATGACAATTATTACACGTAGAATAGAAAACAAACATCAATAGAAACTTAAACTTGATAATTGTGTTCACTTAACCACGTGATTGTTGAGTAAGTGATTGTTGAGCACGTGATTGTTGAGTACGTGATTGTTGAGCACGTGATTGTTGAGCACGTAATTGCCGGGCACGTGATTTTTGAGCACGATTGTTGAGCACGTGATTATTCTTGTAGTTTTTCTGCGGACACGATTTTCAAGTGGACCCACCGTAGTACTGACCTCTAGTCTAGCACACTGCACGGAAAAATAAAAAAAAAAATAAAAAAATATCTGTTGTCAAAATACTTTCTGGATTAAAAATAAAGAATCGAATGAGTTGTAAATGTGACAGATGTTGTTGACTATATCCCCGTTGACAGAAACAAACTACCGACAACTTTTATTGTGTTATACTTGGTTATCTGTTAAAAACTCTTTCGAAAAGTCTAGGTAGATTACAAACTGAAAACAAACATTACAACGAAAAAGAAAGGTCAAAACGAAATCTTGTCCTAAATATTCCAATATTTGTTTCGTGTAATATGCACCTTCTCTTTACTGTTTTTTTAATAGTACATTTAGTCTATAAGTCAATGGTGAAGCTTTATGTTAAATGTAGTTTATTCATATTGTTCACATAGATATAAAGATGATTATTCATAAGACTTGTATATATTAGGTGTCCCAAAAAAATGAAGTTTTGAAATGTTGATGTCTCACCCCCACAGAATATGTCTGTATGGCAACAGTAGTTAACCTGCGAAATTTCAGCTCATTTGGAAAATGCTAAGAGGTCCCCCAAGAGGTTTAAAGTTCCAGATTTTGGTAAAATCATTCGCGGTCAAATCTAAAAACAGCGTTAATGTTGCATTATATGCGAAACTGATATATTAAGTAACAAATTGATGCTTAGTATTGTTTATATATTGTTGAAACAAAATATATACATCTTGAATGGTTTATATTTTTAAATTTGAAATTTAAGTAAAAAATTATGAAAAACAAAGTTTTATTCATTTTGTCAAGTTAATTCTTGAATCAATGTCAATCTGCTTTGCAAAATAATAATAATAATAGCAATGTAAATAAGCATTCCTTGCTATTTATTTTGTACTTTGTACTGGAGGGTAGACAAAAATTTAAAAAGTTCTTCAAATTTAAATTTTAGCCAGCTGTTCACGATTACACTCTGCAAATTCTTCCGATGTTTTTTCAACCACTTGGAGCAAAAATTGTCTTTGTTCTTCTCATTCTTGGTGATACTGTCATTGAAATTTTGTATCAATGCTACACTTCGCTCTGCAGAGTCATTGATACAAGCCAGATTCTTTACAAAATCTGCTGCAACTTTAAAAGATGGTGTATCTGACCAGGCTTTTGTTAGTATACTATTATACTTCATGCAATTCTTGACAAATTCCAAACACGGTGCATACATTATTTAATTAATTTTAATTATCTCGTAAAATAGAGCCAATCTAGCAAAAGCACTTACATATTCTAAATCAGCATGGTTGACTTTGTATAAAATGATTCAAATATCACTGGCAACGAAATCACTGTTTACCAGTGTTATCAATACAAGAGAAACTGGCTACAGAAATAGTTAACTATATTCTACTCTTGGTAAAGAGATATAGTGCTACAGTCACCAATCTATTAATGTATAAGACACACTGACTTCAAGCTAGTTGATTTAAAATTACAACTTACTAAAATAGACCCAGACATTGACAGAATAATGTCATTACACCAAGTTTACTTTTCTCTTTAGATTAATTCGTTCAATGAGACAAATAAAAACTACATAAATTATATTTGTATGTTTTATTCTATGTTATTTTCATAGTATCACATTACTTCTACATGGACATATTGTTACTTTGTATGTCTACATTGACATATTGTTACTCGGTATGTCTACATTGACATATTGTTACTTTTTATGTCTACATTGACTTATTTTTACTTGGTATGTCTACAACTCTACATTGATATATTTTTACTTGGTATGTCTACACTGACATATTGTTACCAGGTATGTCTACATTGAGATCTTTTTTTATTGTTTGCACTAGTTATGTCGTAAACAGAGACGGATTTAACAGCGGGTGCACCAGGTGGGACACACATATTTGGGAGCCACACATATTGGGGAGCCACACATATTCGGGAGCCACACATATTTGGGAGCCACACATATTAGGGAGCAACGCATATTTGGGAGCCACACATATTAGGGAGCAACACATATTTGGGAGCCACACATATTCGGGAGCAACGCATATTTGGGAGCAACACATATTTGGGAGCCACACTTATTGGGGAGCCACACATATTGGGTAGCCACAAAAAGACCTAATCTATGTGGAATCTAAATCATTTTGGATGACAGTCTTTTTTTTTTTTAATCCATGCATTTTCTTCTGTGTCGAGGGCCTCACCCGCCCTTACAAATATATTATGACATACATTACATTACATTACATTACATCACATTACATTACATTACATTACATCAGAGCCATTTTTGAGACGGCCTTAGGAAAAAGAAAGTATTACTTTCGGTCGGGGCGTAGAAGCAGGCTTGGATTAACCATTAGGTAAACAAGGCACGTACATTTGGGGGGGGGGGGGGGCACCACAAGTCCTCAAGAAAAATGTGTATATTGTCCGTACGTAATCGACATGACATTAGCAAATCGCTAATCAGATATTGAATCACATTATTTAACATTAATGGTTACGAACTGTTCAACTGAGCTCTTTTTTTCTCAGTGAAACGTACAAAAAATTTCAAGGAGATGGACAATGAAACAAGAAAGGTTTGATTCCTTATCTCTGATGATGATTGAGACTTGTTGCGCAAAATTAACTTTCAAAATGTACTAAAAATTTTGCCAGACGTAAATCTACAAAAAATAATTTAAAAAAAATAAATGTGTGCTCTCTTTGACTTTCTTATCAATTAATTTTAGTTACAGTATTTCTGTCTATATTACAAAATTAATTAATAGGCATACATTATTGTAGGTTTTATGTGAGTGATAGGAATACAAACATATGTGTTAAAACTGTTTTTCTTTGTTAGTATTTTGCATAATATTGAACATACCAGCGGTCAGTGGAGGATTGGGGGCTCGGGGCTGAAGGGGGCAGCCGAGTGGGTTTGTGTCTAGGGCACCAAGATCGCTTAATCCGGCCCTGCGTAGAAGATTATAATATGTGGTCCTTTAAATTAAGGGAGACCTCATAGAGGGTAGGCTATAAAGCTACGCTTTCAGGCCCTTTACAATCTGGGAACCAGAGTGCGTGCATTGTGTGCCCACGGTACTTAAATCTGCCATTGTTGAATATATGATAGCCATTATATTCAATGAATAGGCGTAGCTAGTGAGACAAAACCAGGCAGCAATTAGCGGTACATTTTTTGGTAGAAATAAATCATATTTAGTGAAGTTTAGTTTTTACTGATACGACAGTAAATGATTTATTTTCGCCACTCGTGTGATTTGTGAGCCCCCCATGCTTCATAGTAGGGCGGAGACCTGCAAACTTCATAGTAGAGCGGGGACCTGCTAACTTCATAGTAGGGCGGGGACCTGCAAACTTCATAGTAGGGCGGGGACCTGCAAGCTTCATAGTAGGGCGGGGACCTGCAAACTTCATTTAATTCTGTACGCTAATATTGATAAGGTAAGACCATTTTAATTTGTTTAGATTTTAGTGATCACAAATCTAGTGATAACTCTAGTGATAGCTTTAGTGATAACTCTAGTAACAGCTTTGGTGAAAACTTTATGAACAGCTTTAGTGATAACTCTAGTAACAGCTTTAGTGATAACTCTTTTAACAGCTTTAGTGATAACTCTAGTAACAGCTTTAGTGATAACTCTAGTAACAACTTTAGTGATAACTTTATTAACAGCTTTAGTGATAACTCTATTAACAGCTTTAGTGATAACTGTAGTAACAGCTTTAGTGATACTTTATTAAAAGCTTTAGTGATAACTCTATTAACAGCTTTAGTGATAACTCTATTAACAGCTTTAGTGATAACTCTTTTAACAGCTTTAGTGATATTTTTATTAGCAGCTTTAGTGATAACTGTAGTAACAGCTTTAGTGATAACTCTATTAACAGCTTTAGTGATAACTCTAGTAACAGCTTTAGTGATAACTCTAGAGATACAGCAATGCGATGTTTAGTATATCTCCTATAAGAAGCTTAAATTTATTTAAAATATTACATAAGAAATGTTTTCACTGAATTGTTTACATTCTGTGGCCAACCGGAATGCTTCTTTCATTGACGTCATGGTATTGATCGGTAATTGATGTACTAAGGCTACATCTGGAAACATCATGTTTTAAGATATTATTGGTATTGGTATCCCAATGTTTTAACTGATTCCAATCAATGCCTTTGTCATACAGGATCTGGTCCAATAGACACTGATGTTTTGTTTCATACCTACTCCTCCATTCACCCAATGTCTAGAAAATCAAATATTTTATTATTCAACGATTATGCTAATGAACGCGATGGGCATATGGCTAATAATTCCATCGAGATAAGATCAATACAAAAATGATGAAGCGATAAGCAAACGGGCATTATAACTGAACAATGAACAACGTCAAACTGGTCACTGGCCTAGATGTGATGGTCAGATTGTCAGATCCAATAGAGGAAACAACAACATTCGTGTAATGACTTCTAAATCCCCATCATTGCCAGGCACATCGCAACACCCCTGATTCGCACTTGATACATCGATTAAATGCAATATAATGAGTTCTTTTTTCTTTAATTCATTCTTTTTACTTGTACAATAAACTTATGTCAGTAGTCATGTTATTGTTGCCCCAGTAAAACAATAAAAAAATATCTTTGCTTGGAACAGCATTATTTACAGTTCCAGTGGAGGGGTATTGGGCTGTCCTGCACATGCATACTTAAAAAAATCTAGAAAGAGAAAGGACTGTCGCTCTTGCAGTGTCGCCTGTAGTAATTTAGGTTATCTACAATAATTACGTTAGACGGGGAGAGGGGGGATAGATTTTAACAAAGTGACAAAAAATATTTTTTTTAAATTAAAATTTGTGTGGCAAAAAAAAAAGAATGATCGATTTTTTAAGCTTGCGGTTCCTTATTGTGTGTACGTAATATATATATATATATATATATATATATATATATATATATATAACTATTAGTGTACCCGACATTGAGAGGGATAACATAGTACCACGTGACGCATTACTAATGCTTATACTGACTTGTTATGGTTATGAAATTGGTGCTTGTCCGGCCTTACGAATTGAGGGACCCAATTTAACGAATGCTTGCGAGGCCCCTCTTCTACCTACATATGTAAAAAACAATCTATATTTATCTTCACATATAACATTCTACTAGTTCACGGTACCTATATGTGTAGAAACATTTATCTTCGCATATAACATTCTACTAGTTCACGGTACCTATATGTGTAGAAACATTTATCTTCGCATATAACATTCTACTAGTTCACGGTACCTATATGTGTAGAAACATTTATCTTCACATATAACATTCTAGTAGTTCACGGTACCTATATGTGTAGAAACATTTATCTTCGCATATAACATTCTACTAGTTCACGGTACCTATATGTGTAGAAACATTTATCTTCGCATATAACATTCTACTCGTAAACGCTAACAACTATTTTGTAGTTCTAATTGTTTTTCCGAAGTCCGAAGAGTCAAAAATCAAAACTGTGGCTTATAGTTATACAGCCCCGTAACGCGAAAACGGTGTTTAGCTATAAATAGACATAAACATTGAACTATTTAGCCCTATAAATGAAATGTAAACGGTGTTTAGCTATAAATAGACACAAACATTGAACTATTCTGTCCAAACACAAGATGTTAAAAAGGGTGAGTTCAGGTTTTCTCTAATATCAAAGATCAAACTTTATTGTATGATATATGAAATGTGTCATGATATCTATTTAAAAATGTTAAATAATGTAACTTTGGTCAAGATAAAAAAAAGGAAGAAAAACTGTTTCAGACTAAATGTCATTAAACGGCCACTGGTCAAGTTGCACACTCTTCTTGTCACCGGTGAGTCACTACTACAGGAAACTGTACTTAGACAATTATTCCAACTTTGCCTGTCCACATCTAAATGTACATGTTTTTTTTTGTAATCTATTTTTTATCTCACAAAACTTCACGTGGAATCATTCAAGTCTCATGTTTCACAAATTACACGAGAAATCAAATTACCATAAAACTTGATCTCTGATTTCTTTTTTCCCCTAAAATTCAGTACCCACTTATCTCCCTTTTATTTTTTTCACTCAGAATCTTCACAGATTTCTCTCCCTCTAGTTCCACCACTTGGCACTTCTCCCCCTCCCCCCCCCACCCCCAGGACAATGATTACACCGAAGAGACTTGAAGAAATGAGAGAAAATGAGGGTCCATTTCTCCAGCTACAATAAGGAGCTATCAGCTTAAGACATCTCTGAAGAGACCGATGTCCAAGATGATTCCAGGGGACACTCAATCATGAAACGATCAGGTCAATTCCATTGCATGCTAGTAACCCCTGGGGAAAGTTCCAGACTTGTGTGTTTAACATAATAGCCAGTACATTGAGGGAGCAAGCAGTGAAACATGAAGTAGTACATGTGACCTGGGGGGGTGGGGGGGGAGATAAGTGAAACATGTAGTAGTACGTTAGACCTGGACAGAGGAGAGGTGACATAGTTTGTTATCAATGTCTGATGGGCCAACTATATTTGTTATCAATGTCTGATGGACAAACTATATTTGTTATCAATGTCTGAAGGACAAACTATATTTTTTATCAATGTCTGATGGACCAACTATATTTGTTATCAATGTCTGATGGACCAACTATATTTGTTATCAATGTCTGATGGACCAACTATATTTGTTATCAATGTCTGATGGACAGACCATGTTTTAATAATCTCTGTCTCATACGAACTACGAACATCAAATAAAAATCTTATCTCATAACTAGAAGGAATCAACTGTTGTTCAATCCCAGTATTTACATATCATTGGACACATGTCTATTATCATCTAATACTGATACATCTTCCATATCATTCATTGGACACATATCTATTATCATCTAATACTTGTCTATTATCTGGCTGTACTAGATCGCAGGCCATAGATTGCCTATATCTGGCTGAAAATTGTTTTCAAGATTACTATTTCGGCGCCCCTCTAGCTGGTGTCCTATGTGGCCGCACACGCCCACTACCCTTCCTACGATACTGACTATATACCAAAATAATTAATATTTATCCACAATAAAATGAATGATTGTAAATAGTTTTAATAATGAAATATAAAAAAATGTATAGCAAAAAAATAAAAAAATATAATTGAAATGTATTGTTCAATGTTATCAGAATAATTGATATCGCTAGATCATATTTTGCTAAGTCCACCATAAACGGTTAAGAAATTTCACATCTTAAAACACGTTTTATCAGATTTATATTGTTAGAATGAGCGCTCTGCCGACAGAAATATCTCACAGAATACACAGACTCATACATGGGCGTATTCAAGGGTGCAAGGGGGCATTACCCCCCCCCTAATTTTGGAAAAATGTCATAAAGTTCCTGAAAGTTTATTCCATTGAAGACAATGTGCATATATCAAACATAAAAAAGAATTATATCGGCAAGTATAAATGATTACATTATTGTAATTTTTAAAATAATGGTTTCAGTGTCGAACAGTTACTACACTAATAAAATAGAGTATAAAATTATAAATTACACTTATACAGCAATAAGGGGCCGTCCATAAAGTACGTCACGCTCCAAAGGGGAGGGGGGAGGGGTGTAAGAAAGTGTGACAGTTTGTGACGGGGGGGAAGGGGGTCAGGCCAAGTGTGACGTCACATTCTTTATATATTTTTTATTTTATTTCTAATTTAAATTTGTATTTTTTTAGTAAAACTTAATAGTTTTAAAAATAATTTTAAAAAATGTTGTGAAACACTTTAATTAGTTTTATGTCAAAATAACATGAAATGCATATCTTTTCAATGTGTTGTTCACAATTCCTCATGTTAGTTAGGAATTCATATTTCAACGTTATACCTTCTATATTCTTTCCTCCTGCAATCCCAATCAACCAAACAACTGTGCCTATGGCCTACGAACTTTTCAAGGGCCTACGAAAGCCAGAACATAAAGTGAAAACAAGTTCAGAATGCCAATAAAAATTAACAGTGTTTGTATTAAAGTAACAATATATAACCGTGTGAGATGATCACGTCAAACTGCATATCTGTAAATTACAGTATGTTAACTTTTCGGCTCTTTGTCTTAGCAAACTCACATATGACGTCCTCAAAAGTTTATTTATATTTCAAATAGCAAATAAGTGCGGGTGCATTCTTGAAAAAAAAGCATTAAAAAAGAAGATGGGGAGGGCCGACGACTTTGAAAGTGCCTGGGGCCAACGATGACCTTAAAATGGCCCTGAACTGATGGACTCAGAACTTCAGAAAAAGCAGATGCCGATGCTCATAAATGTCCTTCATTGTTTGATGACATTATGCCAAAATCAACAGGAATTTTAAAAGTACAACCATATGACCTTTATCGTCCATTTTTGCAGACGAGCTAACATGATCGAATTTGCAAAGTGTGTCATTTATACTTTGCCTCACAAACAATGTTGAAGAAACATACAGGACAACACAGAGCTCGGGCGCAGGAGAATGTGCCAACCCAAAATTTGCCAGAATTAACTCAGATAAAACGCCTCCGTTCTTTGAGAATCGCTGCTAGAAGGCAAAGAGAACTCATGGCAATTATTGGCAGAATGGAAAATGCACATTCAGAGGATGTTGAGTGGCTAGATGAAGTTGATCTGTCTGCAATTATTCTTCCAGGAAACGATGATGGGGAAAGACTTATGTCAGTCGTAACTATGGATGAACACTTCACTTCACCATGCATGGATGATGATGTCTAGTGAATATTTTTTTAATTAAACATAATTCACAGGCCCACTATAAACATATTTAATATAGCACAAGAGCTGCTCACATAATTTGTCAATCTAGTCCTTTTTTTTAGTTGCATTGTTTTGTTTCCATTTTTATTATTTAATCACTGGTTGAGGTCAAGTTTCGCTAATCTACTTCTTATCCTGTGTCAATAGAATGCATAATCTCAAAGTTGACCTCACCCATTGTAAATGAATAGGTGGCAGATAAATGATGTTTATTATATAATTGTCAAGTCTAATTTTTGCAATTTTTTTTTTCAAATTCAATTGATTGAGTTACTATTTCAAAGAATAACTGTGACAACTGTTGACAATTATTCTACTAGTAAAGTCATATAATAATCTGATAGTTCTTTTAATATTTATATTTTAAGTCAGTTTAATAGTGAAATGCGTTTTAAGTTTTCGATTAAATTTTAATTAGTTGTTAATTAAAATTTTTTTGAAAGTGTGACGTACTTTAGGGGGTAGGGGGTCCCGAGATTTGTGAAACTTTGTGACAGGGGGGAGGGGTGTCAAAATGGTCAAAAATAGCGTGACGTACTTTATGGACGGCCCCCTAATATTGTAATTTTAAATTATTTATTCTGGAATAAAATTGTAAACGTCTTGGTATTTGTCCAAATCGATTGATAACATGTTCTTTAAATTTTGTATACTCATCATACAAAGACCAGATAAACGATCATCACCAGTTGTTGAGCGTAGCTACGTTTTTACTCGTCCTAGTGCTAAATGATCTCTCGATTGTGCATGTTGTTACTGGAAGAGCCAATGCTGTCACACCACGTGACATCTGCTCTATGACTGAAATGCCAGTTGTCTCGTCGGCAAGTTTAGAAAATGCAACTGAATTATTTGCTTCACGAACAATGTCTTCACGCAAGAGAGATACAAAAATTTCGATTATAGTGTTTTACGTTGTTGGCGAGATATACTTAGCGCTACAAGAACCAATTGACAAATGATTACCAAGAACTTTATCTCCATATTCAACACGAAACTTTAACAGTCATAAAAATTACCAGAATTTGATTCTTTTCCACCAAGTGGTAAATCATGCATGCCGCAAAATAGGATTGTAGAAATGATAGATATATATCTATGGTAGAAATGATGGGACCCAGTGGCCAGTTTGTTGCGATTTTCTTGAATTTGTCTTCTAAATGATGAGTTCAACTGCTCATCTATAGAAACTGCTTTGGTTTCCAATAATGCAACAAAATTGCTTGCATTTTCATGAGAGTCTTTGTGCCATGTGCTTTGCATGTGGCTACGTGCATCTTCGTTGAAATCTTTAAATTTTGTGTTTGTTTTGATGACAAATGACCCCTGAACATCTCGAATTACTTTTTGCGGAAACAATACGCAATATTTGCAAAAGGCACCTTTTAACATTTGCTAGTATACAAGCCATGGCGAATAGTCTGATAACCATGTATATCTAAAATATCTGTTTCCATCACCGTCAGCTCTAAAATCACACTTTTTATCAGCGGTCCAACAATCACGAATGAGCTGCAATTTCAACTAATGATTAGTCAGATGCTGCTGAAGCCCCAAAATCTTCTAATAGCGGCATTTCGGAATTCCGCGATTGCTCTATTTTTCGTTTTCTTGAGCTTGTAAAAAAAAATTCTGATATCCATCTTTTTATATTAATTTTATTTTTGAATGTCTGAATTAATTTAGGATAAATTAAACATGCAATTAAGCCTGTTCCATTCTGGACACAGGACGTGTTAGCGCATTTTCATGTTATGTATCAGTACGTTTGTTAGCTTTCAGTAAATATTTGTAAATTTTGGAAATGTTTATAAATTCAATTGTGTAATGCATATATCTGTAAAAAAAATATTATAAAGACGTTTCTTTATATTTGAAAAAAAAATATTTTCTCTTAAATCTAACTACAAGTGGTTTGTGGTTACTGAAATAGGACTCATAATTGAAAACATTCGAAATTGTAGTCATTTAATCGTCCGAAATCTCCGTCAATTGTTGCATAGCTCTGATACTTTCAATTAAACTCAGAACACAAGCTTACTATTTCATTTGATGAGTTTCTTAATAAATCTTGGTGAAACTACGTGCTGCAGTATTTCGCACCAAATGAATGGGTTATTGAACGTACAAGGTGTAGAATGGGGCTATATATATAATATATAAGCCCCTTAGGAGCCCTGAAGCCCGGCCCTCAGAGGTCCTATCGCGAAATGAACTTTTAATGTACACATGGCAGGCCAAGACCTACAAAATGATATATACATCATGGGTCTAGGACTTAAGGTTGCCGAGATATAGGGCGCTCCTTTATTAATATAGCTTATATAGTAAAAAACGGTACTTTATAAGGCCCCTTTTACGGCCCTCAGAGGTCAGATCGCGAAATGAACTTTTGCTGCACACATGGCAGGCCAAGACCTACAAAATGATGTATACATCATGGGTCTAGGACTTATGGTTGTTGAGATCTAGGGTGATGACGGACAGACAGACAGACAGACAGACAAAACGGGGACAATAGAGCATTTTTTTTCGAAAATGCTCTAAAAATTCACTCAGTGGCAGACGATTATAATATAAACAAACAAGGGTTGCCAGATAAAAGAAAAACTGAATGCAAAAACATTTTCGAATGCCCAATCAAGTTATAGAAGGCAAAATAAACAAACAAAATAAAAAATCGGAACCTTCTTGTGCTAGTTGTCAAAATGTTTGAATTTTCAAATGCATTTATTTATGTCAATATAAATAATTAATGTTATACTTGAATTTAATCGAAAAATGAAACTGTATGGCATTGTCAGTTAAATTAAAAAAAAAAACGTGTACTTGTGCCCCCCCCCCCCCCCGGGAAAAATTTCTAGCGACGCCCATGCACACACAACAGGCTATTTCAAAATTTATTCTTGTCTCAAAATTGTAATATAATGGCTAAAATAGTTAAAAATCCAAATGGAGCTAATTTATATAAGTACACTGTATACTAAAATTTATATAAAATTAATGTTTCATACATCATCAATTTATGTCATTGATCGGAGAATTAAATTTGCCTCAAGTTCAAATTAAACTTGGGTAAAACTTTCATTTTGAGTCTGTAAAAGAGACAATGGAGTTAATTTTGTAAAAAATTTACATAGTTGACGACAAAAAAATTCAAGTTGTTGATGGACGACCGCTAAGGCATGTTTGTAGCTGCTTATATGGTTCAGTGTTGAAAAAAACTTGCTTTTCTTTAGTAAAAACCCGATATCGGATTAAACAGTAAACAATAATACTGTCATCTACAGAAGAGTTTGTACCACAATCTTCCAAGATGGTTTTGCAAGAAACTATAAATCGTTTATTTGACTTTTCCACTGGAAATGGGACAATCATTTTGGTATTTTTGCTAACCATGTTGTTGACCGTATATTTAGGTAATTATTTAAAATATCGACAGATGCCACCAGGTCCTATCGCGCTACCATATATTGGCAATTTACTGACATTAGCTACTGCTGGTAGTAACCCAAGTGACATATTTATGAAGATGAAAGAGAAATACGGAGATATATACTCACTGAGGATTGGTTCAACACGTTTTGTTGTTCTTAGTGATCATAATCTGGTAAAAGTAAGTTAAGCTACAATATTTCATTAGTTTAAATGTCATGTTAAACCTTAAGCCCGAGATTTTTTTAACTATTATAAGTATTAAAAAACCTGAGTAAAGTTTTAGTCAAGAATGTCAGTTTTAATATTAAGCTAAGTAACATGCTACTAAGTATCTAACACCATTTTGCCTTACTGAAGATGTAAATGTGATATAAAAAAAAATTAGAGAATTATGATAACCTAAGTATAATTTAATTATGAACTCATATTTATGTCTAAGTCTAAGTACTAGAACTTTAAGTACATAACAGTAACACCTTTGATATTTGAGTGGGGGGGAGCAAAATGATAAAGGTAGGACAGATATATATATATATATATAAAAGGCATGATGTAATAAGTGGATTATTACTAAATGTCATAAAACATCATTTGTAGGCCACATTACAATATTACTAGTAGGATTTGTGCTTGGTTTCATCTTGCTTCTAAGCAATAACTAAATTTATTACTTTTCTAAAGATTGAAGAGCTTTATATTTTCTAATTTGCATTTTTATTTATAAATTTGGTTGGCTTAAAAATTTTTTTTAACCATAAACTCATTTTAGAGCAAAGGGCCTCATCATTGCACACAACCCTGAAATGCCCTTTTCACACACTCACTCCCTCCTTATAGGGCTTGGTTGTTTTAACTCATGTCATCAAGACTGTCTCCAGATAATCACTGAGGGGCTGACCTTTTTTTTGGCTTTAAAGTGTTAAAGGTTCTCATCCTTATTGTTATTATATTATTCGTGATTAGCTTTTAGGTGGATTCAATGTTCACTTATTCGGTACACAGTCATGAAAGGTTATGTCCACAAAAAAAGATATGTAAATAATGACAAATCTTCATTTGTATACAATAATCATTGTATTTTTTTTTAGGAAGCTTTTATCAAACAGGCTGATATCTTCAGTCATAGGCCATATGATAACATGTATATGATAAAAGTTAATATTCAACATTTAGGGGCCGGTAAGTGACTTTTTTGGTTGGTTTAACAACTATTTTTTTATCTAACAACTAATCTAAAATGTTGTATTATATCTACTCTCTTATATCTTTAAAGTAGATCTTCATTGTTTTTTTTTTATGAAAAACCTGAATAAAGTGAGACATCACATCTTCTCATCCCAAACTTTTCACTTTAGAATTGAAAGGTTTCACAAGCAGAACAAAAGACTCACTTCCCAAACCAAATTAAGCTTAGGGTTTGCTTGCACCAGGTACAGCTACAGCAAACTTTCGTCACAGGCATAAACAGCTTGTTCAATATTTTGATGTGACTGGCAGTATTTGCCACTGCACAGATGTTGACGGCCTTATGAGAAGTCTTGGTGTCGAACACATTGTTGAAGATTGGCGACTGTTCATTGACTCGTCAAAGACTAGCTTAAAAGCAGTATTGTTGCACAATGGAAACAAATATGCTTCAGTACCAGTTGGATATTCTGCCCACATGAAAGAGACATATGAAAAAATGTCGGAACTGTTGGAAACAATACGTTATCGCGTGTACAACTGAAATATCTGCGGCGATCTAAAAGTAATAACTATTTTGATGGGAATGCAGACAGGGTACACAAAGTACATGTGCTTGATATGCGGATGGGACAGCCGAGATAAGAAGCACCACTATACAAAAAAGAATTGGTCGATCAGAGACAGAATGCAACCAGGAAACAAAAACGTTCTTCACCAACCGTTGGTTGATCGTGACAAAATTCTCATGCCACCGCTTCATATAAAATTAGGACAGCAAATCGGATGCATTTATATACCTATGCAACAAGATTCCAGAGCTCGGTTATGCTAAAGTCAAGGAAGGTATTTTCATAGGTCCACAAATAAGAAAAATCATGGCCGATGAAGACTTTCAAAACACTTTAAGTCATCCTGAAAAAGATGCGTGGGTGGCATTCAAGTCAGTCATAACCAATTTTCTTGGAATAAGAAGTCTGTCGACTATGAAACAGTTGTAAAGAAATACATTAGTGCCTACAAACACCTGGGATGCAATATGTCTCTGAAAATTCATTTACTCGATTCACATCTAGACTTCTTCCCAGAAAACCTAGGCGCAGTAAGCGATGAACATGGCGACGCTTCCACCGGGACATTTCTGTGATGGAGTCACGCTACCAGGGCGGTGGAGTGCAGCGATGTTAGCTGACTACTGTTGGACTCTACAACGCGACTTGCCAAGTACTCAGTACAAGCGGAAGTCCACAGCCAAGAAATTCAAACCGTGAACATTTTAAACATTTTACACATGCATTTGACTTTAAATGGAATATATTTTTTACATATAATTTTATTAGTTAGAACTGTTTTCATGCTTGTGTTTAATATTTTTTTACATTAACTGCAAAAGAGAATATATGGTTTAAAATTTCATTTTTATACATATTGGAGTATTATAACTATAATAAAAAAATTAAGATTGCGGATTTCTTAAAATTGGAGGCTGATAGAGACAAATGGTTTGCAAATTCGAAATCAGCATGTGTAAATTGAGTATGATTAGATGATGGGTACCAAGAAATCCACGATAAATTATTTTTTGTTTTCCAGTGTAATCGGTTTTGTGCAAGCCCATACATTTTTGGCTTGAGCTAAATACTGGAAGCCACCCTCTTGGCTTTTTAAAAAAATTAATTTAAATGTTTTGTGCTTTTGTTATCCTAGTTAAAATTATTATAAATTAAAAGTTTGTATGTGTATGCATGTGCACTCAAAGAAAACTAGTATTAATGCTGATAAGCAAAATATGAACAGAATAAAAAAAAAACACTAGAAATGAATGTAAAAAAAGTAAAGTTCCCTTAGCCTAGTGGGTTATCAGGGCAGATGTAGTGTAAGATTCATCTGTTTCCATAACCTTGTCATATGAAGGGATTGCATGGTTAGCATAGTACCCTGCCACTTTTACTTCCCCAACTTTAAAGCTGGGTGGACTTGGGGGACTTTACACCAAATTTCACCAGGAAAAATCCCTATTTTCTCACAGAGGATCAAACCCAGGACACTGAAATGAAGGTGGCATGTTACATTCGACAGAACCTACGAGTACAAAAGTAGGATTTAAAGGTAATACATTATTTGCGAAAGATTTTTATGGAAAGGGAATTCCATACCAAACGGCTATCATCACACTCTTTTCTTACTTACGCAATGGACTCTGATTTGTATAAATAATATTTACTGTATTTTATGGGGGTCCACAAACCACTACCCCCATTCTGTCTGAAGCTACAGCTCTTATTAGGGTATTAAAATTGTTTTTATGGAATAAATGGAGACACAGAATTAAACTAAACAGAATGATGAGGAGTGTTTCGGATTAGTACCTATTTTTTTGTACTTAACAGATGAAACAAATAAAAAAAAATTTCAGTGTTGTTGTACATAAATGAACCAAGGTTTATCATGCATCTCCAAAGACTCCAACTGCAGAGTCACTGATAAGAGTGCAGTTTTGTTTTCCTGAGACCAGGTCTAAATTTTTATTACCCATCTGTTATTCAGCTTTTATAGGGAATATCTTTGAATTGACAAAGTTGTTTAAGAAATCTTGGTTTTAATGTATCAGTATGTCAAAACTCTGTGTATTTAATACCACTTCTATTCAAAAACATAATTCTTATAAATAGACCTACCCCAACACACGACGGATGGCCGAGTGATGTCGAGGATGGCCGAGTGGTGTCGAGGATGGCCGAGTGGTGTCGAGGTTCGACTGTCAACCTGAAGGGCATGGCATCAATGTTCATTGAAAATCGTGGTATTTTCTCAGGTGAAAGTTGGTTAAAATCCCACAAGCTTTAAATGGGTACCTGACATAAGTTGGGGAAGTAAAGGCAGTTGGGCATTGTGCAAACCACACAATCCCTTTATGAGCAGAGGTTACAGAAACAGATGAAATCTACACTACATCTGCCCCGATGGATTTGTTTATTTTATATTTTGTGGATTGTGCAGGCCACCAAAGTATAAATGTACTATGCACATTGTGCAGGCCACCGAAGTATTAATGTACTATGTGCATTAGGGTACAAAAAGTTCTGGAACCCCTGGTATATTTTATGGTAAGTGTACTTGTAACAAGTAAAGTGACTTTCATGTAGTCCTAGAAAAAACAAATATATTTTTCATCATTTCTACTTTAGCCTCTTCTGTTCAGCTTGATGTTTCACTATTTTTTTTTTTCCATTTTCTAAATCAGTCTTTAAACTCCAATACCAGGGCTAATACTTAGCAGTGGTCAGGTATGGAAAGAACTGCGTAAAATCACTTCAACTGCTTTGAGAGATTTTGGAGTTGGAAAGAAAAGTATTGAAGAGAAAATACTTGAAGAAGTTCATGTTGTGCTTGCAAGCATAGAGAACCAAAATGGAAGACCTTTTAATATTAAGCCTTTGCTTACCGATTCTACTTCAAATGTGATTTGCAATGTTTTATTTGGATCAAGGTAAATTTATTATTTTCTAAACAATACTCAAAGCCATTTGTTCTCAAACTGTAGGCTATTAACCCCTGGTAGGTCACAGAGGTTGTGAGGTCTTGCAAAATGACATATTGCTAGATAAAGGCTGCATTTTAATAATAATTATATTAGTGCATGAAAATTTTCATATTTTTTTAAACATGAACTGAGAAACTTTGAGAAATCCTATTGGATTTTGAATCCATATTTAAAGTAAACAATCACAATTATATTCCTGACTGAGGATTAGGAATTATTTAATTTGTCTGTTAAAACTGCAACAAATTCTTTAGACCATACTAAATTTTTCGTTTTGGTTGTCCATTCAAAAGGCACATTCATATTTAGGCAGTACAGCAATAAGAAGACTACTTCCATTTACAGCTTTATAAACAAACATGGTGGCAATTAGTTTTGTGAATATTGCAGTAAACTACAAATAGTAAATTGTGAATATTGCAGTAAACTACAAATTGTGAATATTGCAGTAAACTACAAATTGTGAATATTGCAGTAAACTACAAATAGTAAATTAACTTCACCTTAAAATGACAAAAAATATAATTAATAATGAGACTATTGAAATCAAAATAGGGATTTAGAAATTTCAACTATTTGGGATATTGTAATCAGCTTTTGCGAATTTATAACCAATCTCCAGTTTCTCTTTCAATTCATAATTTTGAAAGTTCTATATATCCTAATCGGGATCCATAGATGAGTTAAATTTTTCAGAATCAGTAAACATTTTTGGCATCATCTCACCACTCATTACAATAGATGTCAATATTAACATACACATTTATCTCACCACTCATTACAATAGATGTCAATATTAACATACACATTTATCTCACCACTCATTACAATAGATGTCAATATTAACATACACATTTATCTCACCACTCATTACAATAGATGTCAATATTAACATACACATTTGAGCTGATAAATATCCATTTATATTTTGTGTCTTTTTTTTATATACAGTGAGAAGAGCTGTAGCCATTTGAAATCGTAAATTTTAATTACACTGGCTAGATAACGACAATGCTGTGATTCATTTAAGATATTATAATGCTCAAGCTCAATGTATTAATTCATTTTCTTTCTTCTTTTTAGGTTTTCCTATAATGATCCAAAGTTTATGGAGTTTCACTGTATGCTGGCTGATATTGTGAAAGAGAACCCCGTTAATGTACCTGCCAATTTCTTCCCATGGATGAGACATTTACCACATGTTCAAAAAGTAAATAAGGCTAATATAAAACTTTAAAATTTATTTTATTTTCCAATAAGGCTAATAAAATTGTCTTGTGTACTTTACTTTTTGAAAAATACTTGATTCACATTTTGTTAGGACTACCATTATTTATCTTAAAAGTCAGAATACGTCTGTTATAAGCCAGAATACGTCTGTTATAAGCCAGAATACGTCTGTTATATCTTTCAGCAAATTCAGAAGTTCCTCAATGTTTTTAAATCAGCTGATAAATTTATTGGGGATCAGATAGCTGAACATGAAGCAACATTTGATCCCAGCAATTTGAGAGATTTTATAGACTTGGTATTAGATGTCAGGATGAAAAACACAGACAGTATTCAGTTTACAGGTGAAACACAGACAGTATTTAGTTTACAGGTAAAACACAGACAGTATTTAGTTTACAGGTAAAGAAACAACAAAGTTGATCCTTTAATAAATTCTAACTTTGAAAAACTTGTCACCAAAGTATTATTACTAAAATATCTTCATCACAAATAATATTTCATGTATTTGAAATGTACAAACACACTGACATTTTGACATAAGTGCATTAGATTACTAAAACTGCACATTTGTTGTTAGAATTCTTTATAAACAGAAATATTACTGTTAAGAAATGTGGAATCAGTCACAGGGAAGAGACATAATAACATGGAATTTTTATTAATGTTTTCTAAAGACAACAACCTGAGGAATGTTATTGTGGACTTGTTCCTGGCTGGATCAGATACTACAGCATCTACCTTATACTGGGCCATGCTGTTGATGGCGGATAATCCAGATATACAGATAAAATGTCAGAAAGAAATAGATTTGGTAATTTTTCTGTCATTAAATATATCAGATAATTAAATAATTTTGGCTCAGAGTTTTATGACAGGTTTTTTAAAACTATTTATAATTGTAACATATTCTATTGACAGCTCTTGACTTTGAATTAGTTCACATTAGTTAAACATGTATTTGACTAAAATTGCATATTTAACACTATTTAAACTTCAGATTGTATTTTATAGTTTTTTTCAGTTCATGGTTCTTAAGTCATGAAAAGAAAATCATTTCTTATAAGGTTATCCCAATTAAAGTGAAGATATTATTTTCACAATTTTTATCAGCTTTGTTTTCTACAAAATGATTGTGAATAGTGCAGGCCACCCAAGCACATGCATTTTTTTTTCTGAGGATTCAAGCAAGATTTCTTTTGAAAATGAGCATTTATTTCATCAAGCATTTAACATTGAATTTCTAAAGGTAAATAATTCTTCTGGTTACAGGTACTGGGTGTTAATAAAGAAGTTTCATTAACTGACAGAGCCAGTCTCATATATACTGAAGCAACAATGATGGAAATTCTAAGATTTCGCACTGTTGGTAAATAATCTGTTATATTATGTTATAACTATCACTTGAATGAACACAGAAACATGTCAAGATTACATTCTCTTCTGATGTTTGTTTTATCACACTCAGCTCAGGTCTCGTTTCCCCACTGTACATCTTGTGACACAGAACTTGCTGGATACTTCATCCCTGGGAACACCATCATCCTGGCCAATATCTGCGCCCTCCACAGTGATGCTAAATATTGGGAGAACCCAGAACTTTTCACTCCTCAACATTTCTTAGATGCTAATGGAAATATTACTAACAAGGACAAACTCATGGCATTTTCAGCAGGTAATTATTATTTGATTTGTGCAGGTAAATGTAAATTTATCATTCTTGACTGTCCATTAATTTATCTAGCCATTAAAAAAAATAGTAGTGAAATTTTGACACTCCTATTTGATCATAAATTTTAATCTTCAAAAGCTGCATGTCAACCTTTAAAAAGATTTAAAACTTCAAAGAATTTTTCTATGTATCAGTGCCCTATTAGAGAAAACATTTGGTGACGAAATAGAAGGATTGAGTGACAAAATGGGAGGATCCAGTGACAAAAAGGAAGGATTGAGTGACAAAATGGAAGGATTGAGTGGCAAAATGGAAGGATTGAGTGACAAAATGGGAGGATCCAGTGACAAAATGGAAGGATTGAGTGACAAAATGGAAGGATTGAGTGGTGAAATGGAAGAAAGGATCCAGTGATGAAATGGAAGGATTGAGTGACAAAATGGAAGGATTGAGTGGTGAAATGGAAGAAAGGATCCAGTGACAAAATGGAAGGATTGAGTGACAAATTGGAAGGAAGGATCCAGTGACAAAATGGAAGGCTTAAGTGACAAAATGGAAGGATTGAGTGACAAAGTGGAAGGATTGAGTGACAAAGTGGAAGGATTGAGTGACAAAGTAGAAGGATTGAGTGGCAAAATGGAATAAAGGATCCAGTGACGAAATGGAAGGATTGAGTGACAAAATGGAAGACTTGAGTGACAAAATGGAAGGATTGAGTGACAAAGTGGAAGGATTGAGTGACAAAATGGAATAAAGGATCCAGTGACGAAATGGAATGATTGAGTGACAAATTGGAAGGAAGGATCCAGTGATGAAATGGAATGATTGAGTGTCAAATTGGAAGTAAGGATCCAGTGACGAAATGGAAGTATTGAGTGACCAATTGGAAGGAAGGATCAACTAACAAAATGGTAGGAACGAGTGACAAAATGGGTGGAAGGAATGAGTGATGAAATGGAAGGAATGAGTGAAGAAATCATTTTAAACAATATTTCCAACTCATGAACATTTCTTTTACTTGGATTTTCATTATTTTAAACTCAATTCGTTCATTGTTGTAATCATTTATCAGAAAACAGAAATTAATAAGTTGAATAATACTTGTGAGACCAAAGTTTATATTTTATAGCAATAGAGAAAAGTATGGTCTAATTGGAAAGCAAAATTTGGTATGTACAAAGTAGTCTGATATACAAAATATCTCATTATATACATGCGAGAAAGTTCATGACACTTGTTGATTAGATTAACGAGAAATGTTTTATGGAATTATTCAATGCATTGGCCATGGGGGCTAAATAAGAAAAAATGAATGCAAATAAGGCAAGCAAGCTATTGATGCTATAAGTTTGGACAAGGTGGAGAATAAGTGAAAAGTTAAGACAAAGAAAAAATGTAAACATAAGTACAAACATGGGGGTAGAAAATAATAAAAAATAATTTTCGTCTAATTTAAAGAGATTTAATTATTTTCATGTGTTCTTTAAGGCTCTGAGAAATTAGCTTTCTGATCTCTTAAAAGATGAGCAGCTTTCATAGATCATGGACTATGATCTCTTGAACTTTTAAATGCTTTTTAAGTTCTTGATTTGGATGGAATATTTGGAAGACTGTATGTTATTGAAGACATGATTCACCAAAGAAAAATATTGCTTATTAGGGAGCCGCACCAAACTCATTCGGCCATTTTTGTTATTTGTTAGTATAGCAGCCTGACCTGCCTTTGAACTAAACATCATAACGTTTACCTCAAAATAATTAAAAATGTTTACTTTTGATTTAGGTCCACGATCTTGTGTTGGTGAAACTTTGACCAAAATGGAACTTTGGTTATTCTTTACCAGTATTTTACAAAGCTACACTGTGAAACCAGTTGAAGGTCAAACTGTTGATCTGACAGCACACCAAGGTGTCACTTTTCAAGGTTTACCTCAAAATTTGATCTTCATTCACCGCTAACTATGTTTTGATTTTTCTTGTTATTTTACATGTTAATTTTACATAAATGTTAAAGGATATTGTAATTTGTTTCATGCATAAAAAACATTTATGTGATATTTTAAAAATGTTAGCCAGCTTAACAGCAAAACTATTTTATATTACATGTATTTAGAGTTTAGATTTCAAATTTTTTTATTTGTTAAAGATACTATAACACTCCACATCACAATAACAAACAGTCCAGATCACAATAACAAACACTCCATATCATAATAACACTCCACATCATGCAGTATCTGAATATTTCAGTAGTTCCATTTTTAAATGTCAGGAAACAAAAATATTCAGAAGTAATTGATTTTCTCCTTATACAGTGAAATGTCGCTATAACGAAATTGACGGGGACTCGAAATTCTTTTGTAATACTGAAAATTTGTTACACTGAAACGGGGGGGGGGGGGAGCGGCAGTTTTGACATTTTCTATTCTTAATATGTGGATATAGTTCATTTGGGTATCAATGGGTATCAATGCATATATATTGTGGCATTTTACACATTTCTCAAAAGATATTTAGCTAAAAATGTTACATTTTCTTTCCGCTTATTTCTTATTAGTTTTCGTTACTTAGCGCTAACGGTAATTGAACTAAGGGGCATAACTCATTTATTTTTGTAACAGTTGTTTAACATGACTTACTCCCCTTGATTTATTAGACCCACTTGCGATGTGCCTATTACGGCTCTCTTACTCATATTGTCTCATCAATGAAATAATTTATATATTTAAAAAAAAAAAAATGTTTATTTTTTTAATTAGAATTATTTTTAGTACAAATAGAAAAAAAGTATAGTTATATCACAAAAAAGGTCAAATAAATCACTCTTTTATTCTTCACTTCATGTATTATTAATTTAATACTGGTACCGGTAGTTTGTTAACATTATCGATTTCTTTTTAATCCAGCGATGGTGGTTGTCCTATGACGTCTTAACTCTCTTCCTCTCCCCTTTCCCCACCTTGCTAAATCTCTCATCTCATCCCTTCCCCGTTCGTTGTTACGTAATTATGCCCCCCCCTCCCGCTCTCCCAAGACGACACTTGACTCAGCACCGCGCCTAGTGGAATTAATTTTTACTATCTGTCATCAGTAGAGGTTAAAGGTTACCATAACATCTTACTCCTCTCACATTCCCCCTTCCCATTATCTGTGAATGTCGCTGAGCTCAAGTTGACTTGAAATTTAGAAATTTGCCGAATTCATTTTTTTGTTTTTGGTAAGAGGATAAAATAAAATATCAGCAAAACGGTTATTTTTTTCGCAATACTGAAAAAAGAAATTCATTACAACGACAGTTTTTAACAGATGTTATATAAGGGAAAAGGCGAAAAAAAACATTCGCTGTACTGAATAATTCATTACACTGGCGTTAGTAATAACGAGATTTCACTGTATCAGCTTCATATTTCATTTTGTCATCTTGCTACTGCCACTTTGACATATTAGCATACCACACTTAATGTAGAAATTATGATTGCAGAAACGACAGCACAAATTATATATATACAGATGTATATTTATGTATTATAAATGAAATTTTCTTAACAGAATAATGAAATCCACACATTTAACTTTTAAAATAAACTATTATTTCTGAAAATGAAAAATATTTTGTAGAAATTTCACTGCCAGGTGACTTTTACTAATTTAATTTTTTTTTTTTTTTGTAAAAACAATAATAAAATTATAATACATGTTATAAATACTTTATATAAATATTTTAATGGCATTAAATTTGCTTGAATTAAAGTTTACATAAATGGCTTTTTGAAGATCGGATTTTTCATTTTTACATGTTTTATTTCTATCATGAACAAAATTTGTGATTAATTTGTAAAATTTTCAAGTTGATACCTTCAATTTTCATGAAATACTATTATTTAAATAGAAACTGGCGTCTTATATCCTGTATTCTGATGAAAGTAATGTGCAGTATGTCTTATTTGTTTAATATTCAGTATATTCTTTCTTAAAATGTGTACATTTAAATAGTTAAGTAATATAAAAATATGAAGGACAAGAAAACAGACACAAAAATTGAATAATTAATTCAGTCAATCTTTTGCATATCAAATTTAAAGTGTTATGAGCACAACCGAGCATTAACTAAATAAAAAAATGACCAAAAAATTTTTGAAAGAAAAAACTATTTAAAAAAATCACAGCAAGTAGCCTTGAACTATTTCAATGACATAAGAAACATGTTTGAGTAATAATGGGAGCTAACTGCTACACAGAACTATTCAAGTGTGAACAAAGAAATATATCCTCAAAAAAAATTCACTATAAACACAAAAAATGTAATCTCGAAAAACAAATTTAAAATTTCAGAAAATATTCATATTGCACATTAAATGAATAATTAAGTATAGTGTGCTGATTATAGCAAAAATAAAATGACTTAATTCTTTTATTTAGCAATATACAGTTCCTAAAACAGCTTGAACTATCAAGTTATACAAATAATAAATGTGTATACCAGTACTAAAACCGCTTAAATTTAGTATTGTTGGTTTACATTTTAATGTAATATTATAAACCACTTGTTAAATACACTGTAAACATTATGAACATGTGTAGTGCCATAAAAATTTCATTTGTAATTGCAGCTGATAAAGGTTTAGTAGAAAGCTTGCACAGAAATAATAGCAACAAAAACTATGAACAATAGCTACCTTTTATCAGACAAAGTGTGAAAGTATACTTATGCAATAAGGAAAACTAAGCATGCATATGGTAAATATAAAAGTTTATCTGGACATAAGCAACTATATTTTTAGAAAAAAGTTTTTCATGTGTTTGGCTTGGACCATCTCAGTGACAGGTTTCTACAAATAAAACTTTAAAAACAAATTGACAGATAAAAAACTAAGTACAACTTTAACGTAAAATTACATTTAATTGTCTGAAAAATTGTAACTTTAAGACTGACCTTCAGCCATTTATATAATATCCATAAATGAAGTTTTATTTTTTTTTAAATAAACAGATTATGTATATATTGATAAGTAGATGGATTTATATATAAATATATTAGTTTTCAAGATCTTAACCTGTAAGGTGGACATTTCTGAACTAGAAAGGTATAAATTGGAGACATCAAGGGAAACATTTTATTGATTCACAGGCAGATTATCCATACTGGGTTTAAGCACACAGTTTAGGCCTTAACTTCATTCTCCTTTTTCAATCAAACTGGAAAAAGTTCAAATAGTGAAAATTCAGACATATCTAAACTAAATACATTTAGTGAATTTATAGCTTGAATACACTGTACTGACTTTCATCTTTTTTTTTTAAATACTAGTCCAGCATATGATATTCCATTTGTCATTTAACTATCTGTGATATTCCTTTTAAGTCCGTAAATTATATTTATTTTGAAATTCAAATGAAATATATACTATGTCCAGTACATTGCTTTCAGGTTGGCAATGACACTAAAAGACAAACTATGCCTAGTAAATTGTATTTAAGTTTGCACTGATATCAAATGCTAATTTGAATATAAAATACTAGACTAAGTATTTCTTCAATTTCAATGACAACTTATATATATTACAGGAGACAGTGTGTCTTATATCAATGCCAACTTAAGTTCAATACAAGCCTATTAGCTATTTATTTGTTTTTAAATCTTACCTTCTTTGACTTGAAAGAATATCTAAGATAAAAAATAAAATACAAACATATATAAATATAGCATTATGAAAAAAAATCAAAGACGAATTTTTAAAGTACGATAATCGAAAAGTTTTATAATATATAGTACTATAAAATACAATAAATCTAAGTATTGTAAATACCTTCGTTTTTCTTTACGGAGGGCAAACTTTCCAACACTTTAACAACACATTCTTTAAAAGTAGTATTGGATCCCTCTGCCTGATAGTTTTCTAACATGAGTTTATGAACAATAGCTAACATTTCTAAAAGAAAAAAAAAAAACATTAAGTTTACATGTAATTTTCGGATCTATAGTTCCATAATCCAAACCTGAAAATAAATTATCACATATAACTGCTGGTAACATGTACAAATAAGTAAGTCACAAAAGGAGGCAAGCATGAAAAAAACATTTACACTTAAGAAAAAAAAGGTACTAAATAAAAACATATACCTGGCTGTTTCTGTACAGTCGGCACATTAGCCAACAACTTCAAAACTTGCGCTTCAAATTGATCCGCTTCAGACTGTTGACATTTGAGCATCTTGCTTAGATCACTGTTTAAACTTTGGTTATGTGCTGCGCTTGCCTTGTAAAACTCCACTTGATTTTCTAATGTCTGTATCCTTGCTTGATTGCTTACTAACTTGTCAACAGCAAGTTTAATAACATCCTTGGAGAAATGTTCTTCTCCGGCATCTACTTGCCTTCTCAATGAAGCCATGTTATTTACAAACTGAAAAAAAAGTAATAAAAAATGATTAACAAATTAGATGAAAAAAAATAGCAAAACTATTCTAAGAGTCGCTCTAGGCTTATGGCCACCATGTGCATGCATACAACTGGTTGCCGCTTCGCATGCCATAGTCAGTAGGCCGTATTGTATTTCTGTTCCATATTTATATTTAACACTTAATCGACGAACTTTCACCAAAATTTTTCCCTTCCTATTTCCCAACTTTTTTTTGGGGCCCCATCTGCTTTTGAGGGTGTTATATTTAAAAAATTCATTAAAAAAATAATTAACGATCAATTAACTTAAAAATTTCAACACAGAGACAAAATTGATTGTAGATTGATAAGAAAAAATATTTAATATGAATAAGATAAGTTGAATTAAAAAAATAAATAAATATATTAACAAAAAAATGTGTCCAGTCAAAATTCAACTCGTGTCTAAGAGTCTTTAGTTGTTAGCGATACGCAGTGGCTACAGATACAACCGGTTTTACTCCCTATTTTTTTTCGGGTACAGACAGCAAACGATGACGTCAGTAAACAGAATGAATGAGAACTCTTATTTACGGCAGACGTTGATGATGTCATTTGCTGTTAATAATTGGAGATATTTTTATAATATTTATTTTTTTTTAAATAAATACGGCTTTGAATTATTTTGAATTACAAAATAAGAATATAGGCCTAAAACTAGGTCAAAAGGAAGTGAGAACATAACAGAGCAATTTTTTTCTAATCTTCTTCTTCTTCCTTTGGCTCCACAGCCCATTTAGGCCCCTAGCCTGCCATACTACACTTCCCCCGATCCATAGTCTTCTGCCTCCACTCTCACTCCTATGGCTTTAAGGTCTTTCTCCACTTTCTCCAACCATCTGCTTCTTGGCCTGCCTTTAGGCCTTTTCTCATTAGGTGTTGCCTTATATATCGTTTTCGGACCTCTGTTGTTTTCCATTTTTTCTAATAGTACATTAAAACTAAGCTTAGTTTGTGTGATGCGCTGGCAGGATGGATTAGGAACGTGGGGTTGACTTACTTTTATGCAGACTATCCAGGTTCGATTCCTGACAGAGACATTTTTTTTTCCTATACAAAATGCCATATATGAAGCAAAAGAATGTAAAAATTGATTTTAACTTTAAATTAAAGCAGTTTTTTTTTTTAATTTAATGTTGCCTATGGGCTATTAAGTGATTTGTTATAGTCAGAAGCATGGGCTTGATAAATAATAAAATCTGAAATGGACTTTTTTTTTTTAAATATGACTTCTTACAACTTTTTAAAAGAAATATCCGTACCCACTGCGTTAGCTATATCCCAATCATCGTCTCTGTAATGCTTTTATCACCCAATATCTCAGCTGATTCAATAATAAATAAAGTTCTAATTTGTATATCGTTCAAGATCATTAAATAAATAGTAAAATTTGTAAAAATAAATAAATTCCGAATAATTCCGATCATTTTTGCTAACTTTTCAAGCTGCTAAGATTAACATTTTATAAACGCAGTGACTTCGAATACGACCGGGTGTGTTTCGTATTTTTTTTTTCCGAGACACGACCAGCAAACTTTGATGACATCAGTAAACAGATAGAACTCTTATGATTTAAAGTTATTTTCTTTTCGCCTTTTGTCTACTTATACATTAAAATTGCACTTTTGCTTGTGTCTTCCTAGCACAGTGGCGAAACCGTTTGGTCTGTGACTCATTTTTATGCTGACTATATCCAGGTTCGATTCTTACCTGAGACATATCTTTTTTTTATTGTGTTTTTTTTTTCAGAATGTATCCTTTAATTTGTTTTAAAGAAAATTAACTAACTAGATATCTTTGACATTTTTTTAAAATTGAAATAATTTACACTTTAGGATGTTGTAAAAAAAAGAAACAACAACTAATTAGGGATTTTTAAAACTATTTCATAGCTGAACACAGAGGCGTAACAATTTTAAGGGATGGGGGGGGGGGGTCCAAAATCGAAAGTCCCGCCGGGCTCCAGCTTGAGGGGAGCCCCCAAAATTATTCTTTACATTAAATATTAAGAACATAATCTCATGTCATGGTATCGAATGTCAAAATGCAAGGCCCCCAAATCTTAGGTTCGTCAATGGCTTTACAATAGTTTATCTTCCTGCAAAGGCGTTGCAGGGTATAGCTAGTCCTAAGGCTAAATATTACATAACTTTTCCTTACCATCATTTTTGCGTCACACTTAAAAAAATTCAGAGAAGCCTACATATTTCAAATTTACTAAATAATAATAAGATTAAGAAAGGAAAATAGAGGGGATGGGGAAGCATTTATATCCGAGAATCGAACCAAATACTGACGGAGACGAATTAACGAGTGTTAGCTTTCTGGAGGGGGGGGGGTGGTACGATAGATACTAATTTAGCGCATTTTTTTTTTGTTTTTTTTCGTCCGACTTTATTAGGCTTGGGCAGACCCGAAAACTTTTAGTCTTAGACATATATCCTGACAACTAAAATAATTCAAAGCCGTATTTATTTAAAAAAAATATTATAAAAATATCTCCGATTATTAACAGCAAATTACTTTATTTATTAGGCTTGGACAGACTCGAAAAATATTAAAGCCAAATATAAAAATATCTCCGATTATTAACAGCAAATGACGTCATCAAAGTATGCAGTAAATACGAGTTCTCATTCATTCTGTTTACTGACGTCATCAAAGTTTGCTGGTCGTGTCTCGGGAAAAAAAAATACGAAACACACCCGGTCGTATTCGAAGCCACTGCCTTTTATAAATCGTAAACAACTATCACAAAATCAATTTAGCCGAAAAACTCGACAAGCATTAGTAATAATACTTCCGGAAATTCGCATTATTATTAAACTAGCTCTACTCTGCAAAGCCTTTGCAGGAAGATAAGACTTATAAAGCCATTGACGAACCTAGGATTTGGGGGCCCTGCATTTTGACATTCTATACCATGACACAGGCACGCCGAGAGGGGGTCATTGCCAGGGGGCCCGCATCTGTAAGGGGGCCCGGCCGACCAGACCATGTCAATTTTTTCACGAGCCCGCAATGATGCCCTGCCCTGGGGCCCGTGTTGGCTCTCGGCGCCACTGCCATGACATTATGTAATTAATATTTCATGTAAAAAATAATTGTGGGGGCTCCCCTCAAGCTGGGGTTTCGGGAAGATCCGATTTTTTTCATGGTTGTATTTTAAACTGGAATACTGTTGTACATGTATTAATTCTTTACTTTCGATTTAACGCACACTGGAAATGAGTATTATTATATACTAGCTGTACCGTGCAAAACCTTTGCATAGAGTTATATCCCCTTATGCTTGATCGGTAGGCTAGGTTATTTTTAGTTTCGGGCAGATCCGATTTTTTTCATGATTGTATTTTAAACTGGAATACTGTTGTATTAATTCTTTACTTTCGATTTAACGCACACTGGAAATGAATAATATTATATATGATGATGATAATGATGATTCTGACACTGCTTAGTGATTTGATTCCATGGTAAAGTTGCTATGTAAACATGAGCGGTAGGTCAGCGGCATGGGAAAAATCGTAACGCTGAAAAGCGGTATGGTAGATTAAGTGTTAAATATTAGCGGTCGTGTGCAGGTGAACACATGCCAAAGCCCGCAATTTTGGTTTTGACTTTACTCATAAAGCATAAACATTGTTTTAAAAAATGCCTACACTTTTACAAATGTAAAAAAGAAAAAAACATTTCAGCATGTAAAGAAATGTACTATTTGTTTGTAAATAGAAAAATCTGTAAAAGCTTATGACAGTACGCTCACGAGATAAATGATTCTTTCATATCTTAATTATACTATACGATCTTACTAACACTCATAATAGTGTGTATCAAATGAAATTGACAGTAAAACTGCTCGAAAGTAACTCAAAAGAAAAGGACAGTAAAATTGCTCGAAAATATTCCATGTTATTTAAAAAAAAAATCTTAATTTATATTTCATTGTATTTTAAAGTGTATGTGAGGTCGACAGCCGAGTGCTTTACCGCACGACCTTCTGTCCCGTTTTTAAAAGTAAACACCGCCATTTTTTTTAAAATTGTGACGTCACATGTGCTGCCGACCACAGCCAACTCACTTAAAATACAATATAATATAGGCAAAGAAAATATTGTTTAAATACCTTACAATTATTTACGTTCAATGTTACTGTCCATTTCGTCTTATAAACATTAAGATCTTTACATTGAGATTTGAAATATTTTATCTTGTGGGCAGACTGTCGTAAACTATTACCGAAAAATTGAAGGCATAATAAGTCACATCTAAAAATGGCGTCCAAAAATGATGTTCGGCGACATCTTTAAATATGTCATTTTCAGAAAAGTAATACATTTATGTAACTAAATACTACCCATAAGGTTTAATACCGAATTAGAGTCGCTGAAGAGTTCTTCCTTTTCTGCCATTTTCTTCCGAAGGAAAAAAAACCTCTTTTTTTTAAAGTCTTAGTTAAGCAATCTGCTTCGTCGTAAACACTATCAGATAGCATTGAAGAGTGGTTACATTAAAAAAAAGTCACGGCTGGTCATATAAACAAATTAAACAAAAATGTTAAACCATAATATATTATATATTAGACATTATTATTATATCATTGTTTTTTTTAATCATAAAGATATCAATGAATTTATAACCTTGTATAATGGCCTAAAATAAAAGGAAATAAAATTTAAAAAATGATAATTTCTTTAACGCTAGGCTTACATTCCTACTTTTTAAAATTGTGTAAACCACTCGATTTGTAGGTCAAATATACCTTTTTTCTTTTTTCCAACCCCACCCATTTAACTTATAAAGCAGCTAAGCTTGTTATTTAATAATTAGATAACTGTTCGACTCCGCAGTCGGAGTATAAGTCTGTTAGTGATAATTGTCACTGCCACTTCCCTCCTCTTCCCAACCTTTTACTAACATAAATATACTTAACTGAGTGGCAGGGTTGTTAGTATCGAAGTATCGGTATCGGCCAATACAGTATCGGCGATACTTTTCAGTATTGGTTGCTGTATTGCCTATCCTTTTTGTATCAAGTATTGATTTGTGTATCGCCGATACATTTTAAACGAAAAATTTTCGATATTCGATACCAATACTTTTCTGTTGCCACTATTAGCTAATTACAGAATAACAATAGCGATTTTAATACATTGTTTTTAAAGTAATCTACATAGATTCAACCACTGCTTGTAATGATAACCATCAAGCATACCACTATTAATACCACCCAAATCCCCAACAAAAAAACTTGGATCACAAGGCTGAAGTTGAACAAACCTTAAAGCGTGCCTGCAGTGCACTGAGTGCAGTTTCCACTCAACTTACTTTGCAGGGTGGTACAGCTTCAATACAGTCAGCAGTACAGTTTTACTGCACGGCGGCAGAACTGGCTTAATAGTAAAGTTCTGCTGAAGTAGACAGATATCTTGAAGATAACTCATCAGAAATGCTGCCATTAGCACCCTACCCAACCTACCCAAGCATTAAAGTCGGGTACTATTTAAAACTGGGTGAACTTGTGGGAAAATTCCCATTGTTCTCACCTTGGATCGAACCCATGACTCTGAAGTCGACAGTCGAGTATCTACACCAATTGGCCAGCTGTCAAGTACTAAAGCGTTTAGCATTAAATTTGTGCTTTGACATTGTATTTTATTTTTTTCACTTTTTTTTTACAGATGACACATGTAAATTACAGATGACACATGTATATTACAGATGACACACGTACATTACAGATGACACACGCACATTACATATGGCACATGTACATTACAGATGACACACGTACATTACAGACGCCACACGTACATTACAGATGACACACATACATTACAGATGACACACGTACATTACAGATGACACATGTACATTACAGATGACACACGTACATTACAGTTGACACAAGTACATTACATATGACACACGTACATTACAGATGACACACGTACATTACAGAGGACACACGTACATTACTTGAAAAATAGTTTGTTGTTCTCAAAAGTATCGGTATTGTATCGGTATCGATTTCGGCAATACATTTTTACTTGAGTATTTGTATTGGTATTGGCGATACTATTTTCATGATGTATTGGTATCGGTATTGACGATACAATTTAAGAGTATTGTTAACAACCCTGCTGAGTGGAGAAAACAATAGGCATGGTAACAATTAAGAGCCACATTATGGCTGTTTTATACATTAAAAAATTCGTGTAAATAGTCACAACATATCTAAATTCAACGAAATATATCGAATGCAGCACAAAAACCATGAAAGGGTTATGTGGGTTTACACTATTTTGGCAACGTCCAGGAACAATACACACTATGCAATATTTTGTTTGTTGACAGTAATCATGATGAGCTATAAACCAGTGAAATTGGAGTCGTTATTTACAAACGCAGTGATAGTCAATATTACTGTCGATTTTTTTTTATCGCTTAAGCATTTTAAAGTAAATTAGTTCCAGGATATACATTTTCTTGTTGCTGTATTACATGGGTTTTATAGTATTTCCCACTAGTGATATTTGTAACAACTGTAGATACTAACGAGTTACTTTTCTATTTTACTCGTTTCATGATGGCGTAATTGCAAATTGCTCATAATAATTCACGCAATGCAATATTAAAAGCAATAAAGATAAAATAATGCTTCTATCCTGATAAAGATGTAAAGAGAAGATTGAGAATCGAAAAGAGAAAGGCGTGGGAACAATTAAGAGATGTTGGACTATACAAGAAGAAAATAATAAAGAGTGTATTTATCGCTTTCATTTTGAACATGATCAGATGAACGGCAATCATGGAAGTATATGAGGCTGTTAAAGTCAAGAGTCTACTATCAGCGAGTGAAAGAACTACTGATTCAATGTTGAGTTATCCGAAGTTCAACTTTAAAAAGATATACTAAGACGGAAAAGACATCTGAAGGTAGCAGATATTGATCTTTACAACGCCACAGAGTGGTCAGTATTTCATGTTTTGAAATTCATTGCTGAATGGGATTTCATAGAATCTCTGACAACACAGCAATTTTAGTGTGTAGCTTCATGTGAGAGTTGCTTTTCTAAACTGAAACTGATAGATATTACCTGCTATCCACTATTGGACAGTCAAGGCTTTCTTATCTAGTTCTGTCATCCATTGAAATTGATATGGTAAAATATTGATTTTGATAGAGTGATTGACAGATTTTTAGCTTTAAAGACTAAGAAAGGAAAAGTTTAAATAAAGTTTGTTTATTCTCCAAAATGCAATAACTTGACTTTGCTTAGCTAGTTGTTGCACTTCTTAAATGCTTTCATGTTAAATTATATTGTGTGATTTTTTTTCATCTTATGTAGTTAAAACTCATCAACTTTTTGGGCCATGAGACGTTGTAACGGAATTCAACTGCGTTGCCTCATCATTCATACGTGTTTAATTATATAACATGTATTAAATAGCACTTATAAACAATATTAGTTCTTACCAGAATATAAACAATATAAACACAAACAATCATTAGGAGTATCGATAATCATGCCTTCCTTTTCTTTTCTCTTTAACAGTCCGTGCGTTCTCCATTTTCCAACTTCCTTTTCATAATAATTGCATGTGGTGCTCCGACACTGGAAATTCTCTGTGTCACTATTCTTATAACAAAAACTATACTTCCAAGATCATCTCTATGACTCTGACCTCATGTCCACTAGCCTGACCTCGACACACACCTACACACACATGTACGTGTAGCACGCAACTATTATATTATTTCATATGATCTAGTATAGGAAAATTCAAAATATGGGATCTTTAGCTGTATGCGATCATTGGAAGTGTGGGATCTTTGGCTGTGTGACATCTTTATTAGTAGGGGCTCTTTGGCATCGCTCTTTTTCATCATCTGCATCTCTCCGTCTCTCACCAATTCATCCCTCTCTCTCACTATCTTCATCTCTCTCTCTCTCTCTCTCTCTCTCTCTCTCTCTCTCTCACACACACACACACACACCATCTCTAGTTCTCTCAACAATTCCATCTCTCTCTCTCCATCGTGGCCACGAACTAAAAGAAGGCAAAAAAAAACAAAAGAAAAGAAACCCTTGAAGGTCTAAAATTGACTTTCAAACACGAATCTACCGTAATTACAATCTAACACCGGGCGCCCGTAGCCGTTTAGATGTGAATGTGTCTTGGGCTCACGATGATCAAAAGACGTCCTTCATTGTTAGCTATATATGAGAAGTCCTTTTTTTTCGTTAAAGTATAATCTAATGACAAATACATACATTAAACTGCGCTCATTTTAATTGGGAATATATTTATGAAAAAAAAAAGACCGCCACTTATCCCCCCTTATGAATTCTCCACTAACTTCATACTGGGAAAAAGTGAATAATTTTTTGCACCTTCTGGAAACCGCTGGGGGATTAGTCCGGCTCACTTTATGATAGTAAGGGTATTGCTTATATTTAAGGTTCACTTATTTCTTCAGTATATAGTAGTCAGAGTAGGCTACATATAGTTTAAAAAAGGCAATTGTATCCGTAAAACAAGCAAAAAAAAAAAAGAAAATAATAACACAACGTGTAAACGTATTATGTTTATTTGTTATACAATGAGTTTAAAAAAAGACAAAGCGATGAAGATGAAGTATAGAATTCATGTGTTTCCGTAGCAAAGGAAATGTATTGGCCTTTCGCCCTTACTTCCCAAAATGTCAGTTTTTATTAAATTTTGGATCTCGCACCAGCAAACGCCCGGGACACACTGTGCGACAGTATAGCCAGCCTATCGCTCTAAACCGCACTACCATCCAACCGCAATGAAATAAATAAAAAAAAAACGACATATTGTTAAGCGTTGTCTCAGTAAATCGTTATAAATTTGACGGAGAAGTCGACGAGAGGCAACCTGACTGGCGGACTATGTCGATGTGGTTGGTAGGATTGGAAGGTTCCGCGCCTTGGTAGCATATCCAGAGATATTCACCGTCAGTAGGGCGGGGCTTGACCAAAAAGTGGGCGTAGCCATGAGTGGGTAATTAAAAGGCTTGGGGAGGGGGGGGGCGAAAAAGAATTACCCCACCCAAAACAAAGAAAGATTTTTGAAAATTAATTTGAAAGTCTATCTTTACATGAGAGCTAAGAAAAAATGTATTTAGTTTACATTATAAGCTGTATACCTAGGTTACAGACGAATTAAAATGTTACGTTGTGTTGATCGTAAATTGTACGTGAAAGTCAGAAACGGGTTTACAGGTAGGCTAACTAGGCCGCACTTAGGCGAACAAGGGGGCCCCAAAATGTTTTGTAGAATCAGCCGTGTAGTATGAAAATTCTACAGCAGGCGTCAGACCACCGGCGGCGGAACGAAATATTTTAAGGGGGTAGGGGCAAGCCAAAATTTAAGGAGGGGCAAGACAAAATATGACCGAAAGGCAAATTTTACCCCCTTAATTCTATGATAGAATATAGTAATTCTGTAGCAAGTATTTAATCGATATTATTAAAAAATAATATATTAAAAAAGATAAAGATGAACATTGAGCACTTCTGTCGTCAACTGATTCGTAATGTCAGTTTGTTTACAAATTGAATAGTGAAATTAGATCAGAAAATTACTGATAATTATCATGAATGATGATGAATATGAAACCGGAAACGGGAAACTCAATAAACAAAAAGTAATTTAACAAAAGATAATAAATAATTGTATTTTCTTTAAAAATTACATTTGCTGTCATTCGGTAGATGGCAATACTTCTCTATACTTATAAGACGCATTTGCTATCTGTCTGTCTGTTCCCTTAAAACTCAAGATCCAGACAACCAAATAACGTGAAATTTGATACACGCAGTGGCGCAACCGGGGGGGGGGGGTGCGGGGGGGGGCTTGAGCCGACCCCCAGGCCAAATCATCAATACATAATTTACGTTATGCAGTTACAAAAAAGACTGTCAAACTGTCAAACTGTCAAACTGTCTTTTTTCAATATGTGAGCCCCCCCCAGCATTTTTTGCTGGTTGCGCCACTGGGTACACGTACACAAAATTACATGGGGAATGTTCTTAAACAGGTTTCGTTCCATCTCAATGGGTACTTTAATTGTAATTAATTATTTTGGATATCAAAGACATGAAAATTGGCAAACTTTTACCCCGATTTCATGTTTTACGAGTTTCTCTCCCACATAGCTAACTTGCTATAAATATGATCGGTACGGGGAACGAAATATCACATTACTTACTACATTATTACATTCCATTCCTTCATCCATAGGAATTGTCATCTTTTGATACAGTCATGCCTAAAAGAGAGAGAGAGGAAGAGAGGGAGGGAAAGAGGGAGGGAAAGAGGGAGGGAGGGAGGGAGGGAGAGAGAGTGGGGAAGGGAGGGAGGGAGAGAGGGAGGGAAAGAGGGAGAGAGAGGGAGGGGAGAGAGAGAGGGAGGAGAGAGAGGGAGGGAAAGAGGGAGGGGAGGGAGAGAGAGAGAGGAACTGCCAAAAATGTTGTGTATCGCATTGCTTTAAGATAAATGTACCCTTTTATTGCAATTTGCATGCAAATAAACCCTTTTTAAGCGTCTTATTTTAAATCTTAATTAAACGTCAAATTACGCTTCTTAAATAAACAGAAAACATTATTTTAAACCCGGGCAAAGCCGGGTACTTGCAACTAATTTTAAAATATGCCACAACAACTCTCAATAATGTGATTACTGTAAAATGTCAATTAATTATCATTTTTTTCAAATATTAAATTTAAGAAATAAATCATATGAATTATGAAAATGAAAATGATACATATAAACTAAAATGAATTACAAAGTTAAAAAAGTTAAAATTTTAGGGGGGGCAGACTGGAAATTCAAGGCCCCCCCCCTTAAAAGTTTTAGGGGGGGGGGCGCTGCCCCCCTGCTCCGCCGCCAGTGGGTCAGGCCAATAGCAGAAGGGGGGGCAGGAAAAAATGTTAGTAAGTAGAGCAAATAAGCAAAGGGGCCCAGACAAAACGCAGGGGAGCCCGGCCCCAAGACCCCCTGCACGCTACGGGCCTGAGTAGTATACAGAAATAAAAAATAAAAAAATAAAAACTTAGCAATTTTTTTTATTTTCCAAAGACATTTTCTGCTCATAACATGTAGCTTTAGCTCATTTGAAGATCAATGCAAAAATATTGTGTCATTTTACTAATTTCTCCACCGAAATTTAGCTAAAAATATGTTACATTTTCTTTCCGTTAATTGCTTATTAGTTTAGCTACTAATTTAACTTTTAGCTTTCGTTACCGCTAACAGTCAGTGAACTAAGGGGCGTAACTCATTTATTTTTGTAACAGTTTTTCAACATGATTTACATCCCTTTATTTATGAGTAACCTGTGCAATGTGCCTTGCGGCTCTCTTCCTTATATGGTCTCATTTATTAAACAATGAAATAATTTTTATATATATATATATATATATATATATATATATATATATATATATATATATATAATTATTTTTTTAACTGGAATAAAATTTTATTATAATTAAAAAGAAGTATAGTTATCTCAAAAAATTCAAAAATATCACTCATTTATTCTTCAGTTTGTGAATATTGTTGAATTTTTTAATCCCGCGACCTTGTGACGTTCCATACATTCACGTGGTTGTCCCATGACGTCTTACCTCTCCCCACCTCCTCCCCTTTCTATGCTATTTCTATGCCTGGCTGCAATTCATTGAAATATAAAGGGGCTCTGAAGTCTGAACGTGACATTATTCTCTGTGCCAACATCAGCCTTCTCTTTTTAAAATCTGACTTTGTCCAATGTTTTAGATATATTACTTCTGATAACTTACTGACAGCTTCTTGCTATCACTAGCTATCAGACCTGATCGGGAGGCAGTTTTAACCATCCCCGTATTAGTCAAGTTTTGCAAAAGTTTCTTAAATCCTACTTCTCACAAGTATTTGACCATATCTCCTTTCGGCCTCGGTAGACCTAATCTGTTAGTTTAATTTACTTACGGCGCACCTCGGTCGTTTTCTTTCTGTATGTCTAACTCTCACTAACCTTCCTAGGAATGAAGTCTAGAATGGCCTGAACCTATGTTTTGGATGGCTTCTCATGATAGTCATACGTGCGGCATCTAATAATTCTTTAATGATCTCCGAGTAAACAACATTGGCTATTTCTCGGGTAGCATCTAACCTATCTAGGCTGGGATCTTAAACCATCATAAAGGGATCTCAGTTAGCTTTCACATAGACCCATCACTGACGGGTGGGACCTGGGTTTTTCTCAAGCGGAGAAATATTCACCGAGACGAGAACAATTCCGTGATCATTATCAACGTACTTTGAAAGAGGTCAGTCGAGACTAGGATTAAACCTGGTCTCATGTCGCCCCTATTGCTAGCGTGCAGCAAAGTGAATACAGTCCCATGTAATTTATAGAATTACATATCTCCTCAATCTTTTGCCATGCGGCATTGATAAGCTCATGCTCACATCCACAGACAGGTGATATAGCGTTGAAATCTCCACCAACAATAGTTTTTGTCAGAGTACCCTCGGATATAATAATACCAAGCTCCATCTGAAATGGGAGGGGAGGGGTTACACTTTCACACAATTGTACTCTTCTTATCCTTGTAAACGTTTATCACGGTCGCATCCATTTTTCCATTTGCATGGCTCGGTTGAGTATTAAGTGTGTTCCTGACCAGGTTGGCTGATCCCCGATAGTTTTAGCCCAAGATGGACTCATGAAGCATTGCATCGTTTACATCATTCTCTTGTAAAAACTTTCAGACTTCTAAACTCTTGACACTATTACTAAACACACAAACGCAAAATTCCATTCTGGAAAAAATGACCAATACAGCCTTTCATACAAAGAGATTTTTAAGTATGATTCATATGTTATATGTTAATGATAAAAGTAAAAATATAAGTGAATTTTTAGCATAAAATACCTAAATGTGTGTTGGTAAATAGATCAAACACGTTATGTTCAATCTTTTTGTTTAATAGGAGTTGATACTAAAATTATGTTATATATAGTTATACAAAAGCAATAAAGATATTAGAAGATATGGAGGCAGCAAATACATCTACAAAGGTATCCATATAACAGTCAAATACTTCAGGTTCATTCAAAAATAACCATAGTTACTGATGCACAACCAATTTGAAGGTAATTCAACTACATACATAAAAAAATGAAATTTTAACACAAAGTATTTAATAGCAGAAATACATTTATTTAGATGTATATACAAAAATGAGATTTTGACAAATAATTGTAAAGAAATAGTACATCTACTATAGTGTAAGCAGAAGCTAAAAGGCATAAATATATATTTTTTGTTAAATTTTTAGTCAATGAAAGAAAAATATGATTTGCATATAATGCTAGAAAAAGGTGCTTATACAAACCTGAATTGATATATTGTCATAGAATAAGGTAGGTCAGGCATATTTACAATTAGCAGCTAAAACATGTAAACCTTAACAATATGTAATTTTATTGAATCAGCTAGGTATAAATAAATATAGATGTTTATATTATATCCAACACCAGCATATTTATGTAAGATTTCCATCAAATAAACTTTTTTTTGCTTTAGATATATTGTGTTTGTGTGCATTAATTAAATAAATAATCCTATTCTACATATTAGAAAGCTTTTTATTCCTGTTAATTTCTCAATGTGCTATATTGTTTTGTAATATGATATTACAGTACAGTTGGTAGAGTGGAATAGATTGCTTGACTGTTGACCTGAGAGTCCTAAGTTTGATACTTGGTGAGAACCAAAGGAATAGTTCCAGGTTCTGATGAAAGTTGGTTGAAAGTTCCTTATGTCCACCAAGCTTTAAATGGGGTACTTGAGTTTTCATCCAAACATTAGCAAAGAAAAAATGACTAAATTATACTTTTTCGACAAAATATTTCTTCCTGCTAAATTTATGTACTTAGCAATAAACCTTTATGAAGTCTGTAAGAACCATATATTTTTTAAACTGTCAGACCTGCTGTCCTACCCATGTAAGCCATCTATCTACTGAAAAAAAGAAAGATTTTTGCATTTATTAACACTCAACAGATGATATTTTTCATAAAATATCTTTTGTTTCATTAAATAAGTGTGACAGGAACCATTCAAAATTTAAATTGTAACTTAATTTTTCTACACACCCTACCCATGACCCAAAATATTATTCAAGAAATTATAGAATATTCAGGGGAATATTTAGGTGGTCATGCGGTGTAGAATGCTCGACTGTCGACTGGAGAGTCCTGAGTTCAAACCTCAGTATTTTTTCAGGTCCTGGTATAAGTTCTTAAGTCCAGCCAGCTTTAAATGGGTACCTGACTTTAAGTTAGGGAAGTAAAGGCGGGTGGGCGTTGTTCTAACCCCACAATCCAGACATATGCAGAGGTTACTGAAACAGATGAATATTACACTTAATCTGCCCCTATGAGCCATTACAAAATATTTTAAAATGTATTATATTGTAAAAAATTGGAAGAACATTCGATAGTAAGTAACATCTTTTCCCAATTCAACTTGATATTAATACAATATTACATTTTTATAATAAATTTGCTGAGACAAAAAGGAACGCAAATTATTAAAACATTGGACTTGCACACAAAAATTATTACATCAATAAAAAAAATATATATAAAAATTTTAAGTGCCTAAATAACACATCTTTTGTACATCATTGTTCAAATTGGTTATGGACCACCAGGCCATTGTTTGTCAATTTCTTCAATATCATGCATTTATTATTAGCTTGGGACTGGAGTCGAACCAGCGTAACCAAATAAGCAATGAAGTAGGTTACAGATTATTATTACTTCTTCTTCTTCCTTTGGCTCTACAACCCATTTAGGGTCCTGGCCTGCCATACTACATTTCTCCACTTTTCCGGATCCATGGTCTTCTTCCTCCACTCTCTCACTCCTATGGCTTTAAGGTCTTTCTCCACTTCCTCCAACCATCAGCTTCTTGGCCAGCCTTTAGGCCTTTTCTCATTAGGTGTTGCCTTATATATCGTTTATAGACCTCTGTTGTTTTCCATTCTTTCTATGTGCCCTACCCATCTTAATCTATTTATTTTAATTTCAGCTGTTATATTTGGTTCTTCGTACAGTTCGTACAGCTCTGAATTGGTTCTACTTCTCCACTCGTTATTGTCCTTTACTGGCCCATATATTTTCCTAAATATTTTCCTTTCCCAAGTGTTTAGCATATTTTTTGCTAATCTCTTGATGGTCCATGTTTCGCTACCATATGTAACTGCTGGTCGGATCATTGTCTTGTATATGGTTTTTTTTAAGTTTTCTGGAGATCTGTCTGTTTTTCAGTATTTTATGCAGTGTGTAATATATAATGTTCCCTACATCTATTCTGTTTTTGATCTCTATTATTATATCGTTTTTCTGACTTATGGTTGATCCCAGGTATTTAAAGTTTTCTACTCTTTCAAATGCTCTATCACTGATTTTGAAAAAAATTTTTTTTTTCTTTTCCTTCTTTTTAATTTTTTTGAAATAGAATGTAGAGTCTTTGTTTCGTTTACTGTTAAACCTGCTTTCTGAGCTGCTGTTTCTAATTCTATGTATGCTTTTGCAATATCCTTGCTTTGCTTTCCTATCAGCATATGCAAGGTACTTGATGGGTTCTGTAAATATTGTTCCTGTTTTCACAGACTTTGTTTTTTCACTTCTGAGGTAGTGTGTTATAGTTCCTGGCTTATCCAACTGTACGTTTCTTATGACTTTTCCTAGGGTTAAGTTGAAAAGTATGCACGAAAGGGAGTCTCCTTGTCTAAGTCCTTGGTTTACTTTAAATTCTCTTGAGCTTTCCCCTTGGATTTTCACTTTGCTTCTTGAGTTGTTTAATGTCATACGTACTAGTCTAATGAGCTTGTTGGGGATACACAACTCCTGCAATGTTTTGTAAAGATAATTTCTATTGATGCTGTCATATGCCATCTTGAAATCTATGTAAGCTGGTGTAGGTTTATATCATGTTCATAACATTTTTCTAGAGTGTTTCGGAGGGAAAAGATGTGGTCCGTGGTTGCTCTGCTAGGCCTGAAACCACATTGATAGTCACCTACTACTGTTTCACTGAAATTCCATAGTCTGCAGGCTATTATTTTTGTTAGTATTTTGTAAACAGTGTTGAGAATTGAGATTCCTCTGTAGTTGTTGCAGTTAAGTTTCGAACCTTTTTTGTGGAGTGGAACTATTAAGGCTGTTTCCCATTCTGTTGGCATTATCTCTTCTTTCCATATTTTATTGACCATCCTGTGTATTTCTAAGTGTAGTGTGCGTTCTCCATATTTGGGTAACTCAGCATTTATGTTATCTTCTCCTGATGCTTTATTGTTTTTGGTCTTTTTAATAATATTATTTATTTCTTCTATGGTTGGTTCTTCTATTTCTGCACCATTATCCTCTGCAATGTTTGGTACATCTCATTGGCTGTCAGTTTTAATGTTCAGCATTTCTTCCAAATATTCCGCCCACCTTTCTAGAACCATTTCATTTTCTATAAGCAGGTCGCCTGATTTGCTAAGACACATGTGAGATCATGCTTGAAAGCCGTTACTTTCCTCTTTGATGGCCATGTACATTTTTCTTGTTTCTTTTTCTTTTGAGTATTCCTCAAGTTTTTCTAGTTTTCCTTTTTCCCATTCATGTTTTTACTTTCTGCATATTTTAGTAGCCTTTCTTTTAGCCTCACTGTATGTGTGAGTTGACTTTCTGGTTGCTTATTGTAGCATTATCATCCTCACTTTGCTTTGTTCTTCCACTTCTTTTTTGCATTCATCGTCACACTATTCAGCCCTTTTCTTTTTTTGCTTGTATTCTAAGACGCTTTCTGCTGTGTTTTTTTAGTTTGTTTAAACTTCCCAGTGGCTATTTAGATTTTCAGTATTTTATCTATATCTAGTGTTTCTAGTTTGCTTTTAATTTCTTGTGCATATTTTTCTTTTGTTTGTGGCTCTTATTAGTTTTTCACAGTCAAATCGGTTTGTTATCTTTGCTTTTGTGTTGTGAAAGATACTTATTTTTTGTCTATACTTTATTTTGACTAACATGTGGTCTGTGTCGGCATATGCTCCTTTGAAGCTTCTGACATCTTGAATATCTGAACCATGTCGCCTGTCTATTAGTACATGATCTATTTGATTTCTTGTCACCCCATCTGGTGACCTCCATGTTTTTTTGTGTATTCTTTTGTGTGGAAACTTAGTGCTAATAATGGTCATGACTTTGCCAGATACAAAATCAACCAGACGTGTTCCATTATCGTTGCTTTCTTCGTGTATACTGTAGCTTCCAGTTGTCGGTCTGTATACTGTTTCTATGCCAATCTTAGCGTTGAAGTCTCCTAACACTAATTTGATATCATGTCTAGGTGCTTCTTCATACAACCTATCTAGGGCATCATAAAATTCCTCTTTGGTATTCCCTTCTGAATCTTCAGTGGGTGCATGGGCACATATTAGGGTACTATTGAACATTTTGTCACGCATCCTGAGGCTGCACAATCTTTTGTTGGCTGGTTTAAAGCCAATTATTTGATTGAGGATGTTTTTCCTGTTGTTTTTAGTATGTCTGAATTTTTCCATTTGATTTCTTGGAGTGCTGCTATTTTTATTTTGTATTTTTTAAGCTGTTCAGTGAGGCGGGTTAGGGCTCATGCTCTGTATAGGCTTAATACGTTCCAAGTTGCTAGCCAGTAATCATGTCCGTGATCATGCGAAGGTCGGTTTCCATTTGAATCAGTCCGGTTTTTGAATAGTTGATTGGCTTTCGTAACTAGTGTTTTTTTTTACATGACTGGGTAGTTAGTCCTGTGGACAAACACTAGGGTGTTGCCCCTCACAGCCTTGTGGGTAGCTGCCTTTGTTTAAGGTTAGGTCCCTTAGCCTATGTAGATCCCTCCACTAACTACAAGGCAGTAGTTGCCTGCTTTGGTCCGCCCCGAGAATTTTATTTAATCGGCACTCACCATATCTGGCGACACTTTGAAAGGGCCAGAAATTATTACAATGTGGGTCATGTTTAGAGAGAGTTTGTATTTTTGGGGACACATACCTGTTAGGTTAGATGACCTAGTTACGCTGGAATTGAAAGCAAGGCTAAGTGTCCATGTATTATCAAGAAACAAATGTTGTGATAAGCTAATTATCTATTGTCTGGTTTCGTATGTATGGCGCCAAACTTTCACATGGGCTTGATTAATTATACAAAGAATCAGTGTCCCAAAGTTTCTAGGTTGAGCATTGTATTTACAAGAAAAAGGTCAAACATTGTATTTTCAAGAATGTGTCTTGCCCCCCCCCCTTAAATTTTCAAGGGGGTGCCCCAGGGAGGGCGGGTTGGGTGGTCTGACAAGTAAGCAGACCAGCTCAGTTGCCTCCCTTGCCTCGACCCAGGATAAACCAGTGCCGGGGCGTGCCTACCGCCGGACATGTCTGATCTCTCGGAATGAGAGTGGGTTGGCGTACCTTTTTCCTTGAAACCCCGATCTGCCATCGAGGGGCTGGCTCCGTGCAATACCAGCGTTCGGCCACAGTATCGAGTACACCAGGGTTCACTTCCCGCGCTCGTCCTGCAGCGGGGGAGCGTTTAGCAGTTCCCTTGCGGGCTTCCCACCACCATTCACCTAAGAGCGTTCAGGTGCCCTCCAGAGCGGGTGGGCTGGTGGCGTAGGTAGCGGCAATTACCTATGAGACACTTTTAGATTTTGCGTTGTTCCCAGGGCAGGGAGTCTTTCTGTTTGGATCATCCGGTATCAACCAGGTTTGGCAGTCTTTATTGTCTTCTGCCAGACATGAGGCCGACCAGCACCTAGGGTTGACCTCAGCCCCCATAGTACCGGCCGGGTGCGGGCCTTAGAGGTTCCAGACGAACAGCGACAGTCCCCGGCTCTGTTTTAGCTAATGACATCCTTGCCGGGGATGACATTTAACCCCGGCTCTGGGGATTTTTTTTTCAGCCCCGGTACTGATTTTTTTAAAGTCGAGCGAGTACTGGTAAATTTTGAAGTTTAACTTCATCATTTTGTGCTGCGTTTCTATTTACCGAATCAATAGAAATAAAAGTACAGTAAGAGTTCGAAATATTTTTTTTTTGTAATCTTTGTTTCTAATTTTATGTTCACTTTTAATTCGGCGCTCGTAAATTGTAAGGCGCAAGTTATTAATCGAAAAAAAATATTTTTATATAAAAATCCAGACAAAGATTTAAAGTAAATTTTTTATTTTATAATTTTTAATTAAGATGTATAAAAAGCCATCTTGCAAAAACGTTAACCCAAACAAAGTTGTCTTTTACAAACAAACAACTGTATTTCAAGGAGTCAAATCTCGAAAAGATGATCTTCATACTACGTCTACTGTGTGTAAGTCATGTGGTACAGTATATCCGTAGCAATAATTTGTTATTATAAGTTTAGATTATCCGACTTTAATAAGTTTAATTTGAAGTTGAAATCAAAATACCTAAGTAGCTGGATGCATTGATAAAATAATGTTTTATTCTGCACACACTAGATTTATGTTTAATGGTAACACTGGAGTAAAACCATTTGCTCGTAAACAGTGTAATATACGTTTTCAAGACTGATTCACTACTATAAGATACGTCACATGTTATACAATTAAACCAAACTGTGTAATCTAAATATAATTTTTCTCTTGATGATGCTGATATTAATACGCTGACACAAGGCGGATCTAGGAATTGGTCCTCGGGAAGGCCATTATATAGGCCAGGGGATAGTAGGTTGCGGGGGGCGTATAAAGCCTACCCCTGGAACCGCGCCTGCTCGGACAGTTAATCATTGCAATTCATACTGCATCGTTTTCATTTTTAGGCCCGGGGACTCCTATATTGTTTCAACAAGTTTATACACAAATCTAACAAAAATAGTTGAATATCTGTTTGTTTACGTCATAATTCAATAGAGGTCGAAACCATCAAACACTTGCTGTTTATTACAATTAATGTTCCACGACTTCAATATTTTGATGCAAAGTTGTATGCCACAATGTGGTTAAAAGACGGAAACCAACAAAAGCATAAATTATGGAACAACGTCATAATTTTTTTAAATAATTGAAATAATAATGGGTAATGGAATATTTGATTTCAACAAACAGAGAATACATGAAAAATTTGCAATTTTTGTTAAAAATAAATTTATTGCTTGCCCTATTAATGTGCAGCTTTAAATTTGTTTGAACCAATGAACTATGTTAATTAAGACTCATGTTTTTTTAAATATTTTTGTTGGTTTTGTCTATGAAAATAGATTAATTACTTTTTGGCCTTTGGATTGATTCTAAATTGAAGATCCTCAAAAAAGTTGTTGGCATCTCGCTGCCGCTGGGGATGCCGGGGATAGGCCAGTGCCTCCTACACTGAGAATTGTCATGTCCGGCTCTCGTTTAACTTTTTTGTTATTTTGAAGAAAATTTTGTTCATCCCCGGCACTGTTTTTTTCTTAAATCGAGCACTGGTTTTATTAGTCCGACTTTATTAGGCTTGGGCAGACCCGAAAAAAAGTAATAAAGAATAACCGATTTCCCCTGATTTAGACAAGGCTGTGTTAGCACCAGTAAATTCCCTTGATTTAGACAAAGCTATGACCTATTCGCCATACATATTTAAGTTTTACAACGTTTTTATTTATTAAGAAACATCAAATCATAATGAAATAGTAAGAATATTGCATTGTCATCGGGTTCTGAGTTATATTGAAAGTATCAGAGCTATAGCTTATCGGAAAGTGGTCTAAAATTGGATTGCGAAATTCCGCGGACACAAAGACAAGAAGTGAAGTTAAGAAAAACGTTGTAAACTAGCCAACCCATAGAAATGATTATGGTATCATTTTGAAGAGTAAAGTGTGAACAATGCATATATTTAAACATTATACGTAAAATTAAAATATAATGGGTTAGACAAGCATGATTACTCGTAATGTGTACAAAAAAAGCAAAAAAAAAAAATGCACCATAATAAAAAAAATCATAGAAAAGTCAAATTTATCTTTAAAGTCATTAACTTTATATCAAAGTGAAGCACATTCAATCGTCTAAAATAACTGAACTATTTAACATGATCAAATGATTTTATTTCTTAAAAAACTTAAAGAGATATATCTACTCATTTTGAAATAAATGCCATAAGCACAAATATGACAATTAATATGAATGTCATCTAAAGCTAAATATTTTTTTCAATTTACATATTTTTTAACTATAAGTGATAAATTTGTAACACAGAATGATTTTATCATCTTTTTCCATACAAAAAATAAGAGTAAATAGGTTCTGAGAGTCTGAGAGTGCTCAACACATTTTTAATAACACAAGTTGAAGAACAATTATATACAAGTACTACATTATATAGAATATTACAATAATTTTACCAGTACATGTGTATCAAATTAACAAAATTACTGTTCTTTACTTCTTTGTGGGTATTGTCTCAAGTATTCTATAGTTAAAAATCTTTATTATTTGTAACATATGCATATGTCTTAATTGAATTTTAATTTTTTTTTAAATTTATTCAGAGAAATGATACAGAAATCTCTGAATTAATAATTGGTATTATTTCTTGCTGAGGCCAATTAGGATTTAAATTTAAGAATGAGATGAATTATTAAATTGACATTTCAAAATCAGTATATGCCTTGTAATAATGTTATCTGTGCTTTCATTTAGGTAGCTTTTTGAACTTTTACATAACATCAACAGTTGTTTGTGTACATTACACATGTTGAAGTTATTTGGAAAAGTTATGTGATGATTTTATCTTAATTCTTCACATACAACAACAAAAAATCTATTATCATTTTATTCATAGCTTTTTCATTAGTTCTGTATCAAAACTAACTGGAGGACAGTATATTATGTCCTGTATTGCCATATGTAAGTACTCAATACTGACTGAGATATTTAAATTGCATTCAACAGTCTATGAGAAAATTTTGCTTCAAGTCCACTATTAGAAGATTCTATTACTGAAGAAGTCACACAAAGATGTCAAATTGGTATCACATTTATTTAAACAACATTTCAAACTAAATGCAGTTCCTCCCACCCCCAGCCTCCATAAAAAGACAGTGTCATTGAAACTCTACCGTAGTTGACTTGTCAAGATTACATTTATCAAGTACACAGAGTGACCCTCAACTGACCAGAGCAAAGTTATTTAAAAAAAAAAGTAAAGTTGCATTAGCCCTAACGGGCCATCGGGGCAGATGAAGTGTAGAAATCATCTGTTTTTATAACCTAGGCACATGAAGGGATTGTATGGTTAGCATGGGCCTCACCGAGGATTAAACCCAGGACTCTCAGGTTGACAGTCGAGTATCTACACCACTCGGCCATCCGTCCCACCAAAGTTATTAACCTGTTGTACTTTTTTTTTGCTGTCATCCTATTACAGTCGAAATAGATGAAAGTAAATATTTTCATATAAAATATTACTGGGGCACGTGGAGAGAAGGACATTGGGTATTTGGAGGTTGTGGAGAAATAGTATAGCCTAAGCTTGATGACGCAATTCGGTAGGCTCCGTCCACCACAGTAGCTATGGCGTCATTCCGCCATCTTGTGTTGTAGTTTATTGTAGATTTTTGGTACAAATGACTTATATTAAACCGACAGTTGGGAGCACATGGTTTATTTTATAACCAGTCGAGCTCTGTGCATCATAGGATGCGGATGCATGTTCTAGTAGAGTCTAGCTTTGGGCATCGATGTAGATGGATGCATGGTTACAGTTTGCTATTGTACTCCTCCTGAGTTCACCTTTATTTAGTTTATGTTCAAGAATTAAATGATTGTTGATGTTACTTCACTGGAGTTAACTTCATGATTTGAGTTGTCTGAATTATTACACTTTCTACAAGTATTATCATTATAAGGACCCATAATATTTGTGTTGTCTGAATTATTATACCTTCTACAAGTATTATCATTATAAGGACCCGTAACATATATTGGGCACCTCCGACGGAGTAGGCTACTCAACATTGTTTGGAGTACGTAACATTTATTTGGCACCTCCGACGTCGAACTGACTGACTTAGCTGGATTCAGGAGCAAAGGAGTGAGTACATTAAGACTCGTTGTAATTACCGGTTAGGTATTCATCGGTGAATTACGTGGCGGCCACCACCCTGGGTGTGCGCCGTGAAAACTGTGTTCTGTAGTGGCCAGCTTTATTGTTTGTTGAAGAGGCCAACCTTGCTGTTTGCTGAAGAGGCCAACCCTTCTGTTTGCTGAAGAGGACAACCTTGCCGTTTGTTGAAGAGGCCAGCCTTGCTGTTTGCTGAAGAGGCCAACCTTGCTGTTTGCTGAAAATGTCAACCCTATTGTTTGCTGAAGATGTCAACCCTATTGTTTGCTGAAGAGGACAACCTTGCTGTTTGCTGAAGAGGCCAACCTTGCTGTTTGCTGAAGAGGCCAACCTTGCTGTTTGATGAAGAGGCCAACCCTTCTGTTTGCTGAAAAGGACAACCTTGCTGTTTGTTGAGGAGGCTAACCCTAATGTTTGCTGAAGAGGACAACCTTATTGTTTGCTGAAGAGGCCAACCCTACTGTTTGCTGAAGAGGCCAACATTGCTGTTTGCTGAAGAGGCCAACCTTGTTGTTTGCCGAAGAGGCCAACCTTGTTGTTTGCTGAAGAGGCCACCCCTACTGTTTGCTGAAGAGGCCAACCCTACTGTTGCTGAAGTGGCCAACTTTACTGTTAAAAGTGGCCAGAGTTGCTGTGTACTGGCGGGGCCGACGTTATCGTGTGGCTGGGAATCACCTTCTCATCGTCAGAGGACCCCAAACTTAGAATCATCGAGGATCAACCAAGGATCATCGAACATCGCGGACAGGGATCACCAAGGATCAACCCGTGTGTTAGTCAACCCCACACCGAACATCGCGGACAGGGATCACCGAGGATCAACCATCGAAGTCAAGGAACAGAATTTACTATTGTGTATTTCTTTATATGTAAGTTGGCATATTTTTTTTTAATATATTTATTAATTAGAATATTTTTCAATATACACCATACACCATATTTCTATGGTGTAATTATTTGTTTGTTGTTCTTGGTGGAATTCTGTATTTAATACAGTAGAGGTTAAAATAGGGTCCACCTAGAGCAGCCTAAACATTTAACTTGCTGGTTTTTGAAAAGGAATATTGTATTTATTTTGTTATTACTCGTATGTTGATGACATTATATAATTTTTTTTGTATGGTATATAGTATCAAACATTTTCATTTATTAGTTATAATTGGTTTTGGTTACTGCCATGTCAAAAATTTTAAATATTGTTGAAGTTGGTAAGGCACTTGGCCTCACGGGCTAAGAGTTACAAACCTGGGTATCTTTAGAGAGAGAGAGAGAGAGAGAGAGGGTGGAAAAGAGAGAGAGGGAAGAAAGAGCCGCAGAACGGGAAATGAGAAAGGCAGAAATCGCGAAGTAAAAAAGGCGTTTAGAGCTTGATATGTCAGCCTTCCCTGGAATCAGTGTGGAGGGCAATAAAATGACCCCACCCCCCGAGCTAAGTTATTTTGCTGGTGAAATTTTTTCAAACAGATTTATAGAGAGACAAAAAGAAGATAAAGAGAAGAAAAAATCGACAGTGTCAATGGACAATGACAAACTGATGGTAGGATTCAATAAAGTTGATAAGATAAGTGAGGAGCATATGTGCAATGTTACTAGATTAATGCAGGCTGAAGATGATAAACATGATATATATAACATACGTGAAGAAAATGAGAAATTAAAATTGGAAAATAAACGTCTCAAGTCAGAGAAAGAAAAAATACCGGCAGAACTGAATAAATTGATTTTAGACAGGGAAAATGACCTACGTACTAAATCAAAGACCTGCACTACATTGGAAGACCTACCACTTAGGGTAGAAGCAATAGAGAGGATTGCAAATAAACTTGTTAAGAAAATAGAATCAGTCGATGTGGTTACAGCATGGAAGTTTGAGGGATAAAATTAACAGATTGGATAAAGTGGATTCGTCAGTTGGAAATAAAGACGCCAATTATATCAAAGTAGCCAAGAGAATCGTACCCAGATATAGAGATGGTAAATTAATTAATCAAGATAATAAAGCAAGCAGACACTTAAATAAAGAAACCCAACATAAATCCTTTGCTACAGGTACAATTATAAAACAATCGGTTCCATTTACCCCTGAATTTCATAGAGGAGAACTTAAATCAATGAATAACCAAACCTCAAGAATTATAATACTGAAAGAAAGAAAGAACCCTAACTCTTATTGTCAAAGAGACAAAAACTACATTGAACCCAGTGAAAATCAAAAGAAACAAAGAAGGTATTATGATGTACAAATCAAGAAATCTAGACGTAATGGTGATCAAACCAAAGAAACAAATACAAATAAAAGAAATGAAAACCGTGTATGGAAAGACCATGGAAATCTAGATATAGCATCAGGAAGGACAACCAATATTTTAAAAAATACGGTTTAGGCTGACACACAATCAAGTGTTTAGGGTTAGTCTTCATGTTTAATAGCAGTTTTGTATATTTGGTACTTATGTTTTTATGAAATAAACACAAACGCAATTAAAGTTTGAAAACTTTTAATAACAAATTTTTTAATTTAAAATATTTATTTTGTCAATTTATTTATTTTTCGTTTTTTCATTGGTTTTTCATGAACCGTTTCATTCAATTGCTTAACATAATTTTTAGACGAACAATTAAAAAATTTAACAGAAATAAGTTCTTTTAAATTATGATTGAAATTACAAACATTTTCTTCAATCAGCAATGACTCATCAATTGTTACTCTATCAACAATTTTAACAAACATTTTTTTTTTGATTTGTTTGTCCTAGAAATAGTTTCAGACTATTTGCTGATCTTTTCAATGAAATGAATACTTTCCAATTTTGTAGGCAAGTAGAGAAGGTGTACTCAGATGGCTTCAATAGCCCTCCTCTGTTGACATCGTTCAAAAAAACATCCAGCTTTTTCAATCTTAATTCGCCAATGTCTTTAAATTTTTCATCGACTAATATTTCTCTACAGCTGGTACACTCATTCTGATGAATGATGGAATGTGCAATTGCTCCTGCAACATAATATATTGTTGATGCTTCATCGTCATTAGGGCTTTCCGAAATTTTAAAACAATCTAAAATTGCATTTACATTTTCATCCGTACTTGCTGGCAAGCTTTTAACATCATCAATGAAATCATCGATCTCGCTAATATTCAATTTTGAATGACTTAACAGAGACATCATTTTTATCTTGGTGTTGCTATCTGCAACTTGCCGAACTGAGACAAAATAATTGCCCCCTGACATTTGGCGCAACCATCCAAATCTCAACTCTATGGGGTCCGACTGCAGATGACCAAGGAGGATGAATTTCAAGTCTGTCTCACTCATCAAATATTTGCAACAATTAGCAAGAGCAGAACATGTTTGACCAACAGCCAAATAAGTCTCACGACTGAGTTCTTTTGTTTTTGCGTTTTGCCAGCTGTGTAGGAAATCACGAAATTATAAGAGAAATTCTATTTTCCAATCAGAGGAAGATTTTACTGGATCCATGTGGTAGTTTCTTTTTTTTTTTCCCTTCGAACAAGTTTTTACATTTAAAACTTCCCAGAGTTTGGTGATAATACCCACAAACCAAGCTGTTGCACTCCATTCAACTTTATTTTCATGCTCCACATAATATTTTAAAGCATTCAATGTCGATTCGCAAAACACTGACGATGAGAGTTTGACAGACATTTTCTCAATATTTGTAGGATTCAGTACTTTCGCATTCAGCTTGTATGCTTTTTTAACAACCATGTTCAGCTCCAAGTTGTAAAGATCCTCAATGTGCTGAAAATCGGCTGATGAATCAGGTGCTGCAATGTTATTGTTGCAAAATTTCGGAAAGACAAAGGATCGTCGATTCAAAAAGTTATTGTATATATTTTTTAAATTGTGGATTGCATCGAAAATTAAAAACATTGGCTGATTAGTCCATTTGTTTTCAATAGATGGTTTAATCGTGCCTCCACAAAGTTCTTGAATATAAAACTTTCTGTTAACAGCTGCATTGTCAACCGAAATGCCAATTACAGTAGCCCCTGCACGGTGCACCATTTCCATCACTTCTGTGTAACATTGATGCATTTGGCCAGCAGTCAAATTATGGATTATGACAAAGAGATTTACCATAAAACACAGAAGAGTAGAAGCTTGTTCGCATTCAGCTGTCAATCCATGAAACTTGCCGGAAAAGTATTCAACACGCTTGGCCACATATATTTCATCGATTATGATTGTGCACATTCTTTCCAGCTGGTTTAATGTGCTAACACGAAGTGTGAGGTAACTTGTGTTATCAAGCCCTGTTTTTTCATTTACTCGTCTTGTTAGTTTTTTTAAAGTGTTTATTGAAGGCAGGTTCAAAACTTCACTTTCCAATATTTTAGAGTAAGATGCAGTGCCTGATGCATATACCAGATATGACCAAATATTGGTTTGTGGTGTGTATGTTCTCGCATGTTTGTTCACCCCCACCAATTTCAACTGATCGACAAGAAATTGTATTTGCTGAAAAACAGGATTTGAATCTTCATATAAAGTCATCATTTTTTTCAAATTTGATTTTTCTTCTTGCTTGATCTCATCAAAGGTTTCATGAAATGGAGTTTCATCAAAACATTTTAAACGAGCAAGCGAATTCAACAACTGACTCATTGTTTCCAAATTGGAAGAACAAATATCGTTTGAAAATGATTTAGATAATTGTTTTCCTTTGTGATGTAGTGATATGTCGAATAATTTTGAAATTGAAATTGATGATTTAATAAACAAAATGTTATTCTGAAATCCCAACAAATAAATACATAAATGTTCATTTTGAATATGGAGTTGATATCCAGAAGGTATTTTCTCTTTACTTAATTTTTCTTTTAGATCAACTAAAGATAACTTGTTTATGACATCATTTTCATTAAACAAGTTTTCCAACTCCCATCATTTGATTTTCAACAACTTCTTGTCGAGCTGATGACGAAGACTTCATTGTTGTTCAACGGTACTTTGGAGTTGATAAGTATGATGGTGCATTCTGAAAAATACTTGGCACTGCATCCTCTTTTAATTTAATTTTTGGTCTATCAGGTTTATTGGATTCACATCTTTTCTTTGATCGAGACATGTTTGTATCTTTTACATCACTAACAAAATCACTTGGCAAGAAATGGAGCAAACACATTTTTGAATATTTCCCAGGCTGAAAATTTTGGCAAGGATTAGCTCTAATCCATTTTTCACATAATTCCACATTGTTTAATGGATACGAATGAAAAGAAACTCCTTTACTTTCCGCTTTTTCAACACTGTCATATCCACTTTTGCATCCGTATGCAGAACACTTGTTGACCATTTTCTTAGTTATTTATTATATTTAAAATTAGATTTATAAACCAAACAATTATTATACGTAAATTTTACCGAGAAAAAGAGAAATTTTAGAAAAACAACAGTAATAACACAGAATAAAACCCGAATAAACAATGGACGAACGAAAACAAGCAAGCATGTATATAATAGTGCAACTTTGTTTAACCCTTGCGTCAGCCTAAACCGTACACGGCTAGAATGAAATTTTGTTTGGTTGTCTATCCTGGTGTTATATCTAGATATCCATGGGAAGGACCCACCAATTGGTCGATACAACCATGTTAACACAGTTAGATGTCTAACTTATAATAATTGCAGTAGATATCCCCATAAAAATCCCCATGCTAGACATGTAGTAAATTTTAATGAACCAGAATTTATCCCTCATTACCACTGTTCATGTAGGACATGTTTGTTGAGATGTTGTAAGAATGACTGTAAGATTTATAATCAGGGTGGAAGAGCGAACTATGGTTTTATTCCAACCATGGGGAGAAATATTAACTGGAATTGAAGAGATTTTAATATTTTTTCTTGACCAAACTATGCCCTGGAAGTAAGAAATCCTATGTACCGTAATGTCTATGTTACATGTATTATATGTTTATATGATGACGTATTTGCATGTATATGTTTATATGATGACATAATGATATTTAATAATAATTGATGATTAAAACAAAAAAGAGAAGTCACTTGAAAAAAAAAGAACAATAACTAGTGACATGAAAAAAAAAAGGTCACCTGAAAAGAAAAGATATACAAGTGACATGAGAGAAGAAAATTAACAAGTCACATAGAAAAAAATATAATAAAATGATAAATATCAGTGGCGGAATAAAAAAATGATGAGAAATTTTAATTTAATTCAATATGTTTATACATATATGATTGATGAAATTTATTATATTGTTTGCATGTATTGATTTATAATTCCATGCAATATTGATTTGATGAATCATTGTATAATTTATTTTGGTTGTTATGATGATTTTGATATGTCCTATGATTGAACTTTGTTTCATGTGGCTTCCTTTTGTCCATTAGTATTGGGTTTTACATGATTGCATCATGCGTAGGTAGAGGGGAGGAACATGGAGAAATAGTATAGCCTAAGCTTGATGACGCAATTCGGTAGGCTCCGCCCACCGCAGTCGCTATGGCGCCATTCCGCCAATTTGTGTTGTAGTTTATTGTAGATTTTTGTGTATACGTCATTTGGTACAAATGACTTATATTAAACCGACAGTTGGGAGCACATGGTTTGTTTTATAACACAGCTCAACAAAAAATTTTTTTTTTCGAATTGCCAATAATGTTTGAATGAATTTATAGTGTATTCATGGGTGCTGATTTCAAAACTGCCACTGCTTTTGCAGAATTGGCTCTAGTTTCTGAGATATTGGACACCCTTGAAAATATGATTGTACCCTTTGTGTAAAACAAATGCAATACGTTTGGTGTCTGTTGTTTAATTAAACTATACCAAGTTATAACTTGGTTTTTTTTTTCTATTTTTATCTCTGCTTTCTAAAGACATCATGAGTTCATCACGAAGATGCTGCAAAAATAATCATAATGCATTCTGTTACATCTCTTTACAACACATGGTTGAAAAGCAAAGAAGAAATATAACCGACTTTGTGCAGCAGGTAAATTTGGCATATTTCGGTGTGAATCTGGGAGACCAAGACATGTCTTGGGTTCCCCATAAGGTCTGCAAAAACTGTGTGGAGAGCCTACGGCAGTGGACAAATGGTGAGAAGAAAAGTCTAAGTTTCGGTCTACCAATGGTATGGTGAGAGCCGAAAGACCATTTTGGTGATTGTTATTTTTGTATTGTGAATGTTAAAGGCTTCAATCGCCACAAGAAATCTAAGTGGGGTTATCCTGATATTGAATCTGCAGGGAGACCAATTCCACGTAGCAGTGAAGTTCATATACCAGTGTTTACTGGATTATTAGAGCTTTCACCATCAGACTCCGACGAGGGGCAAGATCTGGAGTTTTTGGCAGGTGAAAACAGTGGAAGCGATTATGAAGGAAGTTCTTCAACACCTCAACCATTCAGCCAAAAATAATTCAATGACCTAATACGAGACCTAAAACTGTCCAAGCAAGCATCTGAGCTTTTAGCGTCAAGGCTCAATGAAAGAAATTTTCTCAAACCAGAAGTTAAAATAATATTTTATAGGAAAAGAGAAGAGTTTCTTCTTCAATATTTCAGCCAAGAGGAAGATCTTGTTTACTGTAATGACATCCCTGGACTTCTGCTCCAAATGGGACTACAAGGCTACCATTCCGAATACTGGCGTCATTTTATAGACAGTTCCATCAGAAGCTTGAAATGCGTTCTGTTACACAATGGTAACCGTTATGCATCTCTTCCCATTGCTCACTCGACAACACTTAAAGAAGAGTATGAGGATATCAAAACAGTATTGCAGAAAGTCTGATATTATGAACATCAGTGGTCAATTTGTGTTGATCTAAAAATGGTAAACTTCTTGCTTGGGTAGCAGTCAGGATGCACAAAATACCCATGCTTCATGTGCCTTTGGGATAGCAGGGCAAGGCAAGATCATTGGACAAGAGTGACATGGCCTGCAAGGGAAACCATGACTGTAGGTAAAGAAAATATCACCAACAAGCCACTGGTTGGCTAAAATAAGATCATTCTCCCACCGCTTCATATCAAATTAGATTTAATGGAACAATTTGTTAAGGCTTTGGACAAATCTGGCAATTACTTCAAGTATATTTGCAGATCATTCCCCGGATTGAGCATGGAGAAGCTGTAAGCTGGGATTTTTGACGGTCCTCAGATTCGGAAACTCATCAATGATCGAAATCACCTTGAAGCTTCTTCATGGAACAGTTTTGTTTCAGTTGTCAGGAACTTATTAGGTAATAACAGAGCAGAGAATTACGAAGAACTGGTGCAAGATATGCTAGCTTAACTTCAGAAACAGTGGAACAAATATGAGCATCTAGGTACATTACCTGCACAGGCATTTAGACAAATTTCCAGGTAACCTTGGGGACTTCAGTGAGGAACAAGGCGAGAGGTTCCATCAGGATATGAGGGTGATGGAGGAGAGATATGAAGGAAGATGGGACATACATATGGTGGCTGACTACTTTTGGAGCCTTCAGCGCAATATCACCAACGACACATGCAAAAGGAAGTCGAGCAAACAGCGATTTGCTAATGCATTACCATAGACAATTAACATATTAATTAATTAATGAATTAGACATAATTAGTTTTTCAAATGAATTTGTTTTCTTCTATAACACTATTACACATATTTTTGAACAAATTTCTGCATGACTATTAACAGTTTCACTACTATTTGTTAGTATACTATTATACTTCATGCGATTCTTGACAAATTCCATACACGGTGCATACATTATTTAATTAATTTTAATTATCTCGTAAAATAGAGCCAATCTAGCAAAAGCACTTACATATTCTAAATCAGAATAGTTGACTTTGTATAAAATGATTCAAATATCACTGGCAATGAATTCACTGTTTACCAGTGTAATCAGTCGAGCTCTGTGCATCATAGGATGCGGATGCATGTTCTAGTAGAGTCTAGCTTTGGGCATCGATATAGATGCATGTTGACAGTTTGCTATTGTACTCCTCCTGAGTTCATCTTTATTTCAGTTTATGTTCAAGAATTAAATGATTGTTGATGTTACTTCACTGGAGTTAACTTCATGATTTGAGTTGTCTGAATTATTACACCTTCTACAAGTATTATCATTATAAGGACCCGTAACAGAGGTAAAGAGAGGGGAACCTTGAAATGTTTTTTAGTTCCAGTAGACGACAGAAGGGCGTTGTCACAATCTCGCCTTTGTAGGGCTGCTGTGATGGTCGTTGTCTGTGTGTAATCTAGTTCTGAACTGAATACGTGAGGTCAATAATTTATATTTGCATACAGCCACGTGACGAATAAATACAGAACGACTCAATTCGGGTGCGATTAACAACACTTAGACTTTATTCAAAGCAGGTACATATAAACATATAGTTCTAAAAAGAACTCTTAGCTGGGCCGCTAAGTTACAATATGCAAATCATAAGTATACAAATAACTCTAAAGGGGGAATGCGCACAGTCCAGTCCCCGCAAGGGGATGTACTGCTCCTCGTCCCCGCAAGGGGGTGTACTGCTCCCCGATTACTAAAACTCATCTCCTTTTATATCATTGGAACATACTCTGAAAACATATATCAACGTCGTGCCATATGATAAGGCGCAACGTTCTGTCATCATTTAGCCTGGTCCGAGGAATTAATCTCATGAGGGGAGGGGGAGAAAGATGGATGTGCGGCGGAGACGTGTCCACCGTCACGAGTCATTGGTTTCAGGTCCAGGTGTCCCGACCAACGGTGCCATATGATAAGGCGCAACGTTCTGTTATCATTTAGCCTGGTCCGAGGAATTCATCTCATGAGGGGGGGGGAAGAAGATGGAGGTGCGGCGGTGACGTGTCCACCGTCACGAGTCATTGGTTTAGTGTTCCAACGGGGGTGCCACTGAGGAGGGTTGGGCTAGAGATAAAAGGGGGTGGGTGTTGATATAACCCGGGAAGAAAAGAGGGTGGGTGTTGCCCGGGAAGAAAAGGGGGTGGGTGTTGAGCGCGGGATGATGTCTTAAATACAGTTTGTAACAGGCATATACTTTAAGAGTCCCTTATAATGGAACAAGTATTGCCAGGAAGTCATATAATTTCCGATGGGTGGGCAGAAGGGTGATAATAAAAAAATATTTTTATGAAACCACTTGCAATCGGGGAACTTGTATGTGTAATTTAAGAATATCAACTGCATTTTTAATTTTTAAAAAAAAAGTTCCCCCACCTCCCTCTTTTTCGGAAGAAAAAAGTGGAAAAAAAGGAAAAGTTTTTTTTTTTTTAGCTTAATTCAAAAGAGTAATAATAATAACTAATGAACTTTTATTAACAAATAAGATACAGATCAGTTAGTAATATGTATATAATGTACAAGAAATGTGTAAAACATATTTTTCCTCTGAACTTCAGATTCAAAAAATGCAAATTTTCTCGCAGCTCCTCCAACAGTTTCACAACACGTTCAGCAATTTGGTTAAATCTGGGAATGTCAATTTATGATTTCCCGAATGACCAATGCGTCTTTAAACACTTAATTGCCTTCTAGCATTTTATCCCGATGAGTGTAAACAGTTCATTGACGGACGCTTTATTGTAGTGCTGCGAATGGAACCAAGCATTTACCCATTCGTAGCAGATGAAGTTGCAAGCAGGAGCAAGGATGTTGCGCCACTCTGGTATCAGAAATAATGCTATAATAGTATATATTGCATGTGAGTTCCATATTGCCTAGTGTAAATTTGGTACTTTCTTCCAGCTGATGCGAGGCCAACGTGAAGTTGTTTTGTAATGACGATATGCCTGACATAGTTCATAAAACGAACTTGAAACCATCTCGCCATCCAGGGTTCTCGCCTGTGCTAACATCATCTGTCACAATGAGGTGGTAATCAGCCTGAAGAGTGGCATAGTTTTGCGTTAATTTGTCAATTAAGGAATAGTTGAGTTCTGGTTTGCTCGTTGGCTCTTGAATAAGAAAATTCATGACGTTTCAGAAAGATGTCGAGTACATGGTGCTGACAGCCAATATATTGTGGCTTCTGAAAGCCCTTGCTCAAGACATTATCCTGTATGAGCTTTACAATCCCGAGCAAACGACCAGTATTTACTGCGGTCGTGTCGCATATTATCACGCAAATATTTTCCCAAGCATCATATTCATCAATTAGCTGATGAGTGGCCGCGGCAGAACCACTCTCACATTTAAGAGTACCGAGTTTTATTTCGGTTGTCATATTTTCAGCAGAACTACTTGATACTCTTCCCCTTGCACACTTTTACCATCAAACTGGAGACAATAGGGTTCTTTGCTTTGAAGTTTTTGAAAAATTTTGGTTGTCATTTTCCGTCCTTCAGAGATTACTCGTTTCCAAACACCCGCCTGACTTGGAACCGGCACATCATGAACCTGTTCAGAAATGGTTGCAAGAACGTCATATGCTTTATGTGTAGAAATGTTGTTTTTCAGTCTTAGCAAATCCGCTGTTTTAGTACTTGCGCTTTGGTATTTCGGTTTGCATTCAGGAGAAGATGACGTGGAAGAATAGGTTGTCGAGTCGGGTGAAGAAGCAGATGTTTCAGGATCCGAAAATTATAAGACAGTTGCATGTGTTTGTGTAGGCTGTGAGACAGTTGTATGTGTTTGTGTAGGTTGGGAGAAAGTTGTATGTGTTTGTGTAAGTTGCGATCGAGAAGAGCTGGCTTGAGATTGAGTTTTGGATAGTCGGATTCGTTTTCTTGGGTGGATTGATTCTAAAGGGGCTTGTTTGACCATTGCATAAACAATCTTTCCTCCACTCTTAACTTGCCTCTTTATCCTCCTTTTCCATTTTCGATTAACGTTGGTGACATCAAATAACTTAGAAAGTTTTGTAGTAAATTTATCAGACGGTTTCTTTTTGTTTTTGTCATATAATTCAAACAGACAATTGAGTTTCTTTCTGATTAGTGCGCTGGATAATAGTGGAAAGTCTAGAAATTTCCTCAAGAGCAATTCTATATCCGTTATCATAATTTTGATTCGATCCAGTCGCCGTTTCTGGCTATTGAACAGAAAAGTGAAGTTTCCAAGAATTTGACGGTTTGTGGGCATCTGTGTGAGATTGATTAGCTTTTCAACAGATGTAATTCTCGGATCCCTATTCTGTTTAGAAGTTGAGGGTATATGCCTTGCTTATTAGCAAATGGAATCAGCTGACTGGAATGTGCTTAAAAGCAGCCTAGTAAGTCATGTAAAAATTCAGTGTTAAATTGAAACCGATAGTCAAACTGCGCGATATGCGAAAACAAAAATGAAAAGGTGGGGGAACTTTTTTCAATTTAAACAAAATTAATGTTGCTACTGTCATCTACATATAATTGTTCCTCGAATGTACGTGGTTTCAGTTTCGTTACGAAAAATAATGAAAATAGTTATCACCCTAGTGGGCAGCGCATAGAGGAATAGAGAGACTTGGTGGCGGAGTTTACTCATACTCTGTCATCATACATGAACACAATTTTGTTCATCCTCAGGACCCTGAAGTTCATACGCAGAATATTAAAAATCTTTGGATGAGGGCAAAGCGAATTGAGTCGCGTGAGTTTGAGTTTCGAGATCAATGCACAAACTAAAATATTTTCTCCGCCATTCTTTGTGCCATATCTGAACAATATGTTGTTTAGATTATTCAACTCCTTTAGATTCAAACATATTTTCTTCTCATAGCTAGTTTTTCATTAGTAACCGTTATTGAAATCTATACTATAAGTCAGTTTAAGGGGCTCCATAAAGGAAAGCAACCCATCCCTTTAACTCTCCAGGGTTAATGCTCATGATGACCTTCTAAGGCAGGACATTCGTTTGCGTTTGATACTGTTTTTGCGTATATTAACAATTATCCAAATGTTATGTCATTTGCAGGGCTACATTTAACACCTTTAACGTAGTGTTACAATATAAAAGGACCATGGGGCCTCAATGGCATATATCACCCTAGCAGCTAATTGGTTGTATTTATTTTTGTCATGCCCTACAAGTGTTGGGCATCATTGTTTCTATGTGTACAGTTTTTTCTTATGTAGAATATATTAAAAATTAGTTGTCAGATCAGTAAGAAAAATTTCATTATTCGTTACTTGCAATCGCTTTCCGTGACGAGCATAGGGATTTTTCTAAGAAATTTTTCTCAGCGTACCTTTGTATCATACCGGAGTACGCCGAAAACATATGAACAATTTCAGCGGTAGCTTGTACATGGTTTGTGATTACGTTTACGAAGACTAATAAAATTAAACTCGATGTTCGATAGGTATTTTTATAATATGAAATTTTAATTATCTATCTTTTAGCTTAAACAAAAAATTATATTATTATATTATTTTCTCGATTTATAGAAGAATTTAAATGCATCAAAATAAAATGTAATTATTTTATTACCAAGTTTTTTTTAATGAAAATATTATTGTGCCTTTCGTGGATATTTGTGCCAGAGCCGCACTTAAGAGGCCAAAGAGCCACATGCGACTCCGGAGCCGCACTTTGCCGACCACTGATCTAGCCATTCTGCACTTACTATCACCCATGAGCAATAATTGCCATGAGCTCTCATTGTCTTTGCATGTAGTATTTGACTGGGTCCAGGCATACATTGTTGGTGTGTTGAACATGATTCTTTAACATGGATTGTGAAGCAACATAAAGGTGACAGATTTTAAAGATCTGTTCAAACAATAGCAACTGAATAGATGGACAATATTTATCAAATGGAAGAATTTTGAATGCTTTTGCCAATCAAGGTAGAATGATTTCAACTTTCACAGACTGATTGAAGAAAAGAGATGGACATCTATGTGAGATTATATCAGATAATCTGGTTCTTTAAGGTCCTCATTAGTTTGGCGGACTGGAATTGGTAAGGAGGGGGGGGATACATCTATCATCAATGACATGAAAGTGCGAGTTTCTTATCGGTTGTCAACAAGTTAAATAGCAAGATTTGACAATTTGTTGAAAGTACTGACTTTTTTATACATGGTTTTAGGCACTAAACACTCCGCGCTGTTGGAAAATCGTCTATGCTTACTTGCTTTCATATTTCTGTCAATGTTTTGCCAGCATATTTGAAGTATAATTTTTCCAACTCTTCATCAATTTTTCGACCTTGTGTGCCAAGGTGGCTTCCTAAATGTTTATGTGGCAAAATTAGTAGGAATATAGTTAAATTAAAATACTGAATGTTAGGCGAATGTGTAACACAGAACTACAAACGCTGCTTAATTCTCCTATTTATTAAGTAATTATATTAAATTTAAAAAAGTAACATTGTTGACGTCAACTTTTCTTGACCTCCCCCCCCCCCCGTCAACAATTGTCAAAAATTTTCTGACCCCCTCCCCCCTATTTTGTTGACGTAATTAATGGACAGCCCCTTTCCATCGAATATTATTATTTATAATTTCGTAATAGTTGATTATGCTATAATACGAGATTACCATCATTTTGGTCTATTTACTAACCATGTTGTTGACAGTATATTTAAGTAATTATTTAAAATATCGACAGATGCCACCATGTCCTATCGCGCTACCATATATTGGCAATTTACTGACATTAGCTAATGCTGGTAGTAGGTACCACAAACTGGCTCAAAATCGTTGTTTTGCGTCACTGTGGTCAATATTTGGATAATTTTAACTTAATGACTTCTCTATATAAAACTGATAAAATCTCAAAAACAATTATACCATTTTAAAGTATTTTGTAAGTCCTACAATAATATGTAGTTTTTAATTACGTTGATTAAAACAAAAGGTTGAATCTTTTAAATGTAAATCATCACCGAAGTCACTTTTTACCGGCCAACGCGCGATCTAGTTTGACTATCCTATATTCAATCTCCGTGCGCTTTTAGGCCATTCGTTCTACAGTAATGTCAAGTATATCAATGTGTGCGAAAATGAATGCCCTTCACAACCATATTAAAAATTTAATTAAATTATATTTAACAATATTTTTACAATTAAACAATCATAATGAAAAGTAAATCATAATGTGATTTTTTTTAATTTTGTAGGTTTTTCTTTAATATCATTAGAAAGCCCGTCCATTTTTCTTTTAAAATACGATAATAAAACTTAATTTGTAATCATGGCCCAGAAGCGCAGAGCGCTAAGAAATAGCATATAGCACACATTTTTCATCCATTCTTGCACGCAACGCTACACCAGTCACAATGAATTGAACTTTATTGGAACTTAAACTCCTAGTTGGTAAGTAAAAACGATAAAAACTTGTAGATAAATAGTTACATTATTTGTTCCTTACTCTTTTAGCTTTATATTTCATTGGAAATGTTTATTGTTGTAGTTATAATAACTTTAATATGATAAACCTCGAGGCCATTTTTTGCGGACACTTCTATTTTTTTCTGGCTATTTTTTTAGAGAGATAATAATATTTTCTAAGAGATTATATATTCAAATATGACTAGTATATATTTTTCCCGTTGTTAGATAGTTTTATTATCTCACTCAAATTAAAACAAATAAAACAGGTCACGTGGTCGGTAATTGGTTGTCGATGTAAACATGTAGTAGATTGTAGACCGACCGAATTGAAATAACTATTATTGAATAGATATTTTTTAAATCATTGTTGTAATATAACTGTTTTTTTAGTCAATGTTTAAATGTTTAGTCTATGTTTTTATCTAAGTCAGAACCATTTTTTAAATATCATAATTATCTTTATATGACGGCGTACAGCTCAATACTTTATAGAAGGTTCTGTGCTAGTTGGAGGAAATACCTTTATTGCCTTGGCTACTAGACTAGTAATTCATAACTTCTTCAACTCTGGTTTAGAAAGAGGAAAATGGCAGGTCATGTACTCATGTAGCTGTTACGCTGTATTTTTTTGAATTAAAATATCTCTTAGCCACTCTGCGTTTGTATTATTATTAAGTATCTTATTTTTAATATTAGTTAAGTTTGAGTGTTATATATTTATATACATATATACATATATTGAAGTTTGAACATCTTTTACCTTTAATTAAATATGGTTCTCATAAATCCAATAAAAAAAAAAGAACTGGTAATTGTTGGGATCGAACCCCCCCATACCACAGTGCCCCATATTATGTTCCCCTCATCCCCACCCCTGTGGACAGCGTAGCACAGTTTACTTGGGGGAGCTACCATCTCCTACCAAGCGCGTCCCCAGCTGGCGGATAGGGGAAAGACCCTTTGATATAAGGGTCAGCCGTGAATACTAAATAAGCGGTCGCGGACCAACTTGTTTGCTGTCATGGAGGGTGAGGTGAGTTATCCCGCGGTAAGGATACCTTTATAAAAATGCCTCAAAAACCCTAAGAAATGATAGCAAAAAGCGAACATAGAGCGCTTTAACTCTAAACCGGTCAGATGGGGCCGTTAGCTAGGAATAGCAGACATCTAGGAGAGAAAACTCCGAAATTAAATCAACTGCTGCCTTGCAGATGGTCTTGGCTGACCAAATGCTATGGAAGCAAATCCAGAAAAACAGCAGGCTGAAGACGGAGGCAGTGGGCCTTAATGGCGCAAAACATACAGCCACACAATCTCGACGAATATGGAGGATAAAAACCCGCAAAATAGATATGGCGTCCTGCCTGTGGAATCCCGCCGCGCTGGTAGGGGGCCGGGCTCCCCACCTCGAAGGAGCCCACCCAAACAAGCTGGTGGTTCTTCCTCCTCGGCATGTAGAGTCAGGAGAAGAGGAAAGGAAGCAAACACTACTGACTCCAAACAAGATAAACACGTACTGACAATCCTCCAATGGAACGCAGAAGGAATACAAAAAAAAGGAGGCCCTAAAGTATTCCTCTATCAACAAAAAGTAGATATTGCCTGCATTCAAGAATCTCACCTAAATAGCAACATACGCTTTTCTATTAGAGGATACACCTGTTTTAGACAAGATAGAGACAATCGACCAAAAGGAGGAGTGATTACTCTAGTTAAGAATGATATCCCCACTACAGATATCAACATACCTCCCTCTAGTGACACAGAATTATTGGGCACTAAGCTTCTACTCCTAGAAGGAAATATAAGCCTATTCAACTGCTACTGTCCACCCGACAGGAAATTGGAACTTGACCGGATACAACTCCCTTATGGCCTTATGGTGAAGAAAGCATTGTTGTGGGTGATATGAATAGTCACTAATAAAGCTGCGGGTACCCAGACCTAAACGCCAGAGGAGAAGAAATCGAAGAATGGCAAGGAGAAAATAGGCTGACCTTACTAAATAAACCAGATGACAAGCCATCCTTTTATTCCAGAACTTGGCTAACGTCAACTACCCCAGACATTGCCTTCGCCACAAATAACATCTCTAAAGGCAGCAAGAGACAAGTTATGGATCATCTGGCAACAGGTGACCACAGACCAATAATAATCACCTTCAAAAGAAAACACTGCCCATATAATAACTCACTTTACCCCAGATGGAACTACAAGAAAGCTAACTGGGACATTTTCCAAAATCTCACAGACAACTATTCTGCCCTAATCAATTGCAAAACCAAAAAAATCTACTCTTCCTACTCTGCACTGTCCAAAGCCATACTAAGAGCAGCAAAAGAATCTATTCCAAAAGAAGCAAGGCGAAACTGCATTCCTAACTGGTCTGAACACCTCCAAGAGCTCCATGATAATGCAGCTGAAGCCAGAAACATAGTAGAAAACATGCCTACCATTGAAAACAACATTCAAATCAAGGCAGCAAATGCAACATACCAAAAAGAATACCTAAAGGCAATTAGAAAAAGCTAGCATGAGAAAACAGAAGGCCTAAACTACGACAAAGAAGGACATAAGCTCTGGGACATAGCCAAGTGCCTAAACCAAGAGGAAAACAGGGCAGCCCAAATTGTTTTAGAAGCAGCCAATAAAGAATTGACGGGCAAAGAAGCTGCTCAAGAACTTATGACCAACTTCAAAAACGCAGGATCAATAAATATCAGCAAAGAACGGTCCAAAGAAGCCAACGATGAGATCATCAGAAATGAACAATTCGATCCACCACCCCGACATGAGTGCATGACTAAATCGCTCACGAAAAAGAACTTGAAGATGCCCTAAAATCCCTGAAACCAAATCAGGCCCATGGCCTAGACAAAATCACAAATGTCATGCTTACCCACTTAGGCCCAAAAACAAAAAAAAAAAACTATTACAGCAATTCAACACCTGCTGGAAAAAGGGGGAAATTCCAATCGTCTGGATTAAAAAGTTATCATGGTACCCATCCATAAAAAAGGGAAGCCTCCGAACAAAGCAGACAGCTACCGACCTATAAACCTAACAAGCTGTGTATGCTAATTAATAGAGAAAAATATTAACAAAAAGCTAACCTGGTTTCTAGAAACTAATAGTCTTCTAACCGAGGAACAAGGAGGTTTCAGAAGGTACAGATCTACAGAAGACCAAATAGCTTTCATCACACAAGAGATAGAAGACGGATTTCAAGAAAAGAAGCACACCTGGACCTGGAAAAGGCTTTTGATAAAGTGTGGGAAAAAGGGCTAATTCTAAAATTAATACAAAATAATATCTCCAAAAGGGGACGGGTGGTCGTGCGGTGTAGAGACTGTCGACCGGAGGGTCTCGGGTTCGAATCTCAGTAAGAACCTTGGCATTTTTTCAGGTCATGGTGATAGTCCCCAAGTCCACCCAGCTTTAAATGGGTACCTGACTGTAAAGGCGGCTGGGCGTTATGCTAACCACACAATCCCTTTAAATGCCGAGGTTACTGAAACAGAGGAATTCTACACTTCATCTGCCCCGATGACCCATTAGGGTTAAGGGAACTTTATTATTTAACATTACATACATAGACTGGCCTAATGGACCAAGTCAGAAAAAAACATTACATACATAGACTTGCATGGTGGACCAAGTCAAAATCAAACATTATATACATAGACTGGCATGGTGGACCAAGTGAGAATCAAACATTATATACATAGACTGGCCTGGTGGACCAAGTCAGAATCAAACATTACATACATAGACAGGCCTAGTGGACCAAGCCAGAATAAAACATTACATACTTAGACTGGCCTAGTGGACCATGTCAGAATCAAACATTACATACATAGACTGGCCTAGTGGACCATGTCAGAATCAAACATTACATACATAGACTGGCGTAGTGGACCATGTCAGAATCAAACATTACATACATAGACTGGCCTAGTGACCATGTCTGAATCAAACATTACATACATAGACTGGCCTAGTGGACCATGTTAGAATCAAATATTACATACATAGACTGGCCTAGTGGACCATGTCAGAATCAAACATTACATACATAGACTGGCCTAGTGGACCAAGTGAGAATCAAACATTACATACAAAGACTGGCCTAGTGGGCCATGTTTGAATCAAACATTACATACATAGACTGGCCTAGTGGACCAAGTCAGAATCAAACATTACATACATAGACTGGCCTAGTGGACCATGTCAGAATCAAACATTACATACATAGACTGGCCTAGTGGACCATGTTAGAATCAAACATTACATACATAGACTGGCCTAGTGGACCAAGTGAGAATCAAACATTACATACATAGACTGGCCTAGTGGACCAAGTGAGAATTAAACATTACATACATAGACTGGCCTAGTGGACCAAGTGAGAATCAAACATTACATACAAAGATCGGCATGGTGGACCAAGCCAGAATAAAATATTACATACAAAGACCGGCATGGTGGACCAAGCCAGAATAAAACATTACATACATAGACTGGCCTAGTGGACCATGTCAGAATCAAACATTATATACAAAGACTGGCATGGTGGACCAAGCCAGAATAAAACATTACATACATAGACTTGCATGGTGGACCAAGTCAAAATCAAACATTATATACATAGACTGGCATGGTGGACCAAGTGAGAATCAAACATTATATACATAGACTGGCCTGGTGGACCAAGTCAGAATCAAACATTACATACATAGACAGGCCTAGTGGACCAAGCCAGAATAAAACATTACATACTTAGACTGGCCTAGTGGACCATGTCAGAATCAAACATTACATACATAGACTGGCCTAGTGGACCATGTCAGAATCAAACATTACATACATAGACTGGCGTAGTGGACCATGTCAGAATCAAACATTACATACATAGACTGGCCTAGTGACCATGTCTGAATCAAACATTACATACATAGACTGGCCTAGTGGACCATGTTAGAATCAAATATTACATACATAGACTGGCCTAGTGGACCATGTCAGAATCAAACATTACATACATAGACTGGCCTAGTGGACCAAGTGAGAATCAAACATTACATACAAAGACTGGCCTAGTGGGCCATGTTTGAATCAAACATTACATACATAGACTGGCCTAGTGGACCAAGTGAGAATCAAACATTACATACATAGACTGGCCTAGTGGACCATGTCAGAATCAAACATTACATACATAGACTGGCCTAGTGGACCATGTTAGAATCAAACATTACATACATAGACTGGCCTAGTGGACCAAGTGAGAATCAAACATTACATACATAGACTGGCCTAGTGGACCAAGTGAGAATTAAACATTACATACATAGACTGGCCTAGTGGACCAAGTGAGAATCAAACATTACATACAAAGATCGGCATGGTGGACCAAGCCAGAATAAAATATTACATACAAGAAGACCGGCCATTGTGGATCCAAGCCAGAATAATAAAACATTACATACATAGACTGGCCTAGTGGACCATGTCAGAATCAAACATTATATACAAAGACTGGCATGGTGGACCAAGCCAGAATAAAACATTACATACATAGACTGGCCTAGTGGACCATGTCAGAATCAAACATTACATACATAGACTGGCCTAGTGGACCAAGTGAGAATCAAACATTACATACAAAGACTGGCCTAGTGGACCATGTTTGAATCAAACATTACATACATAGACTGGCCTAGTGGACCAAGTGAGAATCAAACATTACATACATAGACTGGCCTAGTGGACCAAGTCAGAATCAAACATTACATACATAGACTGGCCTAGTGGACCATGTCAGAATCAAACATTACATACATAGACTGGCCTAGTGGACCATGTTAGAATCAAACATTACATACATAGACTGGCCTAGTGGACCAAGTGAGAATCAAACATTACATACATAGACTGGCCTAGTAGACCATTTTAGAATCAAACATTACATACATAGACTGGCCTAGTGGACTAAGTGAGAATCAAACATTACATACATAGACAGGCCTAATAGACAACGTCAGAATCGAACATTACATACATAGACTGACATGGTGGACCAAGTCAGAATAAAACATTATATACATAGACTGGCCTAGTGGACCATGTTAGAATCAAACATTACATACATAGTCTGGCATGGTGGACCAAGTCAGAATAAAACATTACATACATAGACTGGCCTAGTGGACCATGTTAGAATCAAACATTACATACATAGACTGGCCTAGTGGACCAAGTCAGAATCAAACAGTACATACATAGACTGGCCTAATGGACCAAGTCAGAATCAAACATTACATACATAGACTGGCCTAGTTGACCATGTCAGAATCAAACATTACATACAAAGACTGGCATGGTGGACCATGTTTGAATCAAACATTACATACATAGACAGGCCTAATGGACAAAGTCAGAATCAAACATTACATAGATAGACTGGCATGGTGGACCAAGTCAGAATCAAACATTGCATACACTATACTCGCATGTTGAATAATCAATGGAATATGCACGCAGATCCTTGATGCCCGGAGGCGAGGAGCCGGGAGCCGCTACTTTTTTGCTGGAGCAGGAGCCGGAGCCGGAAAACCAATTTTCAAAAATGAAAACAGTTTCAGCCCCCCCCCCCCCGGTCAAAGTTTTCTAGATCCGCCCCTGTCCCCGAGGATCAGTTCTTCGGCACCCCCCTACCCCCGCCGAAAAAAATTTCCTCCCCCCCCTCGAAAATTTCTTCCCCCTCCCCCCCAATGCAATAATCCTGGCTACGGGCCTGCCCGGGTCCGAATAGTCCCTTCGAATTTATAAATAAAAAATATAAATACAGAAGTCTTTAAAATATTTTAAATAATGTATCATTTTACTATTGGCTAATTTGATCATTGAAAAAATTTTTTAGTACTTATGAAAATGGCAACTAGTGAAACCTCGATCGAAAATAATATGTTTCTGGATGCACTGAAATGGTTTGTTTTTAGTAAAACCGACAATGCGTATATTTTTCAAATTCCTGACTATGGTGAACGCGGCAAAATTTGCATAACTTTTTATCAGCGGCATGTTAGCGTGGAGAAATTACAACAATGTTTGTCTCGTATGATACTATCTTAATAGGGAGCAGGAGTCGGAGCATGGTCGGAGCCGTCAAATTTGTGGGAGCCGGAGCCGGGAAAAAATATGGCGGCTCCGAAAGCCTGTTAAGAACATTCCATAAAGAAAATATGTAATGTTTATTAGAGCACCTGGTGACTTACGTTTGTGCCCTTTGTAATACAGTTGCAAAAAAGGTTGAGAAATCATTCGACCCGGTGTTTAAATGGAGACAATACTGATCATGTAAACTAGCTTACATGTATAATACAAGAACAGGAAACTAGACTTCTTAATATTTTAACTCAACTCAGTATAATACATGATTGTCTCTGTGTTTGTTATTATTAAAATGGCACCTCTTTATTTATTAGTAAGAATTTAACTATAAGCCTATGAGCCCATTATTTTGGTTGTTTGTCTCCCCTACATGAGCCCACTACTATCATTGTTTGTCTCCCCTACATGAGCCAACTACTATGGTTGTTTGTCTCCCTACATGAGCCCACTACTATCATTGTTTGTCTCCCCTACATGAGCCAACTACTATGGTTGTTTGTCTCCCTACATGAGTCCACTACTATCATTGTTTGTCTCCCCTACATGAGCCAACTACTATGGTTGTTTGTCTCCCTACATGAGCCCACTACTATCATTGTTTGTCTCCCCTACATGAGCCCACTACTATCATTGTTTGTCTCCCCTACATGAGCCAACTACTATGGTTATTTGTCTCCCCTACATGAGCCCACTACTATCATTGTTTGTCTCCCTACATGAGCCAACTACTATGGTTGTTTGTCTCCCCTACATGAGCCAACTACTATGGTTGTTTGTCTCCCCTACATGAGCCCACTACTATCATTGTTTGTCTCCCTACATGAGCCCACTACTATCATTGTTTGTCTCCATACATGAGCCCACTACTATCATTGTTTGTCTCCCTACATGAGCCCACTACTATCATTGTTTGTTTCCCCTACATGAGCCAACTACTATGGTTGTTTGTCTCCCCTACAGGAGCCCACTACTATCATTGTTTGTCTCCCCTACAGGAGCCCACTACTATCATTGTTTGTCTCCCCTACATGAGCCCACTACTATGGTTGTTTGTCTCCCTACATGAGCCCACTTCTATGGTTTTTTGTCTCCCCTACATGAGCCCACTGCTATGGTTGTTGGTCATAACAGAGTTAACAACAAATGAAAATTGATTTTGTTTTCTTTTAATAATGAATACCTCTAACTGTTAAAATGTATGTTGTTTACTTCATTTTTATATTTATGTTCTTACATTAAAATAAAACTGTTTTTTTAACAACATCACAAACGACTTGCTATGAATCATTAATAAATATGAAGAGCCGAATATTATTATAGTATAAATGTTTAAATATTATTATATGTGGAAACTGCATGACTCAAATAGTTAACCAATAGGTGAATACAACACAATTCTGAGACAAGGTACTATGACTGAATTAAAAAACCAATAGGTGGATACAACACAATACTGAAACAATGTACTGGTCTCATAGTTGTATTTTAAATCAGAGTTGTTTGGTATAATACAATATAATACTGAGACAAAGTGAACGTCTCTAGTTACTTTATTTAATAGAAAATGAAAATGTTCAACTCTACACGACTATATTTGAGTACCCCTTGTACTATTCTTAGCTAAAAATAGAGTTATCTCATCTTGGTGTGTATTGATTGGTTGGTTTGGGACGAGAATGGGGTGAAGTCACCTTCATTACGTCATTAATGGTTTAAACTCTAATAAGAGACTCCAGTGACAAGTAGGTAACATCCTTAGAATGTAAGATCTGTGTCTAGTAGACAAGATGGCAGACAAGGAATATCAAGGCATGTAAACATTGATGTCTGTATGTGACGTACTGAGTCAGAGGTCAGTGAGAAGGACCTTTGTGAACACATGGTGTATACACATATGATGTATGTGTGTATGCATGAATATATGTGTGTATGTATGTGACTTACTGAGACAGAGATGTGTGTATGTGTGTATGTATGTATGTGTGTGTGAGAGACTTACTGAGTCAGAGGTCAGTGAGAAGGACCTTGATAAACACACGGTGTATACACATATGATGTATGTGTGTATGTATGTATATATGTGAGTATGTATGTGACTTACTGAGACAGAGATGTGTGTATGTGTGTGTGTGTGTGTGAGAGAGAGAGAGAGAGAAAGAGAGAGAGAGAAAGACTTACTGAGTCAGATGTATGTATCTAAGTGTGTATGTATATGACTTACTGGGACATGTGTATTTATGTATGTGTGTGTGTGTGTGAGAGAGAGAGAGAGAAAGAGAGAGCGACTTAATGAGTCAGAGGTCAGTGAGATGGACCTCACTGAGCACAAGGCAGGACTATCAGGGGAAGCAAAAGGTGGGGGATCTCTCTGGATGGTTCCACTCTTCACGTGCCAGTAATTGGCACCGTCGTCATCTGATGATGGAATGAGATATTGTTACAACTTTCTATCTTAACAACACATTAGTTTAAAAAAAATCAGCGAATTGTATTATGTGTTAATGTAATGACAGAGGTGTGCTCAAGTTGTTCAGGACACAACCCTGTAAACATATAATAACCAGGTGAGGTCATCACTATCCATACTCAAATTGTTTCAATGATTTTCTTGAATACAAACGTGAAGTCTAGGAAATAATCATAACAGATTAACATTCAATATGTCATGTCTGTGTTGTGAAATAATGTGTGGCTATAAATGTCTGTAATGTAAGAAATACTGTGTGGCTATAAATATGTCATGTCTGTAATGTATTGTGAAATACCGTGTGGCTATAAATATGTCATGTCTGTAATGTTATGTGAAATACTGTGTGGCTATAAATATGTCATGAATGTAATGTATAAATGTAATCTAAATGACTGTTACAACTGGAGAGGAGTAACCCTTCTCCCAGCAGCTTCCAAAATATTCTGCAAAATGATCCTAAATAGAATTAGAGATGCGGAAAGAACAAGCAGGTTTTAGAAAAGGAAGAAGTTGCCTTGACCAAATCTTTACTCTAAGAGTTATCATAGAGGAATACATTGAGAAACAGAAGCCATTCATTTTGAACTTTATTGACTTTAAAAAGGCATTCGATAGCCTCCATAGAACCTCATTGTGGCAGGTCCTTGTGATGTAAGGTATACCCCAAAAGATTATACACATAATTGAAGAACTGTACAGTGGATTCTCCTGTACAGTCCTGACAGAACAAGGTCCGAGTGACTGGTTCCATATCGACTCTGGAGTAAAACAGGGATGCATCCTATCTCCATTTCTATGCGGTATAGCAATAGACTTTGTATTAAGAAGATGTTGCAAACGTGAAACGGGTATAGATTTGGTGTAGGAGTACTCGTTTAGAAGATCTTGACTTTTCAGACGACATAGTTCCTATCAACAATGATCCTGGGTAAATGCTAATAACGACAGAAGCACTAGCCGTGACTGCAGGAAAACTAGGACTGGAGATAAGTCAAGAAAAGACGAAAGTTATGAGTCATGGTCAAAACCAAAATGTAACAATCAAAGTAGAAGGAAAAGCAATTGAAGAAGTACAACAGTTTTTATATCTTAAAAGCTGCTTAGACCAACAAGGCGACACGAAAATAGAGATAAGATCCATAATTGCAAAAGCAGCCGCAACTTTTAAAAACCTAGAAAATATATGGAAGTCAAAAGTCCTCATTACGAGAACAAAGCTCAGAATCTTCAATTCCAACGTGTTACCCGTACTTACCTATGCTTGTGAAAGCTGGAAATCTACCAAAGAAATTAGTAATAAACTGGACTCCTTTGAAAACAAATGCCTACGGAAAATTTTTAGAATTCAGTGGAACGACTTTAAAACCAACAAAGAAATTAGAGACATTGTAGGACAGTCCTATAACTCAATCGTCATCAAAAGAAGAAGATGGCGATTCGTGGGACAAGTGATGAGGAGAGACAACAGAAGAATAGTGAAACAATCGCTTAGCTGGGAGCAACATGAAGAAGGAAAAGGGGAAGACCTCGCGAAACACTGAAAAGAACACTAACCAAAGAGGAAAAAAAATGCCAAAATAGACTGCCTAAAAACCAATTGAAAAGCTAGCTCAAAATAGACAGAACTAAAAAGACACACTGAGAGCCCTATGTGACGGCACAAGAACGATTAAGATTAAGAAGATGTAATGTATTGGGAAATACCGTGTGGCTATAAATATGTCATTTCTGTAATGTATTGTGAAATACCGTGTGGTTATAAATATGTCATGTCTGTAATGTAATGTGAAATACTGTGTGGCTATAAATATGTCATGTCTGTAATGTATTGTGAAATATTGTGTGGCTATAAATATGTCAGGTCTGTAATGCAAAATACCGTGTGGCTATAAATATGTCATGTCTGTAATGTATCGGTGTTTTTTTCAATGCGTGGTGACCGAAAAAAGATAGACATTGCAACAACGCTCACTGTCTCCCTCCTTTCTGTCTTCCATACACAATAGTCCAGCTTTTATACAGCAAACGATTGGCTTGGCATCAGTGATTTTATTACCCCTAATCACTCATAGCCCAACTAACACTATCCTCGGGATAATTTATGTGACGGGTCTGTGAGATGGCCTATAAAACATTCTAACTAAGCATCCCCCTGAGTAAATTCTACCGTAACGGCCTTACTAAATATATATAGTATCACCTACAAATTGATGACAATAAACTTTATCCTGCGTATCACTGTCTGTTAAGGACACCTATGAGGGTATCCTTGGATTGTTGCTAAGAGTATGAGGGCCGACTCAATGATGACCCGTATTTTATTTGTGTTTCTGCCACACACTGTCTCACCAGCAATTGGACGTACAACACGTGAAGATAATCAATCCGACATGTCGTGCGTAACAACAACAAAATATTTATGTACATAGAGGCACCGATCCGTAACAGGCATCTGGTGGCTTATTAACATAAATCTAAGATAATCCAAAAATACAGCAACAGAAATAATCCAATATCAATGAATAAAGTGTAGGGCGTTTTCTCCCTCTCTCTCACTCAGAGACACATCAAGCGACTCTTTTCACAGACGACATAAATCGACTGTCTTCTTCAAAACCACCTATTCGAATGTCCAGAAAAACTATCTTTCATCACTCACACACTTTCTTTCATGTGACCCCTAGCCAATCAATTATCTACGCTACTTCCCCTGCAGTCAGGATGGGTGGGGGTGGAGCTACCTTCCCGCCTTAGATGGGGGGCGGGAAGAAGTACGTCATATCGACAAAGGCAAAAGAGTAACTGGACACCTAGCCTTTGTCGGCATTTGAACAGGGGCCGAGTGATCAGAGAGAATCCCGCAAGGAATGTAGCACCCCTATATGACATTCCTCAGCTCCCGCTTCATCAAGCTCCGCTGGCCACCTGCGATAATACGCAATTAAGGGGGTGGGGTTAAAGGGTGGTGGGCGAGAGAACAGGAACGTATACTACTATACATTGTATAATATAAGTATTAATTTAATTAGGGGGTGGCCGGGTGAGTCAAGGGTCGGAACAAAGTGGGGATGGTTTCGACAAATCAATCACAACCCGTGACACTGTCATTCTTCTATAGGTATTTATTCCCATGATTCCCCAGTACCCACCCGTGGTTCTCTATCAGTTAGAGACCTACCACATAGTGATCTGACACGGTAACCTGTCGCTTAAGTGATTCAGCTATCTAGTCACAATAACACGCCCCCTTCCCATTCCAGAAACCAGTAAACTACTTTGCTAAAAACACCTACTTCGTAGCAGAGAGTTAGATAGATAGTGAGAGCTAGAGAGATATTTCAGAGTGGTCTTCTAAAGCACTGCTTATGGTGAAGTTAAAGACATTTATTTAAAAAAATATGATCAAGTGATTTATTGCTACTGTTAGAAGAATTTTAAACTTTTAATAAATACGACTTTCTGTGAATAATTGTGTAAGTTTATCTAAAATCTTGTAATTCAAACTAGGGCGTAATTTTGTAACTCAAACTAGGACTTAATTTTGTTAAGGAGAAAGTTCAAATGCTCACTATGAAATAAAAAACTACAGCCAAAGTGATTTTTTTTTAATTTTTATATTTTAAAATTATTACTGATTAATTTAATTTTTGTTCTCATGATAATTTTAAAAATAATCACACACAAAATATAGCTTGAGTTAGTAAAACATAGGAAAAATTTAATTTTATGAATGCAGATATATTTGCCTATTCAATCAGTGATATGTTTTTCACTACATAGCTGTTACAATGGTACATAATATGTGAAATATCTTCAGATTGTCCAGACGAAAGTAACTGAACATTAAAAAGGGTTTCTCTTCCTTTGAAGATAACCAACCCGGGGACCAGTGGCAGAGTGGTCAGAGAGAATCCCGAGTGGAATGTGACGAAAATTAGAAGTAGAATACAAACAGCATAAGCACCCACCAAAGCATTTTTACAGATAAAAGACCACATACAAAGATCACGACTAATAGAACACATCATCACAGGGCAAGACGAAATTACATACTCAGAACAAATAGTAAACATTTTTTAAAACCACTTCAAAGAACTGTACAAAGAAAACGCACTAGACGAGACAATTACAAGACAAATTACACACAATACACGACAACACTACCCGATGATGCCGATCGCATCACTAATACAGACTCCATCAAAGAAACATACATCAAATTACTACCTAAAGGAAATACACCAACAGTGAACAATTACAGACCATTATCTCTACTCAATACAGACTACAAAATATTATCCAAAGCCTTAGCCAACGAACTATCAACACAACTGCCACAACTCATACACATGGACCAAAATGCAGCATTAAAGGCAGAAACATCACATACCAGACACACTACATTAAAGACCTAATTCACTACACACAAAACCAGAAAATAACAAACATCATACTTAGTCTGGACCAGGAAAATGCCTTCGACAAAATATCACATACATATTTACACAAAGTACTACAAAAAACAAACTTATGAACACACTTCAGTAAATGGATATACACGATATACAACAAACCCCGCAGTCGAATATTGCTCAACCACACACTAACATAAACATTCACACTAGGTAAATCAGTTAGACATGGTTGCCCACTCTCAACATGTTATTTATATTAGCATTAGAATCAGTACTCAACAGTATCAGACAAACCCACAGATTATAGGCATCAAGTCACCAAACGACATAGAAAAGAGTCTCAAAGCATACGCAGACGACACACCATTCCTACTCACAGACGAACGCTCAATCAACAAAACAATTGAGACACTACAAGAATACGGCAAATGCAGCGGAACCTCCAGCAACACCAACAAATCCAGCATAATGTACTAAGGGAAATAAAAACACCACCACCCAACAACATGCACAACATACCACTCACCAAGAAAAAAAATACTAGAAATAACATACTACAGCACAACATCAGACACTCTCACAGAATGGAAAGAATGATCCAGAAATTAGAAAACAAAATCAGATTATACCAATTCAGAACACAGACAATTTTAGGCAGATCAATCATTATAAACACTCTCATGCTCCCAAAAATCATCTACCAAGCAACAATAGTACAGCCACAACAGAACATACTCACACAGTTAAACAAAATAATTAGAAATTTCATCTTTAAAAACACACACCATAGTCTCAGTTGAACTCTACTAGCTCAATACAAATTACATGGAAGAATCAACCTACAACACCTACAAACAAAAATACAAGCACTTAGGGTAAAATACATGGGACTGGCGACACAAAACATAGGACAGTACCTCTTTGTAGAATACTACATTGGACAGAGACTGCACCCACTCCTAAAGACAAACAACAACATACCACATTACGCGGGACCCCAACAACCCCCGTTCTACAAACAGGCAATCCAAACGCACAAATCAAACACTACACTAATACAGATGAAAACAACAAAAGAAATATACACACAACTCATCCAACAGACAAACTCAAAAATTAAAGAATTCGCTGGGGTACAGAAATATACAACTTGACACCCATCCCAATCCAAGACACGTGCCACCTTTGCAAAAACTTACATCAAAAAGACACAGAAAAACACACCTTCTTAAACAAAGATCACTCTACACAACCTATTACAGTCCACAATAAAAACACACCTAGACACAGAGCAATCACACTTAACACAAGGCCGAACAATGTAAACAGACAACAACGCGACACAAATATACTAATTTTTGGCGACAAACAGACAGACAATATAGGACGCCAGACTAGAAAGCAAATACGGACGACGGGCAACGACGCCAGAGAGGCTAGACAAGGGGTAAAGACAGAGAATACAAGACCTACTGACGACGAGGCCGTAAACATACCTCTTTTCCACAGGACAAAAACAACACAGAGCTCACCAAAAATCTTCAAGTAGAAAAGCCTCTTCAAAGGAACCGGACATGGGGCATGCATTTTAGTTTTATTTTATAATTACAAATATGTAGTTTTGATTTTCTTAACAAAAAACTATGTAAAATAGTCTTTTAAAAAAAATGTTTCTGACACAGTTTTCTCAGACATGCATACAATTAAAGAGACATTGAAATACCTGTGGTATTTTACAAACCTCCACAATATACACTCAATACCCCTTTCTCTCTATCAGGACCACCACACCAACTGGATAAGTGGAAAAATTGAGAAAGGTGGGAAAGAAGATGTGGGGAGGAAGGTCAACAAAAAACACATACCACAGTAGTGGCCAAATCAAATATACCCCCAGGGGGAGAAAAGAAAGTGTTTTTTTATAACAAAAACAAAAGAGAAAACTAAATGTCTGTAACCAAATGTATTTATATGGAAATGCATTTTTTTTAAATGTACTATTTTACCAATCCACCATGTACAAACTTAAATGTAAATTATTCATTGTATACCAATATTTATTTATATGTTAAACAGTCTAAAAGGGTTAAGCTTTTAGTATTTAAAAATTCATATATTGTAATGAATTTGAATCTTACTGTATCTTGTTATATTTTTTTATATTATGTATTTTTTTATATAAAATAAACTCTCTAAAAGTGGGAAACAAGAGGTAGAGGAAAACCAATGATGATATTAGGAACTTGTAACCTAACATTATTGAGGTCTCCTCCGATCTCCCCTCCCCCCTTTAAAAAAAAGACGGTGAGAACTAGATAGCAGAGTGAGAGCAGGAGTGAAAGAGCGGGACTTAAGCTGAGGTACTGTATGTGTGGAGAACTGGCGTCAATGTAAATACAGATAAACTTGTTTATCGGCAAAGAAACCGATATTGTTGACTTATTAGCGGAGACTGAACGTGAGTTGTGAAAATACCAGGGCTGCTGTTTAAACTACGTTAATTTGTGATTAACGCGTCAAAAAAATTTGCGATTAAAATTTTTAACGCAACACTTAGATGCGTTAATTTGACCAAACGCGGAAAGTTCACCAAATCGATAGATAACAGAATTTCACTCAACAATTTGACGCGTAAGTTCCGTTCACTTATTAAGTAGATTTACCACCTGCAACCTGTCACAGTTCGCACACACCTTCACCCCCAGGTATGTCGACTAAAGCCCCACTTTTAAATATTAAATAGAATTTTTTTAATAATTTTTTTTCTTACCTACCCCCCCAAAAAATGCAACTTTTTCTCAAAAAAGTTAATTTTTCAGGGGGGTAGTTAAGAACAAAAATTATAAAAAAAAATCTATTTAATATTTCCAAAAAAAAATTGGACGTTTGTTTGAAACACACTCATTAACATTTGTGCAAAGTTATTTTATGATATCTACAATAGATTTAAAAAATTGGTTCTTTGAAAATTTTTGAAAATATGTCTTAAAATTACACTTTTTTACCCAAAAAAGTCACAAAATACATTTTTAAATACATTTTTTTAATATTTTTTTTTATTTGTTTGTTCATTAATTGGTATGTTGTATGCATGTGCCAAAAATGGCTAGTGTAGCTTAAAAAATAAAAAAAGATAGAAAAAACAAGTAACAGAAGCCTTAAATGCCCCATGGACCACCTTAATATTGCATTGTTGTAAAAATAAATTCATGCAAAATTTTATTGAAATTGAATTACATTTAGAAGTCGCTCATCGAGACTGAAGTTTATAGTATCTTATTTAATGACATAAATTCTTATAGTATTAACATTAAATTAAACAATATCTTGATATCAACATTAAACGTTAATCACAGCTAAGTGGACATGTTGAAATGTTAAAAAAACATAAAATATAATGATATGCAACAGTTACTGAATGTTTAGTCATGTATACATTGTATTAAAAATATAAACAATACACATGAGTAATGATTGTCAATTCAACGCTTCTTTTATAACTTCAGTCTACTTTTCTTCAAATTAGGCACTCTCTGTCTACAATTTTCTACAACTTGTAGCAATCTCTGCATTTCCGATTCCGTTTTAGTGACTGGCTTTTTAAATGATGACATCAGTGCAACTAACCGCTCGGCTGCATCATTGACGACTTAAAGGAATCCACAATACACTTAGCTTCAGCAAATGACGGCAATAGATCCCAGGATACTAGATCTACTTCATCGAAGCTGGTATCAGTAACGACTGAATGCATTGCAGATAGTGATGAGGTGCCTACAAAGTGCAATTCCTCACTTTAAACACTCGATCCGTCCAATCATCGCCAGTTTTCAGCATCACTTCAGAAACTTTTTCAGCAAACAACGCAAGAAAAAGCACCTCTGGACTACTATATCAAAGATGGTTTTCAAATTTCCTTTTCGCAGCATCAGACACCGTTTAGTACATAACAGAATTTCGTGAGATCTGCTTGAATAACAATAGATCGTTAAATATCATGACCCACAGGACATGATGTTCAAGCTTTGACGTAAATGTGAGTTGCAAACAAGCAGAATTCTTGCAAAATCTTTACTTCTATGTAGGATAAAACTGATTTCTAAACAAGTAGATCTTGAAGTAGTATATCACTTTCAACATCCAGCGAACCCTATGGTAATTGCCTACCGCATAAACGTGGTATAGTTGGTTGCTTACACTGACGCCAAACACCAACAATCAGGTTTTGATCATCCCTCAGTAAACTTTACGTGGTATGTAACTTGAGGCACTTGAGAGCCTGTCTTACAGGAATAACATAACACTGTTATTGTGTTCCACCATAAACGGAACATCTAGTCTCGAATCCTCTATACAGCTGCTGATCAACCTTAGGCCAAAATCGTTAAAAAAGTTTGAACAGTGAAATGCAGGCTCGTAGCGTTAATGCACACGATGTCGGCAGGCAAAATTTAACAGCTCCTCTTGCAACAATTTACATGCCCCCTTAGTAACACCAGTGTTGAATGATTTTGTGTCACAGCACATACCAATAATCTCATCAGATACCTCACATAATCTTAACAGCTGTATTGTTGCATTGGCTTGTGCTTTACCAGCATGGTTGGCATTTTAGCTAAACCAAAACAAGCAATTAAGCCTGTTCCATTCTGGACACAGGACGTGTTAGAGCATTTTCGTATTATGTATCAGTACGTTTGTTAGCTTTCAGTAAATATTTGTAAATTTTGGAAATGTTTATAAATTCAATTGTGTAATGCATATATTTGTAAAAAAAAAACTATAAAGACGTTTCTTTATATTTGAAAAAAAATTATTGTCTCTTAAATCTAACTACAAGTGGTTTGTGGTTACTGAAATAGGACTCATAATTGAAAACATTCTAAATTATTGTCATTTAATCGTCCGAAAACTCCGTCAATTGTTGCATAGCTCTGATACTTTCAATTAAACTCAGAACACAAGCTTACTATTTCATTTGATGAGTTTCTTAATAAATCTTGGCGAAACTACGTGCTGCAGTATTTCGCACCAAATGAACGGGTTATTGAACGTACAAGGTGTATATATATAATATATAAGCCCCTTAGGAGCCCTGAAGCCCGGCCCTCAGAGGTCCTGTCGCAAAATGAACTTTTGATGTACACATGGCAGGCCAAGACCTATAAAATGATATATACATCATGGGTCTAGGACTTATAGTTGCTGAGATATAGCGCTCCCTTATTAATATAGCTTATATAGTAAAAAACGGTACTAAGGCCCCTTTTACGGCCCTGAGAGGTCAGATCGCGAAATGGAAAAAAGTCATTTCTTGGCAGGCCAAGACCTACAAAATGATATATACATCATGGGTCTAGGACTTATAGTTGCTGAGATATAGCGCTCCCTTATTAATATAGCTTATATAGTAAAAAACGGTACTAAGGCCCCTTTTACGGCCCTGAGAGGTCAGATCGCGAAATGGAAAAAAGTCATTTCTTGGCAGGCCAAGACCTACAAAATGATATATACATCATGTGTCTAGGACTTATGGTTGTTGAGATCTAGGGTGATGACGGACGGACGGACGGACAGACAAAACGGGGACAATAGAGCATGTTTCTTTCGAAAATGCTCTAAAAAAATTCTAGTCTTTCCCTGTAAAAAACTACAGCCTATCTGTCTACGTATGGCTGCAGCTCTGGATAATCTGTTGTTTCCTCCATTATTTTTCCGTCCCAGTGAAATTACCAATGGGCATTTACTTCTAAATTGAAATTCTGATTTCAAATTTCTTGTATGGCATCGAACTCTATGACAGAAGCTTCTTGTAGTAAACAGGAATCTCAATTTCAAAATCGTGGTCAACTTTACCTTCGTCCTCACCTTTTGTTGAGTGTATGAGATGCTTATGTGAGATGTGTATATGAGATGAGTATGAGAGATATGTATATGAGATAATGTGTATAAGAGATGTGTATATGAGATAATGTGTATGTGAAATGTGTATATAAGATGTGTATATAAGATGTGTATATGATATGAGTATATGAGATGATGTGTATTAGAGATGTGTATATGCGTTAATGTGTATATGAGATGTGTAAATAAGATGTGTATATGAGATGTGTATATGACATAATGTGTATATGAGATGTGTATATAAGATGTGTATATAAGATGTGTATATGAGATGAGTATATGAGATGATGTGTATAAGAGATGTGTATATGAAATAAGTGTATATGAGATGTGTATATAAGATGTGTATATCAGATGTATATATCAGGGTATATGGGGTACCTGTGTGGGAGAACAATCAGACTTAAGGCAGTCGCATTCATAGCAACATGATGGCCGGCGGTTCTGTTACCTCACATGTACTCAGTTCTCGGTCTTTGGCTCCTAGCGCCATACCCCGGCAAACCGCTTCGACTAGCGGGCTAAACCTGATCGAGGATAAGAGAAGGCAAACTCTGATTTCAAGCCGGGGCAGATAGGGCTCGCTTAGCCTCTTCAGACAAGTCTATCTAAAAGAAGGAAAACTCTGATCTCAAACCGGGGCAGATAGGGCTCGCTTAGCCTCTTCAGACAAACCTATCTAGGAGAAGGAAAACTCTGACCTCAAACCGGGGCAGATAGGGCTCGCTTAGCCTCTTCAGGCAAACCTATCTAGGAGAAGGAAAACTCTTACCTCAAACCGGGGCAGATAGGGCTCGCCTAGCCTCTTCAGGCAAACCTATCTAGGAGAAGGAAAACTCTGACTTCAAACCGGGGCTTGCTCAGCTTGCTTAAGGCGCTCAGAAGATATCTCTGTCGACGGCTATGAGCTGCACCTCAACCCCGGCCAGTTGTCTTGCAATCTGCTTGCCACTGGAGCACTGGGGAGCGGGCGAGAGAGTGAGGTCGACGGTGCGCAACTCTTCTTCACTTTAATCAAAATCACAGCGCAAGTCATCTAGTCATCCTTCTTACCATTCCATCTCCCAAGTTCTGCGGCGACAGGCGAACGACGACGCGACAGGTGAGGGTTCACTGGAAGTCGTAGCCGCAGACCTGCAAGCAGGCGGCTCGGGCCATAGGGTCGCTCCTTGCTGTACCGGAGCAGCAGCGAGGTTCGGTAGTCCCCCGAGCGACTGAGCAGCCCTCTTTAGGACAGCACTGCTCACCTCCGTAGCATGGGGAACGGGCTAGAAAAGGTGCCCCAAACATTGCCTGCTCCACCACTCCTGGCCAGCACACCGCAGCTGGAGGGAACCCCTTTCTAGCGGTCGAAAAACTAACAAATTGAAAAAAACAAGGATCATTCCTCTTAAACTCAGCTCATGGAACGTACGTACACTCATGGACAAAACTGACAGCGACAGACCACACAGAAGAACTGCCATTATAGGACAAGAGCTTGCAAGGTACCACATAGATATTGTGAGACCCGACTAGCCGACGAAGGTGAACATTGCGAGCGTGCCTCGGGATACACCTTTTTCTGGAGCGGCCGAAGCAGTGAGGAGAAACGCGAGGCAGGAGTAGGTTTTGCAATCAAGACCACTCTTGCAAGAACACTGCTAGGACCGCCTAAGGGGATAAATGACCGTCTCATGACCATAAAGCTACCCCTTGATAACAGGAAAAATGCCTAACCCTTATCAGTACGTATGCTCCTACTATGACCAATCTTGACGAGGTCAAGAATCACTTTTATGAAGAATTGGACAAAGCCATCAAAGCAGTCCCCAAATCTGACAAGCTTGTCATCCTCGGTGACTTCAATGCCCGAGTCGGAGCGGACAACACGTCCTGTGATGGAGTCATTGGCAAACACTGAGTTGGAAAATGCAACAGCAACGGGCTTCTCCTACTTCAACTCTGCTCCCAGCACGAACTTCTCATCACTAATACAATCTTCTGCCTCCCAACGCGCAACAAGACATCTTGGATGCACCCTCGCTCCAAACACTGGCATCTCATAGACTTTGTGATTGTCAGGAAGAGGGACAGGCAGGACGTTCGTGTAACCAAGGCCATGTGTGGTGCAGACTGCTGGACGGATCACCGTCTAATTATGTCTAAGATGAATATCCGCATCCTGCCTAAGAGACGACCTCAGGGAGCAAAGCCACCGAAGCGACTAAACGTTAACAAACTTAGTGATGACACCATCAGGCAGTCACTAAAACAGACACTGGAAGAACGCCTAGACTCGTTGAAGCTGAACAACCTGAGCGTGGAAGAAACCTGGGCCAAACTACGCGAAACCGTCTACAGCACCGCCGCTGAACTTCTGGGGCCTTCTCCCAGGCACCACCGGGATTGGTTTGACGACAACAGCGCGGAGATCAAGCTACTTCTTGATGAGAAATACCGCGCACACAAAACACACTTGGACGGCGCTGGGTCTGTGGCCAAGAAAAGTTGCTTTGAGCAACACGCGCAGAACTTGTCAACTCAAACTCCGCCAGATGCAAGACACATGGCTGAGCAACAGGGCAGATGAGATTCAGGCCTTTGCTGACAGGCACGACATGAAAAATTTCTATGCTGGTCTGAAAGAAATTTTCGGCCCGACCTCAAACGGTTCGTTACCGCTGCTCAGCTTAGATGGGTCTCACCTGATTACAGAAAAGGAAAAAAAATTGCAGAGATGGGCTGAACATTTCGACAACGTGCTCAATCGCCCGTCTTCCATCAGCGACGAAGCTATCCAGCTTTTACCTCAGGTCGCCACTAATACCACACTTGCTGATCCACCCACCTTTGTTGAGATCACCACAGCAATTAGACAGCTGTCCAACGGCAAAGCGCCTGGATCAAATGCCATCCCAACAGAAATCTATAAGGAAGGTGGCCAAGCTTTGACAAAAAATCTCCTTCAGCTCTTCATTCTAATATGGCAAACAGAGACACTACCCCAGGACTTCAAGGATGCCTCCATCATACATCTTTACAAGAAAAAAGGGAATCGCCATGCCTGTGACAATTACCGCGGCATTTCCTTGCTATCCATAGCAGGGAAAGTCCTCGCCCGACTCCTCCTCAACAGACTCAACGTACACCTGGAACAACAAGGTCTCCTGCCTGAAAGTCAGTGTGGGTTCAGAAAAGAACGGGGAACAGTTGACATGGTGTTCGCTGCCAGGTAGCTCCAAGAGAAGTGTCAGGAACAGAACACTGATCTGTACTCTACTTATGTTGACCTCACCAAAGCTTTTGACACCGTCAGCAGAGGTGGCTGATGGAAGATCATGGCTAAATACGGATGTCTCTCAAAGTTCGTCTCCATCGTGCGACAGTTCCACGATGGCATGCAGGCCAGGGTATAGGACAACGGTGAAGCATCCCAACCATTCGCAGTCACCAATGGAGTGAAACAGGGCTGCGTCCTAGCGCCGACCCTATTCAGTCTCATGTTCTCCGCAATACTGACAGATGCCTTCAAAGGCAGTGAGATGGGCATTGGGCTGAGATACCGCACTGATGGTGGCCTATTCAACCTCAGTAGGCTCCAAGCCAAAACTAAGGTCCTGACAGACACCAAGAGAGAATTCCTATTCGCCGTTGACTGCGCTCTAAACGCAGATTCAGAAACTAATATGCAACACTGCGTCGACCAATTCTCACGTGCATGCCTCAACTTTGGTCTCACCATCAGCACACAGAAAACCGAAGTGATGTACCAACCAGCCCCAGGCAAACAATACATTGACCCCAACATCCACGTTAACGGCCAGAGACTGAACACGGTGGAGAAATTCACCTACCTTGGCAGCACTCTCTCTCGTTGTGTTGTAATGGACGACGAAGTTATCGCACGAATCGCCAAAGCCAGTGCAGCCTTTGGTAGACTTCACTCCAACGTCTGGAACAGAAGAGGTATCAGCCTGCCCACCAAGTTGAAGGTGTATCACGCCATCGTCCTCCAAACACTACTGTACGCAAGCGAAACCTGAACAGTCTACCAGCGCCATGCCAAGAAACTCAACCACTTTCACACAACCTGCCTTAGGCGCATAATGAGGATCAGATGGCAAGACAAGGTTCCCGACACTGAAGTCCTTGCCAGAGCCAACATGTCCAGCATCTACACCATACTAATGCGCTCTCAGCTTCGCTGGGCAGGCCACCTCGCTCGCATGCCAGACCACCGACTGCCTCGAAAGATCTTCTACGGAGAACTGCAGCAGGAAAGCGCTCTCGCGGAGGCCAGAAAAAGCGCTACAAGGACACGCTGAAGTCCTCTTTGAAGGCTTTCAACATGGATCCTGATTGCTGGGAGGAAGATGCCCAGGACAGAGCTTTGTGGCGTCACTCTGTTCACAAAGGCGCTGGGTTATGTGAGGCAAATAGAACTGTTGCTGCTGAAACGCGACGCCTGGTTCGCAAAGCTCGCGCTGCCGACCACCATCTGACAGCCACCATTCCTTGTCCCCACTGTCATAGACATTTCCACGCAAGGATTGGACTAGTCAGCCATCTGCGCACACACCGACACCCACCAACCAACACTCCAACCTCTGATGACTAGATGGTCTTCATCGAAATCGATGGACGAACTATATATATATATCAGATGTGTATATGAGATGTGTATATAAGATAATGTGTATATGAGATGTGTATATAAGATGTGTATATGAGATGTGTACATGAGATGTGTATATGAGATGATGTGTATAAGAGATGTGTATATGAGATAATGTGTATATGAGATATGTATATGAGATGTGTATGAGAGAAGTGTATATAAGATGTGTATGTTGCAAGTTGCAACCCTCTCTTTTAAAGCCTGTAGTTATGTCAGATTAGAAATGAAATAAATATAATTTTGGTTGGGCTTTTAAAATCTTAACAAAAGTGCTTCATAATTTAAAATTTTATTGTTTCTAATTTAGAGAATTATGGAGCGGACTGAAAAAAATCCATCGAATTTATAATTGCAGTATTTCTTTTTGTATAATATATATTTATATATCGTAATTTATATCTCCTAAATGTATCTATCTATCTATCTAACTATCTATCTATCGATCTATCTATCTATCTATCTATCTATCTATATATATATATATATTAGGGTGCATCACCAAAAAAAATTTTTTATAATTGATCTGTCTGCTATTTAAATGTGTTCCATTGATCAAAAAAAGCATTGTGTAAAAATATAAAAAATATTTGACAATATTTAGAGGTCCCCCGGACTTCAACAAAGTTTGCATAATTAAGCGAAAACTAGATAAAACCATCCTTCTTGTAAAGTCTTACAGACTTACATACAAAAAGTGAAGCGCTATATAAATTGTTTTATAGTCTTTGGTTTTATAATGTTTGGTTGCTATGATTGATTTTGATAAGCAGTTGTGCTAGAAATAAAATTTAAAAGTCACATTTTATTAGCAAAAACAACACTTTTCCTTACCGCATATTGATGACCAAGGCAAGCATTTTAATTTCTTTATTTATATTATTTTAATTTCTGATACACACGACCTATAAAATCAGAACATGGAAATGATATGAAAAACAACAATAAAATGTTTACACCTTCTAAGGAAATGCTGGCTGACCCTGAATCAAGTTAATGCTTTCTACGAAAAAGCAAACATTCCAATGGTGACAGAGAGGAGAGCTTGTGAGAAGATTGTTCAGCTTCTTGATGAATACAATAAACTTCGTTCAATTGATAAAAGTCGCCGAAACACACCAGCCACAAAACGTAAACTGGAACAAATGAAATCTATGTTGGCAACAACTTTTCAACTGTGGCCACCAAATGTCGAGACTATTATCAAGAATGCAGAAGATCTTGCATTCTTGAGGTCTATGAAAGGAGACAGGTCTTCCAACTTTGGCTCATTTGACAAAACACTTGCAAAAAATTTGACAAAACACTTGCAAAAAAAGTCGCTCGACGCCATTCACGAGATGTCGCAACATTGGAACGTCAGAAACGCGTAAGAGAAGAAAGTGCAGCATGTTCAACGATATCAGTGCCTTCCAGCGAGGGTAGCAGTGACGAACCCGATGATTCTACTTCTAAATCTGAAGATAATATTGAGTTTGTTGATAACTGTTTGGATGATATAATGCCATTGCAAAAGCGAAGAAAGCCAACAGGAGCTTTAGTATTTGTACCTCCAGATGTTTTAAGCCGACCAAATCTTGTGTCACTAGCGACAAGATTAAAGATTACACCAACACAGCAGGCAGCTTTCACACAGGGCCCTATTAGCGAGTCTGGTGGTGATGTATCAATGGTGGCTTCTTCCTATGCCACTGCAGATCGTTCACGTCGCAAAGTTGTAAGTGAGATATCTACAAAGATCCACGACTTTTGGAAACCACCCAAACTCTGCACTATCCACTGGGATGGCAAACTGACACCTTCTCTAAAAAAATCATCGTGTCACTGAAGAACGCATAACAGTTTTTGTCGGTGATGCAAAGCAATTGAAACTTCTAGGAGTGCTAAATTATGCCAAGGCAACAAAGAAACCCGTTGGTGAAATAATTGCAGAATTAACTATGAAGCTAATGACAGAGTGGCATTGTAATGATTGTATCGTTAATATGACATTCGACACAACAAGATCAAACACTGGTCATCAGACTGCTGCCTGCATTGCCATACAAAATATGCTGCAACGTGCTCTTCTGTGGTCAGGTTGTCGCCATCACATTGGTGAAGTTATCCTCTCGCATGTGTTTGCAGACATGAAAATAGAAGTTTCCAAATCCCCGGATATAACTTTGTACACCAAGCTGCGAAGTAATTGGGAGTTGGTGGCACATGATTGGTCTCACGTTTGTAGTTCGTTTACGTTAGCTGATCATGATCTGAAGGCTCAAGGGCAACTGACGATAATGAGAGATGCGGTAATTGCACATGCCAACTCTAGTAAACAAACCGAATTCTTGCGAGACGACTACCACGAATTCCTTAAGCTGTCCCTTGTTTACCTGAATGCTACAAATAAGGAGGTTAACTTTAAAATACCAGGTGCCCTGCACAAAGCACGATGGATGGCAAAGCTGATATATTGCCTCAAGATTGCACTGTGTGAGAAACAAATTCAATTATTGCCTCCAGGTACTAATACCACACGTGATCAAGTGCCAAAGATTCGTGCATTTGCTACATTTGTAACACATGTTTATGTCGTGTGGTGGCTCACTTGCAAAAAGAGTTATGATGCACCATGGAATGATCTACAGCTCTACAAGCGACTTTTGGATTACAACGATGTCAACAGAGACATATCCAAGTCAGCAATCCGTGCCCTGAATAGGCATTTCTGGTACCTCACTGATGAAATGATCCCACTTGCTCTGTTCAGCAATGAAGTACCTGTGTTGGAAAAGCGAGCTCTAGCCGATGCTCTGCTAAGGCTTCGACCAGTAGTTGCCCTCCAAACTCCACAGAATCGATTTGGAAATGGTTGGGGAAAACCACGATTCCAATCAATTGATTCTAAAACTCGGTTGTGTGATCTGGCTGGAGTTGACTCGTGGTTTACTATATACAGACTTCAACTGGACACAGGATTCCTCTAACTGCCTGTTGATGATTGGTGCCAAACAGCTTCTTACATTGCCAGTGCAGAAAATGTTGCTGCTATTAACGTTGTTAACGATTGTGCCGAGAAAGGAGTGAAACTGGCATCTGACTTTGTTGAAGCAGCGCGAACGGATGAACATTTTCAAAACATTCTTCAATTGGTAGAAATGGACCGCAAAAACATCTCAAATGTGCGTAAACCTTACAAACGTGCAACAAAGTGAAACTGAATTAAATGCAACAGTAATAAATAATTTAATACCTTAATGTAATGTTTATATAGGCTAGAATAAACTTTTTTTTTCTTTACATGTTTTGTGATTTCTTGGGCGGGGGGGGGGGGACCTCTAAATCAATTCTGATTTGAAAAATATTTTACACAAGTTATTATTAATGATATCAGAACAAATTAGAAACATAGACAGCTCAAAAACAATCAATTTTTTCCTCTATTGTGGTGATGCACCCTAATATATATATATATATTAATTTAGGAGTTTGGTCACACTTTTGTTGAATAGCTTGCTTCTATGACTACGTCATACTATTGTTGAATCAAAGGTGTTCCTACTAAATATTATTGACACGTACTTTAATCCCTTTGTATGCATTGTATAGAAGTGTCTGGCAACATTAACTCCGGGGGCAGGGGATATCACTACAAAATGTGCGCCATTGTCATAATGGACTACAAAACCTAAATTTTACGGAAAAAAAAAACTATTAAGGTGGCAAATCAAATGTTGCCGAGGTCATAGAAGACGCAATGGTGTAGTGAGGGGATGGGGCAAGGGGGCATCATGCCGCGAGCGCTATTCACAAAAGGGCGTCAAAAGGTATATTTTACACAGCCCCGTTGCTTGAAAATTCTACTGCAGGGGCCAGGCATTCTATAGCAGGGGCCACACATTCTATAGCAGGGGGGACAGGTAATACATTTTACTAAGTAGAACAAATAAGCAGAGGGGGCCAGACTAAACGCAGGGGGCTCTGACCCCTGGCCCCCCCACGCTACTGGCCTGATTTTACATATAATATTATATGGTTTTCGATTGGTGGGGATTCTAAAAAGGTATTATGCCCCGGACGTGAGTTAAGCTCGCCACGCCACTGAGAAGACCTACTAAATGTTGACATTTTACTCATAATTATGGGCGTGTTGATAATGTATGCCTTCTAATGAACCACGACTATGCGCCATTTTATCACCTGGACAGGTGCTTTGCACTGCCATCGTCATAGTGTTTTTGAAGGCAACGTTTGGTGCCTAGTAACCACATGGGTGAAAGTGAGTTGGGGTGAAACACTTGTCGTTCTTTCAACATCTGGCGCTAACATCAAAAGGACTATTCATCGAGAGACGTCTATCACGTGACATTTTTTGAAGGTGTCGACTGTCGACGATCTACTTCGGACTCTTAGTGTATTAGTTATAAAATTAGGGACAAGGGAGAAAGAAGTTAATTATTTTGGCACATGGAATTAGTTATGTATTAATTTAGTCTTAGTTGTAGATTAAATGTTCAGTAGATTAGTGTGGAGAAATAGTATAGCCTAAGCTTGATGACGCAATTTGGTAGGCTCCGCCCACCGCAGTAACTATGGCGTCATTCCGCCATCTTGTGTTGTAGTTTATTGTAGATTTTAGTGTATACGTCATTTGGTACAAATGACGTATATTAAACCGACAGTTGGGAGCACATGGTTTGTTTTATAGTCAGTCTAGCTTTGAGCATCGATGTAGATGGATGCATGTTTACAGTTTGCTATTGTACTCCTCCTGAGTTCACCTTTATGTCAGTTTATGTTCAAGAATTAAATGATTGTTGATGTTACTTCACTGGAGTTAACTTCATAATTTGAGTTGTTTGAATTATTACACCTTCTACAAGTTTTATCATTATAAGGACCCGTAACAAAATAAGTGGAGCCTTATGAAACACACAATAAACAGACAATAAACACACAATAAACATTTCCTATTAAGCAAATGGCACCAAAGCCAAAATTACAAGTGCGCACGTTAACACATTTCAATTTATAGGTACTGAAGTTTTTTATGTGACATTTGATTGGGTTTGGGGTGCAGAAATTCGCAACTCTGCCAAAACAACTCAACTAACCAGCTCTGATGTCTCCAAAATTTCATTTGTCTGTGTATGTCTAAACAACAGCTTGTATGTTGCGTTATTTCTTGTTGAGATGGACAAAAGTTTTCTGTTCAATGTCAACTTGTGGCTAAAGATGGAAAAAAATAAAGCAAAATTGCCTAGCAATATTTTTATCAAAGCTATATAAACAGAATTTGAATATAGTTCTGGTCTGAAGCAACATTTTAGACAACTGTATTTATGTGTTTTTACATATGGCCTATTAAAAACAATTGTAGTAAGGTTTTTTACTGACAAAATATTAATAAACATTTTAATAAAAATCTTTTTTGCTAATGCACCAGTATCATAGAATAATAAACTGAGATATTCTTGAATCTTTCCAAGATATAAATTATAATATACTAGTCATTGACAATGATTATAATTGATGAAGACAGACAGTTTCTTCTTGCACAGCGGGGTAAAGGTCATAAAAGGTTGTATATTAACAAGCAATTGCATGAAAGAGAAAAAAGAGCTGCAGAAGAAAAACAATTATGAATGCAAGAAGACAGCGCATGAAACAGTTGCAAGAAAGAAGCTTTAAATTAGTAACAGTTCAGATAATGAAGTCAGTACTGTTGAAAAAATGACACGACTGAAAACGAGGAAGAAAAGTTGCACTGACACTATCGTTGGCTGCTGCACTTGATAAACAAAGCCTGTCTGATCGTAAAGCCATGTATGTAATTACAGAAACAGCAAAAAGCATGGGTGTGAAATTAACAGCTTGGCACTCAACCGAAGTTCCATTCGTGTACAGCGCAAAAAGCTGCGGGTTCGTGGCTGGTCAAATGAATGCTAACTTCAAAACTGATGTTCCATTAGTAGTCCACAGGGATGGCAAACTTCTCCAGGAACTGACAGGTAATGAACACAATGACAGATTGCACGTGCTTGTGTCTGGGAAAAATATTTCCAAATTGCTGACTGTAGCAAAGCTGTTTATGCAACTTGCAGAATGGCATTACCAACAAGGTCTGTGGAATGTGTTTCGATACAACTACCTCCAATACAGGCTTGATAAATGGAGCATGCACTTTGCTTCAACAGATTTGCTGTCATTTGCTTGTCGCCATCACATTATGGAACTTCTTGGTACTGTCTTTAAGACCTGCTTTGGTTCTAATTCGGTCCTGAAGTGTTACTTTTCATAAGGTTCAAATTTCAGTGGGGACTCATTGAAACTGACCTTTTGAACCAGGTACTGATGTGAATCGATTTCAATGTTCTTCACTGACAAGAGAGATGACATCCTTGAGTTTGCAGCAATTCATACAACAGCAACAGCTTCGTGATGACTATCGAGAATTTCTTGATTTGGCAAACATCTTCCTCGAAGGCACACCATCTCGTGGTATCAGGTTCAACACTCCTGGAGCTATTCATCATGCCAGATGGATGTCGAAGGTTTTGTACTGTTTAAAGATCTTCATGTTTCGCAAACAGTTCTCACTCAGTACTCGTGAAGCAAAAGGTCTGAAGGAATTCTGTGTATTTGCTGTAAGCATTTACTTGAAAGCCTGGACAACAGCCCCCTTACCTTCAAGTGCCCCAAGAAACGATCTGGAGCTTCTGAAATCAGTCCTCAATTATGAAGACATCAACTCAGACATTTCAAAAGCCGTTGCCAAAAAACTCAGCAATCATCAGTGGTATTTATCAGAAGAGTTTGTCGCACTAGCGTTTGATGCCGAAGTTGAACTGCAGTCAAACGAGAAATGGTGTCAGCCATGAAAGAAGAGGAGGGCTAGAAAAGCCACCAAAGCGTATAAAGGTTGATCTGAAATCTCTGTGTGACAAAAAAATGACAGTTTTTCACAAAGCAATCAGTGCAGCTTCTGAAGAAACTCAAACTCTCATTTGGCTTTCTTGATGCAGACCCTGAAGAATGGTCCGAGAGAGCAGATTACCAAGATGCATTTGATGTACATAATCTTAAAGTCGTAAATGACTATGCTGAACGGGGAGTTGCTCTTATTCAAGAGTACAATGGACTGCTAACAAGAGATGAAGAACAACTTCATCATGGTGCAATTTGTAGAACAGCATCGTAGCATGTTTCCAAACTGCTGTAAACGTACTTAGGCTGGTGATGGCGGTCGACGAACCTGAGAGTCCCTTGAGTGCTGTTCACTGCTTAAATGCATTAGTTAATTCGCTAATTGTTACAAATTGCTCAACTCAATCATAGAGATTCATAAAATGATAAGTTGATAACATTTGATGTAATACTGAATTAAATATGCATATTAACGTTCATTTGCACTGTTTTGCAATATACTGTTAATTTTTAAATTAACGTTGACAAATTTACATGACTCACAAATTGAGATGCATTGAGCTACCTCTAAACATATTCAGATTTTGTTTTTATTTTTCTTATACTGTTTTCACGCCCAAAGGAACAAAATAATGGGTTAAGACCAATGAAAATGTTAATTTTTAAAAATTTTGTTCGCTTTGTGTCTGCCTCAATCCACCCCTTCCCCCAGCACACAATAGTGTTATTTTGATTAACTTTTTTTTTTCATTTAGGTCATGGCAGTCTCCATTTTACCTGTAAACAGCTGTTGTGTATTTTTTTTTAGACTTCCTCAACACAGCTTAAGATTCTTTTTGTATAACCTTTATCCTGCACTATTCAGTACAGATAGATGGGTACATATTTTGAAAAGTTAACATTTGTTTGTAATGCGCCATACCTATTTATAATTTACGTAATCAGGAATTTCCCCAAAACAGCAGCACAAAGAAATCAAAACAATAATATTTTATTGTCTACACTTCAGCGTTGAATGTGTTCTCTTGACTCACTTTGTAGCTTAATGGTAGCGCCCACCCAGCCATAGCATTTTCACATCTTATCTGTATTTATACACCATTTTTTATTCCAAAATGAGAAATTAGTTCAATATTACTTTTTTCTTCACACATAATTGTATTATTAAATGTGTTTTATTTTATTTAGTTTTTTACATGCTAATGTTATTTGTGTACAGCATTTCCTCATTTTCCGCGGTTAAACGGATACAAAATTGAATGCGACAGGGGAGGATAGTGTTTCCTAGTTAGAGCACATAAAGCTTGTATTACGACCAAACAATACTGTTTAAAAAAGTTATTTGATCTGTCTAGACATGAAACAGTATTGTACAACCACCATTGTGCTCGTATTGCTTAATATATTTCAGTAAAAAAAGTGAAAATGTCATATTAGAAATTAAAATATTCTGGCTCTATAAAAGAAATCAGAAAACAATGACAGTTGTCGAACGTAATGCTTAATATGATGTATTCGGGAATTCCACAAACTTGACAAATCCTACTTATAAGCGCAAAGCTTGTCCGGGTGGCGTGTGGGGAATACGTTCTATAAATAAACGACCTCAGAAATAAATAAAACAATAGTATTTGATAAAGTAATCACGTGACCAGCAAGGTCACGAAAACATAATTCTAAATGGCGCTTGCGTCGAATCGATTCGATATCTCTTTTTCAAAAATCTACAGTTTTAAATAGTTTCTGAGTTTTTTATTATGAAATGTAAAGTCCTAAATATTAAATAATAATAATAATATATAATATCATTCAAATTATTTAAGTTTTTATTACAACAGATAGCATTTTAATCAGACTAGGTCACTAGCGAGCACGTTCGTAAATAGTCTATGACGTCCCGATGGTACTTTTTTTTTTTGCAGAATGGGAGCGCCGTGGCTATAAAAAAATCCTCTATGACGTCATTTCCCGATGAGTGCTGTCAGCATCGTCATCATAGTAAAGTAGTTATTTTTACTTTTCAGTGCATTTTTAATGCTTTGTTTTGATTTTAACTATAAATAGAATTCAGGTCAAAACGCTATAAATACAAATCCTCTGTGACGTCAAATAAAAATAATAATTCTGCATTTGATTCCGTAAATTTCGCATTTCACGTAAATCGGCTACGCATTTGATAATCATGCTCAGTTATTATAGTTTGTTAACATTGTGTACTGGAGGTTATTGTTCCCTCGATGGATTACTTTTTTGATGATGGTTTGTTGTTTATGGCAGCCACATCTTTTGACGTATGAAATGTAGGTCATTTCTGCACATTAGGAAGGTGGCATAAATCTGCACCTAATTAAATTAATTAAATTGATTAGGAAGGGGTTTAACATTACACCTAGATTCCCCGGGCAACGTCGGGCTTATATCTAGTCTATCTATATATATAGAATTGCGTCTTGCAGGCTGGTGTCCCGTATGGTTGGGCGAAAAAGAGAATAGAAGATTAACATATTCTTTATTGACTGAATATTGTAGATTTAAAATGTACCTGCTACTAGTATTAAGGAAAAATTGCATCAAACGTTGAGGAATGGAGCTCATGCCATTAACTGGGCTCATGTAGATTTCATTTACTGAGAAAATAATTGAGTGATTTCTCAAAATGTAAATTGAAGATTGGGAGACTGGTAAGCACACACACAGATATATACACACATACATATTTACAAACACACACAGATTTACACAAAAAATTATTTACACACAAGTTTAGAAATATACACAGATTTACATACACACAAATTTACAAATGCACACATTTACAAAGATATTGATAAATACACGCACACAGATTTACACACACACAGATCTACACACACACAAATCTACACACACATATTTACATACACACACATTTACACATACACACACAGATCTACACATACAGATGTACAGTGTACATTGTACCCACACAGAGAGAGTTTTACATAGTTACATATATAGAATAAAAAATATATAATTTCGTAATAACATTGCTTTCAACATTTGATTGAATATTTAAGGTTTTTCCTCGACTATCAGAGATTCCCAAAAGTAGAGTGACGTATGATTGCTTGGCTGTAGAGCTCAACTAACCACATCACTGCGCAGATAAACTGGATCGAAATGGAGAATAGATTGAATTTAAATATAACGATTGATAAAGAAACTATCAGATTAATGAATGCAGAAAAATGCATTGGCGTGGTGTACTTGAAAGGCTGTTAGCTATTATCCAATATTTGGGTAAAAATAATCTTGCATTTCGAGGAACAAATGAAAATTTGAATTGTGCTAACAATGGAAATTTTTTGGGATTGGTCGAGCTGTTAGCTAAATTTGATCCCGTTTTGCAAGAACATCTTCGCAGAATAAACAATAATGAAATTCATGATCACTATTTAGGTAAACCATGCAAAATGAATTTCTGCATTTGATCAGCCAGGAGAATTTTTAAAGAAAATTGTAGCCAGCATTATTGAATCAAAGTATTATTCTGTCATGTTAGATTGTACTCCGGATATTAGCCACCAAGAGCAAATGACATTAATCATTCGGTATGTTGAAATAAACGAACAAACTATGAATATTGTGGAGCGATTTGTATGTTTTATACCAACCGAAAATAGAACTGGAATCGGACTTGTTAATGCATTTTTACAAAAACTTGCTGAACTGGGTTTGTCAATCGCAAACTGTCGTGGCCAAGGATACGATAATGGCGCAAACATGCGGGGTTGTAATAAAGGAGTTTAATCCAGAATTTTGCAAATAAACAAACGAGCATTGTTTGTGCCATGCGGTTGTCACAGTTTGAATTTTGCTTCTTGGAGATATGGCTCAATCCTCTGTAGTTGGTAAATCTTTTTTTTGGTATTGTTCAGCAAATTTATGTTTCTATTTTCTGCATCAGTTCAAAGATGGCAAATCCTAAAAAAAAACATGTGAAAAATCTTACAGTGAAACCATTATCCGACACTAGATGGGAGTGTAAAGTTAGCAGTGTAAAAGCCATTCGCTATCAAATTGGTGATATATACGACGCATTGGTTGAGGTCTCAGAAACAGCTAATGATCCAAAATGCAGAACAGAAGCTAATTCTCTAGCAAAAGAATTAAAAACTTCACGTTCCTTGTAACATTGTCAGTCTGGTATGAATTGCTAAATAAAATAAATTTGCTAAGTAAGACGATGCAGCGTGATAACATAGAATTGGATCTAATTTGGAGCTACTACAAAAGTTGCGTGAGTTTCTTATTTCGTTCAAAGAAAATGCTTCCAGGCATCGGAAATTGCAGCAAAGTCATTAGCAGAAGAGCTGGAAATGAGTGATGACGAAATGGGTTTTCCAGCAATTGTTACTTCTTTGAGACGAAAAAGAGTTAAAAAAACAGTTTTTATATGATTCTGCTGAAGATGAATCAGTGCAAGATCCCAGAGAAAACCATCGGATAGGTTTCTTCAATGTGTTGATGGATCAAGCTATAATGTCTTTTAGTGAACGATTTGAACATTTAACCCAATTTAACAATAATTTTGGATTCCTCTTTAAAATTTCAGACTTGAAAAATCGTGACGACGCAATGCTAAAAAAAACAATGCAAAAACTTATATGAAGTATTCTCTGATGTTAGGAATTCTGCCTCTGCGCATTTACCAATCACGGAAATCGATAGTGACATCGAGGAACTCAATTTATTTACTGAACTAAAAACTTTAACTTTTGCCATACCTGAAGGTACATCTCCACTTGACGTGTTAAAGTATATTAATGCACACCGATTAAATGAGGTCTTTCCAAATGTTACAAATGCTTTACGCATTTTGTTAACAATACCTGTTACTGTTGCATCAGCAGAACGCAGTTTTTCAAAATTAAAGTTAATTAAAACTTTTTTTGCGCTCCACAATGACGCAAGATAGGCTGGTAGACCTTGCCCAGATTTCCATTGAGAATGATATAGCATCATCGTTGGATTATGCAAGTTTAATTGTCGAATTTGCAAGCATAAAGTGTAGAAAAATTGTCCTGTAAATAAACCTAACTATTAAATTTCATAATTCTGAACACAATATTCTTTCGTCTATTAATTAATTATTATTAATATAAAATCGTTTACTAGTGTCACTATCTAGTCCAACTTTGCTGTTCATGATTACTATATAAAATTAATATGTAGAGGGGCCGCCATTTTTACTTTTGCCTAGGGCCGCCAAATATCTAAGGCCGGCTCTGAACGGGGGTAGCTGGGGTTTCGCATAATGTGGTGTGTTGTTGTTTGTCTTTAGGAGTGGGTGCAGTCTCTGTCCAATGTAGTATTCTACAAAGGGGTACTGTCCTATGTTTTGTGTCGCCAGTCCCATGTATTTTACCCTAAGTGCTTGTATTTTTGTTTTTAGGTGTTGTAGGTTGATTCCTCCATGTAATTTATTTTGAGCTAGTAGAGTTCCACTGAGACTATGGTGAGTATTTTTAAAGATGAAATTTCTAATTATTTTGTTTAACTGTGTGAGTATGTGCTGTGGTGGCTGTACTATTGTTGCTTGGTAGTTGATTTTTGGGAGCATGAGAGTGTTTATAATGATTGATCTGCCTAAAATTGTCTGTGTTCTGAATTGGTATAATTTGATTTTGTTTTCTAATTTCTGGATCATTCTTTCCATTCTGTGAGAGTGTCTGATGTTGTGCTGTAGTATGTTATTTCTAGTATTTTTTTTTCTTGGTGAGTGGTATGTTGTGCATGTTGTTGGGTGGTGGTGTTTTTATTTCCCTTAGTACATTATGCTGGATTTGTTGGTGTTGATGGAGGATGCATTTGCCGTATTCTTGTAGTGTCTCAATTGTTTTGTTGATTGAGCGTTCGTCTGTGAGTAGGAATGGTGTGTCGTCTGCGTATGCTATGAGATTCTTTTCTATGTTGTTTGGTGACTTGATGCCTATAATCTGTGGGTTTGTCTGATACTGTTGAGTACTGATTCTAATGCTAATATAAATAACATGTTGAGAGTGGGCAACCTTGTCTGATTTACCTAGTGTGAATGTTTTTGTTAGTGTGTGGTTGAGTAATATTCGACTGCGGGGTTTGTTGTATATCGTGTATATCCATTGACTGAGGTGTGTTCATAAGTTTGTTTTTGTAGTACTTTGTGTAAATATGTGTGTGCTATTTTGTCGAAGGCATTTTCCTGGTCCAGGCTAAGTATGATGTTTGTTTTCTGGTTTTGTGTATAGTGAATTAGGTCTTTAATGTAGTGTGTGTGGTATGTGATGTTTCTGCCTCTAATGCTGCATTGTTGGTCCATGTGTATGAGTTATGGCAGTTGTGTTGATAGTTCGTTGGCTAAGGCTTTGGATAATATTTTGTAGTCTGTATTGAGTAGAGATATAGGTCTGTAATTGCTCACTGTTGGTGTATTTCATTTAGGTTGTAATATGATGTTTGCGTCTTTCATGGAGTCTGTATTAGTGATTCTATTGGCATCATCGGGTAGTGTTGTCGTGTATTGTGTGTAATTTGCCTTGTAATTGTCTCGTCTAGTGCGTTTTCTTTGTACAGTTCTTTGAAGCGGTTTTAAAAAATGTTTACTATTTGTTCTGAGTATGTAATTTCGCCTTGCCCTGTGATGATGTGTTCTATTAGTCGTGATCTTTGTATGTGGTCTTTTATCTGTAAAAATGCTTTGGTGGGTGCTTATGCTGTTTGTATTCTACTTCTAATTTTCGTCACATTCCACTCGGGATTCTCCCTGACCACTCGGCCTCTGGTCCCCGGGTTGGTTATCTTCAAAGGAAGAGAAACCCTTTTTAATGTCCGGTTACTTTCGTCTGGACAATCTGAAGATATTTCACATATTGTGTACCGTTGTAACAGCTATGTAGTGAAAAACATATCACTGATTGAATAGGCAAATATACCTGCATTCATAAAATTAAATTTTCCCTATGTTTTACTAACTCTAGCTATATTTTTTGTGTGTGATTACTTTGAAAATTATCATGAGAACAAAAATTAAATTAATCAGTAATAATTCAAAATATAAAAATAAAAAAAACAAGCAATTAAGCCTGTTCCATTCTGGACACAGGACGTGTTAGCGCATTTTCATGTTATGTATCAGTACGTATGCTATCTTTTAGTAAATATTTGTAAATTTTGGAAATGTTTATAAATTCAATTGTGTAATGCATATATCTGTAAAAAATAAATTATAAAGACGTTTCTTTATATTTGAAAAAAAATATTTTCTCTTAAATCTAACTACAAGTGGTTTGTGGTTACTGAAATAGGACTCATAATTGAAAACATTCGAAATTATAGTCATTTAATCGTCCGAAAAATCCGTCAATTGTTGCATAGCTCTGATACTTTCAATTAAACTCAGAACACAAGCTTACTATTTCATTTGATGAGTTTCTTAATAAATTTTGGTGAAACTACGTGCTGCAGTATTTCGCACCAAATGAACGGGTTATTGAACGTACAAGGTGTATATATAATATATTAGCCCATTAGGAGCCCTGAAGCCCGGCCCTCAGAGGTCCTGTCGCAAAATGAACTTTTGATGTACACATGGCAGGCCAAGACCTACAAAATGATATATACATCATGGGTCTAGGACTTATAGTTGCTGAGATATAGCGCTCCTTTATTAATATAGCTTATATAGTAAAAAACGGTACTAAGGCCCCTTTTACGGCCCTGAGAGGTCAGATCGCGAAATGAAAAAAAGTCATTTCTTGGCAGGTCAAGACCTACAAAATGATATATACATCATGGGTCTAGGACTTATGGTTATTGAGATCTAGGGTGATGACGGACAGACAAAACGGGGACAATAGAGCATTTTTTTTTAGAAAATGCTCTAAAAATCACTTTGGCTGTAGTTTTTTATTTCATAGTGAGCATTTTAACTTTCTCCTTAACAAAATTAAGTCCTAGTTTGAGTTACAAAATTACGCCCTAGTTAAAGTTACAAAATTAAGTCCTAGTTTGAGTTACAAAATTACGCCCTAGTTAAAGTTACAAAATTAAGTCCTAGTTTGAGTTACAAAATTACGCCCTAGTTTGAATTACAAGATTTTAGATAAACTTACACAATTATTCACAGAAAGTCGTATTTATTAAAAGTTTAAAATTCTTCTAACAGTAGCAATAAATCACTTGATCATATTTTTTTTAATAAATGTCTTTAACTTCACCATAAGCAGTGCTTTAGAAGACCACTCTGAAAGAACTCTCTAGCTCTCACTATCTATCTAACTCTCTGCTACGAAGTAGGTGTTTTTAGCAAAGTAGTTTACTGGTTTCTGGAATGGGAAGGGGGCGTGTTATTGAGACTAGATAGCTGAATCACTTAAGCGACAGGTTACCGTGTCAGATCACTATGTGGTAGGTCTAACTGATAGAGACCCACGGGTGGGTACTGGGGAATCATGGGAACAAATACCTATAGAAGAATGACAGTGTCACGGGTTGTGATTGATTTGTCGAAACCATCCCCACTTTGTTCCGACCCTTGACTCATCCGGCCACCCCCTAATAAAATTAATACTTATATTATACAATGTATAGTAGTATACGTTCCTGTTCTCTCGCCCACCACCCTTTAACCCCACCCCCTTAATTGCGTCTTATAGCAGGTGGCCAGCGGAGCTTGATGAAGCGGGAGCTGAGGAATGACATATAGGGAGTGCTACATTCCTTGTGGGATTCTCTCTGATCACTCGGCCCCTGTCCAAATGCCGACAAAGGCTAGGTGTCCAGTTACTCTTTTGTCTTTGTCGATATGACGTACTTCTTCCCGCCCCCCATCTAAGGCGGGGAGGTAGCTCCACCCCACCCATCCTGACTGCAGGGGAAGTAGCGTAGATAATTGATTGGCTAGGGGTCACATGAAAGAAAGTGTGTGAGTGACGAAAGATAGTTTTTCTGGACATTCGACTAGGTGGTTTTGAAGAAGACAGTCGATTTATGTCGTCTGTGAAAAGAGTCGCTTGATGTGTCTCTGAGTGAGAGAGAGGGAGAAAACGCCCTACACTTTATTCATTGATATTGGATTTTTTCTGTTGCTGTATTTTTGGATTATCTTTGATTTATGTTAATAAGCCACCAGATCCCTGTTACGGATCGGTGCCTCTATGTACATAAATATTTTGTTGTTGTTACGCACGACATGTCGGATTGATTATCTTCACGTGTTGTACGTCCAGTTGCTGGTGAGACAGTGTGTGGCAGAAACACAAATAAAATAGGGTCATCATTGAGTCGGCCCTCATACTCTTAGCAACAAGCCAAGGATACCCTCATAGGTGTCCTTAACAGACAGTGATACGCAGGATAAAGTTTATTGTCAGTGGACCGGTCATCAATTTGTAGGTGATAATATATATATTTAGTAAGGCCGTTACGGTAGAATTTACTCAGGGGGATGCTTAGTTAGAATGTTTTATAGGTCATCTCACAGACCCGTCACATAAATTATCCCGAGGATAGTGTTAGTTGGGCTATGAGTGATTAGGGGTAATAAAATCACTGATGCCAAGCCAATCGTTTGCTGTATAAAAGCTGGACTATTGTGTATGGAAGACAGAAAGGAGGGAGACAGTGAGCGTTGTTGCAATGTCTATCTTTTTTCGGTCACCACGCATTGAAAAAAACACCGATACATTACAGACATGACATATTTATAGCCACACGGTATTTCGCATTACAGACCTGACATATTTATAGCCACACAATATTTCACAATACATTACAGACATGACATATTTATAGCCACACAGTATTTCTTAATAAATTACAGACATGACATATTTATAGCCACACGGTATTTCGCATTACAGACCTGACATATTTATAGCCACACAATATTTCACAATACATTACAGACATGACATATTTATAGCCACACAATATTTCACAATACATTACAGACATGACATATTTATAGCCACACAATATTTCACAATACATTACAGACATGACATATTTATAGCCACACAATATTTCACAATACATTACAGACATGACTTATTTATCGCCACACAATATTTCACAATACATTACAGACATGACATATTTATAGCCACACAATATTTCACAATACATTACAGACATGACATATTTATAGCCACACAGTATTTCACATTACATTACAGACATGACATATTTATAACCACACGGTATTTCACAATACAGACCTGACATAGTTATAGCCACAAGGTATTTCTCATTACAGACCTTACATATTTATTATAGCCACACAATATTTCACAATACATTGAAGACATGACATATTTATAACCACACGGTATTTCACAATACATTACAGAAATGACATATTTATAGCCACACGGTATTTCCCAATACATTACATCTTCTTAATCTTAATCATTCTTGTGCCGTCACATAGGGCTCTCAGTGTGTCTCTTTAGTTCTGTCTATTTTGAGCTAGCTTTTCAATTGATTTTTAGGCAGTCTATTTTGGCGATTTTTTTCCTCTTTGGTTAGAGTTCTTTTCAGTGTTTCGCGAGGTCTTCCCCTTTTCCTTCTTCCTGTTGGCTCCCAGCTAAGCGATTGTTTCACAATTCTTCTGTTGTCTCTCCGCATCACATGTCCCACGAATTGCCATCTTCTTCTTTTGATGACGATTGAGATATAGGGCTGTCCTACAATGTCTCTTTTTTCTTTGTTGGTTTTAAAGTCGTTCCACTGAATTCCAAAAAATTTCCGTAGGCTTTTGTTTTCAAAGGAGTCCAGTTTATTACTAATTTCTTTAGTAGATTTCAAGCTTTCACAAGCATAGGTAAGTACGGGTAACACGTTGGAATTGAAGATTCTGAGCTTTGTTCTCATACTCAGGACTTTTGACTTCCATATATTTTCTAGGTTTTTAAAAGTTGCGGCTGCTTTTGCAATTATGGATCTTATCTCTATTTTCGTATCGCCTTGTTGGCCTAAGCAGCTTTTAAGATATAAAAACTGTTGTACTTCTTCAATTGCTTTTCCTTCTACTTTGATTGTTACATTTTGATTTTGACCATGACTCATAACTTTCGTCTTTTCTTGGCTTATCTCCAGTCCTAGTTTTCCTGCAGTCACGGCTAGTGCTTCTGTCGTTATTAGCATTTACCCAGGATCATTGTTGATAAGAACTATGTCGTCTGAAAAGTCAAGATCTTCTAAACGAGTACTCCTGCACCAAATCTATACCCGTTTCACGTTTGCAACATCTTCTTAATACAAAGTATATTGCTATACCGAATAGAAATGGAGATAGGATGCATCCCTGTTTTACTCCAGAGTCGATATGGAACCAGTCACTCGGACCTTGTTCTGTCCGGACTGTACAGGAGAATCCACTGTACAATTCTTCAATTATGTCTATAACCTTTTGGGGTATACCTTACATCACAAGGACCTGCCACAATGAGGTTCTATGGAGGCTATCGAATGCCTTTTTAAAGTCAATAAAGTTCAAAATGAATGGCTTCTGTTTCTCAATGTATTCCTCTATGATAACTCTTAAAGTAAAGATTTGGTCAAGGCAACTTCTTCCTTTTCGAAAACATGCTTGTTCTTTCCGCATCTCTAATTCTATTCAGGATCATTTTGCAGAATATTTTGGAAGCTACTGGGAGAAGGGTTACTCCTCTCCAGTTGTAACAGTCATTTAGATTACATTTATACATTACATTCATGACATATGTATAGCCACACAGTATTTCACAATACAGACATGACATATTGAATGTTAATCTGTTATGATTATTTCCTAGACTTCACGTTTGTATTCAAGAAAATCATTGAAACAATTTGAGTATGGATAGTGATGACCTCACCTGGTTATTATATGTTTACAGGGTTGTGTCCTGAACAACTTGAGCACACCTCTGTCATTACATTAACACATAATACAATTCGCTGATTTTTTTTAAACTAATGTGTTGTTAAGATAGAAAGTTGTAACAATATCTCATTCCATCATCAGATGACGACGGTGCTAATTACTGGCACGTGAAGAGTGGAACCATCCAGAGAGATCCCCCACCTTTTGCTTCCCATGATAGTCCTGCCTTGTGCTCAGCGAGGTCCATCTCACTGACCTCTGACTCATTAAGTCGCTCTCTCTTTCTCTCTCTCTCTCACACACACACACACACACACATACATAAATACACATGTCCCAGTAAGTCACATACCTACCACCACTTACATATTAAGCATCTAGACCTCAGTAAGTCCTTCTCTCTCTCTTTCTCTCTCTCTCTTCACACACACACACACACACACACACATCTCTGTCTCAGTAAGTCACATACATACTCACATATATACATACATACACACATACATCATATGTGTATACACCATGTGTTTATCAAGGGCCTTCTCACTGACGTCTGACTCAGTACGTCACATACAGACATCAATGTTTACATGCCTTGATATTCCTTGTCTGCCATCTTGTCTACTAGACACAGATCTTACATTCTAAGGATGTTACCTACTTGTCACTGGAGTCTCTTATTAGTGTAAAAAAATATTCTCCCCCCCCCCTCGTCTATCCTCCCTTCACAACTCCTCCAGACTTGAGTTTAAACCATTAATGACGTAATGAAGGTGACTTCACCCCATTCTCGTCCCAAACCAACCAATCAATACACACCAAGATGAGATAACTCTATTTTTAGCTAAGAATAGTACAAGGGGTACTCAAATATAGTCGTGTAGAGTTGAACATTTTCATTTTCTATTATACCAAGTAACTAGAGATGTTCACTTTGTCTCAGTATTATATTGTATTATACCAAACAACTCTGATTTAAAATACAACTATGAGACCAGTACATTGTTTCAGTATTGTGTTGTATCCACCTATTGGTTTTTTAATTAAGTAATAGTACCTTGTCTCAGAATTGTGTTGTATTCACCTATTGCTTAACTATTTGAGTCATGCAGTTTCCACATATAATCAAATTTAAACATTTATACTATAATAACAGTTGGCTCTTCATATTTATTAATGATTCATAGCAAGTCGTTTGTGATGTTGTTAAAAAAACAGTTTTAATGTAAGAACATAAATATAAAAATTAAGTAAACAACATACATTTTAACAGTTAGAGGTATTCATTATTAAAAGAAAACAAAATCACTTTTCATTTGTTGTTAACTCTGTTATGACCAACAACCATAGCAGTGGGCTCATGTAGGGGAGAAAAAAAAACCCATAGAAGTGGACTCATGTAGGGGAGACAAACAACCATAGTAGGGCTCATGTAGGGGAGACAAACAACCATAGTAGGGCTCATGTAGGGGAGACAAACAATGATAGTAGTGGGCTCATGTAGGGGAGACAAACAACCATAGTAGGGCTCATGTAGGGGAGACAAACAATGATAGTAGTGGGCTCATGTAGGGGAGACAAACAACCAAAATAATGGGCTCATAGGCTTATAGTTAAATTCTTACTAATAAATAAAGAGGTGTCATTTTAATAATAACAAACACAGAGACAATCATGTATTATACTGAGTTGAGTTAAAATATTAAGAAGTCTAGTTTCCTGTTCTTGTATTATACATGTAAGCTAGTTTACATGATCAGTATTGTCTCGAAACATCCTCCATTTAAACACCGGGTCGAATGATTTCTTAACCTTTTTTGCAACTGTATTACAAAGGGCACAAACGTAAGTCACCAGGTGCTCTAATAAACATTACATATTTTCTTTATGAAATGTTCTTAACAGGCTTGCGGAGCCGCCATATTTTTTTCCGGCTCCGGCTCCCACAAATTTGACGGCTCCGACTCCTTCTCCCTATTAAGATAGTATCACACGAGACAAACATTGTTGTAATTTCTCCACGCTAACATGCCGCTGATAAAAAGTTATGCAAATTTTGCCGCGTTCACCCCCATAGTCAGGAATTTGAAAAATATACGCATTGTCGGTTTTACTAAAAACAAACCATTTCAGTACATCTAGAAACATATTATTTTCGATCGAGGTTTCACTAGTTGCCATTTTCATAAGTACTAAAAAATTTTTTCAATGATCAAATTAGGCAATAGTAAAATGATACATTATTTAAAATATTTTAAAGACTTCTGTATTTATATTTATTATTTATAAATTCGAAGTGACTATTCGGACCCGGGCAGGCCCGTAGCCAGGATTATTGCATTTGGAGGGGGGGAGGGGGAAGAAATTTTCGAGGGGGGGGGAATTTTTTCGGCGGGGGGGGGGTGCCGAAGAACTGATCCTCGGGCACAGGGGCGGATCTAGAAAACTTTGACCCGGGGGGGGGGGCTGAAACTGTTTTCATATTTGAAAATTGGTCTTTGAACAAAAATTATTTCGATAATTTAATGATGTATTACCTAAACTTGCGATAATCGGGGGGGGGGGGAGGGAAATGGACCCCCGCCCCCCCTAATTCCGACCCTGGTGGGGGTAGAAGAAATGTTCGGGGGCGGTCGAAGATGGAGGTGCCAAGCGCCGAAAGCTTGCGAACGGAGAGGAGGGGTTTGGGGAGGGGACCTCAGTGAGTCCCCTCCCCAAGAATTTTTTTGCAGTTCCATATCTCGAATGGTGCATTTTAGTACCGATTGTTTAACTATTAATTAGAAATATATAATTTTAACTAAGTTTAAATAATGCATGGCATGTTGCAGTTTTTTTTTAAAATAATTTAAATAGTAAAGAGTTTTAATGATAAAAATCTATTTATGCTGAGCTATTTCAGATTCCTGTTATAAATATATTGATACCTGATTTATATTATTATACTGTTGGTTTAACGTACAACCCGGAAAGAACGACAAAGATGCACGAATATAGCTTAGCTATTTGTGTAATATTTCTTATAAAATGTTAAAAACAAAGAACAGATCTATCAACAACAAATTGACCAGTCGCAATTATTCAATTTAAAATAAAATTAATTCTGCTAAAAAGTAAATTTGCAAATTAAATAACATCACTCAGAAATCACGGAGTTTGTACTTTATTATTTTATTATACATATGTATAAAAGTGAAGTCAGAAGTCAATATTATTTTATTAACTTATTTAAGTTGCTAATTGTCCTCAGAAGATATCAATATATAAAACTATTACAAGGTTGCGAACAGGCCCACCGACAAAAAATTTGGGTCCCTGGGCTGGGGTGACACGGGCCCCCGTGCTGATATTAATATTTTAAAAAGTTGATTGGCCAGCTAAGTCCGGGCCCCTAAAACAAAATTGAACAAAATGATTGATGTTTTAAAGCCGTTATTATTAAAATTGTGTCAAAAAGCTCAAATCATGCACGGGGAGGGGGGACTCAGGTCGTGAACGGGGGGAGGGCACAGCCCCCTAGCCCCTTCTGGCTACGGGCCTGGACCCGGGTAACAATAAACTCCGATTTTTTATTCGGTCCCCGTCCCAATAAAGTCTGATTGTTATTTGGACCAGTGGCAAATATGCACTTAGCTTAGCTATACATAAACTTTATTATTGTTTTTTGTTTATTTTTTTTATAATTGTTTGAATTGTATGATTTAATCGTTAATTAGTGTCTAGGGTTCCATTGAGCGGACTCTGTATTATTATTTTTTCCGGTTCCGTCTCATAAAGTTTAAATATACATATTTGCAACGGGTCCGAATAACAATCGGGTTTTATTGGGACCCTGGTCAGAATAGCCGTGGCCTCATACATTTATCTACTCTTGTTCAGATATTCTATTTATAATAAAATTGTTAAATACAGAAAGCAACCATTTTGTTTTTAGTCTATTACAAATTCGCGGTCAAATAATGCACGAAATGACGCGTTCTATTTGTCTTCGTAGTAAAAGTTTATTTTTAAATGATTGATACAATTATTCTATGAAATAAAACTGTTTTAACTTTATATATAACAAAATAAAATGCCATTAAAAAAATTTCGGAGGGTAAACAAGATTTAAAACGAACATAAAACGATTCCCCGTTAAAGATTTCTTGTGGTGATGTGCGTGTTACTGTTGTGGCGTTCGTAAAACATGACAACATTTCAAATTGTAGGAGACAAACAATCAAACAAATTTGCAATTTTAAAGCTAACAGAAAATTCTGCTGTAAAAAAACATTTGGGAGCCGTGGAGCCGCCAAGTTTTCCGGCTCCGGCTCCTGCTCCAGCAAAAAAGTAGCGGCTCCCGACTCCTCGCCTCCGGGCATCAAGAATCTGCGTGCATATTCCATTGATTATTCACCATGCGAGTGTAGTGTATGCAATGTTTGATTCTGACTTGGTCCTCCATGCCAGTCTATCTATGTAATGTTTGATTCTAACTTGGTCCACCATGTCAGTCTATGTATATAATGTTTGATTCTCACTTGGTCCACCATGCCAGTCTATGTATATAATGTTTGATTCTGACTTGGTCCACCATGCCAATCTATGTATGTAATGTTTGATTCTGACTTGGTCCACCATGCCAGTCGATGTATATAATGTTTGATTCTCACTTGGTCCACCATGCAAGTCTATGTATGTAATGTTCGATTCTGACTTGGTCCATTAGGCCAGTCTATGTATGTAATGTTTGAATCTGACATGGTCAACCATGTCAGTCTATGTATGTAATGTTTAATTCTGACTTGGTCCATTAGGCCTGTCTATCTATATAATGTTTGATTCTGACGTGGTCCGCCATGCAAGTCTATGTATGTAATGTTCGATTCTGACTTGGTCCATTAGGCCAGTCTATGTATTAAATGTTTGATTCTAACATGGTGCACCATGCCAGTCTTTGTATGTAAAGTTTGATCCTGACTTGGTCAACCATGCCAATCTATGTATGTAATGTTTGATTCAAACATGGTCAACCATGCCAGTCTTTGTAAGTAAAGTTTGATCCTGTATAGAATGTTTTATTCTGACTTGGTCTATTATGCCAGTCTATGTATGTAATGTTTGATTCTGACTTGGTCCACCATGCAAGTCTATGTATGTAATGTTTGATTCTGACTTGGGCCATTAGGCCAATCTATGTATGCAATGTTTGATTTTGACTTGGTCCACCATGCCAGTCTATGTATGCAAAGTTTGATCCTGACTTGTTCCACCATGCCAATCTATGTATGTAATGTTTGATTATGACTTGGTCCAACATGCCAGTCTATGTAGGTACTGTTTGATTCTAACTTGGTCCACCATGTTAGTCTATGTATAAAATGTTTGATTTTCACTTGGTCCACCATGTCAGTCTATGTATGTCATGTTTGATTCTGACTTGGTCCACCATGTCAGTTTATGTATGTAGTTTTTGATTCTGACTTGGTCCACCATGCCATTCAATGTATGTAAAGTTTGATTCTGACTTGGTCCACCATGCCAATCTATGTATCTTATATTTTATTCTTACTTGGTCCACCATGCCAGTCTATGTATGTAATGTTTGATTTTGACTTGGTTTACCATGCCAGTCTATGTATGTACTGTTTGATTCTGACTTGGTCCACCATGACAATCTATGTATGTTATGTTTTATTCTCACTTGGTCCACCATGCCAGTCTATGTATGTAATGTTTGATTCTTACTTGGTCCATTAGGCCAGACTATGTATGTAATGTTTGATTCTATCATGGTCCACCATGTCAGTCTTTGTATGTAATATTTCATTCTGACATGGTCAACAAGGCCAGTCTATGTATATAATGTTTTATTCTGACTTGGTCCACCATGCAAATCTATGTAAGTAATGTTTGATTCTGACATGGTCCACTAGGCCAGTCTATGTATGTAATGTTTGATTCTGACTTGGTCTACCATGCCAGTCTATGTATGTAATGTTTGATTCTGACTTGGTTCACCATGCCAGTCTATCAATGTAATGTTTGATTCTAACTTGGTCCACCATGTCAGTCTATGTATATAATGTTTGATTCTCACTTGGTCCACCATGCAAGTCTATGTATGTAATGTTCGATTCTGACTTGGTCCATTAGGTTAGTCTATGTATGTAATGTTTGAATCTGACATGGTCCACCATGTCAGTCTATGTATGTAATGTTTAATTCTGACTTGGTCCATTAGGCCTGTCTATGTATATAATGTTTGATTCTGACTTGGTCCGCCATGCAAGTCTATGTATGTAATGTTCGATTCTGACTTGGTCCATTAGGCCAGTCTATGTATGAAAAGTTTGATTCTAACATGGTGCACCATGCCAGTCTTTGTATGTAAAGTTTGATCCTGACTTGGTCAACCATGCCAATCTATGTATGTAATGTTTGATTCAAACATGGTCAACCATGCCAGTCTTTGTAAGTAAAGTTTGATCCTGTATAGAATGTTTTATTCTGACTTGGTCTATTATGCCAGTCTATGTATGTAATGTTTGATTCTGACTTGGTCCACCATGCAAGTCTATGTATGTAATGTTTGATTCTGACTTGGGCCATTAGGCCAATCTATGTATGCAATGTTTGATTTTGACTTGGTCCACCATGCCAGTCTATGTATGCAAAGTTTGATCCTGACTTGTTCCACCATGCCAATCTATGTATGTAATGTTTGATTATGACTTGGTCCAACATGCCAGTCTATGTAGGTACTGTTTGATTCTAACTTGGTCCACCATGTTAGTCTATGTATATAATGTTTGATTTTCACTTAGTCCACCATGTCAGTCTATGTATGTCATGTTTGATTCTGACTTGGTCCACCATGTCAGTTTATGTATGTAGTTTTTGATTCTGACTTGGTCCACCATGCCATTCAATGTATGTAAAGTTTGATTCTGACTTGGTCCACCATGCCAATCTAAGTATCTTATATTTTATTCTTACTTGGTCCACCATGCCAGTCTATGTATGTAATGTTTGATTTTGACTTGGTTTACCATGCCAGTCTATGTATGTACTGTTTGATTCTGACTTGGTCCACCATGACAATCTATGTATGTTATGTTTTATTCTTACTTGGTCCACCATGCCAGTCTATGTATGTAATGTTTGATTCTTACTTGGTCCATTAGGCCAGACTATGTATGTAATGTTTGATTCTATCATGGTCCACCATGTCAGTCTTTGTATGTAATATTTCATTCTGACATGGTCAACAAGGCCAGTCTATGTATATAATGTTTTATTCTGACTTGGTCCACCATGCCAGTCTATGTATGTAATGTTTGATTCTGACATGGTCAACTAGGCCAGTCTATGTATGTAATATTTGATTCTGACTTGGTCTACCATGCCAGTCTATGTATGTAATGTTTGATTCTGACTTGGTCCACCATGCCAGTCAATTTATGTAAAGTTTGACCCTGACTTGGTCAACCATACCAATCTATGTATGTAATGTTTTATTCTTACTTGGTCCACCATGCCAGTCTATGTATGTAAAGTTTGATCAAGACTTTGTCCAACATGCCAGTTTATGTGTGTAATGTTTGATTCTGACTTGGTCCACCATGCAAGTCTATGTATGTAATGTTTGATTCTGACTTGGGCCATTAGGCCAATCTATGTATGCAATGTTTGATTTTGACTTGATCCATTAGGCCAGTCTATGTATGTAATGTTCGATTCTGACTTGGTCCATTACGCCAGTCTTTGTATATAATGTTCCATTCTGACTTGGTCCATTAGGCCAGTCTATGTATGAAATGTTTGATTCTAACCTGGTGAACCATGCCAGTCTTTGTATGTAAAGTTTGATCCTGACTTGGTCAACCATGCCAATCTATGTATGTAATGTTTGATTCAAACATGGTCCACCATGCCAGTCTTTGTAAGTAAAGTTTGAACCTGACTTGGTCCACCATGCCAATCTATGTATGTAATGTTTGATTCTGACTTGGTCCACCATGCCAGTCTATGTATACAATGTTTGATTCTCACTTGGTCCACCATGCCAGTCTATGTATATAATGTTTGATTCTGACTTGGTCCACCATGCAAGTCTATGTATGTAATGTTCGATTCTGACTTGGTCCATTAGGCCAGTCTATGTATGTAATGTTTGATTCTGACTTGGTCCATAAGGCCTGTCTATGTATTTAATGTTTGATTCTGACTTGGTCCGCCATGCAAGTCTATGTATGTAATGTTCGATTCTAACATGGTTCACCATGCCAGTCTTTGTATGTAAAGTTTGATCCTGACTTGGTCAACCATGCCAATCTATGTATGTAATGTTTGATTATGACTTGGTCCACCATGCCAGTCTATGTATGTAATGTTTGATTCTGACTTGGTCCACCATGCCAGTCTATGTATGTAATGTTTGATTCTGACTTGGTCCACCATGCCAGTCTATGTATGTAATGTTTGATTCTGACTTGGTCCACCATGCCAGTCTATGTATGTAATGTTTGATTCTGACTTGGTCCACCATGCCAGTCTATGTATATAATGTTTTATTCTGACTTGGTCCACCATGCCAGTCTATGTATGTAAAGTTTGATCCTGACTTGGTCCACCATGCCAGTCTATGTATGTAATGTTTGATTCTGACTTGGTCCACCATGCAAGTCTATGTATGTAATGTTTGATTCTGACTTGGGCCATTAGGCCAATCTATGTATGCAATGTTTGATTTTGACTTGGTCCACCATGCCAGTCTATGTATGCAAAGTTTGATCCTGACTTGGTCCATCATGCAAATCTATGTATGTAATGTTTGATTATGACTTAGTCCACCATGCCAGTCTATGTATGTAATGTTTGATTTTGACTTGGTCCAACATGCCAGTCTATGTAGGTACTGTTTGATTCTAACTTGGTCCACCATGCCAGTCTATGTATATAATGTTTGATTCTGACTTGGTCCACCATGCCAGTCTATGTATGTAATGTTTGATTCTGACTTGGTCCACTAGGCCAGTCTATGTATGTAATGTTCGATGCTGACTTGGTCCATTAGGCCAGTCTATGTATGTAATGTTTGATTCTGACTTGGTCCAACATGCCAAGTCTATGTATGTAATGTTTGATTCTGACATGGTCCACCATGTCAGTCTATGTATGTAACGTTTGATTATGACTTGGTTGATTACCATGCAAGTCTATGTATGTAATGTTTGATTCTAACATGGTCCACCATTTCAGTCTTTGTATGTAATGTTTGATTCTGAATTGGTCCACCATGCAAGTCTATGTATGTAATGTTTGAATCTGTCTTCGTCCACCATGTCAGTCCATATATCTAATGTTTGATTCTGACTTTGTCCACAATGCCAGTCTATGTATGCAAAGTTTGATCCTGACTTGTTCCACCATGCCAATCTATGTATGTAATGTTTGATTATGACTTTGTCTAACGTGCCAGTCTATGTAGGTACTGTTTGATTCTAACTTGGTCCACCATGATAGTCTATGTATATAATGTTTGATTTTCTCTTGGTCCACCATGCCAGTCTATGTATATAATGTTTGATTCTGACTTGGTCCACCATGCCATTCAATGTATGTAAAGTTTGATTCTGACTTGGTCCACCATGCCAATCTATGTATGTTATATTTTATTCTTACTTGGTCCACCATGCCAGTCTATGTATGTAATGTTTGATTTTGACTTGGTTTACCATGCCAGTCTATGTATGTACTGTTTGATTCTGACTTGGTCCACCATGCCAATCTATGTATGTAATGTTTGATTTTGACTTGGTCCACCATTCTAGTCTATGTATGTAATGTTTGATTCTTACTTGGTCCATTAGGCCAGACTATGTATGTAATGTTTGATTCTATCATGGTCCACCATGTCAGTCTTTGTATGTAATATTTGATTCTGACATGGTCAACAAGGCCAGTCTATGTATATAATGTTTTATTCTAACTTGGTTCACCATGCCAGTCTATGCATTTAATGTTTGATTCTGACATGGTCCACTAGGCCAGTCTATGTATGTAATGTTTGATTCTGACTTGGTCTACCATGCCAGTCTATGTATGTAATGTTTGATTCTGACTTGGTCCACCATGCTAGTCAATTTATTTAAAGTTTGACCCTGACTTGGTCCACCATACCAATCTATGTATGTAATGTTTTATTCTTACTTGGTCCACCATGCCAGTCTATGTATGTAAAGTTTGATCCTGACTTTGTCCAACATGCCAGTCTATGTGTGTAATGTTTGATTCTGACATGGTCCAACATGCCAATCTATGTATATAATGTTTTATTCTGAATTAGTCCACCATGTCAGTCTATGTATGTAACGTTTGATTATGTTTTGGTTGATTAGGCAAGTCTATGTATGTAATGTTTGATTCTAACATGGTCCACCATTTCAGTCTTTGTATGTAATGTTTGATTCTGAATTGGTCCACCATGCAAGTCTATGTATGTAATGTTCGATTCTAACATGGTGCACCATGCCAGTCTTTGTATGTAAAGTTTAATCCTGACTAGGTCAACCATGCCAATCTATGTATGTAATGTTTGATTATGACTTGGTCCAACCTGCCAGTCTATGTATGTAATGTTTGATTCTGACTTGGTCCACCATACCAGTCTAAGTATGCAATGTTTGATTCTCACTTGGTCCGCCATGCAAGTCTATGTATGTAATGTTCGATTCTGACTTGGTCCACTAGGCCAGTCTATGTATGTAATGTTCGATGCTGACTTGGTCCATTAGGCAAGTCTATGTATGTAATGTTTGATTCTAACATGGTCCACCATGCCAGTCTTTGTATGTAATTTTTGATTCTGACATGGTCCAAGGCCAGTCTATGTATATAATGTTTTATTCTGACTTGATCCACCATGCCAGTCTATGTATGTAAAGTTTGATCCTGACTTGGTCCACCATGCCAGTCTATGTATGTAATGTTTGATTCTGACTTGGTCCACCATACAAGTCTATGTATGTAATGTTTGATTCTGACTTGGGCCATTAGGCCAATCTATGTATGCAATGTTTGATTTTGACTTGGTCCACCATGCCAGTCTATGTATGCAAAGTTTGATCCTGACTTGGTCCACCATGCCAATCTATGTATGTAATGTTTGATTATGACTTAGTCCACCATGCCAGTCTATGTATGTAATGTTTGATTTTGACTTGGTCCAACATGCCAGTCTATGTAGGTACTGTTTGATTCTAACTTGGTCCACCATGCCAGTCTATGTATATAATGTTTGATTCTCACTTGGTCCATTTGGCCAGTCTATGTATGTAATGTTTGATTATAACATGGTCCACCATGCCAGTCTTTGTATGTAATGTTTGATTCTGACATGGTCCAAGGCCAGTCTATGTATATAATGTTTTATTCTGACTTGATCCACCATGCCAGTCTATATATGTAAAGTTTGATCCTGACTTGGTCCACCATGCCAGTCTATGTATGTAATGTTTGATTCTGACTTGGTCCACCATGCAAGTCTATGTATGTAATGTTTGATTCTGACTTGGGCCATTAGGCCAATCTATGTATGCAATGTTTGATTTTGACTTGGTCCACCATGCCAGTCTATGTATGCAAAGTTTGATCCTGACTTGGTCCACCATGCCAATCTATGTATGTAATGTTTGATTATGACTTAGTCCACCATGCCAGTCTATGTATGTAATGTTTGATTTCGACTTGGTCCAACATGCCAGTCTATGTAGGTACTGTTTGATTCTAACTTGGTCCACCATGCCAGTCTATGTATATAATGTTTGAATCTCACTTGATCCACCATGACAGTCTATGTATATAATATTTGATTCTGAATTGGTCCACCATGCAAGTCTATGTATGTAATGTCCGATTCTGACTTGGTCCATTAGGCCAAACTAAGTATGTAATATTCGATTCTGACATGGTCCAACATGCCAATCTATGTATATAATGTTTTATTCTGAATTAGTCCACCATGTCAGTCTATGTATGTAACGTTTGATTATGTTTTGGTTGATTAGGCAAGTCTATGTATGTAATGTTTGATTCTAACATGGTCCACCATTTCAGTCTTTGTATGTAATGTTTGATTCTGAATTGGTCCACCATGCAAGTCTATGTATGTAATGTTTGAATCTGTCTTCGTCCACCATGCCAGTCCATATATCTTATGTTTGATTCTGACTTGGTCCACCATGCCAGTCTATGTATATAATGTTTTATTCTGACTTGGTCCACCATGCCAGTCTATGTATGTAATGTTTGATTCTGACTTGGTCCACCATGCAAGTCTATGTATGTAATGTTTGATTCTGACTTGGTCCATTAGGCCAGTCTATGTATGTAATGTTTGATTCTGACTTGGTCCACCATGCCAGTCTATGTATGTAATGTTTGATTCTGACTTGGTCCGCCATGCAAGTCTATGTATGTAATGTTCGATTCTAACATGGTTCACCATGCCAGTCTTTGTATGTAAAGTTTGAACCTGACTAGGTCAACCATGCCAATCTATGTATGTAATGTTTTATTCTTACTTGGTCCACCATGCCAGTCTATGTATGTAAAGTTTGATCCTGACTTTGTCCAACATGCCAGTCTATGTGTGTAATGTTTGATTCTGACTTGGTCCACCATGGAAGTCTATGTATGTAATGTTTGATTCTGTCTTGGTCCACCATGCCAGTCTATGTATGCAAAGTTTGATCCTGACTTTTTCCACCATGCCAATCTATGTATAAAATGTTTGATTATGACTTGGTCCAACATGCCAGTCTATGTAGGTACTGTTTGATTCTAACTTGGTCCACCATGCCAGTCTAAGTATATAATGTTTGATTTTCACTTGGTCCACCATGCCAGTCTTTGTATATAATGTTTGATTCTGACTTGGTCCACCATGCAAGTCTATGTATGTAATGTTCGATTCTGACTTGGTCCATTAGGCCAGTCTATGTATGTAATTTTTGATTCTAACATGGTCCACCATGTCAGTCTATGTATGTCATGTTTGATTCTGACTTGGTCCACCATGTCAGTTTATGTATGTAATTTTTGATTCTGACTTGGTCCACCATGCCATTTATTGTATGTAAAGTTTGATTCTGACTTGGTCCACCATGCCAATCTATGTATGTTATGTTTTATTCTTACTTGGTCCACCATGCCAGTCTATGTATGTAATGTTTGTTTCTTACTTGGTCCATTAGGCCAGACTATGTATGTAATGTTTGATTCTATCATGGTCCACCATGTCAGTCTTTGTATGTAATATTTGATTCTGACATGGTCAACAAGGCCAGTCTATGTATATAATGTTTTATTCTGACTTGGTCCACCATGCCAGTCTATGTATGTAATGTTTGATTCTGACATGGTCCACTAGGCCAGTCTATGTATGTAATGTTATGTTCTCAATTGGTCTACCATGCCAGTCTATGTATGTAATGTTTGATTCTGTCTTGGTCCACCATGCCAGTATATTTATGTAAATTTTGACCCTGACTTGGTCCACCATACCAATCTATGTATGTAATGTTTTATTCTTACTTGGTCCACCATGCCAGTCTATGTATGTAAAGTTTGATCCTGACTTTGTCCAACATGCCAGTCTATGTGTGTAATGTTTGATTCTGACTTGGTCCACCATGCAAGTCTATGTATGTAATGTTTGATTCTGACTTGGGCCCATAGGCCAATCTATGTATGCAATGTTTGATTTTGACTTGGTCCATTAGGCCAGTCTATTAATATAATGTTCGATTCTGACTTGGTCCATTAGGCCAGTCTTTGTATATAATGTTCCATTCTAATTTGGTCCATTAGGCCAGTCTATGTATGTATTGTTTGATTCTAACATGGTGCACCATGCCAGTCTTTGTATGTAAAGTTTGATCATGACTTGGTCAACCATGCCAATCTATGTATGTAATGTTTGATTCAAACATGGTCCACCATGCCAGTCTTTGTAAGTAAAGTTTGATCCTGACTTGTTCCACCATGCCAATCTATGTATGTAATGTTCGATTCTGACTTGGTCCATTAGGCCAGTCTATGTACGTAATGTTTGATTCTGACTTGGTCCATAAGGCCTGTCTATGTATATAATGTTTGATTCTGACTTGGTCCGCCAAGCAAGTCTATGTATGTAATGTTCGATTCTAACATGGTGCACCATGCCAGTCTTTGTATGTAAAGTTTGATCCTGACTAGGTCAATCATGCCAATCTGTGTATGTAATGTTTGATTATGACTTGGTTCACCATGTCAGTCTATGTATGTAATGTTTGATTATGACTTGGTCCACCATGTCAATCTATGTATGTAATGTTTGATCCTGACTTGGTCCACCATGCCAATCTATGTATTTAAAGTTTTTTTCTTACTTGGTCAGCCATGCCAGGCTATTTATGTAATGTTTGATTCTCACTTGGTCCACCATGCCAGTCTATGTATGCAATATTTTATTCTGACTTATTCCACCATGACAGTCTATGTATGTAAAGTTAGATCCTGACTTGATCCACCATGCCAGTCTATGTATGTAATGTTTTATTCTGACTTGGTCCACGATGCAAGTCTATGTATGTAATGTTTGATTCTGACTTGGTCCATTAGGCCAATCTATAAATGTAATGTTTTATTCTGACTGGTCCACCATGTCAGTCTATATATGTAATGTTTTATTCTGACTAGGTCCACAGTGCCAGTCTATGTACGTAATGTTTGATTCTGACTTGGTTTACCATGCTAGTTTATTTATGTAATGTTAGATTCTGACTTGGTCCAGCATGCAAGTCTGTGTATGTAATGTTTGATTATGACTTGGTCGACTATGCCAGTCTCTGTATGTATTGTTTGATTCTGATTTGGCCATGGCAGTCTATGTATGATAGTTTGATTCTGACTTGGTCCACTAGGTGAGTCTATGTATGTAATGTTTGATTCTGACTTGTACCACCATGACAGTCTATGTATGTAATGTTTGATTGTGACTTTGTCCACCGTGCCAGTCTATGTATGGAATGTTTGATTCTCACTTGGTCCACAACGCCAGTCTATGTATATAATGTTTGTATCTGACTTGGTCTACCATGCAATTCTATGTATGTAATGTTCTATTCTGACTTGGTCCATTAGGCCAGTCTATGTACGTAATGTTTGATTCTAACATGGTCCACCATGCCCTTCTTTGTAAGTAATGTTTGATTCTAACATGGTCCACTAGGCCAGTCTATGTATATAAGGTTTGATTCTGACTTGGTCCACCATGCAAATCTATGTATTTAATGTTTTATTCTTACTTGGTCCACCATGCCAATCTATGTATTTAATGTTTGATTCTCGCTTGGTCCACCACGGCAGTCTATGTATGCAATGTTTGATCCTTACTTGATTTACCATGCCAGTCTTTGTATGTAATGTTTTATTATCACATGGTCCACCATGTCAGTCTATGTATGTAATGTTTGATTATGACTTGAGCCACCATGACAGTGTATGTATAAATGTTTGATTCTGACTTGGTCCACTAGGTGAGTCTATGTATGTAATGTTTGATTCTGACTAGGTCGACAATGCCAGACTATGTATCTAATGTTTGATTCTAACATGGTCCACCTGGCCAGTCTATGTATGTGCTTTATGATTCTGACTTGGCCATGCCAGTCTATGTTTGAAAGTTTGATTCTGACTTGGTCCACTAGGTGAGTCTATGTATGTAATGTTTGATTCTCTCTTGGTCCACCATGCCAATCTATCTATGCAATGTTTGATTTTGACTTGGTGTACCATGCCAGTCTATGTATGAAAGTTTGTTTCTGACTTGATCCACCATGCCAATCTATGTATGTAATGTTTTATTCTCTCTTGTTCAACCATGGCAGTATATGTATGTAAAGTTTGATCCATACTTGGTCCAACATGCCAGTCTATGTATGTATTGTTTGATTCTTACTTGGTTCATTAGGCCAGACTATGTATATAATATTTGATTCTAACATGGTCCACATGGCCAGTCTATGTAAGTACTGTTTGATTCTGACTTGACATTGCCAGTCTATGTATAAAATATTTGATTCTGACTTGGTCAACCATGTCAGTCTATGTATGTAATTTTTGATTCTGAATTGATCCACTGACCATACATAGATTGGCATGGTCGACCAAGTCAGGATCAAACTTTACATACATAGACTGGCATGGTGGACGGAGTCAGAATAAAACATTAAATACATAGACTGGCATGGTGGTGACCAAGTCGGAATCAAACAGTACATACATAGACTGACATGGTGGACCATGTCAGAATCAAACATTACATACATAGACTGACATGGTGGACCAAGTGAGAATAAAACATTAAATACGTAGATTGGCATGGTGGACCAAGTCAAAATGAAACATTATATACAAAGACTGGCCTAATGGACCAAGTCAGAATCAAACATTACATACAAAGACTGGCATGGTGGTCGAAATGAAAATAAAACATTTCATACATAGACTGGAATGGTGGACCAAGTCACAATCAAACATTTTATACATAGACTGACATGGTGGACCAGTCAGCATAAAACATTACATACATAGACTTGCATGGTGGTCCAAGTCAGAATTAAATATTACATACTTAGACTCACCTAGTGGACCAAGTCAGAATCAAACAAAACATACATAGACTTACATGGTGGTCCAAGTCAGAATCAAACTTTACTTACATAGACTCACCTATTGAACCAAGTCAGAATATAACTTACATACATATACTGGCATGGCCAAGTCAGAATCAAACAGCACATAAATGTACTTACATGGTGGACCATGTTAGAATCAAACATTACATACATAGACTGGCCTAATGAACCAAGTCAGAATAAAACATTATATACATAGACTGTCATAGTGGACCAAGTCATGATCGAACTTTCCATACATACACTGCCATGGTGCAACAAGTCAGAATCAAACATTACATACATGGACTGGCATAGTGAACCAAGACAAAATAAAACATTATATACATGGACTGGCCTAGTGGACCATGTCAGAATCAAACATTACATACATAGACTGGCATGGTGGAACAAGACAGGATCAAACTTTTCATACATAGACTGCCTGGTTGAACTATTTAGAATAAAACATTACATACATAGATTGGCCTAATGGACCAAGTCAGAATCAAACATTACATACATAGACTGGCATGATGGACCAAGTCAGAATCAAACATTACATACATAGATTGGCCTAGTGAACCATGTCAGAATTAAACATTACATACAAAGACTGGCATGGTAGACCATGTTAGAATCAAACATTACATACATAGACTGGCCTAATTGATTAAGTCAGAATCAAACATTATATACATAGACTGGCATGGTGGACCAAGTCACAATCAAACATTTTATACATAGATTTGCATGTTGGCCCAGTCATAATCAAACATTACATACATAGACTTGCATGGTGGTCCAAGTCAGAATTAAACATTACATACATAGACTCGCCTAATGGACCAAGTCAGAATCAAACTGTACATACATAGACTGGCCAGGTTGACCATGTTAGAATCAAACATTATATACATAGTCTGGCCTAATGGACCAAGTAAGTATTAAACATTACATACATGGACTGGCATGGTGGATTAATACAGAATCAAACTTTACATACATAGACTGGCATGGTGGACCAAGTTAGAATAAAACATAATATACATGGACTGGCCTTGTGGACCATGTCAGAATCAAGCATTACATACATAGACTGGCATGGTGAACCAAGTCAGGATCAAACTTTCCATACATAGACTGCCATGGTGCATAAAACAGCATAAAACATATAATACAAAGACTGGCCAAATGGACCAAGTCAGATTTGAACATTACATACATTGACTTGCATGGTGGACCAAGTCAGAATCAAACATTATATACATAGACTGGCATGGTGGACCAAATGAGAATCAAACATTGCATACATAGACTGGCATGGTGGACCAAGTCAGAATCAAACATTACATACATAGACTGGAATGGTGGACCAAGTCAGAATCAAACATTACATTCATAGACTAGCATGTTGGGCCAAGTCATAATCAATTATTACATACATAGACTGACATAGTGGACCAAGTCAGAATCAAACATTACATAGTTAGATTGGCATGGTGGACCAAATCAGGATCAAACTTTCCATACATAGACTGGCATGGTGGACCAAGTCAAAATTAAACATTACATACATAGATTGCCTAATGGACCAAGTCAGAATCAAACATTACATACATAGACTAGCATGGTGGACCAAGTTAGAATCAAACATTACATAAATAGACTGGCCTAGTGGACCATGTCAGAATGAAACATTACATACATAGACTGACCTAATGGACCAAGTCAGAATCGAACATTACATACATTGACTTGCATGGTGGAACAAGTCAGAATCAAACATTACATACATAGACTTGCATGGTGGACCAAGTAAGAATCAAACATTACATAAATAGACTGGCCTAGTGGACCATGTCAGAATGAAACATTACATACATAGACTGACCTAATGGACCAAGTCAGAATCGAACATTACATACATTGACTTGCATGGTTGTCCAAGTCAGAATCAAACATTATATACATAGACTGGCATGGTGGACCAAGTCACAATCAAACATTTTATACATAGTCTTTCCTGTTGTAACAGTCATAATCAAACATTACATACATAGACTGACATGGTGGACCAAGTCAGAATAAAACATTAAATACATAGACTTGCATGGTGGTCCAAGTCACAATTAAACATTACATACAAAGACTGGCATGGCCAAGTCAGAATCATACAGTACACACATAGACTGGCCAGGTGGACCATATTAGATACAAACATTATATACATAGTCTGGCCAAATGGACCAAGAAAGAATCAAACATTTCATACATGAACTAGCATGGTGGACCAAGTCATAATCAAACAGAACATTCCTAGATTTGCATGATGGACCAAGTAAGAATCAAACATTACATACATAGACTGACATGGTGGACCATGTCAGAATAAAACATTATATACATAGATTGGCCTAGTTGACCATGTCAGAATCAAACATTAGTTACAAAGACTGGCATGGTGGACCAAGTTAGAATGAAACATTAAATACTTAGTCTGGCTTAATGGAACAAGTAATAATCAAACATTACATACATAGACTGACCTAATGGACCAACTCAGAATCGAACATTACATACATAGATTTGCATGTTGGACCAAGTCAGAATCAATTATTATATACATAGACTGGCATGGTGGACCAAGTCAGAATTAAACATTACATACATAGACTGGCATGGTGGACCAAGTCAGAACCAATTATTACATACAAAACTGTCATGGTGGACCAAGTCAGAATAAAACATTAAATACTTAGACTGGCATAGTGGACCATGTCAGAATTAAACATTACATACATAGACTAGCGAGGTGGACCATGTTAGAATCAAACATTATATATATAGTCTGGCCAAATGGACCAAGTAAGAATCAAACAGTACATACCTAGACTGGCATGATGGACCAAGTGAAATTCAAACATTACATACATAGACTGACATGGAGGACCAAGTCAAAATCAAACATTACATACATAGACTGACATGTTGGACCAAGTCAGAATCAAACATTAAATAATTAGACTGGCCTAGTGGACCATGTCAGAATTAAACATTACAAACATAGACTTGGATTGTGGTCCAAGTCAGAATCAAAAATTACATACATAAACTCACCTATTTGACAAAGTCATAATCAAACTTTCATACATAGACTGGCGTGGCCAAGTCAGAATCAAACAGTACATACATAGACTAGCATGTTGGACCAAGTCAGAATCAAACATTACATAAATAGACTGGCCTAGTGGACCATTTCAGAATGAAACATTACATACATAGACTGGCCTAATGGGCCAAGTCAGAATCGAACATTACATACATTCACTTGCATGGTGGACCAAGTCAGAATCAAACATTATATACATAGACTAGCATGGTGGACCAAGTCACAATCAAACATTTTATACATAGTCTTTCATGTTGTAACAGTCATAATCAAACATTACATACATAGACTGACATGGTGGACCAAGTCAGAATAAAACATTACATACATAGACTTGCCTGGTGGTCCAAGTCACTATTAAACATTACATACATAGACTGGCATGGCCAAGTCAGAATCAAACAGTACACACATAGACTGGCCAGGTGGACCATGTTAGAATCAAACATTATATACATAGTCTGGTCAAATGGACCAAGAAAGAATCAAACAGTACATACATAGACTGGTATGGTTGACCAAGTGATAATCAACATTACATACATAGACTGACATGGTGGACCAAGTCATAATAAAACATTACATACATAGACTGACATGTTGGACCAAGTCAGAATCAAACATTACATACATAGACTGACATGGTGGACCAAGTCAGAACTAAACATAACATAAATAGACTGGCATGGTGGACCATGTCAGAATAAAACATTATATACATAGACTGGCCTAGTGGACCATGTCAGAATCAAACATTACATACATAGACTGGCATGGTGGACCAAGTAAGAATAAAACATTACATACATAGATTGGTATGGTGGACCAAGTAAGGATCAAACTTAACATACATTGACTGGCGTGTTGGACCCAGTCACAATCAAACAGTACATACATAGACTGGCACGGTGGACCAAGTGAGAATAAACATTACATACATAGACTGGCAAGGTGGACCAAGTGAGAATAAACATTACATACATAGACTGACATAGTGGACCAATTCAGAATAAAACATTACATACATAGACTTACATGTTGGACCAAGTCAGAATCAATAATTACATACATAGACAGACATGGTGGACCAAGTCAGAATCAAACAGTACATACATAGACTCACCTAGTGGACCAAGTCAGAATCAAACTTTTATACATAGAGTGGCATGTTGGACCAAGACAAAATCAAACAGTACATACATAGACTGAAATGGTGGACCAAGTCAGAATCAACCATTACATACATAGACTGACATGATTGACCAAATCAGAATCAAACATTACTTACATAGAATGACATGGTGGACCAAGTCAGAATCAACCATTTCATACAAAGACTGACATGTTGGACCATGTCAGAATCAAACATTACATACATAGACTGACAAGGTGGACCAAGTCAGAATTAAACATAAAATACACAGACAGGCATGGTGGACCATATCAGAATAAAATATTATATACATAGACTGGCCTGGTGGACCATCTCAGAATCAAACATTACATACATATACTGGCATAGTGGACCATGTAAAAATAAAACATTACATACATAGATTGGTATGGTGGACCAAGTCACGCTCAAGCTTTACATACATTGACTGGCATGGTTGGCCCAGTCAAAATCAAACATTACATACATAGACTGGCCTAGTAGACCAAGCCAGGATCAAACTTTACATACATAGACTGCCATGGTGGAATAAGTCAGAATAAAACATTACATACATAGATTGGCATGGCGGACCAAGACAGAATCAAACATTACATACATGGACAAACATGGAGGACCAAGTCATAATCAAACATTATATACATAGACTGGCATGGTGGACCATGTCAGAATAAAACATTACATACATAGACTGGCATTGTGGACCATGTCAGAATTAAACCTTAGATACATAGACTGGCATGGTGTACCAAGTAAGAAGAAAATTTTACATACATAGATTGGTATTGTGGACCAAGTCAGGGTCAAACATTACATACATTGACTGGCATGGTACACTAAGTCAGAATCAAACATTACATACATAGACTGGCATGGTGGACCAAGTCAGAATAAAACATAATATACATAGACTGGCCTAGTGGACCATGTCAGAATCAAACATTACATACATATACTGGCATAGTGGACCATGTAAAAATAAAACATAACATACATAGATTGCCATGGTGTACCAAGTTTGGATCAAACTTTACATTCATTGACTGGCATGGTGGACCAAGTCAGAAACAAACATTACATATATAGAATGGCATGGTGGTCCATGTCAGAATAAAACATTATATACATAGACTGGCATGGTGGACCAAGTCAGAATCAAACATTAAATATATAGACTGGCATTGTGGACCAAGTCAGGATCAAACTTTACATACATAGACTGCCATGGTGGACCAAGTAAGAATAAAACATTACATACAAAGGTTGGTATGGTGGACCAAGTCAGGATCAAACATTACATTCATAGACTGGCATGGTGGACCAAGTAAGAATAAAACATTACATACATAGACTGGCATGGTGGACCAAGTAAGAATAAAACATTACATACAAAGACTGACATGGTGGACCATGTTAGAATCAAACTTTACATACATAGTCTGGCCTAATTGACCAGGTAAGAATCAATCATTACATACATAGACTGGCCTAATGGACCAACTCAGAATCGAACATTACATACATAGACTGGCATGGCGGACCAAGTCAGAAAAAAACATTACATACATAGACTGGCAAGATGGACCATGTCAGAATCAAACATTGCATACATAGACTGGCATGGTGGACAAGTAAGAATTAAACATAACAAACATAGACTGGCATGGTGGACCAAGTAAGAGTAAAACATAACATACATAGACAGGCATGGTGGACCAAGTAAGAATAAAACATAACATACATAGATTTGCATGGTGGACCAAGTCTGGATCAAACTTTACATACATTGACTGGCATGGTGGACCAAGTCAGAATAAAACATTACATACATAGACTGGCATGTTAGACCAAGTCAGAATCAAACATTACATAAATAGACTGGCCAAGTGGACCATGTCAGAATCAAACATTACATACATAGACTGACATGTTGGACCAAGTCAGAATCAAACATTACATACATAGACTGACATGGTGGACCCAGTCAGAATAAAACATTATATACATAGACTGGCCTAGTTGTCCATGAAAGAATCAAACATTACATACAAAGACTGACATGGAGGACCATGTCAGAATAAAACATTATATACATCGACTGGCCTAGTTGATCATGTTAGAATCAAACATTACATTCATAGTCTGGCCTAATGGACGAAATTAGAATCAAACATTACATACATAGACTGGCATTATCGACCTAGTCAGAATCAATCATTGCATACATAGACTAGCATGGTGGAATAAGTCAGAATAAAACAGTACATAAATCGACTGGCATGGTGGACCAAGTCAGAATCAAACAGTACATACATAGACTGGCATGGTACACCAAGTGAGAATAAACATTACATACATAGACTGGCAAGGTGGACCAAGTGAAAATAAACATTACATACATAGACTGACATGTTGGACCAAGTCAGAATCAATGATTACATACATAGACTGACATGGTGGACCAAGTCAGAATCAAACTTTTATACATAGACTGGCAAGAACAGTACATTGATAGACTGGCATGGTGGACCAAGTAAGAAACAAACATTACTTACATAGACTGAAATGGTGGACCAAGACAAAATCAACCATTACATACATAGACTGACATGATTGATCAAGTCAGAATTAAACATTACATACATAGACTGACATGGTGGACCAAGTCAGAATCAACCATTTCATACATAGACTGACATGTTGCCCATGTCAGAATCAAACATTACATACATAGACTGACAAGGTGGACCAAGTCAGAATTAAAAATAAAATACATAGACTGTCATGGTGGACCATATCAGAATAAAATATTATATACATAGACTGGCCTAGCGGACCATGTCTAAATCAAACATTACATACATAGACTGGCATGGTGGACCATGTAAATTAAAACATTACATCCATAGAATGGTATGGTGGACCAATTCACGCTCAAACTTTACATACATTGACCGACATGGTGGACCAAGTCACAATAAAACATTATATACAAAGACTGGCATGGTGGACCATGTCAGAATAAAACATTACATAAATAGACAGGCCTAGAGGACCATGTCAGAATCAAACATTACATACATAGACTGGCATGGTGTACCAAGAAAGAAGAAAACTCTACATACATAGATTGGAATTGTGGAACAAGTCAGGGTCAAACTTTACATACATAGACTGGCATGGTGGACTAAGTCAGAAATAAACATTACATACATAGACTGGCATGGTGGACCAAGTCAGAATTAAACATTATATACATAGAATGACCTTGTTGACCATGTCAGAATGAAACATTACATACAAAGACTGGCATGGTGGACCAAGTCAGAATCGAACATTACATACATAGACTGGCCTAATGGACCAAGTCAAAATCAAACATTGCATACATAGATTGGCCTAATGGCCCAAGTCAGAATCAAACATTACAAACATAGACTTGCATGGTGGACCAAGTCAGAATCAAACATTACACACATAGACTGGCATGTTGGACAAAGTCAGGATCAAACTTTACATACATAGACTGGCATGGTGGACAAAGTAAGAATAAAACATTACATACATAGATTGGTATGGTGGACCAAGTCAGGGTCAAATTTTACATAAATTGAATGGCATGGTGGACCAAGTCAGAATAAAACATTATATACATAGACTGGCCTTGTTGACCATGTCAGAATCAAATATTACATACAAAGACTGACATGGTGGACCATGATAGAATCAAACATTACATACATAGTCTGGCCTAATGGACCAAGTCAAAATCAAACATGACATACATAGACTGACATGGTGGACCATGTTAGAATCAAAAATTACATACATAGACTGGCCTAATGGACCAAGTCAGAATCGAACATTACATACATAGACTTGCATGGTGGACCAAGACAGAATCAAACATTATATACATAGACTGGCATGGTGGACCAAGTGAAAATCAAACATTATATACATAGACTGGCATGGTGGACCAAGTTAGAATCAAACAGTACCTACATAGACTGGCATGTTGGACAAAGTCATAATCAAACATTACATACATAGATTGGCATGGTGGAACAAGTCAGGATCAAACTTTGCATACATAGACTGCATTGTGGACCAAGTAAAAATCAAACATTGCATACATAGATTGGCCTAATGGCCCAAGTCAGAATCAAACATTACATACATAGACTTGCATGGTGGACCAAGTCTGGATCAAACATTACATACATAGACTGGCATGGTGGACCAAGTCAGAATAAAACATTATATACATAGACTGGCCTGGTGGACCAAGTCAGAATCAAACATTACATATATGGACTGGCATGGTGGACCAAGACAGAATCAAACATTACATACATAGACTTGCATTGTGGACCAAGTCAGAATCAAACATTACATACAAAGACTGAAATGGTGGACCATGTTAGAATCAAACATTACATACATAGAATTCCCTAATCAACCAAAACTTAATCAAACGTTACATACATAGATTGACATGGTGGACTAATTCAGAATAAAACATTAAATACATATATTATGATGGACCATGTCAGAATCGAATATTACATACTTAGTCTGGCCTAATGGACCAAGTCAGAATCGGACAATACATACATAGACTTGCATGGCGGACCAAGTCAGAATCAAACATTACATACATAGACTGACATGGTGGACCATGTTAGGATTAAAAATTACATACATAGTCTGGCCTAATGGACCAAGTCAGAATCGAACATTACATACATAGACTTGCATGGTGGACCAATTCAGAATCAAATATTATATACATAAACTGGCATGGTGGACCAAGTGAGAATCAAACATTATATACATAGACTGGCATGGTGGACCAAGTGAGAATCAAACATTGCATACTTAGACTGGTATGATGGACCAAGTCAGGAATCAAACATTACATACATAGACTGGCATGGTGAACAATGTCAGAATAAAAAATTATATACGTAGACTGGCCTAATGGACCAAGTCAGAAGCGAACATTACATACATAGACTTGCTTGGTGGACCAAGTCAGAATCAAACATTACATACATAGACTGGCATGGTGGATCAAGTCAGTATCAAACATTACATACATAGACTGTCATGGTGGAACAAGTCAGAATAAAACATTGCATACATAGACTGGCATGGTGGACCAAGTGAGAACCAAACATTACATACATAGACTCACTTAGTGGACCAAGTCAGAATCAAACTTTTATACATACACGACATGGTGGACCAAGGCATAATCAAACATTACATACATAGACTGACATGGTGGACCATGTCAGAATAAAACATTATATACATAGACTGGCCTAGTGGACCATGTTAGAATCAAACATTACATATATAGACTGGCATGGTGAATTAAGTCAGGATCAAACTTTACATACATTTACTGGCATGGTGAACCAGTCATAATCAAACTTTACATACATAGACTGTCATGGTGGAACAAGTCGGAATAAAACATTTCATACATAGACTGGCAAGGTGGACCAAGTCAGAATCAAACTATCATACATAGAATTGCATGGTAGACCAAGTCAGATACAAACATTATATACATAGACTGGCGTTGTGGACCAAGTGAGAATCAAACATTCCATACATAGACTGGCACGGTGGACAAAGTCACAATCAAACATTACATACATAGACTGTCATGGTGGTACAAGTCAGAATCAAACATTACATACATAGACTCACCTAGTGGACCAAGTCAGAATCAAACTATCATGCATAGAATGACATGGCCAAAACAGAATCAAAAAATACATACAGAGACTGGCATAGTCGACCAAGTCAGAATCAAACATTACATACACAGACTTGCATGCTGGACCAAGTCAGAATCTAACATTACATACATAAACTAGCATGGTAAACCAAGTCAGAATCAAACATTATGTACATAGACTGGCACTGTGGACTAAGTCAGAATAAAACATTACATATATAGACTGACATGGTGGACCAAGTCAGAATAAAACATTACATTTATAGATTGGCCTAATGGACCAAGTCAGAATCATACATTACATACATAGACTTGCATCGTTTACCAAGTCAGAATAAAACATTACATACATAGACTGGCATGGTGGATCAAGTCAGGATCTAACTTTACATACATAGACTGTCATGGTGGAATAAGTCAGAATAAAATATTGCATACATAGACTGGCATGGTGGACCAAGTAAGAATCAAACATTACATAAATAGCCTGGAATGGTTGACCAAGTAAGAAAAAAACTTTAAATACATAGATTGGCATGGTGGACCAAGTCAGGATCAAACATTACATACATAGATTGACATGGTGGACCAAGTCATAATCAAACATTACATACATAGACTGACATGGTGAACCAAGTGAGAATCAAACATTACATACATAGATTGGCATGGTGGACAAAGTCAGTATCAAACATTACATACATAGACTGGCATGGTGGACCAAGTGAGATTAAAACATTACATACATAGATTGGCATGGTGGACCAAGTCAGTATCAAACTTTACATACATAGACTGGCATGGTGGATCAAGTCAGAATAAAACATATACATTGACTGTTCTAGTGGACCAAGTCAGAATCAAACATTACATACATAGACACTGGCATGGTGGACCAAGTCAGAATCAAACATTACATACATAAACTGGCAAGTTGGACCAAGTCATAATCAAACATTACACACATAGACTGACATGGTGGACCAAGTCAGAATCAAACATTACATACATAAACTGACATGGTGGACCAAGTCAGGAATCAAACATTACATACATAGACTGGCATGGTGAACAATGTCAGAATAAAATATTATATACTTAGACTGGCCAAATGGACCAAGTCAGATGCGAACATTACATACATAGACTTGCTTGGTGGACCAAGTCAGAATCAAACATTACATACATAGACTGGCATGGTGGATCAAGTCAGTATCAAACATTACATACATAGACTGGCATGGTGGATCAAGTCAGGATCAAACATTACAAACATAGACTGTCATGGTGGAACAAGTCAGAAAAAAACATTGCATACATAGACTGGCATGGTGGACCAAGTGAGAACCAAACATTAAATACATAGGCTGACATAGTGGACCAAGTAAGAATAAAACTTTAAATACATAGACTGTCATGGTGGATTAAGTGAGAACCAAACATTACATACATAGACTGGCATGGTCGACCAAGTAAGAATAAAACTTTTAATACATAGATTGGCATGGTGGACCAAGTCAGGATCAAACTTTAATACTTTGACTGGCATGGTGGACCAAGTCAGAATCAAACATTACATACATATACTGGCATGGTGGACCAAGTCAGAATCAAACACTACATACATAGACTGGCATAATGGACCAATTCAGGATCAAACATTACATACATGGACTGGCACGGTGAACCAAGACAGAATCAAACATTACATACATAGATTGGCATTGTGGACCAATTAAGAATCGAACAGTACATACATAGACTTGCATGGTGGATCAAGTGAGAATCAAACATTACATACATAGACTGGCATGGTGGACCATGTCAGAAAAAAACATTATATACATAGACTGGCATACTTGACCAAGTGAGAATCAAACATTACATACATAGACTGCCATGGTAGAACAAGTAAGAATAAAACATTGCATACTTAGACTGGCATGGTGGACCAAGTGAGAATCAAACATTACATACATAGACTGGCATGGTGGACCATGTAAGAATAAAACATTGCATACATAGACTGGCATGGTGGACCAAGTAAAAATAAAACATTACATACATAGATTGGCATGGTGGACCAAGTAAAAATAAAACATTGCATACATAGACTAGCATGGTGGACCAAGTAAGAAAAAAACATTACATACATAGATTGGCATGGTGGACTAGGTCAGTATCAAACATTACATACATAGACTGGCATGGTGGACCAAGTAAGAATAAAACCTTACATACATAGATTGGCATGGTGGACCAAGTCAGTTTCACACATTACATACATAGACTGGCATGGTGGACCAAGTAAGAATAAAACATTACATACATAGACTGGCATGGTGGACCAAGTAAGAATAAAACACGACATATATAGATTAGCATGGTGGACCATGTCAGTATCAAACATTACATACATAGACTGGCATGGTTGTCCAAGTAAGAATAAAACATTACATACATAGAGACTGGCATGGTGGACCAAGTCAGAATCAAACATTACATACATAAACTGGCAAGTTGGACCAAGTCATAATAAAACATTACACACATAGACTGACATGGTGGATTAAGTCAGAATGAAACATTGCATAAATAGACTGGCATGGTGGACCAAGTGAGAACCAAACATTACATACATAGGCTGACATAGTGGACCAAGTAAGAATAAAACTTTAAATTCATAGACTGTCATGGTGGACCAAGTGAGAACCAAACATTACATACATAGACTGGCATGGTTGGCCAAGTAAGAATAAAACTTTTAATACATAGTTTGGCATGGTGGACCAAGTCTGGATCAAACTTTACATACTTTGACTGGCATGGTGGACCAAGTCAGAATCAAACATTACATACATATACTGGCATGGTGGACCAAGTCAGAATCAAACATTACATACAAAGACTGGCATGGTGTACCATGTTAGAATCAAACATTACATACAGAGAATGGCCTAATGGACCAAGTCAGAATCGAACATTTTATACACATACTTGCATGGTGGACCAAGTCAGAATCAAACATTATAAACATAGACTGGCATGGTGTACCAAAAAAGAATAAAACTTTAAATACATAGATTGGCATGGTGGACCAAGTCGGGATCAAACTTTACATACTTTGACTGGCATGGTGGACCAAGTCAGAATCAAACATTATAAACATAGACTGGCATGGTGGACCAAAAAAGAATAAAACTTTAAATACATAGATTAAGATGGTGGACCAAGTCGGGATTAAACTTTACATACTTTGACTGGCATGGTGGACCAAGTCAGAATCAAACATTACATACATAGACTTGCATGGTGGACCAAGTCCGAATCAAACATTATATACATAGACTGGCATGGTGGACCAAGTGAGAATCAAACATTGCATACATAGACTGGCACGGTGGACCAAGTCACAATTAAACATTACACACATAGACTTGCAAGTTGGACCAGTCATAATCAAACATTACATACATAGACTGACATGGTTGGTCAAGTCAGAATGAAACATTAAATACATAGACTGGCCTAATGGACCAAGTTAGAATCAAACATCACATACATAGACTTGCATGGTGGTCCAAGTCAGAATTAAACATTACATACATAGACTCACCTATTGAACCAAGTCAGAATAAAACATTCATACATAGACTGGCATGGCCAAGTCAGAATTAACCAGTACATACATAAACTGGCCAAATGGACCAAATAAGAATCAAACATTACATACATGGACTGGCATGGTGGACCAAGTCAGAATCAAACAGTACATAACTAGACTGGCATGATGAACCAAGTCAGAATCAAACATTACATACATAGACTGACATGGTGGACCAAGTCAGAATTAAACATTACATACATAGACTGACATGGTGGAACAAGTCAGAATCAAACATTACATACATAGACTGGCATGGTGAACAATGTAAGAATTAAATATTATGTACATAGACAGATCTAGTGGACCATGTCAGAATCAAACATTATAAACATAGACTGGCATGGTGTACCAAAAAAGAATAAAACTTTAAATACATAGATTGGCATGGTGGACCAAGTCGGGATCAAACTTTACATACTTTGACTGGCATGGTGGACCAAGTCAGAATCAAACATTATAAACATAGACTGGCATGGAGGACCAAAAAAGAATAAAACTTTAAATACATAGATTGGCATGGTGGACCAAGTCGGGATCAAAATTTACATACTTTGACTGGCATGGTGGACCAAGTCAGAATCAAACATTACATACATAGACTTGCATGGTGGACCAAGTCAGAATCAAACATTATATACATAGACTGGCATGGTGGACCAAGTGAGAATCAAACATTGCATACATAGACTGGCACGGTGGACCAAGTCACAATTAAACATTACACACATAGACTTGCAAGTTGGACCAGTCATAATCAAACATTACATACATAGACTGACATGGTTGGTCAAGTCAGAATGAAACATTAAATACATAGACTGGCCTAATGGACCAAGTTAGAATCAAACATCACATACATAGACTTGCATGGTGGTCCGAGTCAGAATTAAACATTACATACATAGACTCACATATTGAACCAAGTCAGAATAAAACTTCATACATAGACTGGCATGGCCAAGTCAGAATTAACCAGTACATACATAAACTGGCCAAATGGACCAAATAAGAATCAAACATTACATACATGGACTGGCATGGTGGACCAAGTCAGAATCAAACAGTACATACCTAGACTGGCATGATGAACCAAGTCAGAATCAAACATTACATACATAGACTGACATGGTGGACCAAGTCAGAATTAAACATTACATACATAGACTGACATAGTGGAACAAGTCAGAATCAAACATTACATACATAGACTGGCATGGTGAACAATGTAAGAATTAAATATTATGTACATAGACAGATCTAGTGGACCATGTCAGAATCAAACATTACATACATAGACTGGCATGGTGGAACAAGTCAGGATCAAATTTTACATACATAGACTTTCATGGTGGAGCAAGTCAGAATTAAACATTGCATGCATTGACTGGCATGGTGGACCAAGTGATGATCAAACATTACATACATTGACTGGCATGGTGGATCAAGTAAGAATAAAACTTTAAATACATAGATTGGCCTGGTGGACCAAGTCAGAATCAAACTTTGCATACATAGACAGGCATGGTGGACCTCGTTAGAATCAAACATTACATACATAGACTGGAATAATGGACCAAGTCAGAATTGAACATTACATACATAGCCTTGCATGGTGGTCCAAGTCAGAATTAAACATTACATACATAGACTCACCTATTGAACCAAGTCAGAATAAAACATTCACACATAGACTGGCATGGCCAAGTCAGTATCAAACATTACATACATAGACTGGCAAGGTGGACCAAGTAAGAATAAAACATTACATACATAGACTGGCATGGTGGACCAAGTAAGAATAAAACATTACATACATAGACTGGCATGGTGGACCAAGTAAGAATAAAACATTGCATACATAGACTAGCATGGTGGACCAAGTAAGAAAAAAACATTACATACATAGATTGGCATGGTGGACCAGGTCAGTATCAAACATTACATACATAGACTGGCATGGTGGACCAAGTAAAAATAAAACCTTACATACATAGATTGGCATGGTGGACCAAGTCAGTATCACACATTACATACATAGACTGGCATGGTGGACCAAGTCAGAATCAAACAGTACATACGTAGACTGGCATGATGAACCAAATAAAAATCAAACATTACATACATAGACTTGCATGGTGGACTAAGTCAGAATCAAACTTTACATACATAGACTGGCATGGTGGACCATGTCAGAATAAAACATTATATACATAGACTGGCCTAGTGGACCATGTCAGAATCAAACATTACATACAAAGACTGGCATGGTGTACCATGTTAGAATCAAACATTACATACATAGAATGGCCTAATGGACCAAGTCAGAATCGAACATTACATACATATACTTGCATGGTGGACCAAGTCAGAATCAAACATTATAAACATAGACTGGCATGGTGGACCAAGTAAGAATAAAACTTTAGATACATAGATTGGCATGGTGGACCAAGTCGGGATCAAACTTTACATACTTTGACTGGCATGGTGGACCAAGTCAGAATCAAACATTACATACATAGACTTGCATGGTGGACCAAGTCAGAATCAAACATTATATACATAGACTGGCATAGTGGACCAAGTGAGAATCAAACATTGCATACATAGACTGGCACGGTGGACCAAGACAGAATCAAACATTACATACATAGACTTGCATGCTGGACCAAGTCAGAATCAAACACTGCATACATAGACTGGCATGGTGGACCAAGTCAAAATCAAACATTGCATATATAGTTTGGCCTAATTGACCAAGTCAGAATCAAACTTTACATACATAGACTGGCATAGTCGACCTAGTCAGAATCAAACATTACATACATTGACTCACCTAGTGGACCAAGTCAGAATCAATTTTTCATACATAGACTGGCATGGCAAAGTCAGAATCAAACAATACATACAGTGACTGGCCAGGTGGTCCATGCTAGAATCAAACATTATATACATAGTCTGGCTTAATGGACCAAGTGAGAATCAAACATTGCATACATAGACTGGCACGGTGGACCAAGTCACAATTAAACATTACACACATAGACTTGCAAGTTGGACCAGTCATAATCAAACAATACATACATAGACTGACATGGTTTATCAAGTCAGAATGAAACATTACATACATAGACTGGCCTAATGGACAAAGTCAGAATCAAACATCACATACATAGACTTGCATGGTGGTCCAAGTCAGAATTAAACATTACATACATAGACTCACCTATTGAACCAAGTCAGAATAAAACATTCATACATAGACTGGCATGGCCAAGTCAGAATTAACCAGTGTACACATAAACTGGCCTAATGGACCAAATAAGAATCAAACAGTACATACCTAGACTGGCATGATGAACCAAGTCAAAATCAAACATTACATACATAGACTGACATGGTGGACCAAGTCAGAATTAAACATTACATACATAGACTGACATGGTGGAACAAGTCAGAATCAAACATTACATACATAGACTGGCATAATGAACCATGTAAGAATAAAATATTATGTACATAGACAGATCTAGTGGACCATGTCAGAATCAAACATTGCATACATTGACTGGCATGGTGGACCAAGTGAGGATCAAACATTGCATACATTGTCTGGCATGGTGGATCAAGTCAGAATCAAACATTACATACATAGACAGGCATGGTGGACCACGTTATAATCAAACATTACATACAATAGACTGGAATAATGGACCAAGTCAGAATCGAACATTACATACATAGCCTTGCATGGTGAACCAAGTCATAATAAAACATTATATACATGGACTGGCCTAGTGGACCACGTCAGAAAAAAAGATTACATACATAGACTGGCATGGTGGACCAAGTGAGAAACAAACATTACATACATAGAGTGGCATGGTGGATCAAGTAAGAATAAAACATTAAATACATAGATTGGCATGGTGGACCAAGTCAGAATCAAACTTTACATACATAGACTGGCATGGTGGACCATGTCAGAATAAAACATTACACACATAGCCTGGCATGGCGGACCAAGTCAGAATAAAACATTACATACATAGACTGGCTTGGTTGATCAAGTCAGAATCAAACATTTCATACATAGACTGGCCTAATGGACCAAGACAGAATCAAACATTACATGCATAGACTTGCATGGTGGTCCAAGTCAGAATCAAACATTACATACATATACTCAACTATTGGACCAAGTAAGAATCAAACTTTCATACATAGACTGACATGGCCAAGTCAGAATCAAACAATACATACATAGACTGGCCAGGTGGACCATGTTAGAAATAAACATTATATACATAGTCTGGCCTAATGGACCAAGTAAAAATCAAACAATACATTCATAGACTGGCATTGTGGACCCATTCAGAATAAAACATTACATACATAGACTGGCCTAATGGACCAAGACAGAAACAAACATTACATACATAGACTGGCAATGTGGACCAAGTCAGAATCAAATTTTACATACATAGACTGGCATGGTGGACAAAGTCAAAATCAAACATTGCATACATAGTTTGGCCTAATGGACCAAGTCAGAATCAAACACTGCATACATAGACTGGCATGGTGGACCAAGTCAAAATCAAACATTGCATATATAGTTTGGCCTAATTGACCAAGTCAGAATCAAACTTTACATACATAGACTGGCATAGTCGACCTAGTCAGAATCAAACATTACATACATTGACTCACCTAGTGGACCAAGTCAGAATCAATTTTTCATACATAGACTGGCATGGCAAAGTCAGAATCAAACAATACATACAGTGACTGGCCAGGTGGTCCATGCTAGAATCAAACATTATATACATAGTCTGGCCTAATGGACCAAGTCAGAATCAAATATAGCATACATAGACTGGCATAGTGGACCAAGACAGAATCAAACATTACATACATAGACTGGCATAGTGGACCAAGTCAGAATCAAACATTACATACATAGACTGGCATAGTGGACCAAGACAGAATCAAATATTACATACATAGACTTGCATGCTGGACCAAGTCAGAATCAAACACTGCATACATAGACTGGCATGGTGGACCAAGTCAAAATCAAACATTGCATATATAGTTTGGCCTAATTGACCAAGTCAGAATCAAACTTTACATACATAGACTGGCATAGTCGACCTAGTCAGAATCAAACATTACATACATTGACTCACCTAGTGGACCAAGTCAGAATCAATTTTTCATACATAGACTGGCATGGCAAAGTCAGAATCAAACAATACATACAGTGACTGGCCAGGTGGTCCATGCTAGAATCAAACATTATATACATAGTCTGGCCTAATGGACCAAGTCAGAATCAAATATAGCATACATAGACTGGCATAGTGGACCAAGACAGAATCAAACATTACATACATAGACTGGCATAGTGGACCAAGTCAGAATCAAACATTACATACATAGACTGGCATAGTGGACCAAGACAGAATCAAACACTGCATACATAGAATGGCATGGTGGACCAAGTCAGAATCAAACATTACATACATAGACTGGCACGGTGGACCAAGTCAGAATACAACATAATATACATAGACTTGCCTAGTGGACCATGTCAGAATCAAACATTACATACATAGACTAACATGGTTGACCAAGCCAGGATCAAACTTTACATACATAGACTGGCATGGTGGACCAAGTTAAAATCTAACATTACATTTATAGACTTACTTAGTGGACCAAGTCAGAATCAAACTTTCATACATAGACTCGCATGGCATGTCAGAATCAAACATTACATACATAGACTCACCTAGTGGACCAAGTCAGAATCAAACTTTCATACATAGACTGGCATGGCTAAGTCAGAATCAAAAATACATACAGAGACTGGTAGGGAGCGACCGATATGCCTTTTTACCGATAGTCCGATATCGATATTTTCCCCCAGCATTTTTACCGAAACCGATACCGATATTTTCTTTTTAGGGGCTGTCCATTATTTATGTCAACAAATTTTTGGCGATTTTTACCTCCCCCCTCCCCCTTGTCAACAACATGTCAAACTTCCAGAGACCGTCCTATAAAATGACGTCAACATTTGATTACCCACCCCCCTAAAAAGGTGGCTTCCAAAATGTTTATGTGGCAAAATTAGTAGGAATATAGTTAGTTTAATTAAAATACTGAATGTTAAGCGAGTGTGTAACACAGAACTACAACCGCTGCTTAATTTTCCTATTTATTAAGTGATTATATTAAATTTAAAAAGTAACATTGTTGACGTCAATTTTTCTTGACCTCCCCCCCTCCCCCTTGTCAATAATTGTCAAAAATTTTCTGATCCACCCTCCCTCCTATTTTGTTGACGTAATTAATGGACAGACCCTTAAGCAACAACAATGCCAAACACGTGTTATTTTCGTGCTGTATGACGTATTTTAACCCATGTTCACATATTTTGTAACACTTCGCCCACGCGTGTCTTGTTTACCCCCCCTTCCAGATACCGATATTTTTTTTAATCAACAACATCGCCAAACACGTGTGCTACAGCTAATGACGTATGTCAACCCATGCTTACCCTTCCCTGTCATATTTCGTGACACTTCGCCCACACGTAAGTCTTGTTTCCCCCCCCCCCAACTTCCCATCCCAACAAAAAATACGCACAGATGTTCACTAATTGTATCATTCAAGGTCATACATTAGAATTAAGAAATGCCAATCCTATTGTTTCAAGGTCATATCTCTGATGTAGACGTGACAATTTCTGTGTACGGGTTTTTTTTTCCTTTTTTTTTAAAATCTTGTCTGATCTGGTTATAGAATTGGGTTATTTACTGATTTTTTTTTTCTGCAACTCTGTTGTGAAAAAAAAACAATGTATCGGCAGCCAAAAAACGGCCGGTCCGACAGTTAACCCATAGTGCCAATATCGGTTCGACTATCGATCGCTCCCTACAACAATCGGCCGATCCGATATTAACCGATAGTGCCAATATCGGTCCGATACCGATACCGATCCGATTATCGGTCGCTCCATAATATGTATGTAATGTTTGATTCTAACTTGCTCATGCCAGTCTATGTATGAAAGTTTGAATCTTGCTTGGTTCACTAGGTGAGTCTATGTATGTAATGTTTGATTCTGACTTGGTCCACTATGCCAGTCTATGTATGTAATTTTTGATTCTGACTTGGTCCACTATGTCAGTCAGTTTGTACAATGTTTGATTATGACTTGGTCCACCATGCCAATCTGTGTATGTAATGTTTGATTCTGACTTGGTCATGCCAGTCTATGTATAAAAGTTTGAATCAGGCTTGGTCCACTAGGTGAGTCTGTGTATGTAATGTTTGATTCTGACTTGGTCCACTAGTCATTAAATGTGTACAATGTTTGATTATGACTTGATCTACCATGTCAATCTATGTATGTAATATTTTATTCTGACTTGTTCCACCATGGCAGTCTACGTATGTAAAGTTTGATCCTGACTTGGTCCACCATGCCAGTCTATAAATATATTGTTTGTTTCTGTCTTGATCCATTAGGCCAGACTATGTATGTACTGTTTGATTCTCACTTGGTCCACCATGCCAGTCTTTTTTGTACTGTTTGATTCTAACTTCGTCCACCATGCGAGTCTATGTATAAATGTCTGATTCTGACTTGGTCCACTAGGCCAGTCTATGTATGTAATGTTTGATTCTGCCTTGGTCCACTAGGTGTGTCTATGTATGTAAAGTTTGATACTCACTTGGTCAACCATGCCAATCTATGTATGTAATATTTTATTCTGACTTGTGCCACCATGGCAGTCTATGTATGTAAAGTTTGATCCTGACTTGATCCACCATGTCAGTCTATGTATGTAAAGTTTGATCCTGACTTGATCCACCATGTCAATCTATGTATGTATTGTGTGTTTCTGTCTTGGTCCATTAGGCCAGTCTATGTATGTAATGTTTGATTCTGACTTGGTCCACCATGCAAGTCTATGTGTGTAATGTTTAATTCTGACTTGGTCACTTAGGCCAGTCTATGTATGTAATGTTTGATTCTGACATGGTCCACTAGGTGTGTCTATGTATGTAAAGTTTGATCCTCACTTGGTCAACCATGCCAATCTATGTATGTAATGTTTTATGCTAACTTGTTCCACCATGGCAGTCTATGTATGTAAAGTTTGATCCTGACATGGTCCACTAGGCCAGTCTATGTACATAATATTTTATTCTTACGTGGTTCACCATGCCAGTCTATGTATGTAATATTTGAGTCTGACTTGGTCCACCATGTCAGTCTATGTATGTACTGTTTGATTCTGACTTGGTCCACCATGCCAATCTATGTATGTATTGTTTGATTCTGACTTGATCCACCATGCCAGTCTATGTATGAAATGTTTGATTCTGACTTGGTCAACCATGCCACTGTATGTATGTAAAGTTTGATTCTGTCTTGGTCCACCACGTCAGTCTATGTGTGTTATGTTTGATTATGACTTGGTATATTATGCCAGTCTATGAATGTAATGTTTGATTTAGACTTGGTCCATTAGGCCAGTCTATGAATGTATTGTTTGTTTCTGTCTTGGTCCATTAGGCCAGTCTATGTATGTAATGTTTGATTCTGACTAGGTCCACCATGCCAGTCTATGTATGTAATGTTTGATTATGACTTGGTCCACCGGGTAAGTCTATGTATGTAATGTTTGATTCTGACTAGGTCCACAGTGCCATTCTATGTATGTAATGTTTGATAAATTATTTTGTCCATTAGGCCAGACTATATATGTAATGTTTATTTTGACTTGGTTCACCAAGCCAGTCTATGTATGTATTGCTTGTTTCTGTCTAGGTCCATTAGGCCAGTTTATGTTTGTAATGTTTGATTCTAGCTAGGTCCACAGTGCCATTCTATGTATGTAATGGTTGATTCTTATTTGGTCGACTAGGCCAGACCATATATGTAATGTTTGATTTTGACTTGGTCCATCATGTCAATGAATGTATGTAATGTCTGATTCTGACATGGTCCACCATGTCAGTCTAAGTATGTCACTTTAATTTTGACTTGGTCCACAATGTCAGTCTATGAATGTACTGTTTTATTCTGACTTGGTACACTATGCCTGTCTTAGAATGTAAATGATTGATTCTGACTTGGTTTACCGGGTCCATCTATGTATGTAATGTTTGAATCTGACTTGGTCCACCATGCCATTCTATGTATGTAATGTTTGATTCTGACTTGGTCCACCATGTCAGCATATGTATGTAATGTTTGATTCTGACTTGGTCCAACATGTCCATCTATGTATGTAAAGTTTGATTCTGACTTGGTCCACCATGCCAGTCTAAATTTTGTAAAGTTTGATTCTGGCTTGGTCCATCATGCCAGTCTGTGTAAGTAATGTTTCATTCTGACTTGGTCCATCATTCAAGTCTATGTGTGTTAGGTTTGATTATGACTAATTACATTAGGCCAGTCTATAAATGTAATGTTTGATTCTGATTTGGTCCATTAGGCCAGTCTATGTATGTAATGTTTGATTCTAACTAGGTCCACCATGCCAGTTTATGTATGTAATGTTTGATTATGACTTGGTCCACCATCCCAGTCTTTGTATGCAATGTTTGATTATGACTTGGTCCACCATGCCAGCCTTTGTATGTAATGTTTTATTCTGACTTGGTCCACCATTTTAGTCTTTGTATGTAAGGTTTATTCTGACTTGGCCCACTAGGCCAGTCTATGTATGTAGTGTTTTATTCTGACTTGGTCCACCATGCCAGTCTATGTCTGTAATGATTGATTCAAACATGGTCCACCATGCCAGTCTAGGTATGTATTGTTTGATTCTGACTTAGTCCACCATGCCGGTCTATGTCTGTAATGTTTGATTCCGACTTGGCCCACCATGCCATTCTATGTATGTAATGTTTGATTCTGACTTGGTCCACCATGTCAGTATATGTATGTAATGTTTGATTCTGACTTGGTCCACCATGTCAGTATATGTATATAATGTTTGATTCTGACTTGGTCCACCATGTCAGTATATGTATGTAAAGTTTGATTTTGTCTTGGTCCACCATGCCAGTCTAAATTTTGTAAAGTTTGATTCTGGCTTGGTCCATCGTGCCAGTCTGTGTAAGTAATGTTTCATTCTGACTTGGTCCATCATTCCAGTCTATGTGTGTTATGTTTGATTATGACTAATTACATTAGGCCAGTCTATAAATGTAATGTTTGATTCTGATTTGGTCCATTAGGCCAGTCTTTGTATGAAATGTTTGATTATGACTTGGTCCACCATGCCAGCCTTTGTATGTAATATTTTATTCTGACTTGGTCCACCATTTTAGTCTTTGTATGTAAGGTTTATTCTGACTTGGCCCACTAGGCCAGTCTATGTATGTAGTGTTTTATTCTGACTTGGTCCACCATGCCAGTCTAGGTATGTACTGTTTGATTCTGACTTAGTCCACCATGCCAGTCTAGGTATGTACTGTTTGATTCTGGCTTGGTCCATCATGCCAGTCTATGTATGTAATGTTTCATTCTGACTTGGTCCACCATGCCAGTCTATGTGTGTTATGTTTGATTCCTGACTTGGTACATTAGGCCAGTCTGTGAATGTAATTTTTTATTCTTACTTGGTCCGTTAGGCCAGTCTTTGAATATATTTTTTGTTTCTGTCTTGGTCCACAATGTCTGTCTATGAATGTAGTTTTTTATTCTGACTTTGTTTACTATGCCAGTCTTAGTATGAAAATGATTGATTCTGACTTGGTCCACCGGGCCCGTCTATGTATGTAATGTTTGATTATGACTTGGTCCACCATGTCAGTATATGTATGTAAATTTCGATTCTGTCTTGGCCCACCATGTCAGTCTCTGTAAAGTTTGATTCTGGCTTGGTCCATTATGCCAGTCTATGTAAGTAATGTTTCATTCTGACTTGGTCCGCCATTCCAGTCCATGTATGTTATGTTTGATTATGACTTGGTACATTAGGCCAGTCTATTTATGTAATGTTTGATTCTGACTTGGTCCATTAGGCCAGTCTATGAATGTATTGTCTTTGTCCATTAAGCCAGTCTATGTCTGTAATGTTTGATTCTGACTTGGTCCATTAGGCCAGTCTATGAATGTATTGTCTTTGTCCATTAAGCCAGTCTATGTCTGTAATGTTTGATTCTGACTTGGTCCACCATGATGTGGAGTGTTATTATGATATGGAATGTTTGTAATTGTGATGTGAAGTGTTATTATGATATGGAATGTTTGTTTTTGTGATGTAGAGTGTTATTATGATATGGAATGTTTGTTATTGTGATGTAGAGTGTTATAATGATGTAGAATGTTTGTTATTTTGATGTGGAGTGTCTTTTTTCTTGTCCTGTATATTTAAATACATGTTTTAATTAACTATTTAAATGTACACATTTTAAGAAGGAGTATACAGAATATAAAACAAATAAAACATACTGCACGTAACTTTCAGAATACATGATATAATACGCTAGTTTCTATTTAAATAATAATATTTCATAAAAATTGAAGGTATGAATCATCAACTTGAAAATTCTACTAATTAATCACAAACTTTTTAATGGTAGAAATAAAACATGTAAAATGAAAAATCCGATTTTCAAAAAGCCTATTATGTAGACTTTAATTCATGCAAATTTTATGCAATTAAAATGTTTACATAAAGTATTTAAAACATGTATTTTAATTTTATTATTGTTTTTACATACACAAAAATTGAATTAGTAAAAGTCACCTGGCAGTGAAATTTCTACAGAATATTTTTCATTTTCAGAAATAATAGTTTATTTTAAAAGTTAAATGTGTGGATTTCATTATAATTTTAAGAAAATGTCAATTATAATACATAAATATAGATTAGTTTTGGTTTATGCTGTCGTTTCTGCAATCATAATTTCTACATTAAGTGTAGTATGGATTTATGTCTAAATGGAAGCAGCAAAATGACAGAGAATGAAATATGAAGCTGATATAAGGAGACAATCAATTACTTCTGAATATTTTTGTTTCCTGACATGTAAAAATGGAACTACTGAAATATTCAGATAATGCATGATGTGGAGTGATAATTATGATATGGAATGTTTGTTATTGTGATGTAGAGTGTTATTATGATATGGAAAGTTTGTTATTGTGATGTAGAGTGTTATTATGATATGGAATGTTTGTTATTTTGATGTGGAAAGTTATAGTATCTTTAACAAATAAAAAAATTGAACTCTAAATACATGTAATAAAAACAGTTTTCCTGTTCAGCTTGCAAACATTTTTAAAATATCAAATACATGTTTTTAAGCATGAAACAAATTACAATATCACTTAACATTTATGTAAAATTAACATGTAATATAACAAGAAAAAAGTTATCAAAATATAGTTAGTGGTGAATGAAGGTCAAATTTTGAGGTAAACCTTGAAAAGTGACACCTTGGTGTGCTGTCAGATCAACAGTTTGACCTTCAACTGGTTTCACAGTGTAGCTTTGTAAAATACTGGTAATGAATAACCAAAGTTCCATTTTGGTCAAAGTTTCACCAACACAAGATCGTGGACCTAAATCAAAAGTAAACATTTTTAATCATTTTGAGGTAAATGTTATGATGTTTAGTTTAAAGGCAGGTCAGGCTGCTATACGATCTCTTAGCTCATATTGTAGAATGTAGAACATTTTTTTTTTTACTAAAACTAACTTACTGAATGATCTTTTTTTACTAACATATAGTCTTCCAAATATTCCATCAAAATCAAGAACTTAAAAAGCATTTAAAAGTTCAAGAGGTCATAGTCCATAATCTATGAAAGCTGCTCATCTTTGAAGAGATCAGAAAGCTAATTTCTCAGAGCCTTAAAGAACACATGAAAATAATTAAATCTCTTTAAATTAAACGAAAATTATTTTTTATTATTTTCTACCCCCATGTTTGTACATTTTTTCTTTGTCTTAACTTTTCACTTATTCTCCACCTTGTCCAAACTTATAGCATCAATAGCTTGCTTGCCTTATTTGCATTATTTTTTTCTTATTTAGCCCCCATGGCCAATGCAATGAATAATTCCATAAAACATTTCTTGTTTATCTAAGCAACAAGTGTCATGAACTTTATCGCATGTACATAATGAGAGATATTTTGTATATCAGACTACTTGGTACATACCAAATTTAGCTTTCCAATTAGAACATACTTTACTCTTTTGGATAAAAAATTCACTTTGGTCTCACAAGTATTATTCACTTATTAATTTCTCTTTTCTGATAAATGGTTACAACAATGAACAAATTGAGTTTAAAATGAAGAAAATCCAAGTAAAAAAAATGTTCTTGAGTTGGAAATACTGTTTAAAATTATGTCCTCACTCATTCCTCCCATTTCATCACTCATTCCTCAAACCCATTTTGTTACTCAATCCTTCTACTTTGTCACTCAATCCTTCTATTTCGTCACTGGATCCTTTCTTCCATTTTGCCACACAATCCTTCCATTTTATCACTCAATCTTTCCAATTTGTCATAAAATGTTTTCTCATATAGTTTTAAATCTTTTCAAAGGTTGACATGCAGCTTTTGAAGATCAAGTTTTATGATAAAATAGGAGTATCAAAATTTCACAACTATTTTTTTTAATGGCTAGATAAATTAATGGACAGTCCAGAAGGATAAATTTACATAAATTAATAAAATAATAATTACCTGCACAAATCAAATAATAACTACCTGCACAGATCAAATAATAATTACCTGCTGAAAATGCCATGAGTTTGTCCTTGTTAGTAATATTTTCATTAGCATCTAAGAAATGTTGAGGTGTGAAAAGTTCTGGGTTCTCCCAATATTTAGCATCACTGTGGAGGGCACAGATATTGGCCATGATGATGGTGTTCCCAGGGATGAAGTATCCAGCAAGTTCTGTGTCACAAGATGTACAGTGGGGAAACGAGACCTGAGCTGAGTGTGATAAAACAAACATCAGAAGAGAACGTAATCTTGACATGTTTCTGTGTTCACTCAAGAGATAGTTATAACATAATATAAGAGATTATTTACCAACAGTGCGAAATCTTAGAATTTCCATCATTGTTGCTTCAGTATACTTGAGACTGGCTCTGTCAGTTAATAAAACTTCTTTATTAACACCCAGTACCTGTAACCAGAAGAATTATTTACCTTTAGAAATTCAATGTTAAATCCTTGATGAAATAAATGGTCATTTTCTAAAGAAATCTTTTTTGAATCCTCTAGAAAACAAATAAAAATTGTGAAAACAATATTTTCACTTTAATTGGGATAACCTTATAAAAAATGATTTTCTTTTCATGACTTAAAAGAACCATGTACTGAAAAAAAAACAACTATAAAATACAATCTGAAGTTTAAATTGTGTTAAATATGCAATTTTAGTCAAATACATGTTTAACTAATGTGAACTAATTCAAAGTCAAGAATTGTCAATAGAACATGTTACAATTATAAATAGTTTGAAAAAACCTGCCATTATTATTTAATTATCTGATATATTTAATGACACAAAAATTACCAAATCTATTTCTTTCTGACATGTTTTCTGTATATCTGGATTATCCGCCATCAACAGCATGGCCCAGTATAAGGTAGATGCTGTAGTATCTGACCCAGCCAGGAACAAGTCCACAATAACATTCCTCAGGTTGTTGTCTTTAGAAAACATTAATAAAAATTCCATGTTATTATGTCTCCTCCCTGTGACTGATTCCAGATTTCTTAACAGTAATATTTCTGTTTATAAAGAATTCTAACAACAAATGATCAGTTTTAGTGATCTAATGTACTTATGTCAAAATATCAGTGTGTTTGTACATTTCAAATACATGAAATATTATTTGTGATGTAGAAGATATTTTAGTAATAATACTTTGGTGACAAGTTTTTCAAAGTTAGAATTTATTAAAGGATCAACTTTGTTGTTTCTTTACCTGTAAACTGATTACTGTCTGTGTTTTACCTGTAAAATGAATACTGTCTTTGTTTTACCTGTAAACTGAATACTGTCTGTGTTTTACCTTAAACTGATTATTGTCTGTGTTTTACCTGTAAACTGAATACTGTCTGTGTTTTACCTGTAAACTGAATACTGTCTGTGTTTTACCTGTAAACTGAATACTGTCTGTGTTTTACCTTAAACTGATTATTGTCTGTGTTTTACCTGTAAACTGAATACTGTCCGTGTTTTACCTTAAACTCATTACTGTCTGTGTTTTACCTGTAAAATTAATACTGTCTTTTTTTTACCTGTAAAATGAATACTGTCTGTGTTTTACCTGTAAAATGAATACTGTCTGTGTTTTACCTGTAAAATAAATACTGTCTGTGTTTTACCTGTAAACTGAATACTGTCTGTGTTTTACCTGTAAACTGAATACTGTCTGTGTTTTACCTTAAACTGATTACTGTCTGTGTTTTACCTGTAAACTGAATACTGTCTGTGTTTTACCTTAAACTGATTAATGTCTGTGTTTTACCTGTAAACTGAATACTGTCCGTGTTTTACCTTAAACTGAATACTGTCTGTGTTTTACCTGTACAATGAATACTGTCTGCGTTTTACCTGTAAAATGAATACTGTCTTTGTTTTACCTGTAAAATTAATACTGTCTTTTTTTTACCTGTACAATGAATACTGTCTGTGTTTTACCTGTAAAATGAATATTGTCTGTGTTTTACCTGTAAAAAAATACTGTCTGTGTTTTACTTACAAAAATGAATACAGCCTGTGTTTTACCTGTAAAATGAATACTGTCTGTGTTTTACCTGTAAAATGAATACTGTCTGTGTTTTTCATCCTGACATCTAATATCAAGTCTATAAAATCTCTTAAATTGCTGGGATCAAATGTTGCTTCATGTTCAGCTATCTGATCCCCAATAAATTTATCAGCTGATTTAAAAACATTGAGGAACTTCTGAATTTGCTGAAAGATATAACAGACGTATTCTGGCTTATAACAGACGTATTCTGACTTTTAAGATAAATAATGTTAGTCCTAACAAAAAGTGAATCCAGTATTTTTCAAAAAGTAAGTACACAAGACAATTTTATTAGCCTTATTGGAAAATAAAATAAATTCTAAAGTTTTATATTAGCCTTATTTACTTTTTGAACATGTGGTAAATGTCTCATCCATGGGAAGAAATTGGCAGGTACATTAACGGGGTTCTCTTTCACAATATCAGCCAGCGTACAGTGAAACTCCATAAACTTTGGATCATCATAGGAAAATCTAAAAAGAAGAAAGAAAATGAATTAATACATTGAGATTGAGCATTATATCTTAAATAAATCACAGCATTGTCGTTATCTAGCCAGTGTAATTAAAATAACCATTTCAAATGACTACAGCTCTTCTCAGTGTATATAAAAAAAAGAAACAAAAGATAAATGGATAATTTATCTGCTCAAATTTGTATGTTAAAATTGACATCTATTGTAATGAGTGGTGAGATGATGCCGAAAATGTTTACTGATTCTGAACAATTTAACTCTTCTATGGATACCGATTAGGATATATAGAACTTTCAAAATTATGAATTGAATGAGAAACTGGAGATTGGTTATAAATTCACAAATGCTCATTACAGTATCCCAAATAGTTTTGATATTTCTAAATCCCTATTTTGATTTTAATAGTCTCATTTTTAATTATATTTTTTGTCATTTAAAGATGAAGTTAATTTACTATTTGTAGTTTACTGCTATATTTACAATTTACTATTTGTAGTTTACAGTAATATTCACAATTTACTATTTGTAGTTTACTGCTATATTCACAATTTACTATTTGTAGTTTACAGCAATATTCATAATTTACTATTTGTAGTTTACAGTTATATTCACAATTTAGTAATTGTAGTTTACAGCAATATTCACGATTTACTATTTGTAGTTTACTGCAATATTCACAATTTACTAATTGTAGTTTACAGCAATATTCACAAAACTATTTTACTGCTATATTAACCCTTAATTACCACCACGTTTGTTTATAAATCTGTAAATGGAAGTAGTATTCTTATCACTGTACTGCCTAAATATCAATGTGTCTTTTGAATGGACAACCAAAACGAAAAATTTAGTACGGTCTAAAGAATTTATTGCAGTTTTAACAGACAAATCCAATAATTTCTAATCCTCCGTCAGGAATATATTTGTGATTGTTTACTTTAAATATGGATTCATAATCCAATAGGATTTCTCAAAGTTTCTCAGTTAACGTTTAAAAAAATATAAAAATTTTCATGCAATAATATATTTATTATAAAAATGTGGCCTTTATCCAGTGGCGTCATTTCACTAAAATGATAGGGGGGGATGTTGGGGTGTGGGGGGAAATAGCGTCTGGTTTTCGTTTTTCTATCAATTAAGTATCAAAATCCATTGATTTTACCAATTAATTTAATTATTTTGAGAATCTTTGGGGGGGGGGGGGGGGGGTCTCGCTCCCCCCCCCAAATGAAGCCACTGCCTTTATCTAGCAATATAACATCTTGCAGGACCTCACAACCTCTGTGACCCACCAGGGGTTAGTAGCCTACTGTTTGAGAACAAATGGTTTTGAGTTTCTTTAGAAAATAATAAATTTACCTTGATCCAAATAAAACATCGCAAATTACATTTGAAGTAGCATTGGTAAGCAAAGGCTTAATATTAAAAGGTCTTCCATTTTGGTTCTCTATGCTTGCAAGCACAACATGAACTTCTTCAAGTATTTTCTCTTCAAGACTTTTCTCTCCAACTCCAAAATCTCTCAAAGTTGTTGAAGTGATTTTACGCAGTTCTTTCCATACCTGACCACTGTTAAGTATTAGCCCTGGTATTGGAGTTTAAAGACTGATTTAGAAAATGGAAAAAAAAATAATTGTGAAACATCAAAGTGAACAGAAGTAGAAATGATGAAAAATATATTTATTTTTTCTAGGGCTACATGAAAGTCACTTTACAAGTTACAAGTACACTTACCATAAAATATACCAGGGGTACCAGATCTTTTTGTACCCTAATGCACATAGTACATTAATACTTCTGTGGCCTACACAATGTGCATAGTACATTTATACTTGGGTGGCCTGCACAATCCACAGAATATAAAATAAACAAATCCATCGGGGCAGATGTAGTGTAGATTTCATCTGTTTCCTTAACCTCTGCTCATAAAGGGATTGTGTGGTTTGCACAATGCCCAACCTTAAACTCTGGACTTGTGGGATTTTAACCAACTTTCACCAGTATATGAAAAAATTCCACGGTTTTCAATGAACATTGATGCCAGGCCCCTCAGGTATACAGTCGAACCTCGACACCACTCGGCAATCCTCGACACCACTCGGCCATCCTCGACACCACTCGGCCATCCGTCATGTGTTGAGGTAGGTCTATTTATAAGAATTATGTTTTTAAATAGAAGTGGTATTAAATACACAGAGTTTTGACATACTGATACATTAAAACCAAGATTTCTTAAACAACTTTGTCAATTCAAAGATATTCAATATAAAAGCTGAATACATGTAATGGTGTGGAGTAATATTATATCCTAAGTTTGATGACGCAATTCGGTAGGCTCCGCCCACCGCAGTAGCTATGGCGTCATTCCGCCATCTTGTGTTGTAGTTTATTGTAGATTTTAGTGTATACGTCATTTGGTACAAATGACGTTTATTAAACCGGCAGTTGGAAGCACATGGTTTATTTTATAGTCAGTCTAGCTTTGTGCATCGATGTAGATGGATGCATGTTTACAGTTTGCTATTGTACTCCTCCTGAATTCACCTTTATGTCAGTTTATGTTCAAGAATTAAATGATTCTTGATGTTACTTCACTGGAGTTAACTTCATAATTTGAGTTGTCTGAATTATTACACCTTCTACAAGTATTATCATTATATGGCCCCGTAACAGATGGGTAATAAAAATTTAGACCTGGTCTCAGGAAAACAAAACTGCACTCTTATCAGTGACTCGGCAGTTGGAGTCTTTGGAGATGCATGATTAACCTTTGTTCATTTATGTACAACAACACTGACATTTTTGTATTAGTTTTATCTACTTAGTACAAAAAAAATTTACTAATCCGAAACACTCCCAATAATTCTGTTTAGTTTAATTCTGTGTCTCTATTTATTTCATAAAAACAATTTTAATACCTCAATGAGAGCTTTAGCTTCAGACAGAATGGGGGTACTGGTTTGTAGACGCCCGTGAAATACAGTATATATATACTAAATGTAAATGCCTACTCACTAAATATTATATATATACAAATCTGAGTCCATTGCCTAAGTAAGAGAAGAGTGTGATGATAGCTGTTTGGTATGGAATTCACTTTACATAAAAATCTTTTGCAATTAATGTATTACCTTTAAATCCTACTTTTGTACTCGTAGGTTCTGGCGAATGCAACATGCCACCTTCATTTCAGTGTCCTGGGTTTGATCATCTGTGACAACATAGGGTTTTTTCCTGGTGAAATTCGGTGTAAAGCCCCCCCAAGTCCACCCAGTTTTAAAGTTGTGGAACTAAAAGTGCAGAATACTAGCCATACAATCCCTTCTTATGACGAGGTTATAGAAACAGATGCATCCTACACTTCATCTGCCCTGATAACCTACTAGGCTAAGGTAACTTTACTTTTTTTACATTCATTTCAAGTGTTTTTTTTAATCTGTTCATATTTTGCTCATCAGCTTTAATACTAGTTTTCTTTGTGTGCACATGCATACACATATAAACTTTCATTTATAATAATTTTAGCTAGGATAAGAAAGGAACAAAACATTAAATTTAATTTCTATAAAGCCAAGAGGGTGGCTTCCAGTATTTAGCTCAAGCCAAAAATGTATGGGCTTGTACAAAACAGATTGTCTGTGAAACCATAGACTTCCTAATAGTAGCCTGGACAGACAACTAAATGAAGGCCGGACCTCGAGAGGCTGACGTATTTATTCAATTATTGGATGCGTTGTATTGCTTAATGTTTACATTAGATTTTTTTATTTAAACAAAGAACAAACACATATTTCACATTAACACCATTTTTTAAATTTCCTTCTTTTTTTTTAACATCATCACCATCAGAAATAGTTTTTACTAAATTTTTGCTTAAAGTAGTTTATTTCATTCATTGCCATTGCAGAGAGAGTGTTTGTATCATATTTAGATTTTTCCTTTATTCCAGCTAGGGAGTCTCTCGTGATAATTGGACGGAAAGTGTCCCAAGGTGGCAAGTCACTGTAAGGTTTTGTTTTATTTAGGGAGACTGTATCCAGGTTGTATTTTTGTTTTAATTTTCTAGCTTCTGTAATGAAGTTTGATCTTTGCAATCTTTGAGTAGAGTTAGACTTTTGTACTCTCGTGTTTAGCGGGTGGTTTTCCAGTGTTTCGATTTTTGTGTATTGAGAGAGTATTTTGTTTTCCCTTCTTTCTTCAATAGTTTGAAGAGATGTTATACTTTCCATGGTTGTGATTGGCGTTGACCTCATACCTCGTGTCATAATTCGTAGCCCAATGTTTTGAACTTTGTCCAGCTATTTTTAAACTTGTTTTGGCTGCTGTTCCCCAGGCAGTGGCTTCATACTCCAGGCTGGGTCTTACGTAGCTGGTGTAGGTTTTTTTTAGAACAGACATGTTCGCTCCGCAGTATGTGCCAGCTAGTTTCTTCATTAGATTTATGCGTTTTATCCCTTTGGACTGAGTTACTTCTATTTGTTTCGACCATGTGAGTCTAGGGTCGAATGTGACACCTAGGTAGACTGGGTTGTTGTTTATTTCAACTGGAGAATTTTTTTAAGGTAAGCTTTATCTGTTTTTGCTTTGTTGAAAGTGTAAAGATTGTGTATTGAGTTTTGTTTGCGTTGACTTTCATTCCCCAGCTATCTGTCTATTTTTCTAGTTGTTTTAGTGAGTCTTGAAGTCTGAATTTAGATGTTCCAACGGATTCTTCAGTACTTATTAGGGCAAGGTCATCTGCATACATGCTGCATTTTACTTTTCTGGGCAAGGTTTCTTTTATGTCGTTTATATAATTCAGGATGAGTGTAGGAGACAGAACCTCTCCCTGGGGAACACCGTTTTTTATGAGTTCAGTGTTGCTTCTGTATCCATGCATA